>CAWUFW010003603.1:0-600000 GCA_963921515.1 Calotriton arnoldi | reverse complement strand
GTCTCCGGCCTAGGTTTGTGAATTGCATTTTATAATATGTGAGCAGTAGTATGTGAGGATGTTGTTCGTACATCAAGGGCATGGAATACACAGCAGTGTAGCTGAATGCAGAGAGCTTATGGAAACAGAATTTCGCACTTCAGCAAAGAGATGAAGAGTTTGCGATTAGTGAAGACATTTGTAGGTCAGCCAACATATTGAAAATCTTCCTCTCGCCTGTACTAGTAGCTACTGAGAGGACTGCCTCAGTTGTTTAATGAATTCCAACACGAGCCTTATATCTGAACTTTTGTGAACTTTCATATTAGTGAAAGTTTTTTGGTGAAGATCTCTGCACAGGATGTTGCAATAGTTATTTAGTGAACTGATAGCAGCTCTTACTGCCAGACTCCTGTGCTCAGGAGAAATACGCGGTGGCCTTCCTGAGATGAGAGCTTTGCAACATCCAGTTTTTAAAGACCACTGCAGTCTGGGGTGCCAATTATATCCTTGCATCTCTCTCTTATCCTTCCCACTTTTAGAAAGCATGCCAATAGTTATCTGAACTGCAATATCAAATAAATAGTTAAATTCAAAGATCTTTTCTTACAGAAAGACAGACATGCATTGTGACTGGGGCACATGCAGTAATCAGTCCTATTTCAGAGTGGGGGGAGCCCATTACATACAAAGTTACCTGCTATGAAAACCGGGGTGAGTGGGATCCTTGCCAGTCTCTACTGGCAGGTCTACAGGTGCTGACCCCAGCTTTTACACTCTTTCAAACCTTCGAATTGCTAACTGGTCTTTGTGCGCCCATCTCTCTCTCTGTCTCTCTCTCCCTCTTTCTGTCTCGCGCGCTCTCGCCACTCTCTTTTTACCTTTCTCTCTCTTAAGTCTTGCTACAGACATCTGTATCAGACTGGGTGACTTCATGTTATTCATTTATCATACATGGGACCCGAAATCCCAGTATGAAAGCCCAGCTCTACTTTCCTTATTACATGGCAGTAGCGGCACGCGGTGTGCATAATTTGCGTAATTGACTTTCATTTAACTACACAAAATTTGGGAATAATTGCACAAAATGACACATATTTACCAAAGTGCAAATCCTCCATTTCATGCTATACTTTAGTTAAAAATGTTTCCTCGTGTCAACTTTTGGCCGAGGACCCATTTAAGAGAAGCACAACGAGAATAGCTGCTGGTGTTTGTGATACATTTTTACCAAGAATGGCAGGTTTTGCAGTAATTGTTTTCAGCAAATGGCGCGTAATTACACAATGTGGTGCAATGTCATAATTTTGCTGCCGTAATTAAATGTCTCCCAGGCCTACTTGTGATGTCCCTAGTCACCTGTAATAAAGAAAGGAAGTAGCCACTGAACTGTACAGTTGAGTTCTGACTTTAAAATGGCTAATGCCAGCGGGCGAGGGGAAAGGCAGGTCACAGAGCACTTTAAAAAAATGAAAACGATACATGTCTTTTTGTTCTGCTGCTTTGTTTTTGTTTTAGATAAACAGTGAGAAGGAGAAAGGAGATATTTATAGCAACATGTTTACTTTTTCCATGCTTTAGGTAAATATAGGAAAGATTGAATCTCTGCCTATTTCTGCACATTCTGAGCTACAGTGTTTTTTTTTTTTAAATCTGACTTGTATTAAACTGATTCTATTGTATTTTTGCAGCAAATATCTAATTCATTTTTGATGTGTTTGGTTTTGCATTAGAGATTCTAAATGTATTCGTCATGTCTAAAAACATCCTCTCTTTCAAATGAAAGCGCACCACACCAAGGAGTTAAGTTATTTGTGGAAAGAGTGAAGGTGTGACCATATATTATAAGGATTAAAGTACTGACTGTCGTACATTATAATGATATCGCAAGTCACCTCAGAATTCCACGTAAAGGACCTCGGTCTTCAGCCTCTTTCATTATATGGTTACAGAACTCCTCAGTGACTTGCAATATCCTTATAAAGTACGACTGGGCATAATTTATTTTTATGTGGCAATCATGCTGGGTACTGGGCGTATGCTGGAGAAAGGTTGTACGATGTTATTTTTTTTCTAGCACACAACAAAATGTAAACGTCTGTAAATGAACTGTGCAGATATTTCAGAATACATACGAATTAGAAAAGCACTAATTGTAAATTGCATTTATATATCGCTTTCTACCCCTGATGAGGCGTAGAAGTGCTTTTCAGTGAGTAGCACGCTACTCTGGAACCTAAAAAGTTTTAGTGGTGAATTAGTATAGGGAAATATTAAGTTAATTTGAGCGTTGGGCATGTGAGTCTGTTATTTGGATTTAAAAAAGGATAGTGGAGGGATAGAAGAGGAAAGGGTTTGCATTTATATAGTACCCCTGATGAGGTGTCAAAGCGCTTTTCGGTGAGTAGCATGCTACTCTGGAACCTACACAGGATTAGTGGTGAATTAGTATAGGGAAATATGAAATTAATTTGAGTAGTGGACATGTGAGTCTGTTAGTTGGATTGAAAAGGATAGTGGAGGGTTAGAGGAGGGAAGGGTCTAGAAAGTGTTTATTTAGAGATCATTGAAGCAGGAAAGGGTTTGGGATGAGAAGAGGGCAGGGGGAAGAGTCAGAGGGAAGGGTTTAGAAAGGCTTGTTTGTGAGATCTGAATAGTAAAAGAGGTTTGAGATGATGCAAGGAGGGAAGAGTCTGGAATGGATTATTTTGGGGATCATGGTAGTAGAATGGGGTTTTGGATGAGTCAGAAAGTGGAGGGTAGAGGATCTATTGAGAGAGGTATAGGGTGAGAAATAGGGTAGTGCTTTGGAGAGAGTGGTAGTTTGAGGTTTGAGATGAGTCAGAGAGCAGAGGTAGAGGATATATTGAGAGAGGTATAGGGTAAGATATAGAGTAGTGCATTGGAGATGCTGAATTAGGAGTAAAGTAGTCAACATAAAGATAAATAAGTATATGGAAGGTATATATGTATACGTAAGGTATCATATCTAGCTTTAAGTTGTATTTAATAAACTCAGACTTTCAAGTGTTGCTGTACTTTATGCAAATTTATTTGTTTTTATAATTTTTTTATTTTATTCAATAGTGAAGCAATTGTAGATGAACAGTTATGATAAAAAATGTACTTATTTATGCAGTGACCTATCTACATGTTAAACAGAGAATAATATAACCATAAGTAATATCTACATTTGTTAAGCAGAACTAAGGAATATCTATATATTTATAAACATGATTATTACACACATTTATTCAAAGGAATACACATATCCAGGTACACATATATAATCTAAATAAATGCTTATGAACAGAGGGATATGCTGTATATTTATGTTTGAGTATCGTGGTTTTGTGGGGAAGAGCCAACCCTTGAGTAGTCGTCTGAAGATAAGGAAGTTATCCGTGGATCTTATGTTTAGGGGTAAAGAGTTGCATAGTTTGGCTGCTTGAACAGAGAAGGATGTGCCATGGTTTTTTTCTTGCATGGTGGGAGTTTGAGACAAGGTGCAAATCTAGAGCGGAGGTTCTTTTGTTGAATGTATTTGGTGATTTTATTCCTGATGAAGAGCAGCCCTGTTCCATGTATTGCTTTGTGGGTGATACAAAACAGCTTGAATGTAGATCTTCTGGCAACCGTTAACCAATGTAGGGCCTTCAAGGCAGGGGAAATGTGGGCTTGTGGCTTTATATGTAAGAGTAGTCTGGCAGTTGAATTCTGAATCCGTTGTAG
Source organism: Calotriton arnoldi (assembly GCA_963921515.1). NCBI lineage: Eukaryota > Metazoa > Chordata > Amphibia > Caudata > Salamandridae > Calotriton > Calotriton arnoldi. Next base: position 596,289 of record CAWUFW010003603.1, on the reverse strand, counting down.
TCTGAAGCACATTTTTGGGTAATTCTGAAGTGTGGTGGAAACAGATATTTTAATACAATCAAAACAAATCAGTGCACTAGGTGATGACATTTCCACAAATTTTAGTTTGTGCGCTGTAATGTAAGATCAGTAAAACTGTATGTCTGTGCAAATGTAATGGTCATATTAATTGAAAATGTGTTGTATGTAATGACAGTGCTCTACAACACCATGCATACTCCACTTTTATCCACTCCACTTTACTCTGCACCACTCCACCCCACTGCACTCTACTCTGCACCACTCCACTCTATGCCACTCCACTCTACTCTTCACCACTCCACTCTACACCAAGGCACTCTATACCTCTATACCACTCTATTCTACGCCAATACAGTCTATGCCACTCTACTCTGCACCACTGCACTCTTCACCACTGCACTCTATACTAGTCTAGGCCACTCCACTCTACTCTGCACCACTCCACTCTACGTCACTCCACTCTATGCCATGCCACTCTATTCTGCAACAGTGCACTCTATGCTACTGTACTCTGACAATGCACTCTACTGTGTACCACTCCACTTTACACCAATGCAATCTATGCCAATCCACTCGATGCCAGTGTACACCACTGTACTCTATGCCATTCTACACCATTGCACTGCACCACTCCACTCTACGCCACTTCACTCTACTCTGAAACAAAATACTCTATGACACTGCACTATGTGCCACCACACTCTATGCCACTTTACTCTACTCTACACCACAGCACTCTATGGCACTCTACTCTAACCACTGTGCTCCACACCAATGCATTCTACACAACTTTTCTCGTAATCAGTGCACTCCACGCCACTGCACACTATGCCAATCTACTCTGCACCACTGCACTCTACGCCACTATGCTCTATTCTGCAGCACTCTATGCCACTGCACTCTATGCTACTCTACACCAGTGCACTCTGTCACTGCGTCCTATGCCACTCTATTCTACTCTGCAACACTGTACTCTATGCCACTGCTATCTTTGTCACTCTACTCTACTGTGCACCACTTTACTATATGCCATTGCACTCTATGCCACTCTACTCTATACCACTCTGTGACACTCTATTCAGCAACACTGCACTCTCCACCTCTAAACTCTATGCAAACCTACTATGCACCACAGCACTCTACTCTGCATCACACTACTCTATGCCACTGCACTTTACACCACTGTACTCTAGGCCAATCCACTCTAGGCCACTCTAATCTACTCTGCACCACTGCATCCTACGACACTGCAATGTACACTCTGCCACTCTACTCTAGGCCAATCATCTCTAAGTCCATCTAATCTACTCAGCACCACTGCATCCTATGACACTGAACTCTACTCTGACACTGCATTCTATGCCACTCTACTCTACTCTACACCACTACACTCTACCCTGCACCTCTCCACTCTACGCCACTTCACTCTACTCTGAAACAATCTACTCAATGCCACTGCACTCTACAACACTGCTTCTATGCCACCCTACTCCACTCTACTCTATGCCACTGCAATCTACACTAGGCCGCTCCACTCTGCGCCAATCTACTCTGCACCACACTACTCTACGCCACTGCACTCCACACCACTGTACTCTTTGCCACTGCAATCCATACTGCACCACTCCACTCTATGCAACTCTACTCTGCATCATTCCACTCTATGCCATTGCAGTGTACACCAATTCACTCTACACTACTTCACTCAAAACCAATGAACTCTATGCCTCAGACTACACACCAATCTACTCTGTACCACTGCACTCTTCACCCACCATACTCTACTCTGCAATACTCTAGGCCACTGCATTGTACACCACTCTACTCAACTCTGCACCATTGTACTCTATGCTACTGCTCTCTATGTCACTGCACTTTACGCCATTGTACTGTATGTTACTCTACTCTACACCACTGCACTGTATGACAATCTACTCTGCAACAATGCACTCTCTGCCACTGAAATCTATGCCATCTACTTTGCACCACTGCACTCTATGCCAATGCACTCTACTCTGCACTACTCTGCTCTACATCACTCTACTGCACTCTGCACCAGTACTGTCCTTACCACTACACTCTACACCATTGCACTGTATGCCAATTCATCATCATCAAAACTTTATTTAGGTTCAGGAAACCATAAAAGTACACAATAACAAATATCTCAATAATAAATAAAATACATCATGAAGAAATACGCAACTCATTGTAGTGCAAATTTCAATTAAAATAGATAAAAACTTAAGAACATATTGCATCATTTTTACGATATGGCCGAATAGAGAGTCTCCATTCTGAAGCTATTTCTAAAAGAGTAATACACAATTCATTAAAATGGAAAGAAAATAAAAAGTTACGATCTTATTGCTTCTGTATGCAATAGAGCACAATGGAGTACCTCCATACTAAAACTAATTACGGAAAGCCAAAAACCTCAAGTAGCGAGACCTGGAAGTAAACTATAAAAGAGTCTGCAATGTCGACCGTAATGACTAGTAATATACACTTTTTCTGGGGTAATCAAGCACCATATATTGTAGATAAGCATAAAGTGCACAGTGCATACAATATAAGGACTATAAAATCATTTAAGACAGTAAAAGATTAATCACTCTTCGAATGGAATATTTGTTCCAGCAGCATTTAGTCTAATGACCCACCTTGATCTTAAAAAGTTGGAGACTGAGTATACAGCGTTGCACCTATTATCTGACTTGCAGATTTTCCATGCTGTATGTCGGTTACCAAGCTCGAGAATCCGACAAAGAGGAGCAATCCAGCGAGCACGCTGTTTGCATGAACATGACATAAGAATAAAACATGGTCTTCATTTTCCACAGTTTGACAGCCCAAAGGACATAGGTTATTAGAAATACCATTGTTTTTGCACCACGAGGAGGTGAACGATGCAATTGGCAAGATCCCAAGCCTAAGTCTACTCTGCAAAACTCTACTCTATGCCACAGCATTGTACACCGCTCTACTCTACTCTGCACCACTGTACTCTATGCTACCACCCTCTACGTCACTGCACTCTATGCTAATGCACTGTATGCCACTCTACTCTGTAACAATGCCCTCTCTGCCACTGAAATCTTTGCCCTCTACTCTACACAACTGCACTCCATGCCAATGCACTCTACTCTACATCACTCTACTCTACATCACTCTGCTGCACTCTACACCAGTGCTCTCTTTACCACTATACTCTACACCAATGCACTGTATGCCAATTCACTCTATGCCACTCTAATCTGCTCAGCACCACTGCACTCTATGTCATGGTATTATGGACAAAATATTGAGTTAAAAATATCGAGGCACACAAATATCGAGTTTTTAATATCGTGATACACAAATATTGTGATGCAGGAATATTGTTGACAAGAATATCGATTTTCTAACGTAAGTAATATCAATGTCAAAAATATCTATGTTGATATCGTTTACAAAAATATCGTTGTAAATATCATTTTTTAATTATCTTTATGTATTTTAGTATATGTTTTAATTGTATATGTAATTGTATTATTATTAATGTTTTTAAATATAGTTAGTAAACTTTCAGTTGTTTTAAAATTAAATGTAATTGTTAATTGTAATTTTTAGTGTAGTAGCGGGTTGTGAGGTTTGTAGGGGTACAGGGTGGGAAGTAAATTAATTATAATTAATTATTTTTAATTAACATTAATTATTCAATTGATAATTATGTAAATAGTGTAATTATTTTATTTTTTTAAGTTATTTTTTAGGTGTGCTTTGTGGGGTTTGTAGGTGTATAGGGTGGGAAGTAAATTAAGCATAATTTAATAATAATTAGTTTTAATTATATTAATTATTTAATTGGTAATTATGTAAATTGTGTAATTAATTTATTTTTCAAGATATTTTAGGTATGGGTTGTAGGGTTTGTAGGGGTAAAAGGTGGGAAGTTAATTAATTATAATTAATTTGAATTAATATTAATTATTTAATTAATTAGGTAAATTGTGTAATTCAGATATTTTATAAGTTGTATTTCAGTTGTGGGTTTTTTGGTTTGTAGGATAAAGGGTGGGAAGTTAATTATAATTAATTAATTATTATTTATTAATTGTTTATTTGTTAATTATGTAAATTGTGTAATTATAATTTGTGAGATATATTTTAGGTTTGGGTTGTTGGGTTTTTAGGGGTACAGGGTGGGATGTTAATTAAGAAATATTTTATTGATCATTATTCATTTGTGATTAACTATTTAATTGATAATTATGCAAATTGTGAAATTATCATATTTGTTAAGTTATAATTAAGGTGTGGTTGTTTAGTTAGTAGAGGTATAAGGTGGTAAGTTACTTAAGTAATAAATTTAAAATTATTTATTAAAAATGGTGTTATTTATTACATAATATGTTGATTGGGTTATGATTTGTAATTGCAATTACATTTTAATTGTTGGCTGTTATGTTTATGGGACTGTAGTGTGGTATTTTAATTAAATTAATATTATTTGTTTTAGTTGATAATTAAAAATTTAATAATTATGTAATTTGTTTAATTTTTGTTAACATTTAGACATATCATTTTTTTATTCAAATATTCATATTTTTTGTTATTTAATAGAGCTGTTAAAATATGTTATGTGTTTGAAGCGAACAACTCTCTCTACTGTTGCACCGACTGGAGTGGGAATAGTAAATTTTACCCCTCCTGAGTCCAACACTTTCCCTACTGTTGCACCAATTGGAGTCGGAATAGTAAATGTTACCCCTCCTGAGTCCAACGCTTTCCCTACTGTTGCACAGACTGGAGTGGGAATAGTAAATTTCACCCCTCCGGAGTCCAATGCTTTCCCTACTGTTGTACCGACTGGAGTGGGAATAGTAAACTCCACTCTACAACACTCCATAACACTCTATTCCACTCTACTACACTACACCACTTAATGCCACTCCACTCTAAGACAATCTACTTCGCTACACGCCTCTCTACTCTTCGAAACTCTACTCCATTCTACACAACTCCCTATACACCACTCCATGTTACTTTACACCACTCTATACCACCCCACTCTACGCCAATCCACAACACTTTATGACATTCCACTCTACGTCTGAGTTTTTATTTTCATTTTATTTTGACTCTATGCATGTTGCTTTTATTATAAAATGAAATGTACTGCGGCACAGGAAACTATTTCTGGAACAAGGTGTAGTATGTAAGGTCCACCGCTTAGCGTCTAGAAAAGAGAATGCCATAGCTTTGGTTGTCTTCCTGGTGCTTTAGGAAGTCCTGATAGAGCGGGCCCTTGCTCTGTGCGGGTTCCCCATCACACACCTGGCTCATCTTCATGGGTACCAGCGCCAGTTCATTGCACTTCTCTGAAGTGTTATCGTCCATACCAACGCTGACCCACCAATCGGTCAGAAGCCAGCTCCCAGCTCTACTTGCTTGTTTGAATAAAGCAAGACACGGTTTTGCCCATTGTTGTTTAGGAAGGATCTCAACACTCATCTTTTTATTATTTCTTGTGGCTGCGGTTTTACTTTCTTTGCATTAATCGGGTATGGAGAATGGGGGGGTGATTTATTAGGAATGTCTTTTTTAGTTGGAGGGCTGTCTTTTCATGTGAGACTGTTCTCTCCCAGTCTTCGCCAGAAAGGCTCCTTTTTTTCCTATTTTTAAAACAATATTGAAAAGACTCTTTAAAATTGAATACGCTAAGGTCTGATTCTTATTACCTTGAAAGGCCAGCTGGAGCATGATGTAATCCTTAAAAATACAGTTGTAACTATACTGTAATATAATCCCATCCATGCTGACCTGTGTTACATCAGGGATGGTAATGCTATAAGCCAATGGTAGGAATTTGCTAATGCTACAGTGAGACCTATTTGCAAACTGCATTGTAAATTGAAACTCAAATTGTATAAAAGATGACATTGGTGCAGATGGATTCGCATAACTTAAAGGAGAAGTAGAGTTGTGCTGTAAACTGCGCTGTCCGTACAAACACATCATATGTACTTTATTGATGCGTGACTGTAAAATTGTAACTCAAGCTTCAGCCACTCATATGTACAGCGCTCTGAAGCCCACATTGCTTAGGAGCGCCTGTCATAAAACGAGTATAAATAAGAGAATTGTATTATATAGTTGGTGTTTTGTGTAATGTTTTACTGTACAGAGATCTGCAAGACAATCATAGCCAGGGTAGTGCTTAGCCCAAAATGAAATAAATAAAATAATGGATATTATGTTAGTAGAAGAAAGTATTTATGTCTTTAATCCATTTGATCCGTAAATCATGGACTCTACTTAAGTAAATTGGAAATCATGCACTTTCATTTTTTCTGTGGAGAAGTTTGAGAATTTTACCAACTTCATCCTTTTCCCTGGTTTGCTTTACTCTTTTACCATGATGATGGATTAAACCCAGATCAGTTGACTGGGGTGAGTGTTTGATTTGCTCTAACGCTCCGTCCATCATCCCCTTTGGTATCGCTTTGTTTACCCTTTTACCAGTTCACAAATGCAAAGTTTTTCTCTTCTTAGCAAAGTAATTTTGCTCTTGTATATGTCAGCAAAGCCCGAAAGTGTGAGAAGAATTTTTCTCTGCTAGTTCCCTTTTGCAGATCTTTTCTATGCACAGTATCAGTGAGGAGGAGAAGAGGAGAGGCCCTCAGTATGGCTGTGGCGGGACTCTTGATTCTATGAGTGCTCCCATATCACCCAAAACCCCGGGGCGGGATAATATCTAGGTGCATTATTATCACATTACTTAATGTTTGCCCCTAAGGAATGTGAAATAGTTATGGAAATTGGTGTCCCCACCCTGATATCTGCTTATACTTTCCCAGTTCCGAAAATGTGTTCATGGTAAAAACACTGAGGGTCTGATTCATAAGCTGCACTTTGTATTTTAAGTTTTGTAGTGCTAGAAAATGTAGTATGAAGTGCTATTCACAAACTAAGTGCAGAGCTTACGCCTACACAGTTACCTAACTTATGTGTGTGAACTCCTCTGCCCCCACTGCGGGGTCTCCGCTCACTTGGGTATACGTTTTATTAGTAAATGTGGGTGGGACACAGGGGTGTGGCTTTTAAAGGGGCAGATTTACTCCAAAAGGAGAAGGGATTAGGGAGGAGTAAGAAGGGCTTAAGTAGGGGCGGCACCCGCCCACACAAGAGTAAGACGATGGCTATACCTGGGAATGGAGACATGTGACTTAAACTCTTGCAGTAAATTTACACTCCGAGTTTGTGAATACTGAAAAGAGTAAACTACCTAAAAAGTGTAAATTACTCAAAAGTGTAAATTACCTTTGTAAATTAGGCTCCGTGAGTTTAATGTTTTGCACAAATTCTAACCTCAGTTCGGCAGCTAACTCACATTACCAGCTGAATTTCGATGTTCATCATTTTAGTAAAGCAGGGCTAACTCTTTTCTGTGAAACATATCTTATGCAGAACTGTTTTGTTAGTGTTAAATAAATTTCTATACAACATACATTTTCTGAAAAGTCACGATTTTCACACGCATGTGGTGAAGTGAAAAAAGGAAGAAAGCTTTGCCAATATTAATAAAACCAGATCGCGGTCATGTAATGACAATAACATGTTCTGCCCATTCCTTCCCACTGTTGTAGGGCTGTCAACATGTGAAGCTTTGGCAGTGCTTTGAATTTCCCCGTGCTAGTCTTGGCGCTTTGCCCATCTTGTGTCCGACTTCTCTTAGCGAGAGATTAACGATGTATTCGCTTTCCTTTCTTCTCCGCTCAGGTCGGGCACGCACCAGCTGCGCCAGATGCCAGCGGAACCTCTCCCTCCAGACAGCGGTGAAGGTTCTGTACGCCATCTTTGTCCTCATCGTCGTGGTTGTGGCAATACTCGCCTCCCTGCGTGAGTTGGATTCCTTGTTTTCTCATTGTATCTAACCATTTTGAAGGCCCTTCGGCCAAGTTACACAAAACTGCCTAAATAAATAATTACCGAAACAAACAAACAAATACATAAATAACCACACAAACAAATGCCTAGACTGATAATTCCTCAAAATGCCAAATTGATGTCTCTGCTGGGCTCCCTGGTCTCCATGGTGGGGTGGACTTCCAAGGTGCTGTAGGAATTTCATGGTTTACAACTCTGCAAACCCATGTGTAGTGCTAGGGAAAGTAACTTTGTAACTAATAAATGAAACAGGGCCTCTCGGTTTTGAGTTGCATTGTTTTCTAAAAGAGAAAGCATATTGCATGTCAGTAAATGCTACATAAACGTATTTCTAAACGTGGACTTCAAACAGAGATAGCAAGTGGACGCGAGGACACATTTTGCACTAAAATATACTACCAAATGCCGGTTTTGCTTTTGGTGTAATTACACATAATTTCTTCCAAAGTTTGACGTAATTACAAAAGGAAATTGCATAAAAGTTGCACACCCTTAGGCAAGAAACCATCCTGCAGACAATAAGATAGCCCATACCACCAATGATAGCACCACAAGTGTGCTATCACCGCTCCAGGCTGTACACAGTGACCAAACTGCCAGCCCATTCTCTACCACATACCAATTGATGCAGCTAATTTAGCTATGAAGCCTTCTTACTACCGTGCTGATGAAGCTGCCGCTGGTCCAAGTGAGTTCCTAGTAACCTGCCCTCTCTGTCTGTCTGGTTCTACATAACTCATGTCTTTCTTTCCATGTCTCATACCTCCTACTCTTCTTAGTCCATCCCGTCACATCCCTAACTGGGATATTGCCTTTGCAGAGTTTTTGTAAATCTTACATTGGGCGAAGTGTAGTCCATCTACCTGCAGATGATTTCAGAATATACGGGTTCCTCTTGGTTGTTTAATTCAAATTGCTCACTGACAAGAATGAACTCCACATCTCTACAAGCTTCTAAGTCATACTTCAGATAGATTTTAAATGGCCGCTGAACACCATGCGTAGCTTGGGTAGCCTCGGATGCTTTACCAAAAGACTTCGGGTCTTTGGAGTGTTATCCAGTTATGATATCTGCTTGGGCTTCCAAGCCCTGAAACTGGAGTGAAGGTCTTACTCACATGGGCTAATAGCGAGCACATAGTTCCTGACATGGATACGGGAACACGAGAATGCCGTCAGGTAGGAAAGTGAAATCAGATGAAGACTACAGATGCTGGTTACAGAGGACTCAAGTATCCTGATTAAACCAAAGGCCTATGATTTATGATGACAGAAGTGTAAGTCAGACATACAGTGCAAGTCGACTGGCTCAGACGTGGCAGTATTGGCATCGGGGGAAGATGGAATAATGATATTGAGGGCACTGGCAGGAGGAAACAGGTGAACACATACGGACATATGAACAGCATGGTGGGAGTCCTGGTGCCGATGATGCTTTAGCACAGGAGTCTGCATGGCGGCCACATAGTGAAAGGGATAAATGACCAGGCAAAAAACTCAGGAGCCCTGGAGTTGATTAGTGAATGTGAGAGTATTGCCTGTTTGCAGCACTCCTAGGAAAGAGGAGCCCATAAGGGCACTCCTGAGCTGATCAGTGAGCTGTAAGTAGAGGGACCTGGAAGGATTGCCTGCCACCCTTCCAGCACAGAGGCCTCAAGACCAGAAGAGAATACGGCTCAAGCTAAACAAAAATCAATCTAAAGAAGTAGAGAATAGTAAGATTAAGTCATCCATTTTGAGTGCTTTTAATATCTCCGCTTTGGACCACCAGTTAGGCAAGCATGTGAATTCCTGAACATTTCCATAGAGCAAGAAGAACATAAGTGCGACTCTCTCAGACACCAAGGCATGGTGTGTAAAGCAGAGCTGAAGATCAAGTGTAGGAGATCTTGAAAAACTTGCAAATGTGCTGCTCCACACTAAACAAGAAGACCCAATGGAGAACGATGGTAGAGTGTGAGACGCCTATTCAGTAGCTTCGTACAATCTAATTATAACAAGTGCTCCACTAAAATGATCAATACTTTGCGGGAAAGAGGAGAAGTGAGCTACCTTGCCTGACAACATTTAAGCCACTCTTAAATTAGGCTCAGGACAGACAAAGATTAATACTGCGGTTTAAAGTGACAAGCACAATCAGCCTGAGAGGAACTACCCACAGTAATAAAGTGGTGGTAGACCACTGCAAGCAAGCAACACCTTGAAACATACTCACTCACTGTTACTCTCCAAGGGATATGGGTTTGACTCTTAGTAGAAGATTCATCTTCAAGTCTTCTGGTCACTTGCAACGTGCAGAGTTTGCAGGCGCTAGCGTGTTTCGTACATCTGGCCCCGAATTCTTTATGACTTCAAAAGCCAATTACAAAAGCTTTGTGTAAAATAAACGATATCCCTTCATGTCTGTTCCTTTTACAGAAATGCAGAGTAAGAGTCTGTTCTTGCTTTCCACCTCCTTCTATCTGAACTTTCTGGTTCCCTTTTTAAGTCTCATGGCACTCTTTATTTGTACCAGGAGGCTCTCCTTCCCCAGCCATTTTCTCTGTTACCATTTTTTATGTTTTTCAGTCCCACTGTGGGGACAGATAGCTTCAAGGTGGTCAGTGGCCTCCATCATTCATCACATAAGTACCACAATCCGTGGTCACTTCCTTCCACGGGGTGAACGGCCAAACTTTCCAGTGGTTAGGGGATCTCTGCTGATTCAGCAAAAGAGTCAGCGGGCTGTGATTAAGAGCTGAACACAACCAACGTTATTAAAGGTTACCACACTCACAATAAAATGTAAAACAAAATGTGCCAGGAAGTCGTACTGGGAACTGGAAGTTTCATTTGGAGATGACCTATCTGTCCCTTAGTAGGCAGTCACAAAATCAACTCTGACCCCTGCCAAGCCATAGGGAAGGTGCAAAGTTATAAAACATGCCGTCGTATCCTAATGAGATTGATCCTCCATGGAAGTAGATGAGGCTGGACCTCCATACCTATAGGCCCAACATGCAATAGGCCATCAGGTTCCAAGAAACTCTCTGGCACGTAAGTCGATCAAGTGACCACTTTCCAAGGCCGATCTCTTGCTTCCTGACTAGGGAGTAGCTGTCCATATTCCAAATCCTGGCTGTGTGCTTGCTCCACACTGGAATGAGTGACCAGTATTTTAACTCTGACTGCACTTGAACTTGTTTTTGAGATTTTTATCTTACTCGTGAAGAAGCCTCTCATTATTAGTTCAAGCCGGCACGTTACAACATTTGGGAACATTGTGCAGTGTAAATATGGGAACAGTTATTTAAAGCAGGGTTTTCTAAAGTCGGTCCTGCAGGGACGGATCCATGCCAGATTTGTAGCATATCCACATTTAGATAAATGTAGTAATCTTAAAAATCTGGCATGGATCCTGCCCTCCCGGGCTGACTTTGGAGAACCCTGATTTACAGTATAGTGAGCTGACTGCATTCAATTATCAGATCTGGAATATTTTACTGAGTGAGAAAGAGGAAAGTGTAACATGATAAATGTGTTGGAATGTTAGCACTTTGGGAGCCAGAATTTCCATTTGGCGGAATGGAGGACTCCATGTACACGCGCAGATACGCTTACAACTTCCCTGATAGCTGCTCATTCATAAATTAGCCCAGTAAGTGTTTGCAGAGAGCAAGATAACCTTTGTTTCTTTTACAGAAGTATGTGTGTGCCCCAAACAGGGCTGGACTGGGGCATAGGGAATGTGGGAGATTTCCTAGTGCGCTGCTCGAATGTATGACAGTAGCCCCACTAAGACAGACCTCGATAAAATGCAGCATTTTGGCTCCAGTTTTAGGTCTAACTTTCTACTTCATCTGTCTGCAACACTTTGTTACCAATTGTTAAAAATATGCATAGAGTGGGCTTTGGCTGTAGCTAAACGCTATTGGGTGTTTGGTATATCATTCCGCCTCCTATAGAGCACTTGAACTGCCATGCATACAGGACTATTTTCCATCTCAAAAGTATGTTAAACCACCATGTCTTAAATCTTTTATCACATCGATGCAATCTGCCAGTCAAATTATGCTCGCGGGAGGTTGTTTCCAACCTTACAACCCTTCAAATACCTATAAACAGGGCCGGACTGCTGTTTGTGATTGTTTGGAGCAACAAGGGTTGATATTACAAATTTTTCAGGGTTGCTGTTAGTTACCAATCAAATCCTTGCCAAATCAACCTCGCACATCAAATTACTTTACCATATGTACTATTGCATTATGATCTAAAACGTTTGTCCAATTGATTGAACTACAACTCCCACAATGCATTTGATTGTTAAATGAAGCCCAGTGGCAGGAACCTGGTTCACTGATGATAAATAGTATTCTGTTAACATTCCAAAAGTGATAGCTCAAACCGCAACCAATATCTCCAGAGCTCTCAAGTTTCCCAGTGGCGGCTGGTTGGGAACGGTGGGGGCGAGGGTGGGAGGGTGAGGGGTGTAGAAAATAAAAAAAAATAGACAAAAAAAAAACATACCTGCTGTTCGTGCCGCCAGCCGCCGCCTCTCTGCAGCCTCTCCTCGTCGCAGGGGAAGCACCCAGGCTCCTTAAGCCAATGACAACGCTGCAATGCAGCATTGTGATTGGTTCCCTTAAGTTCCCCTAAGCCAATCACAATGCTGCATTGCAGTGTTGTGATTGGTCTGAGTGCCGTGGTTTGGCGCTTAGACGGGGACAGGGAGCTTGTGCATGTTCCCCAGCAGGCTGTGTAATACAGCCTGGTGGGGAACATGCAAAGTGCACATGAATGTTTGGCCGGCCCAAGACAGCCGGTCAAACATTCATGCGCACTTTGAGTGAGCAAACCACTCCCCCCTGGCCCATGCTCTGGCGAGCCCCGCCCCTCCCCGCACCTAGGAACGGAAAAAGGAAATGAGAACGCGTTTCGCGGAGGAGCCGCCACTGAAGTTTCCTAGGTCTGTGCATGAGTACCTCATCCAGGCTAGGAATTTACTTTACTTTCTGAGTCTTGTAACTTCTAATGGGATAAACATGAAGTGTCAGAATGTAAAGCAACAATGGACTGGAGCAGCACGGAGGATCTGGAGAACTTGAGAACTCTGTATCTCTATCTCAGGAAAACCTCCTGCCTTGTATATGTTCTTTTGGAGGATAATCACAATATTACTCCACATTCAGATTCACATGCCTGGCAAAACAAGTAGGAACAAGATCTGGAAAATATTAAAACAATTGGAGGGGATATCATAGGCACAGCAGTCTGCAGTGTGGGAAACATGCTTTTCATGCTTCTTTCTGTCAGCCTCTGGTAGTGGCCATATATCAGTAAACTGGATGAGGAAACAGAGCGGTGGCTTGGGAAGGGCAGCCCAATAATGTAATCCAGTAGTAGAAACAAAGGAAAATTGTGTGTGTGTGAAGCTATTTCTCCAAGTACTGTGCAGTAGTCCACTGAAGAGCTCTCAAGGTTTTCCAGGTCTATGAGTGAGCAGCTCATCCAATCCAGGTTTTTGCTTTGCATGCTGTTATTTGTACTTTTGATTTTCTAGCAGGATAAACAGTAATACAAGTCCCAAAACAAAAAGCAACAAGCATTTGCAATGCAATAGATCTCGCATTTGTGAGAGTTTGAGTTATTGGCATTGTAAATGATAATGTATTTTATTTATGTGTTAACAAAAACTTGAAAGCAGTGCGTAAACACCACTTGCAGGTAAAAGATATCATCATTTACAATGCCAATAGCTCAAACTGCTGCAAATGAGAGACATTTGTGGCACCTGCGCTAATGTGTGGGGGAAGAGACGGACAGGGCAGAGTAAAGTTATGAGAGGACACACGAAAGACAGTCAGCCTGCAAGCAAGAGCGATCCAGTGAGGGGAGTGAGACAGAAAGAAAAGACACCCAGCGAGAGACAGTCTGAAGTTACATAAGGGGCAGCCAGAGTGAGGGTCTGCAAGAGATGGCTAGTAAGAGAGGAAGCAGGACTTGGACAATGAGAGTATTTGACAGGCACTGATGGCAAAGGAGAGGTAGGTAGTGTGAGGATAGCAAGAGACCAACAGGGCGGAGTACAGTCAGTGAAAGGATACCAAGAGACAGCTTGGAAGCAAGAGAGATCCAGTGTGAGGGGAGCAAGACAGAAAGAAGAAACAAGCAGCGAAAAGGTACGCAAGAGACGGTCTGAAGGGACATAAGAGGCAGCCAGAGTGAGGGTATGCCAGAGACGGCTAATGAGAGAGGGAGCAGGACTTAGAGAGCAATTGACAAGCACTGAGGACAAGGGAGAGACTGGTAGGGTGATGGGAAAAAAGACCGACAAGGCAGAGTACAGTCATGAGAGGACATATAAGAGACTGTCAGCTTGCAAGCAAGAGAGATCCAGTGTGAAGGGAGGGAGACAGAAAGGCCGAAAGAAGAGACAATCAGCGAGAATGTAAGTGAGAGACAGTTGGAATGTACATAAGAGACATCCAGAGTGAGGGTGTGCAAGAGACGGCTAGTAAGAGTGGGAAAATGACTGGGACATTGAGAGTAACTGAAAGGCACCGAGGGCAAGAGAGGGCAGATAGTGTGAGGGTGAAACAGGCCAACAGCATGACGGAATTGAGTGTGCAATCAAGAAAGAGGTGGCTAGTTTTGCAATAAGCCGACAGCCAGCAAGAACAGATGCAAGAGTCGGCCATGACTGCGGCACCAGGGCGCAGGAAGGTTGATGGACAGGAGGGGCCAGAGCAAAAGTGGGGGGAGCTAAAACTCACCTGAAAGTTTCCGAAAGTTTTGCAGGAGGAGGGGAAGGGATGAACAGAGGGCCTCAGGTAGGGAGGGGAGTGGGAAAGACTTGTGGGGAGGGGAGCCTGATCGCGTGTTCTGGGATAGCAGAAGAGACGGGCTCAGAGAGAGATGACGCGATCAGAGAGCGATGATGCGATCATGACTGGGGCAGACTCAGGTTCAGATGTTTTGGGGGTGGTTGGGGACCATGTGGGATGGTGTGCGGGTGAGGGAGAGGTGCAAAGACGTAGGGCACAGACTCTGATAGACACTTAGGAGGGGCGAAGAAGAGATTTATGCCCAGGAGCACACTGTGTGCTGGGAGCGAGACATGACTCCACGTGTCACTGTTCATGCAATGTGGCTCCAGGGCGAAAAAAGAACAGCAGGTTAGTGTGCATGTTGGTTGTGTGTGGATGGTGGGTCCAACAGCAGCCGAGGCTGACTCCCCCACCCACCGGAGGAGCAGTAAACAGGGTTTAGGCCACTGAAGGGTACTCTCTGGCAATGGGCAGTGAAGAAGTGACTCCCGAGGCTCTGCAGCTCGCCCGGGGCAGAGGCCTGTTCAAATGGTGCAGGCTATGACAAGCTGTGTTGTGTCTAGTAACCACCTTTAGAGGTCCACAGGTGAAACGAGCACTGGGAGGTGGGAGGGTTGGGGTAATGATGTTGGGGGAGCAACACACGGTGCAAGGGCAAAAACGAGCTCCCCTAAGTTGTAAGACCCTCATATTTCACAATACCAACTGAAAACAAGTGCATGGTATTGTTTGAGACTTCAGGGTTTAGCTTGCATCGAAATACCTGTATTTTCCAGAGCGCTCTGGGTCAGCCAGTGCCCAGACCACGGTACCATGGGGTACAGTGCTTTGTTTAACATGGCGCCGCCACTTACTTTTGCTTTCTGTTGTAGTGCAACGAGGTTGGAAAGTGATAGGCGGGAGAGAGGCTGGGGTGCGGAACTAATGGGGCGGGAGGTTAAAAAATTAAATACACTTGACAGCAGGGGCACCCCTCTCCACTCCCACAGCATTATTCAACAGAGTGGCGGTGATCAAAGCACTTTCGTGACAACCCGTGTGGCTGATATGGCAACTGGGAAAGTGCTGCAATATCCAAAAACAAGTGCACAAAGTGGTCCCGACTCTACCCTCCCCCTCCTCCAAAGAGCGGCTGCATCAGAGCTGCGGACTCCAGACCTGAGGATCAGTCTTCGAGCCTCAGTGTCGCTGAATATCCTGTGAATATGGACAAATCACTTAATCACCCCCGTGCCGACGCTAAATAATTGTACAAATTTATATAAAAAAGCAACGATCTCAGAGGGGTGGCCGTGTAATGTAAATAGATGCGGTAATGTAAACCAGGCTGTTCCAGACGGTGCGGGAGAGCCGTGGGTCCCTCTCCAGCTGCTTGTCCTCGCTCAGCCGCCAGCTAAACTCGTCGCACAGGGACTCTGGGCAACGGGAGGGGGCGGGAACAAAGTAAAGGACAACATGATGGAAACTGGAAAAAAAAGGGAAAGCTGCCCGCGCGGCAAATTAATTAAATAAACAAGCGCAGCCCCTAAAGTGAAAGAGGACCGCGCTGAAAATAACAAAACAAAATAGTGCTTGCCGACTTATTGAAGGAGACCGTGTAACGCCTCAAGTAAAAGATCCAGTCCTGATGGGCGGTCACAAAATGCGACAGGGCGGTAACAAGGAGGGGCTAAGAAGCTTCATATTGAATCGGAAGCCAGCGTTTACCAAAGACAATGCCACCAGCCAATGAAAAATATGGGCGAAGAGTGGGCGAGGCTTCCACAGCACTTCCACATCTAACCCTACTACAGCATGCCTCGCAGAGCGAGCAGCGCATGTGCTGCAACGCTAGGCTCGACCTAATCTCGGAAATTTGAGAGCTCTGCCTGGGTCAGATAGCCTCAAACTCTAATCACACACATTTTTGGATGGTTCAATGTTCAGACGAATTTGTGAACTTTTTCAGGATTTGAAATTTGACTCAGATCAGTTCTTTCCTAACAGAGGGTTCTTGTCCTTTTACCCGTGGGACAGTCACCAATGCATGCTTTGCAACCATGTTTGTTTGTATGGTCAGTTTCCTGCCTAATGGCTTTCCCTGATCCACCTCTCTTTGCTTACCATTTTTCATCACTCTCTTTCTGGAGGAGCACTGTTGCAGGCTTAAAGCAAGTTGTAGATAATACGATGCACAAAAGGGGGCAATTTTGGCATTTATCTCATTAAATGAACACTGCTGCTTTGTATTTCTCGCAACAAATTGTCACATATAGTGCTTTAAAATGTCACTTTAAAGAGCACTGAAAACCTGGATATGTCACACATAAGCAAAGTGAAACCACAGCAGCTATGTAAGCCAGTGGCAGCGGGTGGACGCTTACCCTAAGTATCTGACTCCACATCCGCCTGTGCAAACTTGTTTATATCGCCACTGTGTAATTATGGCCCGGATGTGGTGCCATTCTCATGGGCAAAGGCCAGAAATATGATCAATCACGGTGTGGCTTCAAATAAAGCCACAGAAGGATTGGCCATGGTCTTTAATATGCCCGCGCACGCACAGCCTTTGAATGTGGGGCCGCGAGGACAGTCTCTGAAGCTCAAGATCATCACAGTCAATTCTTGCGTTGCTACCATGCTGTTTATAGTAGTAAACAGCATGAGAGCCTCGCAAGGATTGGTTGATGCAGGTGCAACCAGCTCTCCGAGGGAGACAAGGTGGCAGCACTGCCTTCCCTCTGGCTGCCTAACACAGCGCATGTTCAAGAGGCTGAAGTGCGCATGCCGGGGTGGACACAGTAAGAGACCTGTCCAACCCGACATGCACACTTGACTTTATCCCTAACCTGCAGCCTGCCAATCAGATAAGCTACACCCAACGTCCTGCCCAAACAGTGCCGCCGTGGATGAGGTATATTTAAAAAAATAACAAATAAGGAACATAAACAGTACAGCGTGTGGCAGGTCAGAGGGGGCATTGGGGCAACGCTCTAATGCCGTTTAGCAGCAACCGCTGCTGATGTAAGCCCATATACCTTTGCAGACCTGCACCTTTCATTTTTAGGTCTCGCCTGAGCCAGCGCATGCGCTGCTCTGGCCGAGACATTTATAAAGTGGGCTTTTAAAAGTCCGACCACACGCTTTTGCTGGCCTCAAGCTTGCGGTTACGCGCGTGGGCACGCGCACAGCCGCCATCTGGCTTTCTTTGCGGCACCCTTACAGCGCGCGATGAGGCGCCATCTGGCTTTCCTCTCGTTTGCTCACCCAAGCGCCTCGCTCCGCCCATCTCTCGCCCCATTTCTCCCGCTCTTTGCCTATCGGCCCTCTCTCTTCTCCTTTCTGCCAACATTCCATCTGAAAAAGCAGGGTTCGAGCCTGACGTCCGCTCAACGTCCTGCGATTCAAAAAATGAATATGGTCTTCTGTTAGCTCATGTTTGTGAAAAATTAGTCTCTTAGAAGTTACATCAAAAGCAGTGACGGATGGTAGTATCACAGAGTTAAGCTCGCAAACCATTCAACAGCGCCGCAAAATCGGGCACTGCCAGCCTGCGAGGCCACTAACAAGTAAGGCTACTTTTTGTTAGTGAATATTTTTTTTTGCCTTGCACACTGGTAATGCATAATGGCTGCTCGGGTGCCTCTCCTCAACACCCCCTTCCCCTTGTGCCCCCCCCCCCCCCTTCAGCACTCGTGTACAGCAGGAAGCACAACACCGATTGTAGTTCCAAAGAATTGTTTCCCTTCATTCTAGTAGGTAGAATGATACTTTCCTAGAAAATGTTACTGGGGGGACGGGAAGGAGGCAGCCTTCTGCAGTTAATTGTTTGTCCCACGTCTCTCCATGCGAGCCTTTAATGTGGACATGGCATGCAGAACCGCACTTCCAGAAGCCTCCTCTTCTGTTCATGCTTTAACTTTTCTGCTACATTTCAACCTCCCCCCTGCCTTTTGGGAAAGACAAATACACGGCAGGACTAGGAATAATTCACTAACAGCTTGTTTTGTCTGTCACTAAGTCAAGCGAAGTCCACAGTCACTCGAAAGCTTGAAGGGGCAATTCCAGCAACCATAAAATACTCAGAAAACAAAAAATCCTTTAAAGCTGCTTTCATAAATATTTTATTAATCATATATGGTTTCTCTTACTCTGCTTGTACCACCTTCCTTTGTTCTGCCTTTAGCACTTTAAAAAGAAAGCTGCAAAGGGACCCAAAATCTCATCAAAATAGCTACTACTAAAAATGCAAGTCTTAGGGCGCTGTGAAGCCACATGCATAGGGTGACCAGACGTCCCGGTTTTCCCCTGACGGTCCCTGTTTTCTGAGCAGTGTCCCCGTGCCCCGACACTTTGCTCCTAATTACAGAAATGTCCCGGTTTTTGTGCAGTGCCCGGGTTAAACGGAGAAATGTCCCGGTTTTTAAATAGTGTCTCGCACTGAAACACTATTTAAAAACCGGGACATTTCTCTGCTTACTTAGCACAGGTGCTGAGACGGGTCTCTATTGGGATGTCCATTTTTGCCCTCAGGATGAAAAAACAATATTACTGATGCAGCAATACCACCCTTCACTGCCTTCAAAGAGACCCGTTATAGTTCTTTCACAGTCTCATCATCCCAGAACTGAAGCATTTTCAATATTATGTACAACGAAGCCCAAGTTTGTTGCTTATTTATCTTATGCAGCTAAGAACAACTGACAAAGCGAATAGTCCTGGCTTGTTGTAGGTGTAATGTTACATGCATAGCTGTCAAGGTTTCAGATTTCTATGTGTGACATTTTCATAATTTCAGAGTAATTGAGTGACATTTTAACGACTATGAGTGGCACTTTCTTGCGAGCAAAATCAAGATATTAAAACGAGGGAAACTTATAAATATCAGATATGACACCCATTTGAGCAACTAGAAACTCTACGTTAGCTGCTGCAAAGCGTAATAAATAATGGTTAAACAACTTTCATTTATACTCATGTCTAAGTAAATATACTTAGAATCGTACAAATATCAGGAAACTCCCTTGCAACATATTAAATCAAGGCTCTCTCTGCACACTAAGCCAGGAGCTGTTTTTTATTTTTTTGTGGTTGTTTGTTTTTTGAGGCTTGTATCTTCAACCTTTGCTGACTTATACTGGACCCTCTGGTTCCTCCCTCGTAATTAATGATGCTGCGCAGAGAGCATCACTCAGTCCAGGGCCTCTCTCCAAGGTGGGGCCCAGCCCAAACAGGATGTGCGAGACCCTGCTAACAACACTCTGGTGGCTACTGTTGTTGGATGGGCCAGCAGAAAAATCAACATAAAGATTGCCAGCCTTTGCGGTGCCCCCCTCCTTCCCAGCAAACTGAAGTCAGGAGAACATCAGGACTCGGGCCACTCTCTGACGTCATGTGAGTGACCTGGCCCAACAGGGAACCTATGTCAGAGAGGCCCCAACAACATAAAACACACTTCACGCGGCGCCAGTCTTGCAACCCATTTCACCGTTTTGAGTAACACCGCAGGCGCTGCAGCTGCCTCATCGCGCGCTGCCATTGGCACCCGGGCTTAAAACTTAAACTTACTTGGGCTGTAACACACACTGCCAAGGCTGGCCAGGCTGCAGGCACTGGTAGGCTCAGGCCGTGAGCCACTGCGTGCCCCGGCAATTCGGGTTTGCTGCTCAATCCGCGCCTCCAGGCCGTGTTGTCCAGGCTGTGCAGTGAGTCATACTTTGCAATCCACAGGGAGCCATGAGTGTCACCAAGTAAGGATATAACACCGTGCAATTAGCGGGTCACCTGGGTGACGGTCACTGAAACCTCGACGTCTCTCTCGGCTAAGTCTGTGTCACACATATGATTTGTCTGTAATTCTTCATCTGTGTCTGTGGAGGCGGCTGTCATTTTAGTCCCTTTTCCATGTCTATGACAGCTGTCAAATAGTCCTACTTTTATGTCGACCGTTACTGCAAACTGTAGTCCTACTTCTATGTCTATGAACTGTCCCCGTTTTTTGTTTTGAGAATCTGGTCACCCTACACATGCACCGTCTCTGAAATAGCTGTTACTGTGGGGCAGTTTATTCCTGTTTGAAACGTTCTCCACCGGTAACACTAATGTTAAGCTGTTTGCCTGCCACGGAAGCACCTTCCTAGCCACACAGTGGGTGCTGCTTGTTGACCAATTGCTGGAAGGGGGAGGACAGGTACGCCCGGATAAAGAGTGCACTAGAAAACTGTAATTTCTTAATAGATGAAGAGTGTGCAGAAAACTGGATATTTATACCGTGGAGGGAAAGGGGTTGGGTTGTAGTAGAAACCCTGTTTTGTGATACTTCGATGGGAGACAGCATAGATCAGATATTCTTTTAAGTGAGGTTGGTATGGTACTGGCAGGGCGGTGCATTTCTGTAAGTGGTAGTGCACGACAGTACAAGTAGTTTTGTGGGTTCTAGCAGGGACCAGGTGTATTAGTTTGGTTAATAGCACAGGAGAACCGCAGGATAGCCTACGTCTTTTTTCCTACTGACATCAGTGGGCGTAAAGATAAAAAATAATTTTCAGGAATTTGCCTAGAATGCCTTTGCAGTTTTTAGGGGGGAAGGACTAACCATTGCTTCGTGCATGTGCCAGATAAATGTGTTTGCGTGTTGGTTGAGGGGGTGCACGATATCTTTTGTTATTTATGTACTGAAAACTCCATATGTAATGTAACTAGTTCTATTGTAAAGCGCTCTGACACCTTCGGGTAAAGTTCGCACTATATAAAAACACATGAAAAAAAATCCCTTGGAGGCCCCACCCCGTCGTCCTTCTCTCTGCTCTACACTGTATTTTCATTTACTGTTCCCTGCGTATATTTCCGTCATTCTGTCTGCTTCCTTCACATACCAGGCACTTGCAATACAATAGGTCTCGCATTTACGAAAGATTGAGCTGTTGGAATTGTAAATGACTATGCCTTTTATTTATGTGTTGGTTTTCAAAACAGATTAAAAAAAAGGAATTGTCGTTTGCAATGCCAAGAGCTTAAACTCTCACAAATGCGAGACCTATTGCATTGCAAATGCTTGTTTCTGTTGAAAGGCAGCTGTGACGACTTCCAGTGTAAAGTGAAAGAGGTATCCTGAATGACTGATTGCAAAAGCTATGTTAACTTCTAACTCTCACATTTACGGTTCCAGGCCTGCCACCTCACAGGGTGCCGCCATGTGTCACAATATCGGCTCCTTTCACAAGGCCACTAGGTGGGGAGCCAATATAACACAGTGGCAGACAATTTAAGTTGGAAACCCCTGTAGAGAGAGTTTTGAACTCACATTACGCTGAGCACAACTGATGTCCATTGGGGTTTTACAACTTTGCAAACACAACAAGATGATGGACGGAGTGCTGAGACTTTTCAACCACTCACCCCCAGTCAAGCGATTTGGGTTTAATCCATCGTTCTTTTGCTCACAATGCCACCCCAGTTTGGACCTAGCCATATGCAAATCAGTCTTGGCCCTCCACCAGGATATCAGCGGCAGTCTTTAAATCGTCAGGTTTTTTCCCCCAGGGGGATTAGACTAAGCCTCGCCCACCCTATCAATGTCCATGCCCCCTCAGAAGGACCTTCATAGCTGGGGAGGTTGTGGGTTCAGGGTACCGCCCAGCCCTCTTCTGGTTACCTCCTCACACACGGTGAGTTTTATCTGGAGGTTTGCAGGTCTGCGGTTCCATGCAACACTAGCTCATGAACTCAGGGTATTCTCTTTGCATTCTGGTACTTGTAGTCCTCAGATTTAATGGAATAAACAGGACTACATGTACGGAAATGCAAATAAAAAGAAAACCCAAGCTGGTTAAGATTCTCACCTATGGACCTGGAAATGTCAGAACTCCGTGAACTACAAGTCACTTAGGTGAGTTAGTGCTGTGTGACCAGTGTGGACGAAAGGGAGACTTTTCTTTGAGTCTCACTGTCGAACACAATTTTTTAGCTGATGGGGACGGAATGAAGCTTTCCAAATCATGCCACTTTATCTTTTCTTTATAGAAGCAAGGTGCAGTTTATATGTTATGCATCCACCGATCTGTGCTTTAAAGATTTCATTTATTCTCAGGCTGGTTTTTTTAAAATGGCTGCTTGGCGTTATTTAACACCTCTTGAGGCAGGCCCAAAGTTGGAGAAATCTTTTTATTTTTCCTAACATTTCGCACATTGGATGTGTCCTATTGTGCAGCACACGTCCAAAGTCTGAAATGTTTTAAAATGTGTCTAAACATACAGTTTTACTGGAAGGGTACCCTTCCAGTTCAACACATATGGTAGATGTCACACACACTGCCTTGTTCTATGGTGCAAGTATGTGTGGATGGCACGAGGCAGCCTGTTTGTTTACCAGCGCTCTCCCCCGAGCTCCATGCTGCACACCTTGGTTGCTGTGGTAGGTTACTCTGTAATTTAGGAGCTCTCCCCCCTGATGTCTGTCAGAGTGGAAGCTAGGCCTCCTCCTGCCACTCACAGCGTGCAGGGCTAGGTGAGGGAGGGAGGCTGAGTGAGGGCTTGCAGTGCCCTGCTTGTCGCAGATATAGATACACACAGAAAATAGATGGAGAGCGGTCACTAATGGGTTGTTTTCCATTGAGGGTTCCCAAGCAACATCAAATATACAATTGGGCTGAAGCTCAAGTTGTGTAAGAATCTCGATTTATCCATGATGTCACTTAAAACCCTTAGCTGGAAAACTGCACATTTTTGCAAATACCCATACAAAATGTTATGTTATGTATGCCCCCCTAAATTGTCTTTCTCTACTCAGATTAGCAGCACTGTGGAAGAGGACTAGTGCAGGAGCAAAGCATGTCTCACTCCTCCCCCCCCACTGCCCCCCTCCCAGTACTATACATTAAAATACTAGGCCTGGACACAATTTCCGTTATGCCAGTGTAATCTCGTCTAATCTCGGTAATTTCACAATACGCTTGTAATGCAAAATACCCTAAATTATGCTATTTATGTCATGTTGTGGAAGTAGAAAAATGTAGCACCAGCGCACGGGAACAAGACTGATCAGAATGCAAGCAGTCGCTTTGCAGTCCTTGTGTTTTTGTAGTTTTTTTTAGCGCCAAATGTCTTCTCATGTCCAAACAAGGTGCAAGGACGCATTTCATACTAACATTCGGTTATGCTGGTTTTGCATTGTTAGTAACTACGCATCGTTTTCCTGAAATTTCACGTAATTATGGAAATTTCGCAAATTTGGCACCAACCCCGAGAACCCTCTAGTAAGATCCTCTGCCCCACCCAAACATAACATTGTCCTGCCAAAATTCTCCACCACCTTTTAAATGACCGCCCAACCGAATACCTCCACCATCGATGTCTAATTTGCAGTTCCTTGTCCGTACCCCCAAACAGATGCGTTCTGTCCTGTCACCCTGCACCACCCCTTCTTCTCTCCCCATTTGAAGCCATGCTCTTTAGTGTCGGCAGCATGTCGGCTGTGGCTCTGTGAGAGATGCTCGTCAGCTTCGATCGCAGTCGCCGTCAGCTATGGGTCTGTGCAGACCCGCGACACATGGGAGACAGAGGTTGGTGACGCAAGAGCTCCAGATGTGTTCCCTCACTCATTTCACTTGGATCTGTGGAGACCTGGGAAGGTGGCAGAGTGGTGTCCACCACAGCTGCGGCTTTGGAGCCTGGTGCTTTACATAACAGTGAAAAATTGAAATTCGTTTTTTTCGCTCATGTGACGTCATAGCCAGGGACGTTTTAAGGATTTTGGGGGCTCAGGGCCAAATGTATTTTGGGGGCCCCTGTACAGAACAGCTTTTATTTTATGATCCAGTTTCTCATATGTGAGGTCCTATTTTGAGCTAAAAGAACATTTTTATATGGATGTTGCATGAAACTTAAACACATTTTGTCTACAAAATGTCTGTATTAGACTCTCACACATTAAAAATAAATGATAGAAAAACACTATTTACAACAGTCTGTTTAAAAATTATTCAAGGTCATCAAGGCAAAACTCTGCAGAACAGAGCTGGCTCTATCAGGGGCCCCCCGAAAGACGACAAAAATGGATGAAAAGGATTACTTACAAATGTATTGGATTGTTTACTGGGATTATGGATTGTCAGTAAGCAGTGCGGCTTTAAACTGGTGCGTGACGACGCACCAGGCACTTTTTGTCATAGAATTCGTGCCAGTGGGACAGAGCACGTTTACGAGCACGCACGCAAAAAATTGGCCACAATCATCATGTTTGTTCAAAATTTGTTGAAAATAAAAGGGAAGGAATGCAAAACGATTTAACATATGCTGTCCCTTTGGATGTCTGCACCCCACATGTCTTAAAAGAAAAGACACCATCTTGGAGGCCATTTGAGAAAATCATATTGGACTGAGCTCAACATGAGCCATATTATGATAACAAACATGCGGTATTCCTATTTTCAAAACATTCTGGGGCAGATTTACATTCCCCTTGCAACACTTTTGCGCTGCAGTTGCATCACTTTTGTGACGCAACGGTGGCGTAAAAAATGCAGCAAATTTACAACGTGACGCATCTAGGGAGATGCGTCACGTTGTAAAGCCCTGCGTGACATTATACCTACGTCAGGCATAATGTATGCAGGGTAGGCGTTCCCACGCAGGAAAGCCTCGTAAAAGTGACGCAGTGAAATCTACGAGATTTCACTGCGTGACTTTTAGGATGCCACTTCGTCAAAACCTTACGCCTGCTTGAAGCAGGCATAAGGAGTGATGCAGTGTATTGGGAATAGGCCGCAACACGCATTGCTGGAGTTGCGTCGTGCTTGCGACACGACTCCAGCAATGCGCGACTTTTCCGTCAACAGATGCGTCAGAATTTCTGACGGATCTGTCAATCCTTGCGCCATAGTGCGCAGTATTGTAAATACGGCGCATCTATGGTGGCGCAAGGGTTTTTCACTCAGGCGCAGGGAAACTGACTGTAAATCTGCCCCTCTATTTTCAAAATATTGTGTTTCCATCAAAAAAATGTGTCTTTTGTTATAAAATTGTTTCGGTTTGTTTTGTGATCAGCAGTTTCCGTATTTATCTTTTATTTTCATTAGCAGAAGGATATTTCTTTAAGTTAGTTCAAGTATGATGACTCGGGTCACATGGTTTTTACGTTTCACGATAGGTGGACTGCAGGCTTGAAAAGGTTGCACGTGCAGAGTTCACAAAGGTCATTTCTTTTCACTGGCTTACGGGTGAGCACTATTGAACAAGCGGTTCCACTGATGGCTGTAAGGCTGAGTCAGAGGTGAACTACAAAACGTTTGCAGAATTATTGAGGTGGGTGTATGGGGCATGTTTTGTATACACAGTGTTTGATTTTAGCACAGGGTTTATTCACTTTTTGTTTCGTTGACCTTTTGATGCTTAATTTTGCTGTGTAAAGGCACATGTGCACAGCATGGGTAATTCTTTATTCATTTTCATTTTCAAGTAATTGACAATAGGCACACATGTTTTTGATAAAATAGATGTTTGTGCACAATATGCATAGCATTTCAATGAACTTAAGATGTGTTTAACAATGTATATATGGTTCCTGATGGGTTGTTCTTAAATTACAGTTGCCCCCGACGAAGGGCTGTTGCCCGAAGTGCATTGGGTGGATTTTAAATCTGGTTACTCAAACTGAAATGTGACATGGGAGCTGTTGGAAAAAGCCCAGTTGGGCATTCTTGGAGCATTGAAAGGTTTTTAATCACATCGCCTCCATTGAACTTTATAATGAAGACGACCAAAATGGATGAAAAGGATTACTTACAAGTTTATTGGATTGTTTACTGGGATTTTGGATTGTCAGTAAGCAGTGCGGCTTTAAACTGGTGCGTGACGACGCACCAGGCACTTTTTGGCAGAGCCCACTTTGCCCATGCCTTAAAACGTCTCTGGTCAGAGCAGTCAATAACATGGTTTCGAAGCCTGTGTCCACGCTAAAGGC
Source organism: Calotriton arnoldi (assembly GCA_963921515.1). Classification (NCBI taxonomy): domain Eukaryota; kingdom Metazoa; phylum Chordata; class Amphibia; order Caudata; family Salamandridae; genus Calotriton; species Calotriton arnoldi. The sequence continues at coordinate 569,592 of CAWUFW010003603.1, read as the reverse complement.
TCTCAGTACATCAATGTTACTATGTGACCTTCCTATGATGTGTCACTGGGAGAAGAGTAACATACTTATAAAAAGCTCCCCCCCCCCCTCCATGCCACACCCCTTCGAGTACTAAAATGGAGGATGCAAACGGATAAGAGAATCCTGTGTGCGTCCTATCAAAACTCCGTCAATATTCTGTCAGGGGCTGACGTCACCGGTCAGAGGGCTGCTCATCTAGGGTTTTTTTTGTAGTTCTATTTAGCTCGAACTCGACCTGAAGGTATCGGAGCGCTTTACATAAGCATTATAAACGCACACATTCATTTTTTAGGCATGGGGAGATTAGGTGATTTGCCCAGAATCACTGGATGTTTGAGCCGACGCCGAGACTCAAACTTGGGTCCCCAGCTTCAAGGTCAGCCGCTCTAGCCGTTAAGCCACATCCTCGGAGTCTCTGTGCCATTTAACGGTGGCCATGAGCTGGTTTGGCTTTAAGATGCAGAGAATTTAAGGTGTTTAAGAACCTCATTGAGCTGCCTCCACACGAAACCGGATCGTATTTGCCTCATCACATGGGAGTAGCGAGAACATGTGTGAAATGGATCACGAAAGAGCGCCAGGTGGCGGGCTCTATACTCGGCCGCTTTATGAGTCTCGTGCGCCTGCAGTAAAGAGTGTGAGGTCCAGTACACAGCCCAAGGGCATCACATGCATTATAAAGATGTACGCGCCCCGGCTTCTACCTGTGTTTTCATTATATAGACCAGGGACAGCTTAAGGATTTTGGGGGCTCTGGGCCAAATGTATTTTGGGGGCCCCTGTTCAGCTTAGAATTTATGATCCAATTTCAGCTCTTTCTTGACCTCTTTGGCCAGGTAACTGACATTGCACAGGCACACTTGTCTAAATTCTAAATGTGTTTACATCTAATATTTAAGGATAGTGAGGTGTGTTTTCAATATTGTAACACAGCAGCAGTTCACCAATATTACTGCAAATAATCTCTGTGACATATGAATATGTGAGGTCCTGTTTTGATCTAAAAGAAACTTTTTAATGGATGTTGCATGAAACATAAACACAACATTTCTCTGCAAAATGTCTGTAATAGACTCAACCATCACTCACATTAAAAATAAATTAAAGTAAAACGGTATTTGAAACAAACTGTTTAGGAATTATTTAAGGTCATCAGGGCAAGATGCTCTGCAGAACAGAGCTGGCTCTATCAGGGGGCCCCCTGGAAGGCTGAAGCCCTGGGCCGGAGCCCACTTTGTCCATGCCTTAAATCGTCTCTGATTTAGATGTGCGCGCCCCTGGCTTCCACCTGTGCTTTCATTATAAAGATGCGCGCGCCCCTGGCTTCTGCCTGTGTTTTCATTATGAAGATGCCCGCGCCCGTGGCATCTCTCTGTTTTCATTATAAAGATGTGGTCACCGTGGGCTGATGATGCTGTAGCGTGAATTGCAGATCTCGTGCTGGCTGTCACTGTAGCGCAAAGAGTTCGGTTTACCGGAGCTTCACATTGGCTGTCGTTGGCGGTAGAAACATCTTGGTGCGAATGGGCCTGTTCGCGGTCACGAAAAGCCAAAACGTAAGGACTTCCCCTTTCTTCAGGGGAGAGCCCAATTGGTGTCACACCCAGGGCCAGGACCTGAGGGGCACCTCTTGAGAACCCAAAACTTAATCCAGAAGAGGACAGCAGGGCTCAGGCTGTCTCAGTTGCAGGTCCAGGCAGCAGGTCATCTGGGCACATGCAGGGAGGCCTCGGGAGCTTATGTCCCCGGACCTCAGAACAGGAGCAGTCAGCTGACCCTTAGAGTCACTTCAGCCTGGGATGAAGGGTGCAGGTCCAGTCTTCTTTCTCAGCAAGCAGGGCGGGCCTACCCAGCAGGTTTCTTTATCCTGCGACTGACCTAGTGCAGTGCTTTGAGGCAAATTCGAATTTCAGGTTGCCCATAATTAATTATTGTTGGTGAATCTTCAACCATGCAACTCACCACCATAGGACACCTTCAAAGAGGCGTTCTTTTTATTTTATTTTGTTCCTTCATTCTTACTTTTTTCTTTTATTAGAAGAACCATTCCCAGTGGGCCATCCACTCTACACCGAACGGATTCCGTCCCGTGTTATTTCATACATGTTTTAATTGGGGACCACACACGACGGGTGAGTCACCAAGATTGGTGATTCCAGTATGATTGCTCATGTGTAGGGACTCCTAGACACAGGACATAACCACATTGTTTTTCTACCACACATTGGAATTAATTCACAGCCACATCTGAAACGATCTATTCGACAGGGGCCTTCGAAAGTATACCTTACTTTCTCCATATCCATCTCACAAATTGGGTAGGTTAGTTGGCCGTCCCAACAGTTCAATGAACAAACAAAAATTGTGGAAAGCAATAGCAGACCTACTGACATGTTTTCTCCTCCATAGGTGCTTCCCAACCTGCATTATGATGATGACCCTGTTTAAATTGAATGTATAGGGTTGAAATGTTGACACAATAATAGTGTACTGTTTTTTATTTGATTCCGGAGCATTACACTCTGTCAGAGTGTGTACCAACCACCTTTGCATCCTGAATCAGTCACTATTTATGTACATATACTGTATAGCACCAGCGCACTTTTACACTCACCTATCTCACTTACGCTGCGCTGTTTGGGACCACTTTTTTACCTTTAAATTGGCTTGATTTTGAATTTCCAATACGTTTTTGTTGTTGTTGAACAAATTGATTAAAGCTGTCTTGTTTTGAAATGGAACCAATCTGTTGATGGTTAAACTAATATTTTCCAAGGAAGTATGGGTTGATAGCAGAGGCAGTGTTTCTGATGTGTGATAGCTACAATCCCCACCTTTGCTGCATTTATTCTTGTAACTGGATGTTCTAGGCCATTTGTGAGACCCTCATATGAGTGAGGCTTATACAACTTCCTGCTCAGATGTAAGGGCCTGATTTAATGTTTTGACAGTGTACTTCAAACAGCTGATGTGGCAAGGTTCCATCTCCACCACATTGGTGGAGGACAGTCTGCCATACTTAAAAATGGCTGCTACTGTGATGGTTGTTTTCATTGGGTGCATTGTAAAATTACCACTTCCATATGTGAATTCCGGAAATGTACTGCCAAAGGTGGGGTACAATACTATCATCCACATTGCAAGTGTCCTTCACATGATGAAGGTTTTTTTACAGCACGTCAGGAAACTTGTATGTTGTTTCCTGCAAAACCAAAATGACTTCTGCCAGAGGGTGCTACCGTGGTGGACCCTTTTTTGGAGAAGGTGGGGTACCTACATGGGTTGGACAGGATTGAATGTGTACAATAGTTGTACAAAGGCCATACGCTCTCCTTGATCAACTGGTCAGACCCTTCTTTGTTTCACCAGAGGTGGATACAACTAACCATAAGTGGCCAACACATGTGTGGGTGCTGATCCCCAGTGAATGACTGCAAGCCAAACCAGCAACTATTGGTCTCAACTAAACTCCAATAAAACATGTTTCAGGTGAGCACAACTTCAATTAGTGGTGAGAGGGGTAGTCGACTTAAGTTAACTACAAACTTTGTATCTCAGCACACATTTATGATGCCTTAGATGGAGACACAGTTGTGTAAGGCGAGGGAGGCTCACCTTTGGAAGATGATATTTAGGCCTGTGGATAGCTTAGATATGCCCAGTTAGAACTTGGAACTCTCAGATAGGTGATGTGAAAAGCTGGCCTGGCATATGATGTCCACTTATGTAAGTGGGCACCTTGTACCAGTCCAAACAACCCTTATGGTGATTTAAGAGGTCTTAGACAACCTTAGAAAGCTCTCCAAGTGGTAGCTGTGGATAGCAGCCTCCAGGCTTAGTCCAGAAGGAGTGTAAAGCAGCTTGTTTTACCAGAATACAATCTTACAGAATAGATTAAGTGAAAAAGAACCACACAAGGTATTTATAAAAATATGTATTTATTATATAATACTCTCTAACACGTTTAGATATCTCCTACCCGGAGATAAACACAATGCACACAATACTTTGCAAAGAAATACTGTAAATAGCACGTAATACACAGTGGACCCCAGAGGGGGACCAAACCATATACTAAGAAAGTGGTATAAGAACCACGACTCGTATCAAGAGAATGTCCAGAGGACGTAGAAGTGCTGGGGACCCAAGGAACCAACCAAGGTGAGTAGATAGGGACCCCACGTAGAGCCTGTGCAGTGTGAGGACACGACTGCGTGCTCCATACAAGTCTACGGGTAAGTCGCGGATGGATTTTTAAAGATTAAGGACCCTTCCCAGTGGACCCTGAGGAAACCCAGTGGAAGACAGGAGGTTGGAGAGCCACCCCACCCATGGATACCCTAGTACCCATTGTTACCTACACCAGGGAAGCCGGGTGCATAGGTGTGAAGTGGTGTCGGAAACCGCTGTCGAACTCAATGGAGGACTTCAGGAAAGTGCTGCTGCTGAAGGAGGAGAAAGTGTCCGTTGGAATTCGAAGGTGGATTCTGGTTGAGAGGCACCTGCAAGCAGAGGGGACAGAGTCTATGTCACTCAGAAGTGACCAGGAGATCTGGAAGACGAATGCCCACTGATGTTGGGTGTTGCAGGAGAGTTGACGAGGACCTTGACTCTGCAGGTGTGAGGACCAGGCGACGCTGAGGAAGACCAGGAGCCATGCACGAGCTGTCCCACGTCAGATGTCGATTGCTGAGGGGTCGGTGTCCGGCGGGAGCACCAACAAGCCCTGGCAATGCAACCCACGCAGAAGTCGAAGAAGGTGCAATGTCGGGACCAGCAAGGTCCAGGGGACTCACCACAAGCAGGGGAGTCAGGACAGGCCCGAGCAATCAGGGGAGCCCAAGAGAAGCAAAGGTGACCCTCAAATGGACCCACAGGCCAGAGGCACTGGAGTCGCAAGAGGACCTCAAGCAGCTCACCAAAAGATGCAGGCCACGATGCACACGATGTGGTGTGGCTGAAGATTCTAGTCACAAGAGATGCTCGAGGTTGGGGCTACTTGGAGCCCGAAGATCTTCTTGTAAGGAAGCCAACAAGCCTTTGCAACTGCAAGTTGATGCGGTGCACAGGGGTACGGTTATTGCAACTCCCACAAGGGATACTGGCCTCAAACTTGGTGAGAGGGCAGGACAGGCCTTGGGAGCTATAAAAAACCACCACCTGTGTTGCAGAACCTATCGGAGTCCGGAGGAGCTCAGGATCAGCAGACCACTCAAATTAGTTGCAGTGCCTGCGAATGCAGTGGAGTGACTCCTTCACTCCAAGGGAGATTCCTTCAGGTGTCTTTGATGCCCACAGGCCTTGGAAGGTTCCTGTATGGTGCACAGGCACAGACGATGCAGGAGCCTGGAAGGGGGACGAAGTCGAGCCCAAACGAAGTCCAGCGAAGTCCAGAGTGCCCATACGGTAGAAGGAGAAGTAGTGTCTGGCCTGAATCTTATCCCAAGACGAATCTAGGGACCCACCCACAGGTAAGCCCTTAAGTAACCTTAGGAAAAGGTTGTGACGATTCAGGGGACCCTCCCAAGGGAGGGTCTGGACAGGGGGAGGTTACTCCCATGTCTTTTGTCCAGTTTCACGCCAGAGCAGGAGCCAACATCTCCCAGGACTGGTTTGAACTGGACTATGCATGGGGACACCAAATGTGCCCCTCATGCAGACTGAGTGGCGCTGGCATGCGCACTCACCCTGCCCCAATACACTAAATCCTGTCTGGGAGGTGGTGACACCTCCCTGTGACAGGATGCCTATTGTTCTGCCTTTCCCTGCTCGAGCGTGGCTCAGCAGCAGGAGGGCAGAATCGTGTCTCTGGTCGGAAGCAATCATTTTGTGCTGTCCGGATCTGGAAGACTGGTACCGGGGACATGGAGAGCCTAAGGGAGGGCTCCTCCAGTGCTTTGAATCATACCTCCCACACCGTTTACAGTGTGGGGGTATGATTCCAACATGTTTGATACCAAACATGATAGGATTCGTTGCAGCCAGTTTCGGGATGGTCATCGTGTAATTACACGGTGCCCCTCTATATAATATATGGCTGCTTCACTGACAACCCAGGAGAATGGACTCCGTAGGCTGTAGGGGTGTCCTGCTCATGCAGGGGCACCCTCTCACTTACAACCAAGCACCCTGCCTTCAGGATTGCAAAGGCCTGCTAGAGGGGTGACTTATAGGTTTTAAGTGCAGTGACCCTAGATATAGGAAACCTATATCTTTAGTAAGTGGTGCTAGCACCAGCTTACACAGGCTGCAATGGCAGGCCTGTAGTTCCATTTGGAATGGTCTCCCATGGGTGGCATAATGCATGCTTCAGCCCATGGGGGATCTCTGGGGTACCTATGCCCTGGGTACCTTAGTACCATATACTAGGGACATATAAGGGTACCCCAGTATCCAATCTGGGATGCACCGAAGTACTGAACATAACAATTTAGGGAAAAAGCAGATAGACTGGGGTCCTGATTAGCAGGATCCCAGTCAGACTAGTTAATAGGCAAAAAGTGGGGGTAACCATGCAGAAGGATCCTACCTTCCTGCAGGTGTGACCTGTTTATGTGTTGCATCAACATCTTTATTTGAGGACACTATAGCCTCAGATATATGATTGTTCTACATTACCGAGTATCAATATGAATAATGTGGGTCCATCTAGGGAACCCATGTGGGACTCTCCTTGTAGAGATATATTGACAATCTATATAGTCATGCAAAAAAGTCATTATTACTCCGTCTAAATTGAAAAGATGAATATGGTGTGTGGTGATGGTTTATTTTTTCTTGAAACAAATTGGAGAGACTCTAATACAGACATAAATATTTACTTGTGGTGACAGGGAAGTGCGCATAGCCCCCCCAACAACAAATGGATAGTCTCCACACCTGAAGCTCTGTAAAATTTTGCCTGTCTGGCCCACAGTTTCCCCCACTCCTGCTGGTTGTTCTTGGGCGTGGGATACGGAACCGTGCTGTATCCTGTGATGGGCATTGCCACTTAGGGCAGCATTAGGACGCCAGAAATGCTAGAAAAACAATGTAATTCAGCACAACTTCTGCCAAGTTTTGGCATCTAGGTTTTAGCATTAGGTTTTAGCATCTATCTCTGGCTTTTGATGGGACCCAAAGTGCAGTCTGTATTTTTTGCCAATGTTCACAAGTTGGAAGCTGTCCCATGGGGGCAGCTTTCGCTTAGATACCACCCCCTCAGAGAATCGGTATTTCATCAATTGGTTGTGGCTGCAAACCTTGACACATTCCACATATCTTTAGAAAAGACACCTCTTACATCCATCCTCTCCTTTGCAATTACGTATGTGTCACAAGATGCACATATTGAGTCAGAAAGCCATTTTCGATTCGTAATAGTAATTTCTGGCTCGCAGTATACCTTTAGTACATTTCAACTAATCATTTTGCAACTGCAAAGCCTGTGATTTTGTGAAATGCAGGCTTTGCAACCACAAAACGGCTTAAACAGTAGGTCCATCGATGGTAAAACATTTCATTGGAACATCATACCTCTCTTCCAACTGTATTCAACACCTAAGTACAGGATGGGTCATTGCTGTATCAGTTTTTTCCTATATTACCTACATATACAATGTTAACACCCTCTCATTCCCACTTCTCTGTTTTTCAGTCTTTCGGAAGGTGGACTCTTTTTCTGATGACATCGCTACTGCACAGTTGTACTATGATAAAAAAATCATTGCAGTGCAGGAAAATCTCCACGGTCTTGGTGAGTATAATGCTGTTACCCAGTGGCTGTCGCCACTTAGTAGTTATAGTTAGGTCAGCATTTCCATAGGAATGTGTTTTTGTGTTGCTAATAACTTTGGCGCCGTTTGACAAATCTCCACAAAATGTTAAAAAAGTGTTCTTTTTCAACCTAGTTTGTGCATGGAAAGATTGAGGTTGATCCCTCAAGTGGGTGCTGAGAAAAAAGGGGGGTCCCAAAAAGCAAAATCCCCATGCTTTTTCCGTAGACTTGTTTAAGAAGCGCTACCGCCAAAACTGCTGAATGGAAAAAATGATGTTAAGGGCAGGGTAGGGATACCCTGCCCCTTATGTCCCATGGGGGGACCCAGAGGGACCCCATGGGCCAAAATTGAAAATAAACTGCAACTTTTGCCACGATAATTCGGGACTCCTGCAGGATCGCAAAAACAAAAACCCCAAAAAATGGCGGCCCGGGGCGCATGGCCCCTCTCCCAAGCTGTTTCTGGCCCAAGAGTACCCAATCCTCTGGGGCTCAATGTACATATTTAGGAGAGAAGGGCACACCGTCCCCTCCCTGAGCTGTGTTCGGGGCCCCTCCCCTTTTGAAAAGAAAAGTAAACGCCCCCGGGGAATGGGGTACCCGAGGCCTGTGAAGGCTCTGGGAGGCGGCCATGTGACCCCTCCTCTTTTAAATAAGGCACAGCCCTGAGAGATGTGAAGTTATATTGATTTGTTTACCCAAGAGGGTATCCAGGTGATTGGACATTTGTGTATGTGTGTGGTCTCCAAGGTGCTTATACGAAAAGCCAGGTCTTCTGCTTCTTTTGGAACCCAAGAAGTGAGGAGGAGGCTCTGGTGTGTTGAGGGAGGTCGTTGCATGTCTTGGGTAGGATGTAGGAGAATGAACGACATCCAGTTTTGCTTTTGTGGAGGGGTGAAATGTGTGCAAATGAGAGTAAGCAGAGCGTAGGTGTCTGGTGGGTTGGTGAAAGTGTATGCTGCTGTTCAGGTATTCTGGCCCTGTGGTGTGTAGGGCTTTGTATGTGTGCATGAGAAGTTTAAATTGGCTGTGCTTGTGAATGGGGGGCCAGTGAAGCTTTTTGAGATGTAGTGTGATGTGGGTGCGGCATGGAAGGTCGAGTATGAGTCTTGCAATGGTATTCTGGATGTCTGGAGTCTTGTAGGAGTTCTTTGGAGATTCCGGCATAGAGAGTGTTGCTGTGGTCCAGCCTGCTGGTGATGAGTGCTTGCGTGACTGTCCGTCTGGTGTTCTGAGGCAAACATTTGAGGATCTTTCATAGCGTGCATAGAATGTGGAAGCAGGAAGTACGCACTTCATTGACTTGTGCCATGATGTTGAGCTAGTAGTCTAGGATGATCCCTAGATTTCTTGCATGGTCTGTTGGTAAGGGTGATGGTCCTAGCTCTGAAGGCCACCAGGTGGAGTCTCATAGGGAGGTCTTGTTGCCAAAGACCAATACTTCCGTCTTGTCGGAGTTGAACTGCAGGCAGTTGGTACGCATTCAGTCTGCTACCATGGTCATGCATTGGTGGTAATTGTCTTTTCTGTCAGGGAGAGGATGAGCTGGGTGTCATCTGCATGGAGATGACGGTGATGTCTTGTGATTGGATGATGTTAGCAAGCAGTGACATGTATATGTTGAAAAGGGTAGGGTTAAGGGACAATCCCTGTGGTACTCCTCCTAACAATCTCTTGGCCTCTGATGTGAAGGGGGGCAGCTGACCCTTTGTTTTTTTCCCATGAGGAAGGAACAAATCCATTTGAGAGTAGATCCTTGTATGCCAATGTCATGGAGTCTTTTGATAAGGGTGTTATGGGAGAAAGTGTCCAAGGCTGCGGAGAGGTTGAGCAGGATGAGGGCCACTGTTTCTCCTGATTCCAGGATGATTCAAATATCGTCAGTGGCTGCTATGAGTGCTGTTTTGGTGCTGTGGTTCTTTCTGAATTCCGATTGAGTGTTGTCTTCGAGCTGGTGATGTTGCTTGTTGATGGCCTTTTCAATCACTTTGACTGGATAGGGGAGCAGGGAGATGGGTCGTAAGTTGCTCAGTTGATTCAGGTCTGCTGCGTTGATTTCTGAAAGTTTCCATTCATCTGTAAAAGTGGCAGACGTGATGGAGGTGTTGATGATTTGGGTCAGAGTGGTGTTGATTGGGGACGTTCCCAAGTTGTAGATGTAGTGGGGGCATGGGTCTTTGTGGCCCCTGAGTGTATGGTCCGCATAATTGCTGCTGTGTTGTTTCTGGTGAGGATTGTCCTTTCAGTCAGGTGCCCATCTTGGTTGTTGGTGAATAGGTTAGCAATGACTTCTCTGGGGTTGCGTTGGTGTGCGAAGTTGCTATAGATGTTTGCAATTTTGCTGTGGAAGAAGTTGGCTAGGTTGTCGCAGAGTTTTTGGGAGACAGCTATGTTGTTGATAGTGACTGAGGATAATCTCCTCGCAGCAATTGGAGCTTCCTTTAATGCGGTCCCCTAGTGCTTTTTTCTCAACAAGCTATTGTGTGAATGCTCAGAATGGATCATGCATACTAACGTGGATTAACCAATGAGACAAAGTGGTGTAGGTGGTGCCACATTAGGTAACTTTCAACAACTACAGCTTGGAATTGGGGCCACTGGCAATGGCTCCAATGTGAATCCTACCATAATGCTTGGTAAGACAATGCATGCCCATGCTTTGCCCAGGGTTCTCCACATTACCGTGACACAGTTTGCTAACCACTGCATCTCTGTCAAGAAATCTCTTGCATGGTCCCAGAAATGCCTTACCCATATTACAGAGGCACTATGATTTACCACATCAAAAACTAAAGCTGTCAAATATTATCACCTATTTTTGACAATACACCTGCTTAGCCACCTGTACCTGTAATGCCATGCACTATAACAGTAGTCATACCTGGGCTATAGAGAAGACCTTTATCACGCTACCTAATGTAAGCTGATGAGCCATATATGCAGTCCTCTTTCCAACTGAGTAGAAATAGGGCTGTGTGGAGACGCGCGAGCGTGCGATCCAAGATGGCCGCCGCGTGAGAGTCTTTGCGCGTTTTCAGCCCGTTTTTCGGGTTAAAACAACGAATTTCAGTCAGAAAATTATCCTAAAGGAGGTCGCTGCATTTTTAAAGGACTAACCTTTGTTGTGGAGCATTTTCAGAGGATTCTGCACAGCAGAAGTGGGTTTTTTCACCGCCTGGTTCCTGCTCCCTGCACAGCATTCAGGTACAGCCAGGCTTTCTGTCAAGGGGGCAGAGTGAACTTTCAGGAAAGGGCCTGGCTTGGGCCTAGCCACTCCCCCAACCCATTTTAGCTGCTGCACCAGTCATTTCTTGGTTATTTCCACAGCTTTTGCTTTTTCATACATTATTTTGCTTCTGCAATTATAATTCTGTCTCTTTTTACTTCAAAATGGAAAATAAAAGTTCTCTTAATAATAAAAGGAGGCAGCAAGTTTCTCCTCCTCCTGCTAAATCTAAAGTAGTGGAGTCTTCTGAACCCTCAGTATCTTTAATATTGGGGGAAATTCAGGCACTTCGTGTCAATACAGACACTATTGCATCTGAAGTTAAAAATGTGCGCAAAGAAATGGCCAGCCTGTCAATGAAAATATCGGATAATTCCATCAAAATACAGGATAATAAGGTCAAAATTGACACAGTTACTCCACTTGTGGCAAAAATTTCACCTATGTGCTCAACATTATTGGACATGGAAAACCGTAACAGACAATATAATCTACGCATATTTAATTTGCCTGAAGATGTTGAGGGAAATAACTGTAGATTATATTTGGAGAATTTATTGCCTGGTCTTTTACAAATTAAATTTTCAGAAAAGTTTGAAATTGATAAGGCTCATAGGATTCCCTCACATAGGAACCCTCTACACACAAAACCGCGACAAATGATTTTTAAAGTTCTTCGACACCACCATTTGGTTTTAATCAGAAAAGCAGCTAGAGAAATACCTTCATTGATGGTAAATGGAAATAAAATATTTATTCATCAAGACTTCGCCAAAGAAACTGTCTCAATTCGCAAAGAATTCACTGCTCTTCGTCCTCAACTACGAAGTCTAGTCTACAAATATGGTCTTTTTGATCCATCGACGATGCGCATTTGGAAGGATAACTTCTCGAAATCTTTTCAGCGTCCAGAAGATTTGAGACATTTTTGGGATCATCAGTCACAGCACTCAATGGATACCAATGACTCTGCTACATGATTTTTACCAGTTATGTCTTTTCTGACACAGTACTGAAATTTCTTTATAAAGGGCTCCAGCGGTTCCGGTCATGCTTGTAAAGCGTGTGTGCGTTTCACATTTATGTCTTCTGTTTGTCGTTTTTTCCATGTTTTTTCATTTTTCCTTTCCTTCTTCCTTATTTGGAGCTACCTTTTTCTCATTCTCTTGATCTTCTTTTATCTTCCTCTTCTTGATCTCTTTTCTCCTTTCTTCTATTATGGCTAATACCCATAATATTAAAGTAGTTTCATTAAATGTTAAAGGATTGCGCCATCCAGTTAAACGTACAAAAATTCTAGATTATCTAAGTAGTTGCAAAGCGGATGTTTGTTTTATACAAGAGACTCATATAGATGATAACATTTTAGATTATATGAAGAAGAAATGGGTAGATGCTATTGTCTCTTCTCCTGCTAATGGTAAAAAAAATGGTGTAGCTATTTTTTTTGCAAAAAAACGACACTGTCAAATTTTGAGTAAAACTTCTGATAAGGATGGTAGATATATACTCGATAAAATTAAAGTTCATGACTCATTTCTATTTTTATTAAATGTTTATGGTCCTACAGCAGATGACCCAGTTTTTTGGACTAATCTTACAACAGAGGTTCTAAAGGTCGGTAATGCCCCTTTAATTGTTGGAGGTGATTTTAATGTTATCTCTGACCCTTTATTAGATAGATTATCTCTTACTAAGTTTCACCCTTCTAAAGTTTATTTTGCTTTCAAATCATTTATTCAAGACACTAAGTTAGTTGATATTTGGAGATTACATTTTCCTACAGAAAAAAGTTTTACATTCTTCTCAAATCCTCACAATTCCCATTCTAGAATTGATTGTTTATTGGTTTCCAGGCAACTAATTAGTTCAATAACTACTCCAAATATTGGTAACATTGACATCTCAGATCATGCTATGATTTCTTTGGTTTTAAATTTGGAATCAACTTTTACTAAACAATCTAGATGGCGAATGAACACTGGTATAATTTTAAATGAGTATAACAAGCCTAAACTTTTAACCGCCATTCAAGAATATTTTATACTCAACCCTGAAGGTTCTACTTCTATGATTAATAGTTGGGATGCTTTCAAAGCTTATATTAGGGGTGTAGCTACATCTATTATGGCCAACGAAAATAAAACCTTTCATGCAAATGCTAAAAACCTTCAAAAACAGATTGCGAAATTTGAACGACTTTTTATTACATCCAACAATCCTCAATATAAATTTAAGCTACAAAAATTGCATTATGAATTTAATTCAATCCTTAGTAAAAGAGCAGGTATCCAAATCTCTAATGCTAAAGCCAGATTTAGCTTTAATGCCAATAGATCCGGAAGACTATTAGCTAATTATTTACGTATAAAAAAAGATAAAACTCAAATCAATTTAATTCATGGTTCCCATGGTAAAATTGCTCTCTCTCACAATGAAATTGTTAATGAATTTTTGAATTTCTATTCTGCATTATATAATAAACCCGATTTTCAGGATGTTTCCTTAATCGATTCCTTTTAAATTCCTGTGAGTTACCCAAGATTTCACAAACAGATAAAATTGGACTTGATGCACCTATTACTAAAGATGAAATCTTATCAGCTATAAAATCCCTTAAAAAGAACAAATCTCCTGGTCCTGATGGGATTCCAGCGGAATTCTACAAAGAATTTCAGTCACATCTTTCACCTTTTTTACACCAACTATTTACGTTTTTGGATCCACAGGAACTACCTCTGGTTCTTTTACAGAAGCTTTAATTATACTACTTCCGAAACCAGATAAAGATCCCACTCTTGTGTCTAATTATCGTCCTATATCCTTAATTAATCAAGATTGTAAATTATATGCTAAAATACTTGCTACTAGATTGGGCCCCATATTAGATTCTATTATACACCCTGACCAATCTGGTTTTATGAAGAATAGATATTCTGCTAATAATACAAGAACTTTGCTACATATTATTGAACAAAATCCTACTTTAACGTTGCCATCTGGAATTTTAGCCTTAGATGCTGAGAAAGCATTTGATAAAATCCATTGGCAATTTTTATTTCATACGTTATCCTCATTTAATTTTGGAGATACTTTTATACGCATGATTTCAGCTCTATATTTTGCCCCTACTGCTCGTTTATTTATTAATGGACAAGTCTCAAATCAATTTTCGCTTTTTAGAGGTACAAGACAAGGATGTCCTCTTTCTCCTCTCTTATTTTTAATTGGCATTGAACCTTTTCTTACCTCTATAAGAAAATGTGATAATATTAAAGGAATCAATATTAGAGATGTTATTGTTAAAACCCTTGCTTATGCGGATGATGTGCTTTTATTTGTTAGTGACCCTATATCTTCGTTCCCCTCATTAATGGATATTATAACAAATTACTCTACAGTTTCGGGATACACTTTAAATACCAACAAAACTGAATTTTTTCCCTTAAATGTTTATTGCACTCATGATATGCTTCCCATGCGTGAAATTATTTGGCAAAAGAATAAGTTAAAATATCTTGGAATTTTATTTTCCTCATCCATAAAATCAACAATAAATTTAAATTGTGATTTCATCCTAAATTATATTAAAAACAAAACGTCTAAATGGGCGTCATTACATCTTTCATGGTGGGGCAGAATGGATTCTATCAAAATGACTATTGCTCCCAAAATCTTTTATACCTTTGCCATGATCCCTACTCAATTTCCATTAAAGTTTTATAAAGATGTTGATAAATTTTTGTCAAAGTTTTTATGGAACAACAAATCTCTTCGTATTAGTTATAAAAAATTAAAAGTGCCTAAACGTAATGCTGGTTTCGGTATCCCAGACTTTTTTCTTTATCATAAAGCTTTTATTTTAAAACAAAGTTCATTATGGTTTAATCACTCCTTTTTAAATAATCCTCCTGCATGGCTATGTATTGAGAAATCAATAGTAAGTCCATTTCCATTACCTACTTTGGTGTCTATGTATAACAATGCTACATTTTTTCAAAAATCAGTTATTATTAAATCTACTAAAATGTTATTTAATGATCTTGACTTAATTTTTCTCTTTCCCATGAATAATACTGATGAGTTATCACTATGGTATAGTAATGTTATTAAATTGAACAGAAATATTAGTTTCTGTTTTTCATGGATTAAAGCTGGTATTTTTTATCTCAAAGATGTTTATTCCAATAATACCTTTATTTCTTTTGAAAAGTGGCAAGCAAGATTTGGTTTACTTAAATCTGACCTTATTAAGTATCAATATTTGTGCAATTCAATCTTAGATTCCTTCCCCAATGCTATTCCTTCTAATGTTACAGTTGATTTATCAATTTACATTCAAACAGTCTCTAGCTCATCTCATGGGGTTTCCATTCTATATAAAAAATTATCAGATACTCTAGGTAGCAATTTAGAGATGATTTCAACTTTTTGGAACAATGAACTTTCACTTTCTTTATCTATTGACACGTGGAAGGATATTTGGCTTAGTAGTATATCTGGTTGGCTACCTGTTTCAATCTACCAAACCAATTCTTATATCCTATACAATTGTTTTGGACTCCATCACGTTTATTTAAGGCTAAACTTCTTCCCTCTGCAGATTGTTGGCATTGTAAATTACATCCAGGTACATTACAACATATGCTTTTTGATTGTCCTTTGGTTTTTAAATTTTGGTCTGAAGTTTGGGATATCATAAAAAAGATTTTAAAACTTCTTATTGATGTTTCCTATCAATTAATAATATGTAAATCTGCTATTAAATCACAAAACGTACATGATTTAGAAAGCAAACTTTTCAATTTCCTAATCTCAGCAGCTTTAAAATCCATCACTTTTTGTTGGAAAGATGTTTCTATATTATCTGTTAATGCTTGGTGGTCGTGGGTTATCTTTACTAGAAGAGGTGCTCAATTATCCATGAATGGGATTACACACAATTCACTCGCTTATCAATCTTTTTGGTTACCTGTTGATGTATATTTATCCTCTTAATGATGTATTTATAACTTTAATTTTGATTTTAACTCAAATAGACTATTCTTATTATAAAATATAGTAGCTCTGTGTACATCTTATGCATTAGTTGTTATATTTGTCCCCTCCCTCCCCCTCCTTCCATCTCCCCTTTATGTATCTTTTGAATATGTAATATCTCAATACCTATTGTAATTTTTTTAATGACTTTGGTTAATTTATGAATTGTTATTTAGGTATTTTTTGCTAAATAATAATATTTTATGTATTGTCTTTATTAGTTGTCTATAAACAAAATTCAATAAAATATTTTGAACTTAAAAAAAAGAAATAGGGCTGTGTTAGACAAAAAGCTGTGCCACTTAGGCCCTAAGTATGAGGTGGGTGGATATATGTGCAGGAATACGATGTGTCCGGCAATAACAATTCCTGGCCAGTATCCTTGCACATAAATCCATCTATTATGATTATTTTCCCCAGAATAAGGAATAACATGTTGTCGCAGCATTACCAAGTCCAAATCTAGATGTAGTGTGCCTATTTTGAGGAAAGATCCGCTTCGATTTAGCATATGGTGGTAAATTGGAGTGGGGGTAAGGCATTGAGGGTTTCAAAGAAAAGCAAAGGCAGTGTTTTGGCAGAATGGAACATTCCGTGCTCCTCTCTGCCATGGGTGGGTGTCGGGTGGGTGACAGGAGTAAAGGCATGGTTGCATTTGCAACCCAAACATAACGAAAAATTACTTTTCCTAATTTGTTATTTGCTAAAATGAAATTGCAATTTTGTGATTTCCTAAATTGCGATTTCCTATTTGCGATTGCGAATCTGTAGAAATAAGAAGAATACACTGTTTCATATATATCATTTTGCAATTCCCTTATAGCGTTTTTTATAGATTCGTTGTTTGGAAATCGCAAAGCCAAACTTTGGTACATATGGCCCTAGGTTATTGGATTGAATTATTTATCATTGTTAGTTTTGTTTTTTGATCACTTGTAAGTCACTAGCATGTATCACAGAGGTGAAGGTTTTTTTAAACATCATTTTTCATGTATTCCTGATATTGAAACTAGGATATAGTTTCAAAATGTGCACGCTTTTAAAAAAACGTTATTTCAGTGTGCATTACATTGGCGAATGTATTTCATTTATAGAACTAAACATCAAATCTCCCAGTGGGAGCTGCAGAAACTAAAAAGCGCCCACTGGACAGTTCAAGGGTCACAAGAGCCATGCCAGGCGTTGCAAGGGGCAAGCCAGGGGTAGCAGCTGCTACCTCTGGTAATCTCTAAATGACGTCCATGCGGCAGGCAAGAGTCCAAACTGACATGCATGCACGCACTTACTGAAATTCTGGAGGAATAGAGCGGTGGCCGATGCTCTAAATCCTGCACATCTTTTGCGGCTTTTGACAATTGTGTGTTTGCAGCGAGCTTCTCTGTCGACCCCTCTGCAAAAGGGTGCCTGAGTCCAGTCTCCTCTTGGCTGCATTCTGCAGACTTCAACGCCATTGTTGAGTCTACCAGTTCTCCACAGCTTCTGCCACCATCCAAAGAAGCCACTTGTATGTGGGTGCTCCATGTGCACAGCGATAACCACAACTGCTGACCATACCTCACAGGGTGAACAAATACAATTTCTCAGCCTGTTTTGTAGGGCAAATACTTCCCAAAAGAATCCAGAAAAACATGAAAGTGGTTAAAAAGAAAAATATCATCTTTAACTCACTTTCAGATACATCTGCATGTATGTGCATGAGGAGCGTCTCCAATCTGGCTTCTATTATCAACTAGCCTATCACCACAATATCCATGTTAGAAATGGTTTCCTAAAAGCTAAGTGATTGGCAAGGGTACATACCTAAAGCTGGGAATCAGCACATTTCTTGCCTGCTTTATGCAGAGGACCTGGTGCTGCAGGATTATACTCCAATTGGCCTGCGGATGAAATTGCACTCCCTTGAAGCATACAGCAAGCAGAACAAGCTGAAAATTAATTCACAGAAGACCAAGGTGTTGGTCTTCGGGAAAAAGGCAAAAAGGTTTAGTTGGTATCTATATGCCCGGGAGGTGGAAACAGTGAATTCCTATAAGTATCTAGGCTTGACTTTCAAGGGGAACCTAAAATGGGATATACATATGGGTAGTATTAAGTAGAGGTCTTTACTGCAAGCTAGCTGTCTGACTAGAGTTAACTGGAAATATGGAGGGTTGGCCCTTACCTCTTTAATGAAGGCCTATGAAGGGAAAATACCCCCCATGGGACTGTGTGGTGCTGATGTTTTTGACCTCAACCCTTCCTGTGAGTGGGATCGGTTAGAGAAGGTGGTTCTCAGAAGGCTCCTGTCGCTTCCACCAGGTACCATGGTCCAGGGTATAAGGAGGGAATTGTACCTAACCTCCTGGAATCTATTGGAGGTGTCTTGGGCTTTAAGATTATTTTAATAAGCTCTCTTTGGACTGTGAAGTGGCAAAGTTCTCCAAAATTTGGGGGATGAGATCCAAGGTAGTGAAAGGAGGTGGGCAAGGGAAGGAAGGAACAGACTAAGGGACCTTAAGAATCTACATTCAGAGCACAGCACAATTATAGCCTGGTCCCCCTTTCCCAGCAAACAAGTTTTGAAAGAATCTGAAGCAAAGGCTGCTGGGTCCCTCGACTCGGCCTACCTGAGAAAGAAACCGCCTATCAATTTTTCATTAAGCACACTGGGCCTCGACACGGTCTTCCCCTACTTAGCACACTTACCCGATCCAAGATTGTGGAATTAAATTTTAAGAGTGAGAGTGGGATGCAACCCTATCTACTCGTCTCACATCCGATGTACCACGATTCAGGATACTAACAGTCTTTGCCTTTACTCCTTGAATGTAAAATGCTCCTTGTTAAACATACTTATAGATTATGCCTTTTATATTTCTAACGGATCACATTTTTAGGACCTTTTTAAAAAAATATAAAACAGTACAAATAGTGTAAGCAATAGAGTTGCTGTCCGAAATACGTTATCTAGATGTGGAAGTAGGAATTGGTCATTTTATACAAAACCAATAAAATCTTAAGGATGGGCTACAGTAAGGTGGATGGTCAATGGGAGGGTTAGGTGGGTTTTAAGTCGTTTTAAGTAATTTTACATTGTTTCCTATGCTTTTACTGTTTTAGAATGTTTTATGCACAATTGTCCAAATAAACTTGTTTTCTACCTACCTTCTTATGGGAATAGGTGCAGCTTTCCAAAAGTCTGCCACTTGCACTGAGAATGGCCACGTATCAGGTCAAGTTTTTTTGGAGTTGAGAAATTTAAAAAGAACTGAGAATAAGATATGAACCTGTGCCCTCAGGAGTTTGCTAGAGCAACTTTGTGGGCTGCACATGATAGGCTCTGACAATATGAAAAGATGGTTTTGGCAGATCATGGACGTTATAGACACAAAAAGGATGATTGAAAGCCAAGCCAGACCAGAGCTTAGAGAAACAGACAGTCTGTATTAATAGTTTGGTGCATGGTGCAATGTATGATTTTAGCAAAGCAAAGATGTGATCCAGCGCTAACAATAAAAATAATTCTCCTATTATGCTTTGGTCATCCAGGTGCAACTATTCCTCTAACACATACACTATATCCATATGACGGTGGGGCCCATAACACCGCATATACATTCACTTACTCATTTGTTCCCTGGATTTTCCTCCGTCATCAACCTAGGAGAAAAACGATTCGCTGGAAGGAGTCGGGATACCTCTTTTATCATGTCATAATATTTCTCATTTGCTTTTAAGGTATTCTGCTCATTGGTCGATGGACCAACTAGTAGGAATCAGTTGATGGTGATTAAGACCAGCTCAATCACAATAAACTCTTTAACATTTCATTTTTAATCATTGAGCTAAAGAATCACTGAGTCATTTGTTTAAAGAATAATAAAGTTTATATAAGGTTTTGAATGCAGGAAATGAGATTAAGCTTATTATTCAGATCATTACATTTATCATCAATATAAGAATAGTTTGAAATTGCAATGCATATTTATTAGACGGAAAAATGAGGTTATCATAATAAGAACTCTATAGATCTATCTATCTATCTGGGGAAAGTCTAATAATTCTAATAAAAATCTATCAGGAAAAAGTTCTCCTAAAGCAGCATCTTTATACTCAACTGGAAAAGGAAAATAACAGCAGCAGCATCCGCTCGTCAGCATCAGCAACCGCAACTTCTCCCATCTACAGCATCTAACTCACGCAGCATCTAACTTCTGCAGCATCTCCCGCAGCATTCTAACAGCATTCTAACCCCTCCCACCAAGAGTAGGTCTTCTTATACCCTAATTCTAGCTTACAGCATAAAATGTTTCTTCTTCATGGCGCGATTCTTTCTCATTGGTCAAAACTCAGGCCCATATACATTTTAATCAAACTTCCTGGTCTTAACCAGTTCCGTGTGGAATGTCCATACAAGCATCGTTTCCCACAGTTCATGCAATTGCTCATCCGTTTCGATCAGTCCAAAATGTATCTTTTTCTGTTACATTTTGTGTAATACAGTTCCGTCTATTGATTCAGTCGGGCTTCTCACGCTTCTTGCTGATCATCTTGGCACACATCTGCTCAGAAGGGTCACAACAGCCTTGACCATACTTTCATCTTAGCCTCTCAGCATCAGCGCGTGATCATCCCTTTTCCACAGCCTCTCTCCTCTATCACATGGTCTCCCGCTCATGCGTACTCTAGCAACTCGCGGCCATTTTATATTGCTGCTCGACAGGCCTAAGCGCACTATTTTCAAAGATAAACAAAATATTGTTAAAACAAAGAAATATAAACCCTTTCGTTTCCCTCCCGTCTTTCTACGTACCCCAATTAGGTATTACCTAGCAAAAGCAACATATAAAGCTGTCCCTTACTTACCATCGCTTTATTTTGCAACCACACGTTTTATTTAAAAGCACAGATCATGCATTTATTATTTAATTAGTACGCAAATATTATGTTATGTTAGACACGTAAACAATTATAAGTCAATTAATTTGTACACGGAATAGCGTGTTACCTTTAACCCTTAACATGTAACATACATTGTTGGTTATTTACTTAAACGAACATGTTTATTAATTGTTTTACGAAAACATTAGGAGGTTAAAATTTTTTCATTTACCCTGCTCCATCAGATGCATGAACTACTTAAAAAGTGGAAGTAACAGCTTCTTGTTTGTTGATATTTTAGATCCTAAAGCTGTTGGTAATTGCTCCTTCTGCCACGATGCCACTCACTTAGGAAAAGAAATCAGCAAACTACAGGGTGAACTGGAAGAAATCCAAAAAATGCTTCTCGATCAGGAGATGCTGCTCGATAAAACAGTGCAAGATCAGGATCTGCTCACAGCCACTGCCAGTAAAATCAACAGTCAGATGGACAGTGACTCCTTCTCCCTTCAGCAGGTCAACCAAACTCTAGACCTTGTCTTGGAGAAGGTGAAAGACTGGCAGACGGCCACCACCAATCTGGACACGACATTGAAAGCAGTGGTGCAAGAGAGGTATGACATACGAGCCGCTGTGCAGCATTTCAACTTTACTGTGGGCCAGACATCGGACTGGATCCAGGTCATCCAGAGGAAGACAAATGAAGAGACCCTGATCCTGCAAAAGATTGTGACTGACTGGCAGAACTACACTAGGGTTTTTGGTGGTCTGCGAGCCACCTCAACCAAAACCAGCGAGACAGTCAAGAACATCCAGAGCAGTGTGGGCACCACCATGCAGAGGATCAGCCAGAATGCGGAGGTCATGCATGACCTGGTGTTGCAGGTGATGGGCCTTCAGCTGCAGCTGGATAACATCTCCTCCTCCTTGGATGACCAGGATGAGTCCATGCAGGACCTGCAGTACCACACAAAGTACACACAAAACCGGACAGCTGAGCGGTTTGAGAGTTTAGAGGGCCGCATGATCTCCCACGAAATCGAAATCAGCACCATTTTTACCAACATCAACGCCACAGACAACCACGTGCATAGCATGCTGAAATACCTGGATGAGGTACGGCTGTCCTGCACCCTTGGGTTCAACACTCACACTGAGGAGCTGTACTATCTCAACAAGTCCATGAGCCTCATGCAGAGTGCAACTGATCTCCTGAGGGAGAGGTTTAGTCTCATGAATGCACGGCTGGACTTTGACATACGAAACCTGTCGATGATCATGGAGGAGATGAAGTTAGTGGACATAAATCATGCACGTATCATCCAGAATGTCACAATTGTACAAGGTAAATTCCTATTTTTATAAACTTTTCAAAATTTTTGAAACTGTATTTATTAAAAGTGGTCACTGGTTGATTTGTTTTAGTAATTATAGTTTTGCAAGATCCTGTACTAGGTGTCTGTTCAGTTCTGCATTTGGACTGGTGTAAAGTGCTTCCTGTAGTCCTTAAGATGCATAAACAGGGATCCCCTTCTGTTTGCTGGCTGTTTGTTTTCTGCAGACACCTGTATTGTGAAATGAGAGTATCGGCACTTCTTCTTTAATTCTGTGTACTGATGCAGCCCCTCTGCATTAAGCATTGATTGTGAGACTGGTCTTTGTACGGCCCTCTTTTATGAACCTTCATCATGATTCTGGTTGCAGAGAGAATGGGGTTTGGAGCTACGAATCTGCAGGAAACATGTCATAACATTATTAAATGGTTTTATTCACACACAATTAGGCTTTAATGACATTATTTAGTACACAAATCAAAGTAAAAAATAACCTTTGAATATACATTGAAAACAGTAGACTAATTTTAAAGAAAACAAGCATTGGCAATGCCATTATGTTTGGCTCTAAAGGAATGTTATATGGGAATGTGAAGTATTACAAGTAGATAGGAAGGGAATGGATATGTATTTGTGTGCAAGCAAAGAACTGTAGAATAATATTGGTGTAGGGTAAAAGGTCACTTAACAGCTTCACTATCAAGCCAGACCTAAAAATCCATGTAGGTTAATGATTACCCTCCTCTAATCTGTGCTGCAGCTAGAGAAGGACACCATAATATGTCTACTATTTAAGATACCTCAATAGCTTTAACTTGTTATGTGTGTGCCCCTGTAAATTCAAGCTCAGGCAGCTAGATAAATAAACAAAATGATCACAATTGTGTAAAGGGCAAGCCCCTTTTTGGTGGTCATTATGAAAATGGGGTGAACCCAATTCAAGTCTTGGACCTGGGCGGTAAATCGATATAGAAAAACAATGGTCCTAGACCTTGGTTTGAGAATGTATAAATCTAAATTCCATTAATCATTTAACAATTCTGAGCGTGTAAACTTATCAGCTCTGGGTAATCAAAAACCAATCAACATTCATAATGTGCAACAACCGAAGTGATTTCAAAACAACAGTATTTTATTACTTCATAATTAGAACAGCAGTAGATGTGTTGCTGTATTCAAGGGATGAATTAAGGAAAAAAGGTTGCTCCAAGGGAACGTGCAAAAGGTGTGTTCAGGTGAAGGTGCTCAGAGAAAGGGGTTAAGACAGTTAACAGTTGGACTGATAACAAATTGTCAGTCTTAATTGGCCTAGCCACCAATCGATCAGATTATATACAATTACTATTTACAAGTTTTCAATCGTTGGTGATGTGTCGTTTTTTAGCACGGTAGAATAGGGGGCTTGTGGTCCAGGCTCGTAATGTGTGGGCGTCGACGTTTCGACCCGACTTGTGGCCTAGAGGGCTATTTGGGGCCTCAGCCTGCGGGTCTTCTTCAGGACAGGGGTGGGCAACCAAGGGTGGTGTCCGAGTTTAACACCCACAATGAGTTGCGGGCCAGGGGGAATTTTTCTCTCCAGAAGAAAAGGTTCTGGTCCTCATTCATGCATCAGTAATGGAGAGCGATCAGATCTTTTTTCTGGCATTCAATGCGAAGTTCAATGTGGTACACTTCAGTGTTACTCTCCTCCAGCCTCTGGATTGCAAATTCCCCCCGGCCCGCAACTCATTGTTAAACTCGCCTTCCATTAGTGGATTTTTACTTAATATGCCTGAAAAGGTAATTTCAATATTTAGGTATTTCAATGGAACTAAGTTTAATTAAAGTTAGTTCACAATGTATTTATTTATTATTTTATACTGCACACAATGCACTCACTGCAGGTTTCACAGAGTAGACATTTTCATCGGCATTAGGTGTGCAATGTAAAATTAGCAGCAGGCAGAGCTAGAGCAAGCATTACAGGCCTGCAGTAGGAATGCCTAGACAGCTTACTTGATGTAAGAAGAACAAAATGTACAATAGTCATAATAGTTCACAACTGCAGAGTGTGAAAGACCTGTATCAAAAAAGGAGCCAAAATAAAGTGAATAGGTATTGTTCGAAATGGCAGTCATATTTGAACAAACTTTGCTGAAAGTGTGGCAGAGTTACTAGACTCAGAGTAGGCAGGGTTAATAGATTAATTAAAAGTGTAGCAGTTGTTCATAGTAGGTCGCATGTGCAGGGCATCAGAGAAACATACAAAGTGAGCCAAAACAAAGTGCATAACTGTAGATCGAAACAGCAGCATTATGAACTTATTTGGATTTCTCACCGTAAAGAGTTCAATATCTCGTTAGGGTAGTAAGTACTATACAAATGCAATTACAGTACCATTCAATATAAAGTTAACTGAGCGTGAAGCAGAGTTACAAGGCCCTGAAGAAGTAGACCAAATTGTGAAACTTAGTCAACCGGTGACCAGGAGAGTGTTACAAGTTCGAATCCAGGCCCTGGTGCTTGGCTCCACATCATGTGAAACTAGGTAATTCACATAGGGCCACATGTTCGCAGAATCAGCCCGTATGCGAACACAAAAAAGGCGTTTTCATTGTACCAACCCCTATTTTGCGATTCGATAACCTGTTACCGAATCGCAAAATGGGTTTGTGAGTCGGTATTAGGAAGGGGCGTTTCAAGGGCGTCCCTTCCTAATAGTGAATCGCCGAGGTATGTATGAATGTTTTGCGACCAAATGCTAGTCGCAAAACATTCACAGTTTACCATCAGATTCAGGACCCCTTCCCCTTTGTGAATGGGGGGCAAAAATGTTTTTTAAGAGCAGGCAGTGGTCCCACAGGCCACTGCCTGCTCTTAAAAAAATTAAAAAGAACATTTTCATTTTTTTCTTTTAAACCCATCCCGTTTTCCTTTAAGGAAAACGGCTGCATTAAAAAAAAAAAAAAAAATTGCAAAATGTAAAAGCAATCACGGACATGGTGTTCTGCTGACTCCAGCTGGCCACCATCCCTGTGATTTTAGCGATTCCCAGTGGGTCGCAAATTGCGACCTACCGCATTAATATTCATGAGGTAGGTCGATTTGCGACCCATTAGGAATCGCTCAATGAAACTCATGGATTTTCATACATTAGGAATAGCTATTACCTAATTGCGATTCGCAGAAAATCGCAATTAGGTAATCGCTATTTCCAAAATTGATACATGTGGCCCATAATTTGCTTGTGCCGAAAAGTGTGAAATGGAAGGTATGAATTTTATTTGTGTAATCCACATTTGATGTACATGATTTTGTAGATTGTCTCTTGACCCCTCACGCAATGTACAGTGCTCCATTGCTTCCTAGTTAGGTTTGCGCTATATAAATAGCAATACAATACACTAATATGTCATGAGTCAGTGGGTTAAAGCAGGAGAATAGGAGAGTAGCAGGAGGCTAGGGCCACTAGGAGTAGGAGGTCTGACATCAAGGAGCTGCAGTGATAGGCTTTGCAAGAACTTGAGTAATGGGGCATCCTACTGCTCTCATGGAGCTCATTCTTTTCAGAGTGATTTTAAAAGTTCAAAGGAATCTGCTGTATGCACTTTGCTCTTCCTAACTACTCAAAACATTTCCCTTGTTGCTGAGTTATTTGTACTACACATTTAGTTTAATTCCAAGTTAGTGTCTTTTGATAAAACTTTCCATGGACATCAATTCACCACAATGCTGAAGAATGGAAACACGCAGAAGTCAAAACCCTACTCAAGAAAGCGTCCACCGACCCCAACAAAATATCAGTTCAAGATGTTGATCCACACTTTCAAAGCCCTACACAACCAAAGACCTGCATACATCAACCACCGCCTGAACTTCCCCATACCCTTCAGACACCTGCGCTCTGCCTCCCTCTTCCTTACTCACCCCCTGCATCGGCCACAGCAAGAGTGGAGAACACTCTTACTCCTACCTTGCTGTAAAGTCTTTGAATGACCTCCTACTTCACCTCCGGACCTCATCCTCTCTTCTGGAATTCAGGAAAGGATTCTAGACCTGGCTGTTCAACTGAACCCTCCCCAGCAGCAGTGTTCTCATAGCCTGGATACCCTCACTGGTGAATAACTGTGCTTTACAAATTCTGATTGATTGATTGAATGCCAAAGGTAGCGGATGTGACATCACCCACCTTTTGATCCCCAGGAGCAGTATAGGGTGCACCCCAAGTCCCTTACTTAGACCCTTAACGGTCTCATGTTTGCTACTGGGGTTTTAAAAGGAGAGCAAGGAGCTGAAATTCCAGAGAGGAAATAGCCCTGTCTCGTTTCTGTTCCTGGTGCTGCCTTCATGGCCACTGAGATAAGGGAGGTCGAGGACAGTATTAGGGATACCCAGGGCCGGACTGGCCTACCGGGCACCAGGCGTTTCGGTGGGCTGGCTGGGTGGAGGCTGGTCTCACTGCCGGTGGGGCTGTTTTTATTGCTGGGGACCAGCTAGCCACATTCCTACTTGCAGCACTTCTAAATAAACAATGCAAAAACAAATGGTTTTAAAGTATGCTTTTTAAAGTACATTTTGATGTTTCAGTGGGACTGGCTGCTTGGCATCATGCTGTGTCACTAGTACTGGCTGCTGGCATCATGATGTGTCAATAGGACTGGCTGCTGTGTATCGTGCTGTGTGAGTAGGACTGGGTGCTTGGCATCATGCTGTGTCACTAGTAGTGGCTGCTGGGCATCATGCTTTGTCACTGGGACTGGCTGCTGGGAATCATGCTTTGTCACTAGGACTGGCTGCTGGGAATCATGCTGTGTCAGTAGGACAGGCTCTTTGGCATCCTGCTGTCAATAAGACTGCATGCTGAGCATCGTGCTGTCAGTAGGACTGGCTGCTGTGCATTATTCTGTGTCAGTAGGACTGGCCACTGGGCATTGTGCTGTGCTGTTTAGGACTGGATGTTCCACCTCTGGCCTCTGTTTGCCGAGCCTGCGTTTTGTTGTTGGCAGCCAGTGCTGGAGCGACTCCACTTACAGCAGCAGCAGCCTGCCAGTTGTGAGTTTCTCTGAGATATAGCCCCGAGCTGAAGAATTTCCCCTTCCACAGTGCGCTCCCACAGGCCACAGCCACAATCTGGGAGATGGCAACACATGCCTTTACTGCTGATTCTGCAGACCACCCATCAGACTTGGAACCACTGCATGACCGTCCTAACTGAAAATTGCATGATCTTATAACAAGGGGCTTATTTGTTGCATCTGTATAGTTACCACTTTCCTGCCAGTGGCTGAAAGTGTTTGCATCCTTTGTCATATCATTTATATTTTTATGGTCTGACTTGACAGCGCAGCTGTCCCCAGACAATTATGTGAGAATCACCAAGAGAGGGGCTTTGGCACCGCCCACATGTTGAGAGTGATTTGATTGGGCAGAAGTTTTGAGCCTGCTCTGAAAAAGTTCCAAAGGTCCTCCGATTTCCTATGCTTCTGTCGTCCTACTGTAGCAGAGATTAGGGTGACCAGATTCCCAAAACAAAAAACCGGGACAGGTCATAGACATAGAAGTAGGACTGCCGTTTACATTGGTGGCTGGCTAGATCTTGGTGCAGGCAGTGACCTCTGACTGCAGTGAGCAGAGCAGGGTCATGCTGGCGGTTTGGACACGCTGTTGCCCCCATGGCTGGCATAATGACATTCTTGCTGTGTTGTAGAAAGAGAAGGGAAATCCAGAGAGAAAATGTCTCTCTTTAAAGGATTTTCCTTCCCACAACAACCTCATCTGTAGTGACGTCACGCCGTGACTTCTCCAGTGGTGAGAAGTGAGCATGCGCACGTCTTTTTAACACCAGTGCGTATGCTCAACTCAGCCACTACTCAAAAACCGGGACATTTCTGCGCATAACCAGGCCACTATCTAAAAACCGGGACATTTATTCAGTTTGAAGGAAAGTGTCGGGACACCGGGACACTTCACGAAAAACTGGGACCATCCGGGGAAAACCGGGTCGTCTGGTCACCCTAAGCAGAGTGCCACCGGCTCGCTAGTTCCTGCCTGTGCCCTCTAATCTGCCCCTTCTTTCCAACAGTTTCAAAGGTTCTCTAATTTCCCATCATGTAAATCGTGCTTCCGTCCTCCTGCGGTGCCACCGCCAGAGGGTACTGATGTGTGGCAATATCTTGCTGAGATAAACTCGAAATTCTTCATAACCTAATGTATGTTTTGTCACCTCTGAATTAAAAATACTGAAAGCTAATCGCATACGTTAGTTAAAGGTGCGTGAGCACAATATAGTTTTTTTGTTTGCTTGCTTGACTCCGTGGAATCCATAAGAACAACAGCAAAGGCCAGATCGGTAATGTAAGGTCATTCTTGCAAGCTTGCAGCTTTTAGTTTTTTTTATAAGGCTCCTTCTTGCGAAAAGCATTGTATCTTTTTTTGATAACGACTTGATTAGTGTATGGTTACTTTCTATGTAACTCATGTTTAATAGCGAGTACTGATTTTTATAAACGCCATTTTTAGGTCGAGCCTCGAGTAGCGCGCAAGCGCTGCTCTGGCGAGACTTTAAGTTAGGGGGTTTCGAAAGCTGACCAGACGCTCGTGCGTCATGGCCTTTTCCCTGCGGTTACGCGCGCGGCAGACATCTGTTTCCAATTATCGTGCCCAGACGCGGGCGCGATAATTGGAAACACATGCCGGCCGTGTGGGCAAAAGGCCATGACGCACGAGCGTCTGGTCAGCTCAGCAGGCTGCCGCGCTCGCTCGCCCCCGCTCCTCTCTTGTTTATTCATGCCAGGAATGTTATGTGACGGAAGTGAGCCTCGAGAAAGAGAACATGATCCTGATCAACAAGGCCGACCTGCTGACCCGGGAGCAGCGGCGGGCCTGGGCAGGTTCTTCGAGCAGGAAGGCATCAAGGTGGTCTTCTGGTCAGCACTGGCCGAAGCCCTGAGGCTGGCCGCCGAGGCGAAGGTACGGCTTGTGATGCTTCACCTTGAACCGTGTGCCCGTGGTGAATGCCTCTTCTACTTGTATCTTAATCGGACCTCACCCGACACCCATTTAAATCTGTTTTTTGTTTTTTTTACACGAGTGTCATTCGCATGAAAGTAACACAGGTAGAGCTGGTTCAAATTAGCCGACCGCGCTATTCACCGCTGCTTGCGTGGCTGTCAACTTGCATGCAGTGCACACTTCTTTTTGTACTGGACAGAGACTTTAATCTCAATTAAGTCATATAATTGTTTTTTAGGTGCTTCGTGGTGGTATACAAAATGCAGCCATCTATGCTTATCATGGGCATATGCGTGTGTGTTGGATAATACGCATGCAGCGGAAAGATTGATTCAGCAATGTAAAGGACGGACCTGTTCATAAATTAGGTATATAATTATAGAAAAACTAACTTTTGGTGTGGTAGTTTCTCGCTACCTGGGATACTCCGAGGGGTTGGACCCTGTCGTCACACACTGTAGTTTATGAGAAAACAGATATTATATTAAAAGGTTACTTTCCTCAGTGTCTATAATCAGACCCCCCCCCATTTTCGTATTTTCCACTTACTTCATCAAGGTGCCTCTCCCTCAGTTGTACCTGCATAACCTCGGTAGTCCCACATCTTATGGACTGTGTCTGGTTTCCCCCTTAAATAGTGGTTATTTTAGTTTTCCCGCGCAGATGTTTTTCCGTGATTGATGCTTGACCCCGTACCCCCGGGGGCGGGGATTGACCCCAGTGCCTGTATGAGTGTGATGCGCATACGCTGCGAGCGTCCTCTTTGTCACGTGGGCACGTCCCACCTAGGGACTATGTTATTGTTTGTATTCTCCATAGTCAAGGAGACTACGGTGCCACGTTCCTAGTTCTTTGAGACCAGCAGTGTGTTTCGATTTTTAATCGTTTCTCTTCATCTATTTATTTTAGGCTGTGTGTTACGATTTTCTATTTCTATTATCTAATCTTTTTAATTTCTTCTGTATTTGTTATCACTGGTTAATGACGTGTATGAATAAATCAGCTAGACCATACGTTATGTGGACACGTCTCTGAATGAATTTATTAAGTTCTTACCGCAATGTTTGTTGCTATTTTACCAAATGCACTGTCAGCCAATTTCATCGTTTTTACGTCTTCTGTATTTGTTCTCAATTGTTAATTACGTGTTTGAATAAATAAGCAAGAGTTTGTTAAATGCCCACGCCTCTGGTCCCTGAATGAATTTATTTGGTTCATAACGCAATGTATGTTGCTCTTCTATCAATGCATTGTCAGCCAATGCTATACTATGTCGCTCCTTTATTATAACAGGTATTTTCAGTTATCTTGGATCTTGTTAGGTGTACATGATATTATTCCAAGGGATATAGTTGTTCAATCCTGTCTGTTGGGTTGCCATCCGGTAGAGCCAACATTGCTCTTTTTCAAACAAATGCTTTTCTGTGTTGTCCAATGAGTTCTCCAAATGTTCAATTATTACCCAGGTCATGTCGTTAGGTGTGTGTCCTTGGTTGATAAAGTGATTGAGGCAATGAATAAGTTCACATCAGCCCTCAGTAGGCTCTTCACGGAAGAAGGCAGGTTTCCTGGGAGCTGCTGTTTGCCCAGCAGTAAAGGCTCAAGGAGTTTGACACACACAGAAGGCTAAGAACTATCTAGCTCCTCACATAACAAGCATTGGCATAGCCAATAGGTCTCGCCTTTGGGACCTTGTAAGTGTTTAGCCATGCAACAGTTGATGTTGTTGCACCAAGGATATTGTGCTGCATAACTAAATACTTATAAGGTCCCAAAAGCGAGACCTATTGGCTATGCCAATGCTTGTTTTATCAGCCCTTGTGTTTACAAAGTACTTCATTTGTAAACAATGGCGATAGGGAAAGGTAAACTTTGAAAGTATAAAGTTACTACAGTGCTCCTCTGCAGTTGTAAAATGATAACTGTTTTCTTTAGAAGAATGCTGGCTTCTGGAGCACTAAGTGTGGTAGGCAAGCGAGCTCTGTCAAACTCTGTCTGCCTACAGGGCCATGGTGAGGGAAGGTGTCAATGACAAAAACCAGACTCGTTCGACTGATCTAACTCACAGTTGTGATCTTCAACCACCATGTGTTCTGTCGGCAGCCACATGGAGGGTATTGTGTGCCCCGCCACACACGAAGGCTTGCAAATGTGTGCTGTAAACACCATGGCCCCTATGAAGGAGACCTCTGTGATTGTGAAGCATGCATGCACACATAGCTCTGGGATGGTGACTGAACACAGTAGAGGCTGTTCAGTGTAAAGGGGCCTGGCATCCTTCTTACTTGCATTATAGGATGCTTTTTGCCTTGACCATAGTGGACGTGCTTAATTTGAGCCGGTGGTTTCCGGTGCTCAGCACCGGCACCTAATTGCCAGCACCGGGGCTTATGACAGTCTGCCACATGGTGGCGCTGTCTGTCTTATTTAGGTATTAGCACAACAGCAGCTGTGTGTGATGGTTAGTAGCTGTGTTTGTACTGCCATTGCCAGCTGGCAGGGGCAATGTGTGGTGCAAGCTGCAGTGGCCTCCCGGCGAGAGCCCCGGCACTTATTGGTTTACACATTAAGCACTGGACGTACCCCTTTCAGGACTGTCGGAAATACACCATTGACTCAAGACAGCTGGAGTCTTACAACTGGCAAAACGTGTCATCATTGTCAAGTAAGAATTAGGCTTGACAATTTATCAGTGGCAAAAGCAAGGTTAGATATTGCTCCATTGTTTTGAAGAGCCTTCAATCTTCAGCTACTTGGGGTCAATAACAAAGAGCCAATGTTTTCCTTTCTGTTTAACCAGTTATTGTGATGTGATGTCAGCTGCGGTTGATCGGGTGGCTTATGATGACTTATTGAGTATCTATACCAATCAATGACAGAAAATGCACTTTCATTTATAAGGCAGGCCTATTGGCGTTGTCAATGCTTGTTCCTTTTTGGTTCCAGCACTCATTACGTCTTTCTGTAGTTGGGCATCCTTGTATGTGAGATTTTAGCCATTGCTACACTTCTGTTACATCACACTATAAATGCTACGATAATGTAGACTGCTGTCACCCTGAAATAACTACAACTTAATTTGCTAGCATTCAACGTACTTGCTGGCTTTATACATGAAAACATTATTTATAACGAGCAGTCTGGCACCAAGCAAAGGTTCACCTCTGGCCTATGACTGATTGGCTAAAACAACCGATCTTATAAACTCTCTCTTTCATCTTATTGGACAAGCCTAACACTGTCCCACACAGGATCAATGGACAGAAGTAATGTGGAGATGCAATCAGCAACATAAAAATGTGAGCACTACTCCATACAACTCAGTCTTCTTCATGACACTCACGTCTATGCGCAAGGATAGAAACCCTTTGGGGTAGCAGTGTTCATTATATAACTTATTTCATTATCATTCTCATGTCACAGTGACGGAGCATCTCTCAAAATATCATGCCGACACCAATATTTCTTATGCAGGCCCCACTACAACAGCGTACTTCCTCCACTACACATCAGCCTCTCCTGTGCTTTACAGACTTCATGAGAGTTAGAGACACACACACACACACCCCTCGATTCCCCGCCCCCCCCCCCATCACTTGACCAAGCAACCAACCTATCCCACCATTTCTGACTTCCACGTTCCCAAACAAGAGAACCAGGCACACAGGGCCCTTCTTCCACCAAATCATCTGAGGTCTACATAGCACAATATACTCGCCTTAGTGGCAGCAACGCACTGCACAAATACCAATACAATCAGACTGGACAACCTGAGTTGTATGCAGAATGTCTTGATGTTGTCACCTGTGAGCATTTAGCACTCTTGGAAAATTGTCCTGCACGGCGAGTATCCAGTAGACCTCATCGTGGGACAAGCACTAATCATCTACAAAGGGTGGAGTTTCCACCCACCCAGGTTAGAGGCCAGGTGGCTGTGCTCATATGACTCCGCCTTCTTCGGCCTTTGACCCCATTGACACCGACAAACTATTTGCTCACGTAGCAAGGATTGTGGCAAATGAATGGCCAACTCTAAAATGCTTCACTTCTTTCTTGCAAAACCTTACTCATCAACGAGGGAGCTTCTCTCTTGCTCGTCCTCTTTAACAGCTTTTTCTGCCTGCGCATCATGCAGAGCTGAAAAGAAGTGAACGATTATGTAATCGATTGAAGGATGGAAACAGCTCTAAGGCTACAAGCCATCAACTGTAGGGGAAACGAGGGAATGGAGAAAGGGTAGTTTTGTAAGGTAGACTGCTCCATTAATGGAGAAGCCACTTGCAATGTATGACATCCTCTAGGACACTGGATTAATTTTCCTAGAAGTGGTCAACAGTGGTAAACAATATTAAACCTGTTGGGAGCTGTACTTGAAGAGGCGGAATAGGATGAGGAACTAGAGTTCTAAGTCCGCCAAAGCAAGACTCGAAATTTTGATGGACTTGACTTCACAAAAGAATGGTAATGGTAGGGCCATGAGATAATAGTGATGGAGATAAACTTTTCTGTCCGCCACTCACCAGGCCTTGGTGATGGAAGCAGTTGTCAGTTCTAGACTTGTCAACAGCAACAGCCTTTGAGCAGGACCTCCTAAGTTTTAGATTCAGCAACTACAAAGAACGGAGTTTGCTGTGGTATGACTAATAGCCGGCCTGCGGTGGAAAGACCATGTTTCTCAGTAGGATAGGATAGGATAGGATTGACATTTGTAGAGCGCACGAATGCCGAGGCGTCTTGGCGCTGGGGTGGAAGAGAAAGAGGACCAGTGTCCACAGAACCGACACCTAAAGCCCTGGGGAACAGCCATGTTTTTATTTGCTTCCTAAACACTGTTCTGTTTGGTTGGAGTCTCACTGTGATAGGTAGTTGGTTCCACAGCCTAACCACACAGTGAGATAAGCTCTTACCACCCCATCTGGCTCTACGGACTTTCGTGGCACAGATGAGACCAGAATTAGCTGATCTAAGACTTCTAGTGGGTGCGTACCAGTGGAAGATTTTTCCACTTCAGTCTAGGAGATTCCTTCACTGACTTATTCTCACATTCTGAAACCTCTGCATTGGCTAGGTGCCGAGTCATTTTCAAAGCCGACTTTAAAAGAAGCATCTTTAAAAGAAGAAGCCAAGCAAGAGGACTTAATTTCCCATCAGCACAGGAAGTAACATCACTGGATCTCCCATCATCCACCTGGACAGGTAGTGACATCACTGAATTTCCCATCATTCATCTGGACAGGAAGTGATATTACTGGTTTTCCCACCAAAACTGTCTTTAAAAGAAGAAGCGAAGCAAGAAGCCTTCATTTTCCATTGCCCATGAGCACAGAAAGTGACATCCCTGCATCTCCCATCATCCACCTGCACAGGTAGGGACAGCACTGAATTTCCCATAATCCATCAGGACATGAAGTGACTGAGTTTTCCCGCCAAAACCATCTTAAAAGAAGAAGCCTAGAAAGAGGACTTGATTTCCCATCAGCACAGGAAATGACATCACAGCACCCTCCTCTCCTCCCCCTTCCCCTCGCAGAACCTACTTAATGGCAGCTGCAACACAGATGCACAGTGGATGCGTCACTGGCATGACAAAGGCAACTTACCCAAGAACCCTGGGCTGATCACCGCCCAGCGATGCTCCGCAGCACTACTTAGGTCGCTAGATCCCGGACACTATTTCCCCACCACGGTAGGAGCTTTCCCCTGCATCTACTGCTGGTTCTCCAGCACCCATTCACCCACACCCCCCACGCAAATACTAACAATGCCCTCAACACATCTTCCCAACACACATGCCACACAAGCACCAACAACGCCTATACTCCCACCCTACACCACATGCCACAGGAAACACAGACGTCAACACCAACTCACATGCATGGTTCTCAACACACAATCACTCAAGAAACACACTACTGAAATATGGTGCCTGCTGGCATCCTCTTCATCACAGAGACCTGGTTAAACTCCTCATCAGCTCCTGACATCACCATGGCAACCCCATCGAGCTACAAGATCACTCAACAGGACGGCCTACGCAAGCCAGAGGAGGACTTGCTATCATCTACAAGGAATCCATCAAATGCACTACATCCACAGAGAACACCACCCCATTCATGGAGCACCTGCACTTCAAGCTTCAAATCTCAGAAAACTTCACCCTGAACGGAACCCTCACCTGTCGACCACTCAGACCACGAGCCACCTTTACCAACCTCATCACCCACTTCGTCACTCCACTCAGCATCAACTCCAGAGCCTTCATTCTCCTCGGTGATCTCGACTTTCACCTGGAAGACTAAAACAACCCCTGCTCCACAGAATGCCCCGAAAGCTTGAGCAATATTGGACTCACCCAGCTCATCTCTGAACCAACACACATCACAGGACACACACTGGACCCCATCTTCACCACAAGCAACAGCATGAAATACAACTCCACCACACCATTCACCTGGACTGACCACTCCATCATCCACTTCCAAATCAACACATCAAGTCAACACCCCTACCAGGTTCAGCATTCCAAGCTCAATCAATCAATCAATCAATCAATCAGGGGGTTTATAAAGCGCGCTACTCACCCGCGAGGGTCTCAAGGCGCTGGGGGAGGGGGGGGGCCGGCTGCAGCTCCGGTTTCGGTCAAAAAGCCAGGTCTTGATGTTCTTCCTGAAGGAGTGGAGGGAGCGTCTGATGTCGACGGGGAGCTCGTTCCAGGCTTTGGCCGCTACGCAGGAGAAAGCCCTTCCGCCTTCTAGTTCGGCGGATGCGGGGGGTCTCAGCGAGGGCAAGGTCGGCGGAGCGGAGGTTCCTCTTGGGTACGTGGAAGGAGACTCTCTCGTTGAGGTATTTGGGTCCGATGTTGTGGAGGGATTTGTAGGTGTGGGTGAGCAGTTTGAAGGTTATTCTCTTCTCGACGGGGAGCCAGTGGAGGTCTTGCAGGTGTTGGGTCATGTGTTCGTGCCATGGGGTCCCGAGGACAAGTCTGGCTGCGGAGTTCTAGATGGTTTGGAGCTTGTGGAGGAGAGTTCTGTTGATTCCGGCGTAGAAGGCATTGCCGTAGTCCAGTCTGCTGGTTATGAGAGCGTGGGTGACGGTTTTTCTGCAATCCCAGGGTATCCATTTGAAGGTCTTGCGGAGGATCCGGAGGCTGTTGAAGCTGGTGGAAGCGATGGAGTTAATCTGGCGGGTCATGGTGAGGGAGGAGTCGAGGATGATGCCGAGGTTCTGGGTGTGGTCAGTCGGGGTGGGCGGGCTCCCGAGGGCAGAGGGCCACCAGGTGTTGTCCCTGGCGGAGGTGGAGGGTCCGAGGATGAGGACCTCAGTCTTCTCTGAGTTGAGCTTCAGGCAGCTGCTCTTCATCCAGGCCGCGACGTACCTCATCCCTTGCTGGAAGCAGAGTCTGGTGTCTTCGGGGTTCTTGGTGAGAGAGAAGATGAGCTGGGTATCGTCGGCGTATGATACTATGCTGAGCAGGTGCTGTCTGACGATGGCGGTGAGGGGGGCCATGAAGACGTTGAAAAGCGTGGGGCTCAGTGAAGATCCTTGGGGTACTCCGCAGTTGATCTCTGTGGGTTCGGAGAGGAACGGGGATAGCCTGATCCTCTGGGTTCTGCCGGAGAGAAAGGAACAGATCCAGGAGAGGGCGGTTCCTTGTATCCCAGCCTCGTGTAGTCTGGCCGCGAGGGTGTGATGAGAGACGGTGTCGAAAGCTGCGGAGAGGTCTAGTAGGATGAGGGCCGCGGTGTGTCCCTGGTCGAGTAGCATGCGGATGTCATCGGTGGCAGCGAGGAGGGCGGTCTCGGTGCAGTGGAAGCCGGACTGGGATGCGTCTAGGATGGAGTTCTCTTCGATGAAGGCCGTCAGCTGGGTATTTACAAGTCTTTCGGTGACTTTGGCGGCGAAGGGGAGGAGGAAGATGGACCGGTAGTTTTTCAGGTCTGTTGGGTCGGCCATAGGCTTCTTAAGGAGGGGTTTGACCTCTGCTCGCTTCCAGGCGTCGGGGAAGATGCCGGATTCGAAGGAGGCGTTGATGGTACGTCCTAGTTTGGGTGCGATGGCGGAGGTGGCCCTGTGGTAGATGTGCGGCGGGCAGGGGTCCGTGGGGGCCCCTTAGTGGGTGTTCCTCATGGTCATGGTGGTGTGTTCGACGGTGGCAGGATTCCAGGTTGTGATGGTAGGTACTTTGTCAGTGGTGGTGGGGAGGGGGTGGTGTCCGGCGTATGTTCGCTGAAGTTGTCGTAGAGTGTCTTGATTTTCGTGTGGAAATAGGAGCTGAGCTTGTCGCATAGTTCCTGGGATGGTGTGACGTCCGTGGCTTCACTGGGGGGGTTGGTGAGTTGCTGTAAGACATTGAAGAGTTCTTTAGCGTTGGTTGCGTTGGTGTTGATTTTGTTCTTGATGAACGTCCGCTTGGTGTCTCTAATGCGCTGGTGGTATTCCTTCAGGGTGCTACGGTAGCTGTGTAGGTCTTCCGTGGTTTTCCGGTTTCGCCAGATTTTCTCAAGGCGTCTGCAGGAGCTCCTGCCTTCTTGCAGTTCGGTGGTGAACCAGGCTGCTTTTGGGGGGCGTGGATTGCCAGGTTGGCATAGGGGTGCAAGTTTGTCGGCGCACTTGGAGATCCAGCAGTGAAATTCTTTGGCTGCGGAGTTGTCGTCGGTCGTGGCGCATGGTGGGTCTCGGAGGAGGGTGGTGTTAAGGTGTTCCTCTGTGATCTTACTCCAGTTCCATCAAGGTGGGCGCATGGGGGGTTTGGGTGCGGTGGGAATGTTGAAGGTGAAATGAACGCAGTGGTGGTCCGTCCAGAGGGGCTGTGGCTGAAATGGATGTTCGTCCCTCCTGCGAAGACGGGGTCGAGGGTGTGTCCTGCCCTGTGAGTGGGGGTGGTGATGAGCTGTTTGAGTCCGAGGTTGGAGAGGTTGTCTAGGAGGGTGATGGAGTCGGGTCGCTGCGGTTGTCCAGATGGAAGTTCAGGTCACCATTCTGGAGTAAAATCACAGAAGCAGACTGGCTCGGCGCCCTCAGCATGGATTAACTAAACCCCCACAAACAACCTCTACAAGGATATCAACAACTTTAACAACAGAATCAATAACTGCATAGACTCTCCTGCAACCATCAAACTCAACATGCATAGTAGATCAAACAAGCAGGCCAGGTGGTACACAGAAAAACCCAGGGACATCATACAACACTGTAAACAGCTAGAACGGAAATGGAGAGCCATCCACAACACCACCGACAGAACTACCTACAAGGCTGCACTCAGACGCTATCACCAGTAAATAAGAGACCCCAAGAAAAAAGCACTAGTGGACTGCATCAAGGGAAGCTCCAACAGCTGCAAGGAGATCTTCTCAATCATCAAGGATTTCACCTCTCCCTTAGCCACTGTCAACAGCATCGCTGACTCCCAAAAACTCTGTGACAGCCTATCCAACTTCTTCCACAGCAAAATCAGAAACCCCTACAGCAGCTTCGCATACCAACTCAACCCCAGAGAACTCACCGCTAACCAACCCTCCACCAACCAAGAGAGCCACCTGACCGAATGGACAACCCTCACTAGGAACGACACAGCAGCAATCATGACCATCAACTCAGGAGCCCCAACGGACCCATGCCCCCACCACACCTACAACCTGGCAACCTCCGCAATCAGCACCACCCTGACCCATATCATCGAGACCTCCATCACGTCTGCCACTTTCCTGAATGAATGAAAACTTGCACAAATCAACGGCCTCCTCAAGAAGCCCACAGCAACCTAAATTGACTGAGCAGCTTCCGACCAATCTATCTGCTACCCTATCCAACCAAAGTGATTGAGAAGGCCTTCAACAATCAACTCACAACCCAACTCGAACTTCACAATCTTCTAGACAACATTCAATCAGGACTCAGAAAGAAGCACTGCACCGAAACAGCAATAATCACGGGTACCGACAAAATTCGAATCATCCTTGACTGAAGAGAAACGGTAGCCCTCATCCAGCTCGACCTCTCCACGGTCTTCGATTCTTACTGCCATAACACCCTCATCAGATGAATCCAAGATATTGGCATACAAGGATTTGCATTCAAATGGATCTATTCCTTCCTCATGGGAAGAATCCAAAGGGTCCAGCTGCCACCCTTCACATCAGAGACCAAGTAACTGATATGCATAGTCTCAGAGGGATTGTTCTTCAGCCCCATCGCTCACCACACTATCCAATCACAGGACATCACCATCATCTCCTACTCCAATGACACCCAAATCATCCTCTCCCTCACGAACAAGACAACCACCACCAGATCAAGCTTCACCTACTCCATGACCATGGTAGCAGACTGGATGCAAACCAACTGCCTGAAGCTGAACTCCAACAAGACGGAAGTACTGGTCTTAGGCAACAAGACCTCCCCATGGAACTCCACCTGGTGGCCATCAGAGTTAGGACCAACACCCACAGACCAAGTAAGAAATCTAGGGAT
This sequence comes from Calotriton arnoldi, assembly GCA_963921515.1. Classification (NCBI taxonomy): domain Eukaryota; kingdom Metazoa; phylum Chordata; class Amphibia; order Caudata; family Salamandridae; genus Calotriton; species Calotriton arnoldi. The sequence continues at coordinate 529,892 of CAWUFW010003603.1, read as the reverse complement.
TATCCTGTATGACAAGCTCAACATGACGGCTCAAGTCAATGCAGTGTGCACCACCTGCTTCCACATCCGACGCATGCTGCGAAAGATATTCAAATGGTTGCCTCAGAACACTAGACGGACTGTCACACAAGCACTCATAACCAGCAGGCTGGACTATGGCAACACTCTATGGCAGAACCTCAATACAACCCTTACATAGACTTCAGACCATCCAGAACACCCCCGCAAGATTCACAGTCAATCTACCACGCTGCACCCACATCACACTGCACCTCGGGAAGCTTGACTGGCTTCCCATTCATTCACAAGCACAGTCAGTTCAAACTTCTCACACACACATAGAAAGCCCTACACAACACAGGATCAGAATATCTGAACAGCCGCATACACTTTCACCAATCCACAAGACAACTAAGTTCTGCCTCACTCTCACTCGCGCACACACACTCCCTGCATCCCCAAAGCAAAACTGGAAGTTGGTCATTCTCCTACATCACATCCAAGACCTGGAACGTCCTCCCTCAACACATCAGAGCCTCCTCCTCGGTCCTTGATTTCCACAAGAAGCTGAAGACTTGGCTCTATAAGTACCTTGGGGACCACTCATCTACACACCTCCCCAAGTGCCTGGATACCTTCTCAGGTGATTAGTGCGCTATACAAATCAACCTAACATAACAAAGTCACATTGATCATATACAGAGCAATATATAAAAAGATTGGCCGAGACATTTTCATGGTACACCCCTAATTGCCCCCCGGCCGTCTTTAGGGTAGTGCGACCGGTGCCACCGCACCAGGCACCGAATTCGAGGGGCACTGTATTTTTAAATAGCTTAAGGGATTAAAAGCACTTCCTGGCAAGTTCTTTGTTTGCCCACCGATTTTCAGGCAGTATTATAAATCTCAACATGACTTGTGATTAATGAACCTGCTTGAGAGGTCTGAAGTTTGTCTAGTGGCAGTTTTCACTCATCCCATAGTATCGCACAGGGCTATTGTGCCTGCTGCAAAGCACGTTTAACTTGCAGATCACAGAATTGCATTTTATGTAGATAGTAAGTAGGTAATTGCTTTTGTGACAGACATCGTTTTGTTACTTGCAGTTTGTAAGCTACAATTCTTCTAATATAGCACAGTGAGCTATGAACTGGCATAAAACAGCTGCATGCAAACCTCAAAGCATAGGTTTAGAACCTTATGTTTATTCCCCAGTCTGTCATTGCTAAAAAGGGTTAGTTTGGGTGAAAATAAATTCTAATTAGTAACGTCAACCCCAAACACTGTGTTACTTTTTAAAACCTGGGTTTGTGCTTCTCCAGGCGAAGCACTTTTATAATATATTGCCTACCAGCATGTACGTCATGTGACCTCTACACCTTGTAGTTATCATTGTCTTATACATTGATTTACTCTCCCTGTATAATGTCACATGTGTGACATAAAGTATTCTAACACCATACATTGGTATGAGTAGGGCTATATAAGAAATTAAATACTTATGTGTGAGGAGCAATGGAGAGATGAGAGGCACCCTTGGAGGATGGTAGTGAGGAGGAATCCGTGGAGAAGGTCATTGGGGGTGCCACCAAAGATTGCCACACCGGGCATCACCACTGCTAGAGCCTGCCCTGCTGCCCCCTGCTCCCAGCACTTCTTGCTAATTATTCCCAAGTCTCGAACTGTCACTCAGGGGAACAGGGCTTTTCTGTTGCCTCTGCCATGATTTGAAGCTCCCCACCTCTGTTCTGCAAGCTGATTATGTCCTACTTAAATTAAGCAACTTTCCAGTTTCAATGTGAGTGGCATTAATCTCATACTCACGCCCTCTACTAATAACTGGGCCTGGGCGGTAAATTCCGTTCCGCTCGCGGAATTTGCGGAATTTGGGTAATTTCGCGTTCTGTGGAGAACACTGAATTGCCAAAAATTCCGCGGCTTCGCGGAATTTTTTGCTTGTTCGCGCTTTCAAAATGCGTGTTCGTGAGATATTTCTCCCCGAGCACGCAAACAGCGTTCGCGCACAGGAAAAAAGCATCGCAAACGGGCGGAACAAGCAATTCCGCGCGTATGCAGAACTTTTGCGTGCTCGCGGAGATTTTTTACCGTTTCACGGAGCTTTGCGTAGCGCGACTACGCAAATTCCACCCACCCCTACAAATAACACACCACAGGCCATAGACTAAAGGGTGAACAGTAGGCAAAGACTATCAGTCAGTGAGGAGCCACTATTTATCAAATGTACATTCCATAGTACAGTTTGTGAACAGAGTGGTGCCCTTTCAGGGTGGTCCTGGTTTGCTGATACAAGCCTAACAGCATCTTATCTTCCAGTCCTCCCTTGTGATGCCTTATTTAATGTGGGCAAAAGAGACACTACATCTTCAAGGATCCGAATCATAAAGCAGAGGCTTTTGCACACCCTTCCTCTGGAGGCCTTTTCCTCTAACAGGCATGGATGGCCCATGTGCATCTAGAAACAATCTATTTAGAAACATTATGTAATCACAATGATGGTAACAAGTGAATGGCAGAAGCCACATGCTCAGTCTAACTTCTAACCTGCATCTGCCCTTACTTACCTCTGCCCCAGGTTTGTTTAATGTTATTCTGACATCCTAGCTAAATCTTATTTTCAGTTGGTAGATATACGCGTTACCAAGTGGCATGTCCAGATTGGTATTCAAAAGCTGTCAAAATAGAACTGGGACACCAATAAAGTACATGTGTGTTTTATACGCTGCATGCCCCATTCCTACTTCTATGCATTATCTTTTTCCTCGAATGATGTGGCTCACAGCCTGCATTTCTTGAGCTGGATGGTTTGCTTATGGAATGCCTAGCCTGAATACCTGGACCTTTCCTTATCGGTGTCTTCTGTTTTTTTCCCCTCCATCCTCTTCTTTCTTCTGCTTGTGCATAAACACTCCAGCTTTAAACTGTGTGCTTCATGCAATTGGCTCTTTTGCAGCACCTGACCCTAATATCCTCTGTTTCTTATGTTGTGGGCACAGTCGAATAGCCTGGTCCAGCACTCTGTCCTCCCATCAAAGGAGGATCCCCTTGTAACTGCCTAGCTTGCATGCAGCATTTGGGTGGCCTTATTCATAAGGAGATGTGGGATTTCATTTTCAAGGAGAACAGTCAGGTGTTAAGTAAGGGGGTTTCAGCCACTGAGTGCAGTATCAACCATCCTATTCAAGTGGTGTGAGAGCCCCGTGGAAGGTAAAAGTACAGCGTTCTCTTGCAAGTTGTGAAGTGCCCAGAAGCAGAAGATCGTTCGGGGACCAAACCCTCAGCTCCTCTGGAGTCTCCATTGCTCCATCAAGTCAAGTTCAAATCCTCACCTGGGCTTGGAGATCTCCAGCTGCTGTTACATCAAAAGTTTGAGCCAGTCTCTCCTGGTGGGTCCAGTGCTGCTGGTCCACAGCACTAACGCATAGTGCCTGCTTCCCTCCAGGTTAGCGGGTCAGAGTACATATCTGTTCCACTAACCTGGAGACTTAAACTGTAGAGTAGAGCCCAGCTCCTCCTGTAGGTGGTCTCTGTCATAGTCCCTGATCACGCAGGTCGTCTCCTGACTCTACAACCCTTACAGTTGAACCCGGCTCCTGTGATGTGTCGGTGGCAGTTTAGCAAAATGGTATTTTCAAAAAGTATATCTGTTGGCACTGGTGTGCCAGACACAGAACCCTCCTAGTTATCTCCTGGGACTGGAAGTCCATTGCCTTAGCACTCAGCAGCTTACGGAGTGTACCCTTGGCTGTCCCCCATCAGGGGCTGTGTAGTCCATGGGGTCAGTTCAGATTAATGCAGCATGCTGGACGAAGCACATCCAGACTAGGAGTTGCAGAACCCTCTCTTGCTTCCATTGGATTCAGCTACAAGTTGTCCCTCCATGCTGTTTTTGGGTTTCTCCTCAGACTTCTCCTTAAATGCTTTCAGTGCAAAATTAAAATCTATCTAGTCCATCATAGCCACCAGCATCAACCCTGGGGCAGGTCATGCAGATATTGCTGTCAGTGCCACCCCACAGATCCTCATGATCATAGCCCATATGGCAGCTTTTCTGCATCTGCATCTACTGCCCTGTGTGCCTAGATGACTGTCTCATTTCTGCAACATCCAACCAAGGTGCAAAGTCTGGTCTATCCCAGAGACACAAGACTCTATTCAAGCTTGAGTTTTCTGTGAACTCCCCCAAATTCCATTGGTTCCATCCAGGAAGTTTCAGTTCAAAGACCCCATCTTTCCAAAAAGCCATCCATTATCCGGAGAGGTTGACCGCAACCTCCCAGGCAGTGGATCACTTGATGAACAACAGGGTTGTGCTTGCCTGGTGGTTCTAAAGGCTTCTAGGACTGCCGACATCCTGCAAAGAGGTGGGCGACCATGCAAAGCTCCAAATGTCTCACATGCAACTCCATCTTGGAGTTAGCTGGGACCAATCAAACTTGCATTACCATAAACATTACTTTATAGGTGCTGCATCACCCATAAAGCTCTGCATACTTCCATTCCCCGTTACCTTGCGGACAAACTCAAGCTTTCTGACGGCTCTAGACCATCGCGAAACGCCAAAGCAATGCTGCTACAACCCCCGTCCATTAAAAAGAAACAACTTATGGCACAGTCCTTCTCGGGTAGTGCAACTAGAATTTAGAACTCATTCCCTCTATGCACAACCACCTCACTGGCGAAACAGACCTGAAAGCCCTTCTCCTCTAACTTTATTTTAGCTAAGACTTTGCAAGTAATCTGGACACAGACATCAACACTACCTCGTCTCTTCAGGTGCTTGCAATCTTTTCACTGCTGCATGTGTCTCTTGTACATTTTAATTTTCTGAAATGCGCTACCATTTTGTAATTCGCGACCTTCATAACTATTTTGTCAGTAGTTTGTATTTAAACCATCTGTAATTTTCATGTAACAAAATATTTCTACTGTTAAGCGCTCTGATGACGCCACTGCGCCTCACTGTGGAGTGGACAGCTCCCAAACATTTTTAAATATTGTGGAATGCCTGTTGATTGCTTCCTTTTATCCATCCAAAGCTAAGCTAAGAATAGTGTAGGTTTCAGAGTATAACACTCTGGTACCTAGTGAATTCCCTAAAAGGGGTACATTTAGGGCAAACGTATTGATTGAAAGTCTTGTCCCCCAGGTATCTTTTATTTAATAAAGCAGCTCCATTTAAATATTAAATGTTGGAACAATTATTAGATACCTCAATGCCATATGTCTCTTTCAATGAGCAAAGCTAAGTGAAATTCAATCTGTGAAATCCGGTTTGAACGTGCTTCATGTAACTCTGTGCAACTCCCAGGCCTCTGTGGCTTTTCAAATATGGAACACAACCGAGACATATTTTCAAAACTCACTTACATCGAAAATCGCACACAAAAATAAGTTATTCTGCGGCCTTTCCAAGTACATACTGATGCAGAACATGTTGTCGAGACCGACTCTGTTCTGCTCTACTTAGTTTTTCGAATACTGATGCCATTTTACAGTATTACCTTGGCTCGCCTCGCCAGCCTTACTAGAGGCCTACACAAGACAGACAGACAGCCTGGAGGCTGTCAAGATGTTAATGAGGGCTTGGAAAATGTGTGTCTGTAGCTGGCACCTCTGCATGCTGTGGCGATTGAGACTGACGAGGAGCTTTACAGCACGTGTGTGTGTGTGTCTCTTGGGTGAGTCATTTTCGGGGGGTTGTTAAAGGGAATCCTACAAAAGTGAACCAGCCTGAGCAGAGTATCTGTGGAGTCTGTCAGTCAGGTCAAGCTGATGAGTGTCCTGGAAGGCGCGAGCCATAAGGTGCCAGGGACCTCGCCGACACCAAGTTGGATGGGAAAACTGGAGTGAGAGCACGTGCTCCCAACTCCCCTTTTATTGGCAGGGTCACATGACTGGTGACGAATGAGTAGGGCTAGGTGTGGTGAAATGTGTAGCACAGCCATGTTGCAGAGGGAGCTGTATAGTGACATGTCTGATGGACACTACATGGGCAAAGAGTGACAGGTTAAATGGTCCACGAGTGGAAAACATACTAAAGCAGACAGGACGTCATCGATCAAATTCAACGTTTGACACGATGACGAGTCAGGGCATGAATACTGACGCAGAGGAGTCCAGGGTCATTTGACAGTATACACAGCAGCATCATGTCCAAAGAGTGCATAGTTTTGCTAATGCTTTTTGATTATTACCACATTGATAACAAAGTTTAACCTCCAAAGACAGACAATCCTCTAGAAGGGCATCTCTGAATTTGGTGACTTTCAGTCGATTAATGCTTAGACCAACACTTGGGGGAAGAGATGCCTTAGAATTGTAGCTGCAGGACTGAGCTTGGGTTGTGTTGGGTTTGCATGTGTGCACTGCATGTGGAGTGCTGCAAGACCACCAAAGAACCTTTGCCAAGTCATTTATGGAACACTTTGTGGAAGGTGGACCATGGTCAAGGCGTGCTGAAGGTTAGACCTGGGACACAGATGGGGTAAGCAGATTAGACGATGATTAAACGTTGATGGTCGGCTGTTGCTTTGGAGTTCCAGCGATCTTTACCTTTGGTGTACACTGATGGTCTGACGCCAGTAAGATCTGATTCTCTCTACAATAGTGGCGATGATGCTCAACAGAACTGACAGGATGTTATCACCAGTTTGGTCTCCCTACAACGGTTATGATGCATAAATCATTCTCAGCTGGTGGTGGAAGGACAAGTTCACTGGATAACACACTCAGCAGTGAAGTTCCGGGTGAGAAGTAACTGGTATAAAGTTGACCTGGAACTGTTGTAACTCCAGCTCTTAAATTCTTGGCGATCCACGGCTTGTGAATGTGGTGGTTTTTCATTGATGTGTCAGGTCTACTATTGCATTTGAAGGTCGTCTTCTTGATGATAGAAAGACAGATTTCATATCCTGGTGGGTCTGTGAGTTTTTAGTGAGGGTCTTTGCCTGTAATAAATGACTTTTGATTCTCCTTGGCGTGGATGCCATTGTGTTTAGGTAGCCGATGATGGTGTCTGGACAGTGCTGTGGTAAGCTAGTAATAGAGACTGTGGGTGTTGGGCGTCTTGTCATTGGTGCTCCTGCTAGGCCTAAACCAATTTGTCACCACTAAATTAGTGACCTGCCTGTCTAAGGCTCACAGCCATCAGTATGAGTCCTTGGTGGTGGCAATATCTTCTGGCATGGTCAAACCTGATCAGAGGCTGTTGCAGGGTTCTCCACCTCTTCTGCTGGGGTGGTGCTCTCTTCTCTTACACCTTTGTCTTCTTGGTGCTTGGGATTGGCACCTCTTCTTTACAGTCAAGCCAATGAGGCCTTTGTGGTAGAACCTTTGTGGCGTGTGAGAGCAGGTACTGACCATCTTCCGCTTCAGTGGGAAGGGTAGTCATCAATTTAGGCTACTCGTCTCATTTCTCCTGCCTGAGGAACCTCTTTTAGCATCAGGTCTGTGGCAGCAAGGGCATTGTATTCTGGAGCTGCAGACACACTGTGGCCATGTTGAATAGCAGGCATGATGCAGTCCGCTGGATCCTTTGGTGTGTAGCTTTCTAGATGAGAGTAGGACTCCGTGCCTTGCATGGGTGTACAGACCTTTAGAAACCACTTCACAATGTGGTGTGCCTTACAATAGAAGTGCAGGGCCTCTGTCAGTTGCTCCTACCCTCAGGTTTCTTTGCTTATTAACTGTTATTGTTTATGTGTCTTTTTCCTATGGGTGCACTCACTTTAGACCTGTCTCCTTAAGGCCTAGAGATATTTTCCCTTTGGTGGGCCACTCTCTTCAAGCTTTAGGCGTACTACCCGTGTGCTGTGTAACTCTGGTAAGGCGATATGATACAGTATTCTGCCACTCCCCCACTGGGGCCTACTGAACCTTGAGAAAGCAGAAACTGGCACTGTTTTTGGTGCACAGTCCCTAGGGTAGGACAGCCCTCTTGGAGAGGGGGCTACATGGTCACATTTTCATCTGTGTATGCTTTGGTGATATTGTCATTGCTGTTTATATAGCACACTGAAAACCCTGGTGCTTCTTTGAAGCTCTGTTACCTCACCCTGAGAAGTCACTTAGAACATACATGAATTACAGGGAAGGGCATTGTTTGGTCTGACATATATGTTTGGTATTTGAGGTGTCGTGTCCGCGGGTTCCTTCTATGGCATAGGAGAAAGCGTCAAACCCATGGCAGCCGAACAGGCTCCCAATGAGGTGAATCAACGGCACCGTTCGCATGGCTCGGAGACTATGGCTGCCATTGTTTTCTGCCCCTGGCACATTGACTTGAGTCAACAGATGACAGCATCAAGAGGCGAAGAGTACTTGGAGGGAGGGTGAAGAATGACCTTTCAAAGTGTCCATTGGCTGGTGCGCTCTCTGGCCATCATCACACTCCTGGGGCGCAGAACAGACTGGCTCTCTTTTAAAAACAACAAACTGCTGTTCGCTCCCAGGAGAGCCAGCTTCTCTGTTTGTTTCCATGACCACCAGAATGTGAAATTTGTTTCTCTTTACTTTTTTATGGGATATGCTGTTTTGATGCAGGAGCAAGGTTGTGAGGTCTGTAAAAGTTAATGTTTTGGTGTATTCGTACACCTTGTATCTTTGAAAAAGAGTCACTGCTGTAAACCCATTATCTGTGGATAATCAGCCCCCAAATTGACCTGCCCTCTGTTCCATAACAAGAGAAGGGATTAACTAGGTAAAGTTAGCTGGTAGAGCAGGCCCTTATTTAGGGTTTGAAAGGTTTTCTTGACGAAGATTGGTAGAGTCTGCAAGTAGCACTTGTTTTGACATTTTGTGTGAACTGTTAAAGAATGAGGGAGACAGACACTTATCCTGGGTCATGTGACCCTCTGCCGAGGAAGCTCTGCAGCGCCAGCTCAGTATTACCGTCAGCAGGACGCCTGGGGGAATGCCTTTTAAAGGGGCACCACCCAATTTTTGTGATGGTATGAGGTGAAAAGCGAACAGTATGCTAAACAACAAAAAGGTGATGGGTGGAATGCTTGAATTAATCTCAGCACCTGTAATTACTCAGAGCTGAAGTGTAGTCCATTTGTTGCTGACTATATAAGTCTTGATAGAGACCTGCCATTTGCAAATCAGTCTAGGTCATGATCCATAAGTGCAGCCCAGCCCGAACTTCAAGACCAATGTCTTCTGGACAGGAACACAAGCAACCGCAGACTGGGTTCAGCCTATTTAGTCAGTGAGGTATAGATTGATTCCTGTGACACAGTGAGGAGGGGAACACGTCCTCAACGCACTTAGGGCATCACAGGGAGGAAAACAAAATGGTGACGAGTGGAATACTTGAATTAATCTCCTGCAGTATTTATTACCAAGGCCACTGCAACTGTGTGGCAAGGGAGGACCGAATTATGCGGCGGGCCGACTAAATTATTTGGAAATAAAAGGCAAATTATGCGACCCAATGTGGCACATGTTGTGACAGTATTACTTAATAATTTTGTAATTAAGTTTTCATCTCGTTCCCCCGTGGAGCAGTCGCGCAACAAAACGTGAGGGGGCACCCCCTGCAAAGTGCATGGAGGGGAGCCCCCATGCTCCGAACCCAGTCAGGAGCTCTCAGGCTCGCCCGTGTACGGTACTCAGAGGGGGCCCCCTGGAGCTCAGGGGCCCACGCACCTGAGGAAGCTGCAGGGGCTATTCTTACACCACTGCCGCAGAGTCTGAAAGGGTATCGCCACCCCAGGTGATGAGCACCGACCCTCAGGTTGCGTAGTGTGGAGTGAAATGCATAGCGATTGCTGTAGGATAGTAGATCATACCACTGGTTGGTGCCTTTCCCAAAAGGTGAACCTTTTGCTGAGTGGCTGTTAATCCCTTCCCGATACTCTTCCCCAGTTTCGGATTAATCCGATATATTGGACATTGGATTGGAAACACTGTACCATGCATGCTGTTCATTTCCTTGTATGCTTTTTTTTTTAACTGCAAAATTCAATAAAGATTTTTTTTAAATGGATTTCATCTCGTTAATACCAGTTTAACATGCAAATACAGAAATAAGTAACTGAAAGATGACCAGTCAACCTTTGCCTGGGGCCTTCCATTGCGCGGCAACACAAGTCTTCGTCATTTTAGTAACTTTTTATGTGTTTGAGCTAGAAGCGATTTTTGTGTTACAGTCTGCGGATTATGCAGCAGATGATGCATTATGTGGCAAATCCTTTATGCTGAAAATGCTGCAGCCACAAAATCGCATAGTGCCACTGGCCCTGGTCATTACTTAGGCTCCATTGGGACCTTGCCTGGTAGCCAAGGCTTAATTGTTTCTATTGGGGCAGGACCAAGATGGATTTGTATAAGGTGGTCTCTGTCTAGAGTGGCACAGTGGGTGAAGAATGATGTACAGGCCGAGAATAACTCAAGCATTCCTTATGTCACTTTGCTGTTTGCAGCAGTATGGCAATGGAATCATTTTTACATATGGGCACCTCAGTGTTTTGAATGTGAGATATGCTGATGCCTCCATCAATATTTAAGCTTTACTTAGTTGACAGATGCCACTTTGAGTTTGCATGCAGTTGATTAGTCCATGGATTTTCTTACTAGCACCTGTTCACGATCTCTCAACTCACAATTTCTTAATGATGAACCTTGCTCAATTACTTGCTAGTTGGGCATTTAGCTTTTAAATCTGCCTTTTTCTTTGGAATTGTTTTTGAATGGCTTCCATAACCTTGTGAAGACGTAGCTTTTGTTTGATAACATGTATAGATAACCATTAAACATAAACAAAACACTGCTGATCATTCAGAGATTTTTTTTACAGATCACTAATCTGCCAGTACTTTTGAAACATCTGGTTATTGGTTGAGGAAGGTGGAATCCCCACTCAGGCAGCAACCACAATCCTTGTGATGGTGAACCACAAAAATTCATTCAATTAACCTGAGCGTAACACTGGTAGCTTGGGACAAAAGCAGTCAGGCTTAACTTAGAGGCAATGAGTAAAGTATTTATGCAGCACGCACACAGTATTAAAGCACAAACACAACACAACACAAGAAATGTCTCAAACCAAATTTGAAACATAGGACCCGATACACAAAGGTAAACCTAGATGTTTGGTCTAAACCTACATCAAACGTCTAAGTTTACGACTTTGGGAATTCACAAAGGGCATTTACAAGTACTATCTTTGTGTCCGCATTTGGGCGGATCTCCGGAGATCCGTCCAAGTGCATACATATAGTGCTCATAAATGCCCTTTGTGAATCCCCGTAAAAGAAGCCATGGCTTTTACCTGGGAGGCCTGGTCCCTGAAGGCCAGGGCTCCAGGCACCGCGCAGGGCCACCTTTCCTTCCAGGGCAGGGTGGTGTCGGACCGGGTGGAGTCTGGGGCTCCTGCAGGCTGAACAGATCCTGTAATTAGTCATGAGAAGTGGGTGAAGGCATGGTTTTTGCCTGGGAGGGGCGTACCCACAGGCAGGACTCCGGGCACTGATTCAGTGCCTCTTTCCCTACCTGGGGAAGAGTGTCATCAGACCGGGGAGGAGTCCAAGGCTCTTGTGGATTGAACAGCCCCCATAAACCCCTGTGAGACGAGGGTGAAGCCATGGCTTTGGCCTGGGAGGCCCAGTCCCCGCAGGCCATGGCTCCAGGCACCAAGCAGGGCCACCTTCCCTACCCAGGCAGGGTGGCGTGAGACCGGGGAGGAGTCTGGGTTTCCTGGGGGCTCAACAGCTCCCATAACCTTCTAGGAGAGGCTGGCAAACACATGGATTTTGCCTGGGAGGCAAGGTTCCCGCAGGCCATGGTTCCAGGCACCGAGCAGGGGCACTTTGCATACATAGGGCAGGGTGACGTCGGACCGGGAAGGGGTCTGTGGCACCTGCGGGCTGAAAAGCTCCCGTAAACTCCAGTCGGAAGCCCGGTCTCCGTAGCCTGGTGGTGCCAGCCGGCAGGCAAATCCTCCCACCCTGCCTAGGTCAGGGTGGCGCCCCACCCACAAGGGTTTGCCAGGTTTCGAGATGTCCACCAGTTAGCTTGTAAGCTGCATGCTGACAATAACATCACCAGTGACATTTCATTTTCAAGGCCGATCCAACCAATGGACAAGTATGGGTGTGCCAACTCAGTCACTGCCCAGCTTTCCAGATTTAATTTACGCCCAGATCTAATTGCAACAATGTTGTGTCCAAAACGAAGTATTTTACAAATGGCTAAACAGTGTTTGGTTAACCATAGAACACCGTTTGCAATCATACTTGATGTATACACCTTGCATGTGAATGCCCAATCTGCACACAGAAGGCAATAAATGCCTGCATAAACATATAAATACATTTCACATTCTTTTGTAAAGTCCCAACAGCAGCAGAGGACATGTGTAAGAGTTTCCTTTGTATGGTCATAAAATCAAGAACTTGGCAGCATTACCTTTCATTTCTAAACTTGGCAATATTCTCCTAGGATAAAAAGGCCAAAAAGAAACCTTACATAGTCTATTTTGTACTTCAAAGATATTGTTCTTAGTGGACAGTATTGGTGCTGTTGAGAGGACTAAGTGCAACAAGAAAAGTATGGGAGGTGTGATATAGGAGGTGACAAGTTCAGGGTCAGTAGAGATAGTAAAAACTCACGAGCCTAAGTAAGTAGGTAATGCTGCAGGGGCTGGGGCAGATTCACAGCCCGGCCCCCACTCGAACCCTGCAGCAGTATGGGGGAGCGAGCAGACAGTGCTTCACCCCAGGAAAGAACAAGCTTGCCTTGCACCCCTTGACCTCCCCAAGTCCACACTTTCCACCTGCTCAGAACAAGCAGAAAATATCAGTGGTTTTCACCTGAGAATCTGGAAAAACTGCCTGGAAAGGACCTGGTATTACTGGGAATGTGCAGTTATTCTCCATTGCAAGGGAGCAACTTGTAAATAATGGAATTTGATGTTGGGATACTGGCAGCGATAGTAGGTTCATACCCCTTGGCATAACTGCACCACATTCTGTGGTACTTGTAATGAGGTCCTTAGAAGCAATAACCTCTGGTTCTAATGAATCTATTGCTCTGTTCAGGGCATTACACCTTAGTACTGGCTGATGACATACATAGGGCGTGCTGTCCCTGTATATGCCGTAGAGCAACTTTAACTAGGTTTGGCGTTGGCCAAGACCTTTTTTTTTTTTTTTTAAACAAATTGATATACTATACATAATGTATTGCAGGGGCAGTCAGCCCTGATAATCCATTGTCCTGCTGTAGTGTCATCCACATTTTGCTTCCTCCCACCACAGCAGACCGCGTGGGGCGCAGGCCCAGCCCACTTCAGCCATTGGCTTACCTGACTGCAAGTGCTGGCATTCTGCTCTTTTACAAAGTGCACGTCCGCTTAATAAGTGGACCCTTCAATGCCAGGCACTACTGCTGCAATGTTTGCTTTTACATTAAAACGTATAGTTTGGATTTTAGACAATGCGCTTGTTTTTATACAATTTGTACTTTCATAATAAATCCTTCTACAAAAAATAGGCATTGTTTAAGAAATGTTACAACTTTTTAAGGCTGTTTTTTGGTTTCATACTTGCTTCAGGAGGTGGGATTTGAAACCTTGACATTTCATGAGATCTATTTTTCTTCATTATCGTTTTTTGTCCCTCTGGGGTCATCATATTGAATATCTACAACTGTTTCTCCAGTTTGGCATAGAACTGATTCAGAGACTGAATCATGCCCAATAACATAAAAAATGATCAGTTCCCCAACTTCCAAGACTTATCTGTGGAATTAAAAACGAGAGATCTTAAATTGCTTTAAGTACACATCTTCTACTACTCCACAGTTTATTGAGTTCATGATGGAGAAAATTATAACGTCATCAGAAGTATCCTGGATTATTTTAATCTGTAATCAGAAGATGAAACTGATTTGAGAGTTTTCTGGTTCCCTTCTTTATTTCTTTATTCCTTTTTTTCTTTGTTTGTTCTTTTGTCTTGTGGTTTGTGGCCTCCTGGTCTGCCTTGCTACGTTGACTTAGGCCTGGCTGCCATGATGCCTTTTTTGCGCACGTTACTTTGTGCCATTGTTTTTTCAGCCTCTGCTTCTGCCTGGCTATTTTAGAACTGTCTGCATTTCTGTCTTTCACCTTTTCTCCTGTTCTCTTTGGGCTACGTCTGCACAACATGTACAAGGTCAAAAAACAACGTCCCTTGTTCTTGCTGATCTGGCCAGTCCCTCGCATTTAGACATAACACTATGTACAGCTGCCATGGAGAAATTCGGGTGCTTTTAATATTGTGATTTCCACGTTTAGAGACTTGGAGAAAAACCTTTCCAGAGAGAAGAGCTGTGCTTGTCTGATGATGTAAACCTTGCATCTAGATCTTGCGGTATGGGGGTTCGCTAGTCAAAGCCCAGAGGTCTTCTGTTTTTATAATAAACTAGCTACTAGCACGGGGAGGGTGGTAAGGTCATTTAGCCCTATATCCACTGCTTTATGAAATGCTTTCCCCGTTTATATTCTATGGAGTTGTAACTATGCTGATTATATTATCCTTATGCATTATGCTGCTAGTACTGGCACGTGTACTGTATCTTAGAGCACGTTGTTGAAATAAACATTTTAACCTATATCGTGTCTCTTCTTACGCGCGTTGTGGACAGGTATGAGTGTGATGAAAGGGTGTTCTTGCTACTGCGAGTCGTGAGAGAGAGATACCGTGTTCTGGGTTGTCTAATCATTGGTAGCATTGGTGCTAATGAGACGCTACAGCTAGTCGGGTTGGGGTTTTTAGGTGCTAAGGATTATGGTTGGCTCACCACTATATTCTGAGGTCCTATGATCCTGTGCATAGCTCTGTGTATGTGCAGGATCCCTATAACATGGCGCAACCAACGAGTGGGCTGCTTATCTGCGAGACGCTTGAGTAGTGTTTGTGCTTGTCCACAACTCCCCTCGCAGACGCTTCCGGAAGCGTGTGTGACGGTGATACCTCCTATATTGACGTTTTTATAGGTTCTTTCAAGCTTGAAGTTGTTAAAAGGTTTTTAGATAAAACCCTATATTGTGCTGCCTCATATTAGATTGTCGGATATTTTTAGCCTAAAATAGCTGTTCAAATCGCGGCACATAGTCGCGCAGCGCTCCGGGCTCACTTAACAGTGTATGGAGTGCCTGACGCGGGTGTTGATCTGATCTTTGTGGTACAAGCAGATCCAGCTTACCACTTTGAGGTGTTCTACTCTTGGGTCACCTTTCCGGCAGTGGATGCGAACGATAATTTGTTCCATGAATATGAGGCCACCGTTGTTCCTAATCACTATAGACCGTATAGGAATCTTGAAGTACCGCTCACGGCTTGGCAACACCGTGTTTGGTTTGATGGCGCCCTCCCCCAACCGGTCACCACGGTTCGTTTAGGCCCCTTATCCATTGACGGGGCCACTTGGCCTGTTTTGGCCGGGTATACCCCACATCCGCGTTATATGTTGGTACCAGTCGCTGAATTGCATGATATGCATTCGTCTTTGATACGAGTGCATCGAGCTTTAGTACAGTATGTTACAGGCAACATCCAGGGAGCCCCCCCTGGAGTTGCGGCCCATCCAGCCGGTGCAGGCGGTGTAACCATAAGTCCTGTCATGGTGATTTCGGTGATGGGCAAGCGCCCACAAAATAAGGATGATTTTCCTTATTGGCTTGCAGAGAAGTTTGACCAGCTGGAGGCAGTTTTTCCAAATACCTCTCCAGTGGAAAAACACAGGATATTGACGATTAGTTTGCCAAAAGACTTAATCCCCGAATTGGCAGAATGCAACAACTGGGGCAGGGTATTCGCGGCAGTATATGCGAAATGTTTCGGCACTCCTTCCATGACAGTTCTCCCCTCTGTAATTAAACGAGTACAGGATGAACATGGCCCTGAAGCGGCTGTGGAATTAGGGATGAGACTGGTGGGAGTGTTCGACGTAGTAGCTGATTTGATCCTTGCGAATGTCAAGGGCGATGCAGTGAACTTTCAAGTAGCTAATGCTTTGGCTTTGGTCCCAGATCCGGACAAGCCGCGCGAATTACCAAAAATTATTGCTCAGGCTTACAAAACAATTGGACGCAATAGCCTGGGAGTTAAGCCTTTTTCTAAGTCGCAAACACAATCACAACCACAACCTAAAACTCAGTCTGAGAAAGATGAGAAACCAGTTTTTACTAAAAAGAGCTGGAGCTGGAGGTTGAAAAAACAGGGTAAGCAACAGAAGAAGCCGGGGTCGCGAGGTCTCTTCTGAACGCACTTATGATTTGCGCGATAGGGCGAGAATTAAATCTCCAGATATGTTTCAAGTCCTGATTCGCGTTCTCCTCGTTCTTCACAGGCACCGACAACTTCGCAGGCCGGTGGAGGAGATCGCCAGGATAGAGGAAGGGGTCGAGAGGCTCCCCAGGGACGAGAACAACCTCGACAACAGGTCAGAGGGAAAGCCGAAGAATTTCAACGTTCTCGCCCACAGTTTCAGAAGAAGAAAGTTGCTGCTGTAACAGCGAGATATGCCACAGATGGTGAGAACGAGACTCCTGAATTGGACGTGGGCAGTGACCCTCCTAGACAGCGCAGCGGAAGTTACCATAGTGCGGGAGGTGCTACGCCCTCATGTGGAGGCGACAGCAACTGAAACATTCATTAATGTCGAGACAGCAGACACCAGAGTGGCTCCCCCTGATAGACTACATAATATTGTTCTTCAAATTGAAGGTGACATTCAGCGTGTTATTAAAGGGATTTTTTGGGAAAATCTGACCTCTTCGTATGACATTTTGTTAGCAGAGGCGGATTGGCCGCCCCCATTCGTACTTGCTGCACGTAAAGGGGAGGAGGTAATCCTTCCGAGCTTTTCTCGACATGTCCCAAAGGACAAAGCAGAGGCTCTTGCAGCTGAGTGGGCTGTGTCCCTGGCTCCAGCGTTATACCGCAACCACGTGGGCTGGGATGAGGATTCTCCCCCCCATGAAATACCTTTGCGGTCGCTGCCACAGCCACAACCCCAATATCCCATCAAACGGGAAGCTAAAGGTCCCGTTTCTGAAATTCTGACTCAGTTAGAATATCAGGGAGTGATTGAAACATGCGTGTCACCGATGAATAATCCCCTTTTCGCGGTTTCTAAACCCGATGGATCGTACCGCTTAGTTTTGGATTACCGACATTTGAACTCTCATTGTCGGACCTTTGCGGTGCAAAACACACATAGTTCTGCGCTTGTAGACAGTCTTGTTCGTAAGAAATATAAAACTACACTTGACCTATCCAATGGATTCTACACGCACAACTTAGCCCCGGAGAGTAGCCAATGGAGCGCTTTTACCTCCGGTGGAAAATTATTCAAATTCCGGCGTTTACCTATGGGCTACAAGAACAGTCCAGGCATATTCGCTGCTCGTGTTGTCTCTATGTTAGACGGCATAGACCCAGATGCATGTTCGTGTGTCGATGACATTTATCTGACAGACGACAAATTATTCCAGCATCTTTCCCGAGTGGACCGCATTATTCTAGAATTTGCGGTTTTAGGTTACAAGTTTAACTTTGCCAAATCTCACATTGCTGAATATACCGTTTTGTTTTTGGGCTATGAGCTCAACAATGAAGGTAAGGGCTTAGCCCCCCATTTCCTAGAGAAATGTGCACTTTTGTGCCCTCCTACTACTCTGAAGAAACTTCAGTCTTTACTGGGTTTTCTGAACTTCGGGCGATACTTACATTCCCGAATATGCCCAGCGTATCAAGCCACTGTATGCCTTGATACAACCTAACTTTTCGAAGTCATGCTGGCTTCCGGAGCATTCCTCCATTCTGCAATCTTTGCAGACGGACCTTCTTGAGTCTAAATTCTTGTTGACACGTGATAACCGCACAAACCTGGTGATTAGAATAATTCCAGGGGCAGTGGGTTTCACGTACTTAACCTTTAACGAAGGGGACACAGTACCTATCGCATACATGTCACATCTTTACACTTACGCGGAAATGCGTTTTTCGTCTGTGGAGAAAGTTCTAACTGCAGTGCAAATGGCGATTCTAAAGGAACACGCACTGGCACAGGGAAAACGCATTCTGGTGGTTACACCATATCCTGCCCTGGAGGCGGTGACAAAGGCAAGTGTTCCGAACTCTAAAGCTTTGCACCGCCGTTGGATTCAATGGGCAACATCTTTGACGTCTCCGGATGTCACTTTTATTTTTGATTCTTCTCTTCAGACTCAGGAGTTTTTACAGTATGAATTCGTTCATCCTCCTCCTCTGTCCTTGCTACCGCTTGAGGATTACGAATGTGTTATCTATACCGATGGTTCGGCACAACCGGCCACGGGTTCCAAGCATGCGTATTCAGCCGCATGTGCTATTGTTGCAGGTACCTTTGTGAACGGAAAGTTCAAATCTACTGTGGTGCACACTCAGGCACTCGGAGACAGTACTGCACAATTGGCCGAACTGCGCGCGTTGGTTCTTGCACTTGAGTTCGCTAATCCGGATGTGACAACTCTAGTTGTATGCGATTCTTACTACTGTGTTCAGTCTTACAATGACAATCTGTTCTTTTGGTCGCAAAACGACTATAGAGACGCTAAAGGTAGCACAATCAAGCATAAAATGCTTTGGGTTCGAGTGGCAGATTTGCAACAACCTCTGCCCTTCAAACAGGTGGTTCACACCCTTGCCCACCAGCGTGTGGGCGCACATGCTGTCGGTAACGGTTTGGCAGATGAAGCTGCCAAATCAGCAGTAGTCACGTGCACAGTCGCAGCGGTTACTAGATCCATGTCTAAAATTGATACTGATATTTTGGCAGCTATTGCTGCAACGAAGGAAGGTGCTAATTACCCTTGGGGTTTTCCTTCCAAATATTCTTATCAGTTAGGTCCCGAACAGACTCCTTATGTAAAAATACCCGACGTTGGTGATCGGCTGATTCCCAACGCGGACCGCAGAATTTCCTTGATAACGGCTGCTCACGAAGGCATGGCTTCGGCTCATGCTGGAGTGTCTGCGACTGTTTCCATATTGCAGCAGCGATACTGGTGGCGTGGGTTATACAAAGAAACCCGTACTTATGTGCTTTCTTGTGACGTTTGTCAGCAGATTAAGCCTTCCACGGTTACACGACCACCACAGACCCAGCTCTGCATTTCTAACAGACCCTTCGGGTGTGTTTACCTGGATCACTGCGGTCCATTTTCTTCAGACACTGCCTATAAATATATCTTAGTGGCAGTGGATTCATGCACACGTTTCATCTGGGTTTCGCCACAACGGAGTGCTGACGCTCGAAATGTCATAAGGCATTTGCGTGTCTTTGTGGGAATTTTCGCCTGTGGCACCTTCCATTCTGACCAAGGTCCAGCGTTTGCCTCTAAGGCTTACAAGGACGCAATGGGTTCACTGGGGGTGCGGGTGAAATTTTCGTCTCCGTATCGGCCTGAGGGCAACTCGATTGTTGAACGAATGAACCGTGACTTAAAGCAATCCTTGACAGCTAGAGTCTTAGGTACTGGCAGGAACTGGCTGGCCCACTTGTATACCATACAACGTGCACTTAATAATCTCCCTAGAAGACCTCTGGGTGGGCGGACCCCATACGAAATGCTCTTTGGCATAAGAATGTTTGTGCCTGACCTTGATGGTCTAGACATGGCGGCGCAATCCGCCATCTTTGATGTAGATAACCATTCTACTATGTTACAGGACTTACAAGAAGCCCGAGACAAACTTGCAAGTGCACATTTACCTTCAGCCACAGACACTGCGCTGCAGATTCCGGTTGCCGGCTGGCTTCCGAAGATTGGAGACCTGGTTCGAGAGAAGGTGGAGAACAAAAAAGAATTCGGCCCCTCTTATCATGCACCAGTTCCAGTCCTGGGCTTGAAGGGAACTCGTACAGTCATCTTACCACTGCTTCCTGGTCGCAAAGAGAACAGATACATCTCGGTGGAAAATGTCAAGCTACAACATCTGGCCGATCCTGAATAGTGTTACACCAGCGGTCTCTTGTCCTGTCATTTCCCGGACAAATGTTTGTGCCCCTCCGGCCCGAACGGTCAATGATGTTGCCATCGAGATGGTAGATTTGCCTGAACGCTTACTCGACTACCCGGATTCCCCCTGCAACGAGGAGACTGAGTGTAACTACCACGCCAACGAGTCAGTGGTAGACCTACAAACAACGCCACTGAGCCCAACACGTTATTCTTTTGACTCGGATTCAACCTCCTCACTTGTCCCGTCCCGATTCAGTATTTTTGTATCCTGGTTCAGAGACAAGTTTTTGATCCCCCCATGGACATACATCTGGTTGGTACTATTCCTGATTTTTCTGTTTATGTCCATTGGCTTTGTCACGGTGTTTTTTCTACTGATCAATGGTCACTATTTACCAGAACGCTCTGCAGTGAGCTGTGTCGCTGGAACTTTGGCTCCACATTCTTCATCTCACATCATGAAGCGAGACCACACATTTGTGAACATTTCGGCTTTTCCAGTTGCTGACGGCATCGTTTGGGATGTGGTAAACTTCCAAATTCATGGACCAACCGAAATTATTAATGTACCAAATGTCCTTTGTGTTTCAATGGGTGATGTCGTAAAAAGTAATATTCACTCTGACGATTGGGATGTGCATGCTGTAGAAGCATTATTTACTGATTTGAAATATTATGCTGCTTTTAATGCTGAAGATTTGTACATGAATTCTGCAAGTTATGCTGATTTGTATTGTTACCAGCATTGGGGCAACCACTTTGTCCATAAACCAAGTGCACTTCGTGGTTCTTTTAACTACACCCAATGGGAACATTGTCCAACCCCTTTGCCCGGTAGCTCCCAAACCCTTAGAAAAAAATTTACTTACTTTACAGACTTTGATAGATCGAACCCTGGGTCCTATTATTTTAAATTAAACATTACATCCACTCGGAAAATCATGTTGACCCACACAAAATTGTTATATTCGGGTTCCTTTTTGAGCGCCTTAGCTGTGGGTGGTTATGAATATTGGAAAGACACTGTTGACTTGAAATCAATTTGGGGCTCTAAACCATGGCAGGTGCAAGGACCAGAAGCCTTGCACCGTGCTTGCCTTATCCCGGCCCAGATTTTATTTCTCAATAATACCATTTATCAAACTACGTGTTGGGGTTTGGCTACTTCCAAACAATTGAATGCACCTTCCATTCCTGCATTGTCTTCCACTCCCAACGGGAGCTTACCTTTTAATCTGTCCCTTCCAAGTTTGCAAGATCTTTTTCGCAACAATTCGTTTAATGTCTCTACGCTAGTTCAGTCGCCCTGGTTGGCTTGGCCCATCGGGTCTAATGCCTGCCAACTGCGTTTTCATGACTCAGCTCCTGGTTACAAACAGGATAGGCCAGATCCAAGGTTTTCTGACACTCGTACTGTTACAACATATTCTGTTGGTAAATTATGTAAACAGTGGTTGCAGCACTCTTCCCTAGACTCTGTTAAAGAACATTTATCCCTTCTATCAGGCAACATTGATCTGTCCGACTTTATTTTGGGGCCTCGTGGTCCACGACCTAAGAGATTCATTTATGAAACTTATAATGAACTCTGGAAGCTTTCGCAAATTGAAGCTGCTTCCCGTCTACGGGAAATAGATCAAGCAAATTTGGAAAAGGTGCTTGCTGTTGTTGACAATAGTATTAATACCCTGTCTTCCCGCATTTACACGTTAGAGAATATTGTGTCCTCTGTTGTTGATATTGTACAAGATGATGTTTCTGTGTTATATCATGGTCAGAATCAATTGCGTTCAGTTATGCAGTTTGCATGGACTTTGCAAACATTAAAGTTGGGTAAAATGCCTTGGCATTTTTTGAACACCTCTGCCTTATTCCTGCCCTTTAATTTGACTGACAAACAGCAGTTCATGTCCATGAAGGATGCAGCATACACTCTGTTACATATCGAGAAGATAGAGCCCTTACCATTCTCTGTGGCGGAATTGGATCCTGCTGTGTGGCTAGTTCATGGGGTTATCACCTTGCCTTTTTCTTTGTTTGAATTTAGTTCGTGCATGAAACATTATCCTGTGGGCCGTTTCCAGCCCTTGGGCAGTGCCTTCCTGCATGAACTTTGGTCCCTGCCTTTCATGTTTAAATGCCTTAGAGACGGGAAGGAGGTTTTTCTCACGGGGGAGTCGTGCGATTCAACCGTGGGTAATTCCCTTATTTGTAAACACATTAAATTGCACGGAGCTTGTAACGTTTCGGCTCCGAATCTTGCTTGTGTGTTAAAGGGTATTCCTGCTCCTGCTATTTCTCCTACTTTTACTGTGCTTGCTAATGGTAGCTATCTGCTTTTGAATAACCAAGACTGCTGTGGCATGCTGGCCGGCATACCCTACATTGTTACAGTTTCACGCAGGGTTGTCTGCTGCAAAAATGTGCTTTTTCCTCCCCCGCACGACATTATAGATAGTTCTATTTGGCCTTCCATTCCTACCCTGAAGGCGGATTTCAATAAATTGAGCAGAATAAAGGCACTATTATTGAACCAAGAGGTTATGCTCACATCCGCCCGGGAGACATTCATTCTCCAGGTGGCAAGTACCCACAGTGAGATACAGGCCCTTTTGAACACTATCCTCCCACAACATTTCGGTGAACTGATTCACCGTGTTTTCAATGCATCTCGCACTGAAGGTCTGGTGCACTTTTTTAAAGTTGTGGGCTCAGGCCTTTTGACCTCTTTTCAAACTATTTTTGGTGTAATACCGGCTTTTATTCATTCCATCTTTTCCAGCGTCTTTGGTGGCTTTCCGTTGATCCTCGCCTTAGCGGCTGGTATACTGCTGTTGGTCTGTTTGCTTCGCAATGGCTGCACCACCTTGGGCCCTTCTCAACCCAGGCCGACTCCAGATGCTCCGTGAGCGCATCCTTGCTGGCTTCGGCGTCCTGCCGTTGGCGACACTGAGTGTGTCCTATACACTTTCTTTTCGCTTTGCGTATTTCACTTGCGTGCAAACTGTGATGTCTTGCATCAGATGTCCTTTCTCGTGGACCTTGGATTATTGCCTCTCCAATACGTCTTTGTCTGTTCCGGATTTTGTTCAGTTGGTGGGTCCCTTAGAGGCCCATGAACGGGACTGTTCCGCATCAGGCTACATGGCGCGTGCGGCTGCACTGGGGATTTTGGCACAATGGGATATCTGGGCGGCTGCTCAGAATCTCCTACAACAAAGTTATGTTGAGTACCGTGTAAGTTGTCCCGCATTGCTATTAACTGCTCCCTCATTCGAGGAACATGCCTGCAGCTTTGATTTATTGGACTGGATGGCGTCGCTTTTTTCGGACGATTCCAATGATGTCCTCTTGGAAGGTGTAGCGTTTTTCTGCACTTACACTCTGTTGGATTGACAAGGCCTTCGCTCTCTGCGACCTGCAAGCTGGAATTTTTTCTTTGCCTTTAAATATTTTTTTTTCTCTCCCATTCGTTGTCCTTTATGGGGACTGCTCCACAACAGGTGTCTCTGTTCTGCTCGGTCATGCCATCCTCTGCTACCATGTTATAGGGATTCTGCACATACACAGAGCTATGCACAGGATCATAGGACCTCGGAATATAGTGGTGAGCCAACCATAATCCTTAGCACCTAAAAACCCCAACCTGACTAGCTGTAGCGTCTCATTAGCACCAATGTTACCAATGATTAGACAACCCAGAACACGGTATCTCTCTCTCAGGACTCGCAGTAGCAAGAACACCCTTTCATCACACTCATACCTGTCCACAACGCGCGTAAGAAGAGACACGATATAGGTTAAAATGTTTATTTCAACAACGTGCTCTAAGATACAGTACACGTGCCAGTACTAGCAGCATAATGCATAAGGATAATATAATCAGCATAGTTACAACTCCATAGAATATAAACGGGGAAAGCATTTCATAAAGCAGTGGATATAGGGCTAAATGACCTTACCACCCTCCCCGTGCTAGTAGCTAGTTTATTATAAAAACAGAAGACCTCTGGGCTTTGACTAGCGAACCCCATACCTCAAGATCTAGATGCAAGGTTTACATCATCAGACAAGCACAGCTCTTCTCTCTGGAAAGGTTTTTCTCCAAGTCTCTAAACGTGGAAATCACAATATTAAAAGCACCCGAATTTCTCCATGGCAGCTGTACATAGTGTTATGTCTAAATGCGAGGGACTGGCCAGATCAGCAAGAACAAGGGACGTTGTTTTTGACCTTGTACATGTTGTGCAGACGTAGCCCAAAGAGAACAGGAGAAAAGGTGAAAGACAGAAATGCAGACAGTTCTAAAATAGCCAGGCAGAAGCAGAGGCTGAAAAAACAATGGCACAAAGTAACGTGCGCAAAAAAGGCATCATGGCAGCCAGGCCTAAGTCAACGTAGCAAGGCAGACCAGGAGGCCACAAACCACAAGACACTTTCTTTATTTGTTTCTTTGTTTCTTACTTTTTTCTTTGTTTCCTTTTTTTTCTTTCTTTGTATCCCACAGCCTCCTCCTCTCTTTTTGAATTATGCAAGAAGCTGAAGACCTGGCTTTTCAATTAACCCCCCTACCATAGGCAGGGCTAGGCACACACAACTGCTCAGTGCCAGGATACCCTCATGGATCATCGTGAACTTTACAAATACACACAACTTAGCATAACCCACTGATAGTGAATAATGTTTAGCAGAAGAATGTATACACAAAATAATGTATAACTCGCCCAACCCTATAGATTCCCTAAAGGGAGCATGGGAAAAGGACATAGGGCCTTTGGAAAACGAGGACTGGGAGGTGGCGGTACAAAGTCCAAGGGAAGTAGCAATATGAGCTAGATTCCGCCTCATTCAATTGCGCATATTACACAGGTCATACGCCTCACGCACATCACTGCACCGATTGGGTCATGGTATTTCGAGGTACTGTGCGAGGGGGAGTGGAGAAATTGGATCCCTATTTCACATTATCTGGGATTGTAGCTTCGTACATAACTTTTGGATGGAGGTAGCACAAAATATGTCTGATGTCACGGATTTAGAGATTCTGGTGGAACCACGATGGCTCTTACTATGTGTAGCAGGTGTCCGAAAATGGCCCAAATACACGGGTATTTGGCTTAGAATAGCCGCCATGGTAGCAAAAAAGAACATTGCGAAAAAATGGGGTGCAAACAGACCTCCAGATGTAAGGGAATGGCAAGAGAACCTAGATTAGTGCTCTGGTGCCGAGAAAGTAACATATAAGGCCAGAGGATGCCCTAAGAAATGGGACAAGATTTGGGGACCATGGGAGGATTATAGGGGATACTGCATAGGAATGGTCCAAGCAGAATGGTGTTTTAAAATGGGTATAACCTCAAGCAGTGTAACATCTCCAGAGGGGGAGGGCAACCAATCTTTTGATCAGTCTTACAGTAATGGGAGAAAGTGTGTGATTCTGCATGACGCTTATGAAACGATGTTTTGTATTAATGTTAACTCAAGTAAAAAAAGATTTAAAAAAAAACAAAATATATATATATATATATATATATATATATATATATATATATATATATATATATATAAAGGGTAGGCCGATCTACACTGATGTATCAAGAGCAAGGAGGTATAACAATTAAACTGTTACATGCGCAAAAAAAAAAAAGAATGTATACAAAGACATATTTAGCAGAAGAATTTGAATAGCATTAGCAGGTGCCATTAACGATAAAAAGTACTTTAGATCAATATGTAAAGCTATAAATACCTGGCAACCCCAAGGATGGAGGTAAATATAAAATCAGCCAGTGTGTATGAAAGAAAAATATTTAGATCTTCATTGTGAGTCGCGCTTGGCAGAAATACAGTTGCTGCATGGCCCCGGGTTTACCTCTCAGTTCCAATCTTTTTCCATCGTAATGGCCAAAAAGCGCGGTTTTGATCTCACCAGTCGCTAAATTATGCAACTTCTTCCTAGAGTTCCTTCAGGAATTTCGCATGGAAAAATCCCTTATTCCATGCACAATTTGCTGTAAAATGGGAAACAGAAACTATGCATTAACATCGTTTGCACTCAGTTATAGAGTAACAGCTGGACTTTAAAGGAGCTTGTCAGTGTGCTGTTACCCAAATACATAATACAGTATTTGTGAAAGCAGCAGTATCACAATAAAGTGTAGGCAGTTAGCAATGATCTGTCAATACTCAACACAGGAAATGTACACATTCTGGGTGTTGGTGAGCAATTTTGAATTTCAGTAGGATTGTCATTGTGCTGCATGTGGCATGAGACCAATTTATAGGTATCTTTCAATCCTCCTCATTCAATCACAGAAAATGTATTCAACCACAATTCACATATAGGAAAGCATACTAAATATACTGATTTAGGGTCATGGTTTTGTTTTAGGTTTAGGTGTAGTAGTTTATGATTTAGGGTTCAATTTAGCTTTAGGGCTCTAGTTAGCAACCAATTTTTGATACTTTAAAATGTGTCTGTGCTTGAAATTAGACGGTAAACTATATAATTCCTTATATGGTTCGTAGATTTTGTGGGAACTTTGTAAAAACTTGGTAGTCACTGACACGCAAAAAGCATATATGTGCATTCGTAACTTCGGTGCCCAAGTAAATTATCATGTGTTTCATATTAATATTTTGTACCATTTTGTTTTCTCTACAATGAACAGGGCTACCAGGATTACCAGGACCAAGGGGTCCCAAAGGTGATGGAGGAACAAGGGGACTGAAAGGACCCATGGGAGAAAAAGGAGACACAGGCGTTTTGGGGCCACCTGGTCCACATGGTCCCGGAGGTCCACCTGGTGATGGAGGCTCTAAGGGTGAACAGGGAGTGGTTGGAGTCAAAGGTTCTAAGGGCCTACCTGGAGTTAAAGGAAGTTTTGGACAGCCTGCTGCCAAAGGACAAAGAGGACCAAAGGGCGATGTGGGGCCTCCAGGGCCAGATGGACCACTAGGTTCAGAGGGGCCACCAGGGCATCAGGGAGAAGCCGGTGTACCAGGGCTGCCTGGTGTTACGGGTCAACCTGGTTTGCCAGGGATGAAGGGTATGCCTGGCATTCAAGGACCAAGAGGATTACCAGGCCCTCGCGGCCCCCCAGGAAAATCAGCTAACCAAAACCAGCATTAATTGGATTAAAGTATGAGTAAAATTGAAGGCCAGATGTTGGACATCTCACGTGAACCAAAATGCACAATTTCTACAATAGGGATGATGAACTGCTTGGCTAAATGCTTATCAAGACACTGTTGGGTGCAGACCTCTTGCAGTTCCTTCACATCACACATGCAATTGAAAAACCATTGTTGTACTTAAACATCTGGACAAAAGAACCAATGCCAATTCTCCCGCACATGAGGACAATTGTGTAAGGACCCATTTGGTGGCATTGTCCATCATGAGGGAAGGAAGGCCAGTCAACAAACTTCAACCCAGTTTCAACAGTTTATTCCTTCAAAGCAAGCTTGTTTCATCACTATGCATGCTTATGCTTCAGATTCCCTGGTCCTTGTGTGCCAAAAATAGCATATTTTGCTAGATATGGGTGACGACACAAAAAATGCCAAAAAACACAATTATAATGATGATTAGTGTTCAAAATCATATTTGTTATAGTTTTATGGGGTGAAAGATGTGTAAATGTATTTTGATCAAGTAGGACTAATGGGTTATTTGTAGAGCCATGAGAAAGTTGAACATGACTCTCAGTGAAATAATCACTTTATTCAGGTGGCCAAAGCTTTAGACCACATAGGCAATCTGTGAAAGATGGTACTGGGTATGACCATGATAACACAGGCGCTCTGAGTGAGATTCTGTCCTAATTCTTTGTCCAGTTGCTAACCAATTATTTGGGAATTCATGTAAGTTGGCAAGGCCCAAGTTCCATAAATTATGGCTAAGCCCAGTAAATTCCAGTGAAAGCAACACCTGTGTTACAGTGATAAAGCCGTCCCATAATGCCTCACCTGAACGATCACTTTCGTAGAAGAATTTCCATCTTGTTCTAGCATGCCAGAGTTACTCATGTTTTCTTTTGGTGACAAAGCATTATCCCTTGTGCCAGAGATATCACATAGAATAAAAGAGTAGCCCTCTCACAAGTGAAAGCAGCACTCTTACTGTAAAGTTATTGCTATGGTAAAGCCTCTTTCGCTCTAGCATCAGCCTTAGCACTTTGGATACAGAGTGGTCATTTCAGCGGTGGTCTGTGTTAGCGAGTGTTGTCGTGGTGGATTCAAAGTTGACATCCAGGTCATGGAAACAAATGATGTTAAGAGAATGCTTGAGCTAACACTTTGGGAAACATTTTCATCATTTCATAGCTTATCTGCCATTGCAGAAGGAGACAAACCCTAACACAAATCAGTTCAACTTCACTCTAAAAGGAGATGCTTGTTGGACCATGCCCAACCTTCTTGGACCACAAGCAAGCAAAGTCACTTTTAGTCCTCATTGAAGCTTGCCCAATTGTATCTTCAGTATAGAACAGCGTACAGTACTAGTGTACAGGCACAAGGACACAGGGACAAAGCTCTTCAGCTAGGAACACTAAATAGAGGAACCAAAGGATTTAAATTTCATGTTATCAATATAGTGATTTGTTTCCCATCCAGGATTTAGAGTCTCTGATTCTTACCATACCAATGGCTTCCAACACAATGGGTTCTTCAGGTTAATTTGGGATAGTCCATTCACAGACTTTTGACGCTGGCCATTCCCCACTGAACATGGCCTACAGTACAAGAATGCTATTGAAATGTCAATCAAACAGCTTGCAACAACTCTTCACCAATGGAACATGGAAGTTGGCCTCCCTCAAGGATACTGGACTCGACAAGTCATGTTCTTTCCCTATGTGGAGGCAGGTCCTCTTCAACAGTCAATGACCACATGGCTTTTACACTTGAGGGGAATCGTGCACTAATCACTGCCTAGTGAGGAAATGATCTTTCAGTATTTTTTGATGCACTTTATGTACATTTCCGTCCACACCAGCATTCACACCCTGTTTCACTCATCTTCCAGCTCTTTACTTGCAATTGATTCAAAGCCACACACCGATGACTATTCGTGTCAACACTCCATTCACGCTGCATGAACCCGTCCATTTTGTGATGCTACAACTCACACCTGATTGGTTACAAATGCAGGTTCAGTGTAGGGCTTAAGAGTAACCATAACCCAGGACACAGGTAACATCTCCTAGTGAAAGCAAGCAGACCTACACTATGTTGCATTGCTTTATCAAGAAATTCAAAGATTCATCATGTATTTCAGGGTGGGAAGGAAATGTTGAGGTGTGCAACTGGTTTGCACAGATGTTTTTATATCAACATTGTAATCATGGGATCTACATGTAATATCAAATGTATTCTCAGAGTAATAAAGTCATCTAAGAAGAGGCGTGGTCACTTGTAGATTATTTGGTGCTCTGTGGATCATGCAAGATGGAGACCCGAGAGACGTTTGCTGCTGACACTGGCCTACTTTTGTCTTTTACTGGTGAACATATACCTTTAGTGTATTACACAAAAAATGCAAAGGCAGTACTAGGTGACATACCCAGTGGGTGGTGTGGGAAAGTATCCTGCATGCACAGGTACATGCCTCTGCTGCAGTCATGCCATTTTAACACTGAGAGTGTGAGGAGAATTTGACTATATTTATTACAGAGGCAGCAGTAGTGCCTAAGTTTCCAATGGCAAGCCTTTTTTGTTTTCCTAATGACGTTGGTGCCATTCAACGAATCTGCACGAAAACTCCCCAAAAATGTGCATCCACTTTGGAACCTTTATGGCAAGTTTCATGTACATCTGTCAAGTGAGGGCAAAAACCCAGTGTGGTCCCAAAAGGGAAATTTCCCATTTTAACTCCCATAGGTTTCTTTACTCCTTCATACAGAAAAAACAGCTGAACAAAATTACACCAAACTTGGCATGTAAGTAGAACGTTATTCATAGAAGTGCGTTTGCTTGGCTTTCTGTAAATCTGTTGAGAAGTTTTCAAGAAATTAAACATTTAAGTGATCTCTGTTTCACTACCTTCCAAGCTGGTGGCGTCGTAGGAGCAACATTGCGCCACTTAAAAACATCAGACTGAGTCAGACTTAATTAATAATATTCTAGGTTAAATGCCTCAAAAGCAAGCAGTGGTGGAGCCTACATGATCCTGAGGATAGAGGGAGCAGTAAAAGCTGAAAAGGAAGCTCGAACAAAATGCTGTATGCTGCTGCATGCCGCTGCCTCCCCCTTCTGTCCAGAGCAACCGTAGCTTAAAACGGTTCCTGCCACGGAGTAGCTCTATGGGTTTAGCAACTGATAACATTGAAAACAGCAGAGAAAACCTACACTAAGAGAGACACCTGAGCTCAGAGAGAGTGAATGAACCATTAGATAACTGGCAGGAGGTTATAATACTTTGGGGTGCAATGGGCCACAAGCGACCTTATGGGAGGGAGATTGAGCAAACCCAGAGGATAGATGAAAGGGATCACAGATCTGGGTGGCTATCATGGTTGTGGGATAGCCTGTCCTGAAGGTGCACTCCCTAATTAATGCGATCAGATGGGACAAGAACATCTCTAACCCCTGTCCCCATTGCGAGAAAGTAATGCACTCCCATCCATCGTTTTGGATATTGTGAGATGGCCCATCATGATTCTGGCCCCTACTGACTCTCAACCTTGTATAACCTTCTAGGAAAGCCTTAAATTATTTCAGTTAGGTGAGAGAAAACTCAGCGATAAAAGGCAAGAAAGTGTGCAGGCGCTCTAAAGTAAGTGGGAGCGCTTTGGAATAAAGCAGCAAGAGGGCTTATCCCCCCTTGCTAACCTATAAGAGATTGATCAATAATAGAAGCCGGGAGGTGTTCAATGTTATTTATTGTACTCCTGGGCAGATCGGACACCATTGGAGTGGTTACTTTTGAGGTCTCCTGCCACCACATGAACCTGAACAAGGGCTAGATTATGAGTTTGATGGTCCATAGGACCGCCAAACTGGCGGTGGTGTGGCGGTAACCGCTGCATTGGAGGTCGGACCACTGAATTACAACTTCGGCAGTCAAACTGCCATGAGACCGCCGCAACCGCCAGGGATCCGCGATCCCTGGTGGTGGCGTGGCAGTGTGAGGCCGCAAAATGCTTGGCGGGTCCGCTGTGGACCCACTAAACATATTAGGAGTTTCCCTACTGCCAGCGGTCTCATGGTGTTCATGCCATGTAAATGCTGGCAGTGAGGAAACTAAGGAGGTCCTACAGGGCTCCCTGGTGCCTCAGGCCATTGAGATGCATGCAGGGGGGCACGTGGTGTGCCCCCTGTCTGCATACACGCCCAGTTCCTGAACGGCATGGACTTAATAGTCCATGCCGTGCAGGAACTTGCTTTGGCGTTCCCATTGAAGTGCCTTTTCCAAAGGCACCACTGTGAGAACGCCAAAGGACCGCCTGCCCGATAACGAGAAAACTCGTAATCTGTTGGGCGGCCGGCGGTCGAGTTTGGCAGTGCGGGAGTGGGGCGGTGGTGTGCCTCCCCCCACCGCCAAACTCGTAATCAGGCCCAAAGTCTGGAAGAGAGAACGAAAATTTTGTGAGCACATAGCATGCGATGATACTAAATAATCTGGAAAAACAACCTCACATATGTCTAAAGGAGGTGATACAGTGATTTTCTTTTTTTAATTAACAGACATGTCCCAACCCACAGAGACATCACCAGCCATGGCATAGACCAGCGCAGGAATCCTCATGAACAAAGATCTAAAGGGAAGGCCTCTCAGATCTGAAACAGGGCTTGTAAAAGCTATTGCAGAAGGACTAGCTGCACAAAGAATAGAGCATGGTAGAGACATGTCAGATATGCCAGTGGATATGCAGATACTGAACCAGAGACTAGAAACTGTGAAAAACAGACTTGAAACTAATGTGTCTAGCGAACAAAGTATGTTGCCCATCTGCAATCCTAAGTCAAGTATCTACAAGACAAGTATGAAGATCTGGAAAGGAAAATAGATTGAGAAGCGATAACATCCAGATCAGAAATGTGAAAGAAGGGGCATAAGGAGATAATATACACATGGAAGACGTCTTTAAGAAAGTCGTACAGGAATACACTTATTTGAGAGTGGGAATATTGAGAGTGCACAGCGTGAGGCTAAAACCCTCAAAGCTGTCTGCAAAACCGAGAGCTATAGTAACTAAGCGGCTTGAATACAAGCTGAAAGAAGAAATTAGCTGCATAGACGGGCAGAAGGAGTGCCTGCAACTGGGAAACAGCTAAATCTTCCCCTGCCAAGACTTATCAGTGGCCGTCTTGCAGAGAAGAAGGCAACTGAGGCTCCTAACGCCACCCTTTTAAACTATAAACACATTAGGTATATGTGGGCATTCCGAATTTACCTGGAAAGGAGCTAAGAGACTGATCACAGACCTGGAATGAGAAATAAAACCGATGCAGAATGAGGGAACATCCTCACAACACAAGATCACTAAGACCAAGAAAAGAAGAGCTATAACACCAACGGGCAAGGAATAGGCAGTAGAACCCTAAACAAACAAAGAGAAAAGACGCTCAGAGGAAGGAAAATGTAAGGGGCAGATATGAAATATCCTTCTCATATGGCAATGTCAATTACAGGATGGGATATAGGGGAGGAGATGATACAGGCAAAAGGGAAATTAGTTAATGCCTAGCAGACAAAATAAGTCACACCTTAGTCGAAGGTAGTGATCTTAGTTAATTCTGAAGGGAAGAAAAGGGTGGTGGGATTGATGAGAAGTGGTTCTAGATCTACTAAAGATAACACAAAACAGTATTGGTTTATTTTTTAGGACTGTTGACTACAGGTAGTAATCCAACCAATGATCTTAAATATGTTCTGGGAAGTGGACAAGGCCCAGTTGGCCAAATCCAAAATTGTTTGGGAAGAAGTAGTGGATTTAGTTGCACTTTTGCATGGCACAATAATGCCTCTCAGTGCATGGTTAACAGAAAAGTTAGATATATAGGAAACGATTTTCATGTTCAAAATGTTGCATTAACATAAGGGGGCTAAACTCCCCAAACAAGATACAGGAGGTCTGAAATTATATATATCGTCAGGATCTAGAGCTCCTTTTACCCCAAGAGACACGCTTACTCCCTAAAGGCCAATTCAAAATAAAACACAGGAGATTCAGTTCTGAGTGTCAGTGCCTTTCAAGACAGCAGGGGTGGCCACAAAGTGCAAACAAAGTGGGTGGAGTGGTGTCGAGGGTGATCCACGATCCTGATGGTCGATCCCTGAAAGTTCAAATATGCATACCTCACATTGTGGTCACCCTAGTCAATGTGTATACACCAAGCAGGGCCCAGGACAAATATATGAAACAAATTTTAAGAAATCTGGTAGAGAATGTAGATGGAAAAATGATTCTTGAGAGTCTTAACCTGGTATGGGATTCACAAATAGAAAGGTCCTTGATGAGGCGGATTATTGTGATGGCTACATGTAGCCTTAAGAGAACGTTCAGTGAATAGGGGTTAAAGGACACCTGGAGGGTCCTACACCCATAACACAAGGCTCTACACAACCAAGGACCCACCTGTATTAACCACGGCCTGAACTTCCACCAACCATCGAGAAGACTACGCTCCCCCTCCTTTTCACTTGCCCATACTCCCCGCATCTACCGAAGCAGATGTGGAGGACGCTACTTCTCCCACATCACAGCAAAGACCTGGAACAGCCTCCCACGCACCTCCAGACCATCACCTCACTTCTGGAATTGAGGAGGGCCCTCAAGACCTGGCTGATCGAATAAGCCTCATGGACCTGCAAGCGCCTGGATACCATATCGCGCGATTAGCCGCGCTTTATAAATCCTTATTGATTGATAACAGACTATTTGGTTGTCTCTCATTCACAAAGAACCCACTCATGCATTGAATATATATTCATACCAAAATGCTTGATGATTAGACTGCATATATATTTATATCTGTCCATGCACATGTAGAAATAGATTGGGAGATGATTAAGAGAGGAGAGACAAACATTCGATGACCGTTTTCCAAAATACTCTTTAGAGACCTAGGGCCTCATTTAGGGTTTGGCAAACAGGTTACTCCATCACAAACATGACAGAAATCCCATCCGTCTTATTGCAAATGCAATGTATACTCATGCATCAAATAGGTGAATCAAGCCCCAAAAGAAGTTGTAGATATTCTGAAGAAATGGGGTTATTCATACATGTATGGTGTGACTGCCAATCTTTCAAGGTATTTTCAAAATACGTTTTAAACAACATCAAATAAGTTGTTGGTTACCCACTGGTTGGGACTCCAACATCAAGAATTAGAACACTTGTTTAAATCAGAGAAGCACCTGGTGGAGAAGATGTTCTGGGCGGCTAATATGTTCATTACTGGGCAATGGAAAAAGACTTTGTAAAGTTAGTGGTTTTACAAATTATGGCAAATCCCGATGAATAAGAAATTGATTCAGGATCTCACCTACAATGAGAGAAGTTTTGAGAGCACTGCTGTTGTTCACATGTAACTTACCTGGACCTAAGGTGACAAGTAGGAACTACAAAGGATATTAGGGGGTTGGCTCAGAGATAGTATGATTTGTAAATGAATTTTTTTTTTTTTTTTGGGGAGTTTTTTATAGTGCGAACCAGACCCGAAGGTATCAGAGTGCTTTACATGAGCACCAGTTGTGTTACAGACAGCCAAATTCATGTTTGTTAGTCACGGGGAGAATAAGTGACTTGTTCAGAATCACAGGATGTTGAGCATCCCTTACAAGACTCGAACCAGGTTACCCAGCTTTGAGGTCGACCACCCTAACCCTTAGGCCACATCCTCTCCACTACACTCGACACATTTGTAAAAAGAATGCAGGAAGCACAGGGTGAGTAATTGGGGATTAATATTGTTGGAAATGTTTTATATGATGTGCCATGCTCTTATTGGCTGACCATCACACAAAAATTTCTCTTGCGTCCAACATGACCCAAAACTGTTCATTGATCATCGAGTTGGTGAAAAGGAAAAGAAAATGGCACAACGGGGTGGGGCTTACCTACCCTGGTAAACAAACAAGGTTCACGCAGGGGCGACCTGTGGGACCCGAAGGGTTGACAGGCCTCTTCAAATATGAAGAGGATGGGGGGATACGTCCTCCCTTGTAAACTCAATTCAACAATATAGTATCCCACCAAGGGTTATAGGGATAGTGGTGTTTAATACACGAGACACGGACTGGAGGAGTAGGTCACCCCGTGTGGATATGCTAGCTCTGCATGACTAGTGCAGGGAAGGAAAAAATTCCTTTTTTATATATAACCCTCACACACTCTAGTAGTGTCATGCTTCATCATTGGGTTCACCCTGACTCCTAAAGG
This sequence comes from Calotriton arnoldi, assembly GCA_963921515.1. Lineage (NCBI taxonomy): Eukaryota > Metazoa > Chordata > Amphibia > Caudata > Salamandridae > Calotriton > Calotriton arnoldi. The sequence goes on along the minus strand of CAWUFW010003603.1, from coordinate 494,486 downwards.
TCAGGGTGGGCTCGACCGTATTTCAGGGAGCACTTAAAGATAGAGGGTGTCCAGGGGCTTAACTAAAGATTAAAAGTCCCTCACCTTCTCCTAGGTATCCCTTTATTAGTGGAGAGGGTGGGGAAAGCTAAAATAAGCTAAGGGGTAATGTGGACTTTTATGGTCCTATGACGCATGGTCCTATGAATCTCAAAGGAATTTTTTCCTTCCCCGCACTAGTCATGCGGAGCTAGCATATCCACACGGGGTGACCTACCCCACCCCCACTGTGAGGAGAACTGAAGGCCAGGTCCTGCACTCCACTCTTGGTGGGCAGCTGCCTTCTGCTGTGCATGGTCTTCGGTCGTACACAGCAAAGATGGACCACAGTGTCTGGTCCCAAGCCTGGCCCTGTACCCAAATTCCCCTGGGTTGCTGACTGCCCTGTGCTTGGCCTTCAGCTGTGCACAGTGGAGGTGGACCGCAGTACTTGGTGTCCACCCCAGCCTCACCACTCCCTCTGCAGGTAGAGAACTAATGTTACACAAGGCTTTATGTAGCAAGGGTGGGCCCAGTGCCTCACCCTCAAGAGGCAACTAACCCATACTTTGGCCTCCTCCCTCCAAAGCCAACAGCCCAGAACTGTGCACAAGTTGACCTTCTCTGCACAGATCCTTCAGCAATTCAAGGTTAGGGTGAGCCACAGGGCATGGCTTCTAGCCCATAATCACCACACAGTCATCCCTTGATGTGCATGGCCACCAGTCATGTACAGATGGGGTGGCGGCAGGACCTGGTCTCTAGCCATTCTCTGCGCCCCACAGTCCACGAGCCGTCAATCTCCACTGTCCATGGTCTTTGACCATGAACAACGGGACTGGCCACTGGACCTTTCCTGCATCCAGGCCCTGCCTCCCACCCTTCACAGCAGTGGCCATCAATCCCAGTTGTGCACAGACTTCTGCTGTTTGTGGGGTTTTTGAGTTGTTTTCATATTTTTATGGAACCTATTGTATTTGTACCTTTTGTATTTTGTTTTCATTTCTCCTTCAATTGTTGTTCATCAAACAATGTTTTTTCCAAATAAAACTGTTGCAATTTCTTTTATTGTTGTACGCTATCAAAGAAGCACTTGTAATACTTTTTAAAACCATCAACTCATCAATGTATTACATTCCAGTTTTCATCTCCAGAGCAGAAGATTTTTTTTCCATTTTCTGCAATGTTGTCGTCAACACTGTATGCATTACTTGTGGTCAGAATAGGATAGGATTGGTCACCTGGACCAATCAAAGTACATGGACATAGGCTTTCGCTACATGTATGGTTTCTTACATTTAGCCTTCAGAATATTTGTATCTTGAAATAGTAACTTCACAAATGTAATACTGAATGCAGATTTAAGTAACACTCTATACATCTAAGATAGAAGATGCAATGACGGATGTCTGATGTATATTCCCCAAACCAAAATGACAGTGAAAATCACATCCCAAACGAGATATCTGTCACATGACCTAGAATATGGCAGCCATGTTTGAACTCCAGGATATCAGTGGGCTTATTTTGAAGTACCTTTCTCCCAGTGGCTATTTTTTATTTTGCTCATATCTCGCTCAGTTGGAGGACTGAATTGTGTGTACAATCATCTCCGGAAATCCTCTTCATTGCATCAGCATACATTTTTCAGTGGAACTGATTGTTGTTGGAATTCCGTTGTCAGTTCTTGTATGGGCTTAGACATTTCTTCAAAGGCGGTGTTGTTTCATGATTGATTTTTTGAACTAAAGTTACATTTTGTCTGCAGAGTGACAATCTCCCATTCCTTCTAAAGACTTGGACCACATACTTGATTTGGTTTTATCAACGCATTTTGAACTGCCTTTGATATTATTTAAGTTAATTGAAGGATTAGTTTTCTCATCCATATATCATCACACCACAGAAGAGTTAGACCTTAGACTAACATTTCATATCGTATGTTGAGGGTAAACCATTTGTATTCACAAGCACACAGAGCTGCAGAATGTTACCCATCTCTAAAAGGTATATCATATATAGCATTTTCGATCAGTTCAGGAGGCTATAGAGTAAATGCGGGTTTATGTTCTGAGGGCTTCAAACACGAGACAAATCCATACCAAGTCCAAGAGAAAGTGCTGCACAGTGACATGTGTCTTTCTCAATTCCCCATTCCTCTTATATTATTGGGAGTGGCCTTTTAGCCTCATCAGAGTACTAAGTGGATGAGATGAAGCAGTATCGAAGTCCAGACATTTCTGCAGTGGAACCATGAGTCTGACAAATATGTGACAAACATGGTCACCCGTGGATTGGACTCCTTCTGGTTTGGCTGAAATACTTAAGCTAGAACATCTTGTTCTTCTTCCTGTTCTTGGCTCTGGTGTTCCATCTCTGCACAAGAAAGCCCATTTGGGTATAAACCATGTTGCTGCTTAATCATGCCAGAAGACCGAAATAAATATTGGCCAGGCTTACTTCTTTGCATCATTTTGTGACATAATGTCCACATCACCTACCATCCATTTACTTTTCTTTCTTCCCTTGGTTGGGTGAAAAAGTTCCAGATGAATGACTCTCTAGCCGCATTTTCTTATGCTCTCTTCAACAAATGTCACCAATATAGTTTTCTCCCTCAGCCAATGGAAGAGGTTCTGTGCTGCAGATTGGTCCCACTACATTTTGCATGCTGACGTCCTTGGACATCTTCCTTCTTATGGAAAAGGAGATGGATGTTTCAAAAATGCTCTGCTCTGCACAGAATGGATGTCAAAATAGTGTCTTACAAAGGGGGGGGCACCTTGTTTCTAGAGGCTGTGGCCTTGCTTTTTAGATAGTGTAGAATGTTTAACCAATGAAATGGCTCCTTTTTTTTTCTCAATCTCAGATCATTTGTGGCGCCAATAAAAAAATGCTATGGTGTTGTGACAATATTGTGAGACCAGGAAGACAGGACATTCTTACAGGTAACCATGAATCCCACTGGATTCTTTTAATTTGCTGGATTTTGTAAAGTTGACTTTGATAAGAAAACAAGGCTGAGACAGCGGGTTCCTTAGAGCAACTTCACACTCACAACTGTAATAGTACATTGGAGTTGTGGTACCAGGAACTGCTGCCTTGGCACCATGGCGGGCAGAGGATTCCCAAATTGGTGAAACCATGGGACAGATTTCATTGGTTTTTGGAATGTGTAGTTCTTGACATTTCTGCACATCATCACACTGCTTGCTGTAGAAGAGCTTTTCAGCAAACAAGGCTAGATAATTTCTTTAGCTGTGCTTTACCTTTTTGGTGCAGAAAACTTTTTGACACTTCAGCAATGGCTTCTGGACATGATCAGCAGCAGAGGGGGAGACCAGAGGAGCAAGCTCAGGAGAGCAATAAAAAACAAGTTCTCCACACTGAGGATTCAGCATCATAACCCAGTTCTATCAGGTGGAAGTTTTTTTCATAATCCCTCTAGAGGTTCCAAATATAATATATTTACATTGTGACAGAAAAAACTCAGGCAGGGAAGTTCTGCCAAATATAGAATTGATATGTATGAGATGCACCGGCATCTTAATACTTGCGTGATCACCTGTGTGATGAGACAAAGAGGAAGAGGGACTCGGAGGAGGCATCAACATCTGCATCCGCATTACAGTACTCTACTATCCTTCCTGGTGCAAGATTGCTGCAAGATATCATACAACAGGAGCAGGATAAGAGTGGTCCATGTTTGCCAGGATTGGTTGGTGTGTGGGACGGTGATTTCCATTGAAGAGCAGAGCGCTTGAGCATGACAAACTCTAAACCTTTTACACCAGCAGACCTTCAAGAAGTAATTTTTTTATTTAAGTTCCAAATCCACTGTTTAAATTCTATTTATGTTTGCCCAAAAAAGTAAAAACAGGAAAAACCTGATTTTTTTTTTTAATGGTTCTTTGCAGAGTCAACTTTTTTTGTTTAAAAAAAGATAAACATTCATGCTGTTTGTTTGGTTTTGAGGGAGTCTGAATGAGTTAGTGCAAGTGACAATCATTAGGAGAGATACGTGAGCAAAATGTTGCATTAGAGAGTCAGTAACAGACTGTGTGAAACCAAATTAAGAAGGTTGGCACTGTGGGGGTAGTCCGTAAGGCTTGGTCTTCCGGGAGGCCCTGCACCCAACCCCCTGTGGGCTGACATGCACCGCCTTTGGTCGCATGCAGCATATGATGTCCAGTCAGGTTCTATGTCCAATCAACTGTGTGTAGACAGCCCCCAAGTTACACAGCCCTTTACAGTGCACAGCTTGATTTGCCAGCAGGACCTGGCCTGGTCTTGCGGGCAGCCGTTACTGTGTAGTGATGCAGCGCGTACAATAAAAACTATTCTCCTCCCAGGTTACTTATAGGTCATCCAGGGGCAAACTATATTTCTCATATCCACATGACGATGGGGCCCATAAACATCGCCTAACACACACACACTCTCCTGGATTTCCTTTACACCTTTATGAAAATCTGTACTCCTAGGAGAAGCATGAGAACTAAATGGAGAACACCATTTTATGTATCGCTGGAAGAGCCAGGATATCTTATTACCTTAATTTGTCACTTTCTTTTAGTTATTTCTTAAGATATTCCTGCTCATTGTTTTGTCGATGAATCATTCATTTAAGAAATTAGTTCATAGTGATTAAGACCAGCTGAATCACAATAACCAATTACTGATGTCACAATCATTTAGGAAAATAACCACTGAGTCATTTTGGGTTTAAAGAATCTTAAATTTTATATAATTTTAAAAGCATGAAAAAGAATTTTAATACTTTATTCATTTATTCATTCTTAAATTCAAATATTTATTAAGCATAATCATTTTATTGCAGAAAGGAAATTTTTGTCATGAAGCCAAAACCCTAATTACCTGCCTAGCTTCCTAATTTAGCCTAATGATTTCTAACCTAAGTTAGGAATTAGAAATAGCCTGATTCTCATACTCAACTGGAAAATTAAGACAGCAAACAGCAACTTCAGCTCGTCAGCATCAGCTACCTGCAACCCGTCTCATCTAACAGTCTTTCAGCATCTCCCGCTCAGTAAGGGATCGATCAGGACCACCCAGCACTGGAAGCCACCAACACGACTCTTCAACTCCTCTCCTGACTGTGACTGCAACCGCGACTGACCCCCTCCCACTAAGAGTAGGCCCTCTTATACCCTAATTCTAACTTTGCTAACTAACTGTTGCAACATTAATATCACGCTTTTCTTTCATTGGTCCATGCATGTCAGCTTATTCATTCTTTTAATCAAGTTCTCTTGGATTCAAGGGTCCTTGGATCATTTCCTTTCCCATACGCTTAAACATTTCCATCCGTTTCGATCAGTTCATTTGTAGCTTCTTTCGATACATTCGAGAACTCCGCAGTCATTGTCCTTTCTCTTGAACTTGTTTCCCACGGGACTCTTGCTGATCATCACGGCACGCTATCAGTTCAATTAGGTCACATCAGCCTTGACCATTACTTGCATCCTAGCCTCTCTGTTAAACCACGAGCTCGCTTTCTCCCATTTCATCACGTGTCATGTGTTCCCTTGCGCCTGCGCACATCTTCCCATTGGCGGCCATTTTATCTCGCCACTCGGTTATACTTTAGAAGCACTAATTTGAGGCAAACAAAACATAATTAAAATAGAGAAAAATAGCCCTTTCGTTTCCCTCCCGTCGTCTACGTACCCCAATTAGTTGTTACCTAGCAGAAAGCAACATTTAAGCTGTTCCTTACTTACCATCACTATTTGTTTTTGCAACGACACATTTTATTTCTATGAAGCACAATAACATGCATTTATTTTTATTAGTACGCATTTATTTTTACGTTATAATTAGACACACGGACATTCATTAATAGATTATTTAGCACACACATTGGCATATTACCATTCCCACACATACAGTGTTGATTAATACATTTAAACGAACATTTTATTTAATTAATTATAAAATTTGTTAGGGGTTAAAAAAATTTATTTTTTTCTGCTCCATCAATCCCCCCTTTGGTGATTTTTAAATCACCACATAAAACCCAAGTCATACTTCTTTTCAGGCAGCATGTCTTTCATCCTTTGCTTTCTGTTATTTATACATCTGTTTCTTCTTCATCTTGCCTTTTAGTCTCTTTATACATACTTTCTTTCATTTTCTCCAACTCAATTTCACCCATTTCTCTCTCTCTTTCTCTCATTATTCTGTTATTTCTTTTTATCTTATTTTGTCTTATTTTTCTCTTTATACATGTTATTACTATTTTCAATACCATGGCTAACAGTATTACTATAGTTGCCACTATTATAACTTTCCCTATCACTAGTCTACTCATCCTAGTTAACCAATTTGCTACTGAAGAAAACCCTCTACCAAGTTTTCCCAAAACACTTTCAACCTCCAGTGGAACTAGTTCTTTGTGCAAACTTGTAATATTTGTAATATACTTCTGTATATTTTCACTGTTATCAGGAATGTAAGTACAACAATGTTGGACTTTCAACATTCCACAGACTCCACCCTCTTTTGCCAAAAGAATATCAAGGGCAAGCCGATTTTGCATCACCATAGCTCTCATGGCAACCATTTCGGTATTTACCATTAAGAACCCTCCCGCAGTATCTGTAGACAAACGATCTACTACTGTGGATAACTTCCGAATCTTAAATGCATTCAAAGATATTCCCACTGCTGGTATCAATGCTCCAAAAATATCACCTACAATTTCTGAAAAACTTTCCCTCTTTCTACGTGTAAATCTATTAATCATCTTGTATGTTCCCTTTTCTTCTCTGTCCATGTGAACATTTTTTGGAAAGACCATGCCTACATAGCAAGTTCCATACCAATGGTCCGGTAACCTGTAATAAGCTCTATTTCCACAAATATAATAGATACCTGGAAATATTGGATCTTTTCCACCTTTGAATCCCCAACCTCCCAGAATTTGATAATTGTCATGGCAGATACTGGAACCTACAAAGTAATTGTCATAGACTGTCTTATTTCTCCTAATACACAACTTTCCTGTTTGCGGCCAGTCTAATGTCATTGCAGCATTTATCTTTTTCCCTTCATGATTTCCTTCCTCAAACGTCCATAAGCGTTTTCCTTCCTCTTTTATTGCTTCTTTTTGAAATTTCATTCTTCTTTCTTCAACCATTTCTAAAAATACTTTTTCTTCTTTCTTTAACTCACAGGTAAGGTTGTTACTAACTATTTCTTCTAACGTTAATTTTCTATGTTCTAAAAAGAATTCTCCTAAAACTTTTGCTGGTTTTACTTTGTTAAGTTCGGGTACTACTGGAATGTTTGCAAAAATCTTATCTATATCAGTATAATAAGATTCTAATCTACCTGTTTTATAAAATAAACTCGCTATTACACTACATGTTATTCCATAAGTCAGAGGTAGGTGATGATAAGTCACACCTTCTGATACTGATGCAGGCAACTGCATACAAACATAACAATCTCTTACATCCATTGTCTCTACGTACTCATACAACAATTTTGTAAAAACATTCTTTGAAAAATCTGTTACTGACTTATCCTTATGCAACTCTGCACTACTTCTTAAAATAACTGGTTCTTTAATATTAGTTTCTTTTTCTGGTTTAGTATCATTTTTTGCTTCTATCACAGCTATACTAATAGGAATTGTGATTGCTAAAACTATCCATATGGTCATTAATAACCCTGTACAAAAGCAGCACATTTTGCACCATCTCTTTATAAATTCACATTTATCTCTTCTATCCCTATTATTTTCCATTTTTCTTTTTCTATTTGTTAAGTTTCAGAAAACTGTGTCACTACACCTCAGAAATGACTTAGATGCCACTCTGCTTTCAAAAGTCTTTGCTTGGTACTTTCTTTAATTCTCTCCAGAATTCTTTCGTTGTCACATCCGGTGATTTGTCACATCCAGTAAATCGTCATGTCCGGCAGAAGCACTATAAGTCTTCACTTCAGTTTTGTTGCATCTCACCTTTTCCCATCCGACTTCTCAGTCTCTGGTTTCCGTGAGTGTTTTCTTCTTCTTCTTTGTAATCGGTTAGTGCAATATACAGCCACTCGGGTGACTTATATTTTGCATTCACTTTCTTTGTCCTTTTGGACTTTTGTAATCTTTTTCCACTGGGTTTTTCTTGTCCCTTTTGACTTGTTACCTCATTTACTTGTTCAGCACCTTCGTCTTCCGCTCTTATTATTCTATATCTCAATTTTCTTACATAGCTGTTGGGCCAATTATCTCCTTTTCTTGGCCTTTTGGCTTCACCTTCTCTTTCTTCTCTTTCTGATTTCCAATTTCTTTTCCTTGATTCAGTCTTTGCTTTTTCCTCTCCTCCACTTTCTTCTGTTTCTGTTTCAACTGTTTCACTATTGTCTCTTATTTTGAAACTTATAATCTCGTCATCTCCTACTGGTGGATCTGTCTTCTCCTTTTTGTTTTCCCTTATTACTGTCCCTCCTCGGTGTTCTTCCGATTTGGTGTTTTTCTCCTTTTCTGTTTCTAAATTTCCCTGTTCTTCTGTTTCTCTATCTGTCCCTATTGCTCCTCGGGGTTCTTCTCGATTCTCTAACTTTTTGTGTACTTCTTTCCCTACTTCATCTATTAATATTGTTTCTGAAGGATTTCCACCATAACTTGTACTTGGTTGTTCATCTAACTCAATTTCTTGCTCAGTTTCTTCTCTAATTGGTTTATAACCCCAAGTTCTCTTTCGGAATTCTTCCCAGTTTGCACCTGAATCATCAGATCCTGAAGTTGTGTCAGATATTTCCAGATGTCGACTTACAGGTCGATCTTCAAGTTCTGGAATTTCTGAATTTCTTTCTTCTTCTTCTTCTTGTTCCTCTTCTTCTCTAGAGGTGTTTGCCGTTGGGGTTTCCAGATGTCGACTTTCAGGTCGATCTTCAAGTTCTGGCACCCTTTCACTTATCCTTGTTGTCCCAGCTGTTAAGCTTTTATCCCACACTTCCAGACGCCGACTCACATGTCGATCTGTTGGTTCTGGAACTCTGATTGTGTGGCTGGCATGAACCCAGTTTTTCACTCCTGCACACTTGACGGCAGTCGTTGTCACTAGGATTACCTGTCGTGGCTCGTCCCAACGAGGAACTAGACAGTTTCTTCTCCTGTGGACTTTTATGCGGACCCAGTCTCCTGGATTCAAGTCGTGGGCTGGTTTTCTTTCAAGAGTGGTCGCATCCGGTCCAACCTGATGAAACACAGAACGCACCACATCAGCCAGTCCCTTGCAATAATCCAGTACTAGATCATCAGTTATAGTTAATAACTTGTTGACGGGTACGTGTGCTTGTCTCATTGCTCGTCCCATAATCATCTCGTGGGGACTGAGTCCAGTTTTCTTTTCAGGGATGCTTCTGATTGTCATCAGAACAAGAGGCAGTGCATCTGGCCATTTGAGTCCTGTAGCTTGACACATTTTTCCTAACCTGTTTTTAATTGTTCCATTAATCTGCTCTACTACCCCAGAAGCCTCTGGTCTGTAAGCACAATGTAGTTTTTGTTTAATACTCAATGCTTCACAAATCAATTGGATCAACTCATTTTGAAAATGTGTTCCTCTATCCGTCTCAACCGTGACTGGAAAACCATACCTTGGAATGAACTCTCGCAGCATAAGTTTTGCCACTGTTGTTCCATCATTCCTTCTAGTGGGGTATGCCTCCACCCAACGAGAGAACAAACAGACGACCACCAGAACATATCTTAGTCTGTTACTAGGGGGCATTTCAATAAAGTCCAACTGCATTCTTGTGAATGGACCTCCTTCTCGTCCTATTGTTCCTAGACTCACTACTGTTTTTCTTCCTGGGTTAAACTGTTGACAAATAAGACATCTTTGACAAAGACTTTCAGCAATGGCTCTGAATTTTGGGTTATACCAGGTTTGTCTAAAAAGTCTGATCATTGCATCTCTCCCAATATGAGCTTGTCCATGGTACATCCGTGCCATGTCTGCAATCATGCTATCAGGAATAACTGGTCTTTCATCTCTGTATACCCACACACCATTATTTTCCTGTCTTCTACATCCTGCTTTTATCCAGTAATCTTTTTCCTCATCTCTTGCTGTTTCTTGTAACTGCCTTACTTCATCCCACGTTTCGACAGTATTAGTGAAAAGCAAAGGACAAGAGACATGCTCCCTTTCTCTATTTTTGTTCAGGGACGCCATGTTTTCCGCACAATATCTAGCGATCTCATCAGCATAATTATTGCCGACCGCTATGTAGTCTTCGTTTTTCTTATGCGCCTTGCACTTCACTACAGCTATTTGTTTAGGCAACTGTATCGCCTCAAGCAGTTTCTTAACATAATCTCCATTTCTGATAGGTGTTCCTGCAGATGTCAAAAATCCTCTTTGTGACCAAATCTGTCCGAAATCGTGTACGATGCCGAAACCATATTGGCTATCGGTCACAATCGTGATTCGTACATTTTTCCCCAATTTACATGCTTGAATCAAAGCAATTAGTTCCGCAACTTGGGCAGACCTAACTCCTTTCAGACAAGACGCTTCCATCACAGTTGCCACTGTGCATACTGCGTAAGCTGCGCTTAACACTCCTTCTTTTGTGCGTAAACATGAACAATCTACAAACATGACATAATCCGATTCCTTTAACGGTTCATCTTTTATGTCAGCTCTTGGTTTTGTGCAATATTCCAGCACATTCAGACAATCATGATCTACTTCGTCTTGTTCAATTATATTCTCTTCATCTGGCAATGATGTAGAAGGATTTACATTCATGCATCTATCTATGGTCACATTTTCAGCGCTCAAGATGACTTTTTCGTACTTAGTCAGCCGACTATGTGTCATGTACTGTGTTTTTGTTCTTGTCAAAAGAATTTCTACTGAATGGGGAACATATACTCTCAGTGGATACCCCATCACTATACCTTCACTTTGTTCCAAACTTACACAAGTAGCAGCAACTGCTTTCAGACATCCAGGCAATGCTTTTGCTATAGGATCTAAAACAGCTGAAAAATAAACGATTGGTCTTTTCATGGTCCCGTGTTTTTGTACCAGTACTGAAAATGCACATCCATCTCTTTCACTGCAGTACAACTCAAAATCCTTCTCATAATCAGGCATGCCTAAAGCAGGGGCCTCACACAGTTTCTTTTTCAATTCTTTGAAAGATTTCATTTCTTCTTTGTTTAACTCAAAAGGGTCTTTTACATCTTTCTTTGTCAATTTTTGTAAGGGTTTTGCAATCAAAGAGAATCCACTTATCCACTGTCGACAATATCCAACCATTCCCAAAAACATTCTTACCTCTCTCTGAGTCATTGGTGCTCTCATTCCTTGAATCATTCTTACTCTCTCTGTCGCTATTTTCCGCACTCCTTTCTCAATTTTATGCCCTAGATACTGGACTTCTTTCTGACAAAACTGTAATTTTGAAGGGGACACTTTATGCCCTCTTTTCTCCAAATGGTTCAGTAAAGCAATTGTGTCACTTACACATGCTTCTTTGGTTTTCGATGCCACCAATAGGTCATCAATATACTGCACCATCACTGATTTTTCTGGCATTTTTAAATCTTCCAGAGATTTCTTTAGAATCTGATTAAAAATTGAGGGGCTTTCTGTATACCCCTGTGGAATTCGGCACCATGCCAAAATACGCTCTCCGAACCGGAATGCAAATAATGGCTGGCTATCTGGATGCAAAGGAATAGAGAAAATGCGTGACACAAATCTATCACAGTGTACCACTCAGCTTCATGTGGGATTTGATATAGAATTACTGCAGGGTTTGGCACTATTGGACAACATGGTACAACTATTTTGTTGATCTTTCTCAAATCCTGTACTATTCTATATGTTCCATTTGGCTTTTTCAGTCCCATAATAGGTGAATTACATGGACTGCTCATGATTTCTTTCAGAATTCCCTGTTCAATCATCTTATTTATTACAGGAGTTATTCCTTCAATTATTTCTGGAGTTAATTTGTACTGTGGCGTGTTTGGATAAATTATCCCTTCTTTCACTGTCACTTTTACGGGATCAACTTCTCTCATTAATCCAATGTCTTCTCCTGTAAAATCCCACACACTTTCTTTTACTGCACTTTTTAGTTCTTCTGGAAGTTTTTCTGCATCAAATGCAGGAAACAAACCATTCGTTTCAGGTTCTTGATTCATCAAAGTTACTTTATACAAAACATCTTCATCTGAAGTTTGAAATCCTATTCCATCTGGTGTACAATAAATTGTGCAATTCATCTTACATAAAAGGTCACGACCTAAAAGATTTACAGGACTACAATCGCACACTACAAATTTATGCATTTTGCTAAAAGAACCAATTTTTACTTCCACCAATTCAGTAAGTGGGGTTTTAATCTGCTGATTGGCTACTCCTACCACTTGGATGTATTCACCTGAGAGAGGAAGGTTTGGAATTTCCACTGATCTAACAGTAGAACGGGTAGCTCCAGTATCGACAAGGAATGTTACGTTTGTACCATTCACTTCTCCATCCACAAAGGGACCAGACTGATCTACCTCTAGAGTTGCGCCAAGCACGCACTCTTTCCCCTCTCTTGCGCACCGTCAGAAACTTTCATCCGGGTCATCCTCACTCTGACGCAACCAATACTGAGAAATGTTAGCTGCTCGCGGCAACTGTGTTACCTGCTCTCCTCAGTAGAATCCTGTTTCTGTACTGTATCTTTGCTGGTTAACAGTGTTGGGAAGTGGTGGTTGTGGCACCTGACTTTGTTGAACAACTACCTCATTCTGCACCTGTGGAGTTAATGATTGATGTTCCGGATTAGGTTTAGGTGGGAACTTACACTCATTTCTCCAATGCCCTAATTTTCCGCAATTATGACATGGCCATTTCTTCTTTGCCTCTTCTAGACTCACTTGGCCTTTTCCTTTACCTATATTTGGTCGCATTTTATTCTGTCCTTATTCGTTTCCATTATTATTGTCCAATTGGGCTTCTTGTTTTTCTGCCACTTTCACTTGTGCCCACATTGCCTTTTCTTTCAACTTACGCTGTTTACTCTCTATTTCATCACTACAATACTTAGCATATCTCAGTACCTTATCTACACTTCCATTCTGCCAGTTTATCATGTGTTGCTTAATCATATCACTTATTTCTGGTTTCAAACCAAACACAAATCGGTATACAAAATGACTCATGTCCTTTTCACTCAACTCCTCATAACCACTAGACTGCTTGAAAACCAATAACAGTCGCTCATAATATGCATGTACAGACTCCTTGCTTTCCTGTGTAGTTCTATCAATCTTAACCCAATCTGTCTCTTTGGGAGGAATCTTATTTTTCAAAAAGGTAATCACCTTGTCGTATTTCTTCATCACATCAGGACCTGGAGCTCCTGTTTTAGGATCTCTTGGATATTCTGTAGTTGGCCAGTCAACTGTAATCTTACATTCGGACCATAAATCTGTTGGTACCACTATGTCAAACAATCCATCTAAATCTATCCACAACACTTTTGACACCTTTACAAACCTTTCTACTTGTCGGTACCACTCAACTGGTTTCTCACTTAACTTTGGAAAGTCATTGGTAAATGACAGTATGTCCTGCCTAGTCCAGGGAACATGCACGTAACTACCACCTGGAGTTTCTCTCATGGGATATTCTTTGACAACAGATTCTTTTTCGGTTACCATAAAAGCCAATGAACCTTTGTCTATACTTTTCTCATTCTTCTTTGTCCATCTAACCTTCCATCTGTCCACCTCACCCCATTTTCTCAACAACACAATTAACTCCTTTATCTGTGTCAGCCTTCCTGCCGTGTTCAAATTTTCAATATCTTTTTCACAAAAGTCTACTCTGTATGGTTTTTGCAACGTTTTCACTTTTGCAAAATCTATTCCAATCTCACTAGCCACTTCTTCTAGTTTGTCATGTAAATTCTTTGCCCTCCATGTTATACTTTTGCACAGAAACATTATTTCATCATCCTGATAATTTTTTATCTTTTCAGTACCAATCGTTCCTAGAATTAATTCTTCCATATCTATTTTTAATCTGATCACATCTAATGGTTTTTCTTCTGTTTCTTTTATTTTAAAAGCTTTCATCCACTCATTCAACTCATCAGGAGTCGGACCTATGGGTGTATTATTTAGTTCTACCCAGTTACCACTCTTTTCAGGCGTTTCTGTTGCAGATTCTGTTACCATATGCATTTTCTTACCATTGCATTCATTCACCGTTAAATTTGTAGGTGGACTTGGTCTGTAAGTACTAGCCAAATTACTTGTACTTGCACTTTGTTCCATCCTTTCTTTTTCTCTCTGAAATTGTGAACTCAAGGGAATCACCAAAGATCATTCATCAATTTTCTGATTCTCAAAAACTGGTATTACTGGACCTATCGTTACAGGCACAGTAACTGCTTCCATATTTTTCGTTAATTCTCTAATTTTCTCAGTTAGTTCTTTTGTTGTCCTTGCCAATTCGCTTGCATTGTCGCTTTCTATTCCTTCATTTTGAGAAGTTCTCATTTGTTCTTGTGACCTATTTATTTCAATTCCCTTTTCCGGACTTTTATTTCGCATTGTCTCTATTAGTGGCGCATTTGGTGTCACCACTGTAGAACTCTGCTGATACGGAGGTGGATTTCTATTTAATATATCTTCCAGCAATTCGTCATCCGTTTCGCTCTCATGCATATACTTTTCTCTCTCTATATGTTTCTTTTTCTCAGTCCGTTTTTTCTTAGTCCCTTCCTCAACTGTAAAAGCTGGAAACAAACCTCCTGTCATGTTAGCACATCTCCATCGTTTTATTCTATCCTCATGATTTACTCCCCACAATCTTCCAGGCATAAATTCATGATCTCTCATTCCTCTGAATCTCTCTCGTTCATACATCTCATCCTCCCATTCCGTCAAAGCCTCAAACTGTGTTGGTCTAGGTCTAGGTTCCAACTTACACATTTTTTCTCGCAAGTTTCGCAAAACCGCTACACTAAACGATCCATTCTCAGGGAAAGCCAAAGCACCATCATTCTTTGTATATTTAGCCCAATTTTCCAACCATATGCACGTATGATATCCATATTTCAGCATCATATGTGAAGCTGCTGATTTCGGCGGAGGAATTACTTGTCCCTCTCTAGTCACAACCTTTTTGTCTTTCTTAAAGAAATTCTTCAATTTCGTCGTCCATGACGTTCTCTCCCTTTCATACTCGTAATACGGCATGTTTTCTATTTGTTTTCTCTTTACTCTAACGCTGTTTCTATGTACGGAACTTCGTCCAATTACAGCGCGACTCACACTAACGTACCAATCAGAACAATTCCCACCGTCCGTGAACTATCCAATCCTAGCGCAGCACTTTTCTACGTCACTCCTGCTCTGTGTTCACGTGACTAGCGCACTATCCAATCCTAGCGCGGCACTTTTCCACGTCACTTCTACTTTTTACCCCTCCTTTACAAAATTTATCGGCAATTTTCTTTTTTTGCTGTTTTCTTCGTTAGTTACAACAATAAAAACAATTCCATAGTCTGATTCGCTAAACAAAAGTGACAGCTTTGTCCTTTTACACAAGAATCCTGTTTTTCCAGTAGGCAGCGCTTACCTCTACCCTACCACAGAATTATTTACTCTCGCCGATAAAGTAGCACTTCCCTCTACCTTACCCTTCTTTCAAACAAACAATTTACTCGTTTCTCTGGGGATAAGACACATGTGGAGACTAGGCTCCTGAGAATTAAGGCCAAAGTTTCACAAGTAAACGTGATTTGCTATTTCAATTACACACTTTTCACACAGAAATCCCTAACATAACACAACCTGCGTTATAACCAAAAAATGAATTCAGACCATGTACCAAATTCCATGTGACTTCTCTTGCCACACGTGTTCCACTTCCTACATCCCAGAAGCGTGAAAACTTACATATAACATAACGTGACTCAACATATAGTGTTAGTCATCAAAATAATCAATAATCAATAAACAATAATCACTAAACTAATCTATAGAAAACCATAACTCTGCTACCAAGAAATCTGATGCAGCGCGTACAATAAAAACTATTCTCCTCCCAGGTTACTTATAGGTCATCCAGGGGCAAACTATATTTCTCATATCCACATGACGATGGGGCCCATAAACATCGCCTAACACACACACACTCTCCTGGATTTCCTTTACACCTTTATGAAAATCTGTACTCCTAGGAGAAGCATGAGAACTAAATGGAGAACACCATTTTATGTACCGCTGGAAGAGCCAGGATATCTTATTACCTTAATTTGTCACTTTCTTTTAGTTATTTCTTAAGATATTCCTGCTCATTGTTTTGTCGATGAATCATTCATTTAAGAAATTAGTTCATAGTGATTAAGACAAGCTGAATCACAATAACCAATTACTGATGTCACAATCATTTAGGAAAATAACCACTGAGTCATTTTGGGTTTAAAGAATCTTAAATTTTATATAATTTTAAAAGCATGAAAAAGAATTTTAATACTTTATTCATTTATTCATTCTTAAATTCAAATATTTATTAAGCATAATCATTTTATTGCAGAAAGGAAATTTTTGTCATGAAGCCAAAACCCTAATTACCTGCCTAGCTTCCTAATTTAGCCTAATAATTTCTAACCTAAGTTAGGAATTAGAAATAGCCTGATTCTCATACTCAACTGGAAAATTAAGACCGCAAACAGCAACTTCAGCTCGTCAGCATCAGCTACCTGCAACCCGTCTCATCTAACAGTCTTTCAGCATCTCCCGCTCAGTAAGGGATCGATCAGGACCACCCAGCACTGGAAGCCACCAACACGACTCTTCAACTCCTCTCCTGACTGTGACTGCAACCGCGACTGACCCCCTCCCACTAAGAGTAGGCCCTCTTATTCCCTAATTCTAACTTTGCTAACTAACTGTTGCAACATTAATATCACGCTTTTCTTTCATTGGTCCATGCATGTCAGCTTATTCATTCTTTTAATCAAGTTCTCTTGGATTCAAGGGTCCTTGGATCATTTCCTTTCCCATACGCTTAAACATTTCCATCCGTTTCGATCAGTTCATTTGTAGCTTCTTTCGATACATTCGAGAACTCCGCAGTCATTGTCCTTTCTCTTGAACTTGTTTCCCACGGGACTCTTGCTGATCATCACGGCACGCTATCAGTTCAATTAGGTCACATCAGCCTTGACCATTACTTGCATCCTAGCCTCTCTGTTAAACCACGAGCTCGCTTTCTCCCATTTCATCACGTGTCATGTGTTCCCTTGCGCCTGCGCACATCTTCCCATTGGCGGCCATTTTATCTCGCCACTCGGTTATACTTTAGAAGCACTAATTTGAGGCAAACAAAACATAATTAAAATAGAGAAAAATAGCCCTTTCGTTTCCCTCCCGTCGTCTACGTACCCCAATTAGTTGTTACCTAGCAGAAAGCAACATTTAAGCTGTTCCTTACTTACCATCACTATTTGTTTTTGCAACGACACATTTTATTTCTATGAAGCACAATAACATGCATTTATTTTTATTAGTACGCATTTATTTTTACGTTATAATTAGACACACGGACATTCATTAATAGATTATTTAGCACACACATTGGCATATTACCATTCCCACACATACAGTGTTGATTAATACATTTAAACGAACATTTTATTTAATTAATTATAAAATTTGTTAGGGGTTAATTTTTTTTATTTTTTTCTGCTCCATCAGTAGCAAAGGCTGGCCCCTGGACCTGGCACTACAACCCACCCTCCATCCGCGGCCAAACATTGTAGCACAGCAATGTAGGGAAATGAATCACTTGCAGAAAACATAAGTAGTACTCATGCTACAGATAACCCTTTCCGGAAAGGCTTCCAATGTGTGCAGTGGGGTTTGGCTCTAGGAGCACTACTAAGGCCAACTTCCAATACGCATAGCCTGTGGTCACACGGAGTTGTGGGTTGACTGGAGGTGCTGGACTCCAACCTACCCTATCTGGGCCTCCAACCTCATCTTCGCACAGCATTTGGATGTGGGCCACAAGGACTGGGCTCTAGTGAGGCGGGAACACCCAGCCCTTCGTGGGCACCTGAGGTGGGCTGGTGGGCCTGGCCTCTGGTTCGGTCCTGCATCTACCCTACTCAGATGTCAAACCCTCACTATGCATAGCCTTCAGCTACGCACTGTGGGTACTGGCCGCGGGAGCATCCCACCCTCTGCAGACGGCCAACCCTGCTGTGGATGGCTTACTGCCATTTCACCAATTGTTTTATGTCATTCTGGTTGGAAGTTATCTTCCCATAGTTAATGCACTTGCTGTAGAGCTTTGCTTCTCTCACAGTTTTGAAAATCAGCAAACAACATGATTAGAGAACGAAACACCATCACTCAAGACTCCTCACCTTCCATTCACCGAATAGGATCACTGTGACATCTTTTGTAAAAGAGGTATATGTCTGGGAATTTCAAACCTCTACATAATTTTGGGCCACATGTGCAAAGGTAATCGTTTGTGATTACCAAATAGCGGATTTTTGCTATTTGGTAATCGCAACCACCAATGTACAAATGTGTCTTTGACACATTTTGCGATTCAAAGTGGGTCGCACATAGACCTACCTCATGAATATTAATGAGGTAGGTCTCAGTTTGCGACCCATTGGGATGGTGGCCTGCTGGGGTCTGTGATTGCTTTTAAAGGAAGCAATCTTTTTTTTTGTGGAAATGTAGCCCGTTTTCCTCCAAAGAAAACAGGATGCATTAAAAAAAAAAAAAAAAAAAGCTTCATTTATTAAGAGTAGGCAGTGGTCCGTGGGAGCCAGGTTTCATGGCACGATTTCCCATACTGAAGCCATAAGCCACGAGCTGGCTTTAATGGCCGCAATCACCTCTTTCAGTGAGGGGCAATACTCGGGGAGGAACCACCCCTTTGCAGCGGCTGGGGAGTCGCTGACATTGTCTGGTTCATCACTAATGGAGTAAACCCCCCCCAAAGAAAATGTCCCATTTGTGGCCAGATATGGCAGAATCAATCAGAGGTGCGTTGTTATCTTTAAGAAATGGTTGGTTGATGATGGTCCAGAAGGTCTTCTGGTCATTCCTAAGGCATGCTTCCTGAAGCGCCTCCCAGGAGTTTAGTCTGAGTGTATTTTTCCTTGCTACAATTGCCCTTTTGTATGTCTTCCTACAGCGTGCAACCTCAGCAACAGATCTAGGCTGGATGTGAAGCGAGACCCTCAACTGTTTGCGTGACTTAGAACATGCTGCATCAAACAAATCTCATATCTTACCAGGCCCCTCACAGGTCACCCCGAGTAGTGCACGTGACACTGCTTCTGAAAGGGTGATAAACGCATTCTTGATACTGGCAGCATCAGCCTCAGCGTCTAGGCAGGTCTCAAAGAAGACGCGATTACCCTTAACCAGTTGAGATGTGAAGGTTTCAACGTTAACAACCTCCCACTTAATGCTAGTGCCCTTACTCTTATTTGCAGTGCAGTGATGCCAGTAATTCTCCTAGAGCTACCAACCATCTCCTACCAGCTACTGATGTCTACAATGAGACTTTGGGAAAGATGGTCACTAAAGGCAAGATTATGTACTACCTGTTCCCTCGCCCTGGCAGCTAGATTGGGCGATAGTAGGATATAATCAATTCCAGAGCCTGGTCCCTCACCCATTAAAGTTAATTCGAAAAAAACATTCATCGAGCTGTATTCATTCACAAAACACATATTAAATGTAATCGTCAAATAGTTAATATTGGTGCCAAATGCATCGTGGGAAAAATGAAGTAAAGGGCTCCCTCCACAATCGATTATGCCGCAAGCATCTTTGAAAGCAGGGGAGGCAGAGATGAGCATAGAAGTCACCTCCCTAAATCAGACCCAGCTCCTTGCCGGTACCCAAATTAATAGTGCTAAGGTTGCCAACCTGGAGAGGATGGAAGGCAGAGCTTGCCTAGCCAAGATTCAAACACATAAGATGTAGATAACTGACCAATCTTGCTGGGTTGTCTCTGAGAGAAAATTCAGAATGCTCCATGGGTTGGGAGAGAGTAAAATTTAAAATGTCAAGCAGCTGGAGGCTATTCCGATGTAGGGAAATTCCCCTGCCTTCATCCTTTATGTGATGCACCACGTAACTGTATGCTCAATTCAAGGCAGTTGAATATATCAAAATAATAAGCAGTGGCAAAGCCAAAAGATCTGTGTTGGCTATCAGCCATCTGGCTTTGCTATGTCTTCTGCAAAATGTTATCGTTGGGTGAGCCACCAGGCCCTCACCAATATTTAAAGAAAACATTGCCTAAAAGCAAACATATTTTTTGGGTTTCAAAAAGCACACATTGCCACAGTAGCTCCTGGCACAGAAGGGAACTACTTTGTGTGCAGATGTGCTCCTTGTGAAAGGGCAGAATGCGGTCATTCAGTGTGAAGTTAACCATTGACTTAAGTGGCTGACCCACTGCCCTATGCTAAATGCTGTGGTGGGCTGGAGAAAAATATGGCTGACACAACAACAGACCAATAAATGAAGAAGGAAACTATTATATAGATACAATTTAGTAAAAGCAAAAAGTCTTGGCTGACGACATAAAAACAAGGAATTATTGTAATTACAATGAAATGTCCTGCCAGTAGAGTTATTTACTTCTCTTATCCTTAAAAAAATATTTACGTTTCTTATCCTTAAGAAGTGGCCTTCCAAAGACTAAACTGTTTCTCGGTTTTCCATTCCAAAATTGATGAAAATAAATTGTACTACATTATTATTCCGCGCATTCCCATTTATCAAAAGTTTCAGTTTAGCCTGTGTTCTGTCATTCTTCTGGCTCGTACACTCTCCCTGAGGTCATAACCTCTGGCTAGGGTTCTGCTGAAAACCAATAGAACATCTGTTTACAATGAAGTGGTAGAATCATTTCTACTGGCAGGAGCTTAGACTCTAGTATTAGCAGTAGAGCCATTTTGCAGTCTCA
This sequence comes from Calotriton arnoldi, assembly GCA_963921515.1. Lineage (NCBI taxonomy): Eukaryota > Metazoa > Chordata > Amphibia > Caudata > Salamandridae > Calotriton > Calotriton arnoldi. The sequence goes on along the minus strand of CAWUFW010003603.1, from coordinate 473,457 downwards.
CTGCATTTGTCATTGTCAGTGTGCTGGCCTGCACCCTGGAGCAGCAGCATTATCCGTGCAGAGTACACCATGGCCTTGGAAATGAACTGTAGCCCGAATCCTTCACACTGGGCTTTATCAGACCAAAGAATTCTTTCAGATCCCTTTTGTGCTGCAGTCAATCCCACTGACTAATTGTGACCTACTTCCGACTCGCAGCCCACCCCAGCTAGATTCCAATAACTGGGAATAAAACACTAAAGCAGCAAACAACATGGAGGTGATTAAAGTAATTGGCATTAACATTCTTGCCCAGTGCCCTCTTGGGAATCTTCCCCCCCACCTGCTCATCCCAATAGCGACCAACACAAATTAAAAGTGGTGGGGCAGGTGGAGGTGGCGCGGGAGTGAGAGTGTGGGTGTGGGAGCATGGGGGGAGAGCGGAGTTAATGATAAAAATAAAAAAACTTACCTGAAGCTGCCGGTCACTTCGAACCTCGGAGTTCCTCTTCTTCCTGGTCCCAGCCGACACTGGGACACAGTAGAGACTCCTTGTGCAATCCCCGCGCTGCTCTCATGCTATGAGAGCAGCACAGGAATTGGCCTGAGCGGGCTTGTTTAACGCTCGCTCAGGCACAGGGAGTCTGTGCTGTTTCTCTAACCCGGCTCTGCAATACAGCCGGGTTGGAGAAACCTAACTGCGCATGTCTGTGATGCAGCGGAAGCGTTGGGGGATTTTTGTCAGCTCACTTATCCACACCAACCATTATATAATAATCGGAAGCATAACTCTAATGACGGGCCCATAAGTCATTATCACTCAGTTAGCAATATCAAAGGTCCTCCGATGAATCTTTGGTAGAGCTAAAAGGGATTAAATAATGAAAGATAGAATGCTATTTATCCACGAGGACCTACAATGAAGAAATACGCTAAACATGGGTCATTCTAAACATATCCAAATAACTCAGTAACTCAGTAATAAAGACAAACTATTCTTTTCTATTAGTTTTCTATTTATTTCATAATATGAATGGTCAAGCACAAAATACAAATTAGAATGTCATTATTTGGTTCATAAAAAGTACAAATTAGATTCACAATAATCACAACAGTTAATTCATGATACATCAGAACATCAGGTTTAGAGGAGTGAGAGAGAGAGAGAGAAAATAATCAGTGAATCATAGTTCACTTACGAAATGAAATACTAATGCACAGCGTGCAATTAGTCTGAAAAGCTAACCCCACGACCAGTCGATGCTGTGCAAAGTCTCTAGGAAAGTCTCTTTAGGATTAGCAGGATTTGCCAGCCAGAGAATCAGGAATCAGCACGGCATTCAGCATACCACAAACACAGGGACAGGTCACCAATCTTGTGAACGAGCCGAGGAACACTTTCCCACAGGAATCTTTATAGTATGCTACTTCCTTTCTTCCGTTAATATGTTGCATTCTCTCTCTTCAGCAAGCCTCTCTATTGGTTATTCACGATGGTATGACAGTCTACTGACAGTGACTTTACTACTATTTCCTAAACACTCTTTGCCTAAATATTGTATAACTTCCAAGAGAGGAAGAGGAAAAGAACCTGGTTACAAATGTATTTAAAATTTCATAACAGTTACATTCATAATCTACAACCCTCGCCTAGACAGGAAAGAATTCTAAAAGACTTATTCAGAAACATGGAAAATATCTGCACTCTAAGGAAGCATTTGTAACATTTGAAGGACAGGAGCACGGAAAAGCACATCCACTAACATTTCTAAAGCCTACATTATTTTAGCAAAACAGAGAAATAATTTCTAAAAGTTACTTTCACAAAGAATAAAGCTTTTTCTTTTGTCGTTTATTTTTCTGCAGTTAGGAAAACAGAATAACATCCAATTAGCATTATTCCCATTACTTTAACTATGAAAATCAAACTGTTGTGCCTTGTGCACATTTCACGTGTTATACACTCTCGTGTTATATTAGTAGTTTTGCGCATTTTATTAAAAGCATTCATTAGGGTGATTTACATCGAGCAGATTTTACTTACAAAAATCGTGCTCAATCATCTGTTTGGCCGGCCTAAGACGGCCGGCCAAACAGACATGCGCACTTAGAAGTGCACATGTACGCAATTCCTCCGCTCTACCATGGCCCGCCCCCACATCCCCCTACACATGCTGGATGAACCAGCTGCTGAAAAATAAAACAATATAAAATATCCAGTAGGGCGACGCTTCTCCGCCATTGCGGAGGAGCCGCCGCTGGCTCATCCTATCTCAGCTTCATCTCCCTCATTATACTCTCATTGAACACCTTAGGAAACTGCTGAGATAATGTGTAAATTATATGGGCGTGTTTGGCTAGTGAATAGTAGCAGCAAACTACTGTATCTTTCATTCCATATCGTTAAACTAATTAGCTGCTGCATCCACCAAATATTTGTGCTTTGTATTATTTTTCTTCTGTATGAACACTTTCACATTACCTCCAAAATGTTTCTGAAAGATGTGAGTTGAAAACACTCCAGATGGACTGTGCCTTCCTTTGTATTATTTACTTGAGAAGAAATAATGTAAACGTTGCCCATTGTGGACAATGAGACACGTGTAGGACTGTCTGAGAGTGGTAGCTCAGCGCAAGAATATTGGATTTATAAGTTCTGCAGATCTGTGAAAGGCTGAGCAGGACTGAGGAGGCTGAAGATATTCACATCTGTGCTGGAGGGTAAGCCAATCACCCCAATGCCATTCCAGGATTAGTTTGTGGGTTAGTAGCACCACAGTGACTCTACTTGAGGACCTCAGTTCATGGAGGTCACGTGGTCAGCGAAGCCTCAGCGGGTGACTGAGCATTAACACAGAGCAGCTGCTTGCCTCACATTGGCTCAGTGGGTGACTGAGCATTAACACAGAGCAGTTGCCTGCCTCACATTGGCTTGTGTGGTCAGGTGGGCTCTTGATGTCATCAGGAACTTTGCTGGGCAGAAAGGAAGATTCTGGAAAGGAAAAGTTGGGGAGGGAATCCAGGTGTGTTGCACAGCTCCTTATAGGTTACCTGTTGCCCGTGCTTCTGACGAGTTGGTGGATCAATGCAGTCAACCCTCGAGAACAGAATCCACACAAGGCCCTGACAGGATTATCTTCTCACTTCATCGGCAGGTCGACCGGAGAAGAAGACACGTGTCCTGCTGCTGCATAGGACGCATGTCCTACAAGAGGCCAATGTGAGCAGCTCCTTTTAATGTTGCTTTACAGAGGGTGGACACCTGGAGGACTGGGATCCAGTGTGGCACACCTCACACTGAGCTGCATCGTCTCATCATTGGGACCTGGAAACTGCTGGATTGCACAACTGCTTGTGAATGCCGAGCAGCGAGCAGTGAGTCCCTGTAAGTTGATTGGAAATCAACTCATGCCTCAAGTAAGATTATCTACTTCTCTTCTGTCACCAGGTAGAGCTTGGAGAGGCTGTGAACCTAGACTTCCAGCTAGCATGCTATTGACGTGTAAAGTGGAGTTGCCTATTCCCTCTTCATAGAACACTCTGTTGGTTCTTTGGTCACAGTGCTTATTGGTTTTCCACGGGCTCCCTTGTCAATACAAACCTTGCCACCTAGCAGCTCCTCACAGTTGCAAAACCATCTGGTTACTCATTTGAGGGAGTGCTACTCACCCTACTAAAGAGTCACTACATGTGTACACCAAGGAACCCAACTCAGGGGAACAAAAGTGTGTAGCGTCTACCCCAGCCTGAGTACCCGCCAATGAACACACCACACACAGAGCTTAATGTTACACATCTGTATACTTTTGCGTGTACCTGCAAACTCAACATTCTAAACCAAGCTTTCATTGCCTTCGGCTCTAACACCTACGTCACAGTTCTACGGAGTCTGGTAGGAGCCAAAAGGATTCCGTTATAAAAACTCGTAAGACACTGCAGAGAGTACTTGATGGAGGCGCAAAGGTGTAAAAGAGGCCCCAAACTTTTCGTTGGCCCTCATTCAGCCCAAGGTCAATGAATATCTGTGAGATGTGGAATTACAATTTGGTAAGAAAGGGACCCCTACTGAAAACAATGGATCTTGCTAGCTGTAGGGAAAATACTATACGGGGTAAGAAGAAAGCTAAACACAAGATCTATATTGTTGAATTTTTATATATTTTCGATATTTTTAAAACTTGATTTTGTTGCACAACACTGTAATTCACTGTTTTTATAAGAAAAAAATTTCTGTGTGTTTCTGTACATATGAGTTTTTGTGTTTATGAAATATAAGTATTGCACTATTTGTATGTAAAAACAACTAACAAAAAAATATCGTAAATATATAAAAATATTAACAAATAAGAGAAAAATATAAATGAGATAAAAACAAAAATAAATATTATATTTTGTAACAAAAAGAATTGTTTTTATTCATATGTACATGTTCATTGTTTTTAAATGCACCTTTATGTATTGTCTTTAGGCCTGATGCTTAGTAATTGTTCAACAATATAGATGTGGAATTACACCCAGCACAGAGGGCACAAAGAGCTGCTCTCGCACATAGCAGCAGTGCATGACTTTTTTGCTATATCTAATGTATAGCCCTTCCCTTTCAATAAACTGTGTTGGCGGTCAATGTCTATTTTCATCTTTTACAGCTGTCTCACAGTCCTTACTCCAGTGATGGACACTGGACTGCTCTTGCACAAGCTTTCATTACTTTTTTTGATCAAAGTAGCAGGTGCCATTGTTGTCCTTGGACCAATATCATGTACAGAAATGTCACCAAGTCAGATGCGTTTCCCAGGAGGCCCTCCACTCGTATGATCAAGTTGTGTATTCTTGCGCCTTTATGCATGGGCATGAAAGAGAAGGTGGGATACGTTATTATCTTTTGTGCTGCTTCTGGGTGGCTTTGCCCAAAGATTGTATTTGCCAAATCATGATTGATTGTCCTGGCTTTCATAAACAAGCATTGGCATAGCCAATAGGTCTCGCTTTTGGGACCTTATAAGTATTTAGTTATGCAGCACAATATCCTTGGTGCAACAACATCAACTGTTGCATGGCTAAACACTTATAAGGTCCCAAAGGCGAGACCTATTGGCTATGCCAATGCTTGTTTTCTTTCTTTCAGGAGACATCCTCAATTCCAAATGTGTCGATGTAGTTAATAAAGTTCTCTTTCCATTCCTCCCACTTTAAATTGTTCACTTCACCTTCCTTTACCATAAAAGGCTGAGGTGCTGCAAGTTTCATAGTGGCCATAGTTGAATAATACACTGCAATAAATTCTCTCACAATATGTAACAAGATCTAACAGATAAATAAAAATGTACTCGCAATTGATGTGCGAGTCACCGAGTTAAAATACCACCAATCAACCTGCATGCACTGTACAGTAGGTGTGGATACCAGTACCCAGTTTGAGAGGTAACAGATAAATAAAAATGCATTCGACATTGGTGTGCGAGTCACCGTGTTAAAATACCTCCAATTGACTTGCATGCACTGTACAGTAGGTGTGCGTTTGACTCGAATGCCTCTGTTCCACTGTCGATGATTATTTGAAAGTAACACTCGTTCAAATAAGGTGTGCATGTCACCCAATCTGTGCGGGAAATTCCTTTTCTGAATGATACGCCTGGAATGCGTATCACCGGAAATTTCTTCTGGCTTAATTGACTGCCCCGAAAACAGCCGACACCACTGTTGGGCTAGAATGACTGGGATGAAGACAGCTGAAACTTAAATTGCCACATCGCAAATAGTGTTGGCCCAATCAAAGTTGGCCAACACTGCGTAATGGGACATGCTTGCATCACCCCCACTGTCATGAGCGCCCCTCCCGCACTGCTCCTGTGACGTTGGTGCAGTACAAATAGTGCATGCTGAAACATGTGGAGGTGTTCCACATGTGTTCTACTCGTGGAAGTGTTACCAGCTGACCAACGGATTTAACGGTGCTCCCGGTAAGAGTGCTATGGCTCATACGTTTACCAAACAGTCTCAGACCAAGTAACATCCAAGTTCCTTTCATGCACACCTGTGACAATGCGCCTGCTCACAGATTACTTGTGTGATCACTGTAGAGGTCTTCAGCCATAATTCCTAATGTCGGGTGGCACAAGATATAGTTTCGCAGAGGTTCAAGCCACTCATCGCCACAATTGTAAAGATGCTCGCAATCTGGATGATTTGAAACACTTTATTCATAAGTTAGTTTCGTCCCATTCACAAAGCTTGCCCAGAGTAGGCTGAGTTCATATCGTTCTACAAGCTCAAGAAGTATTTGAGCTCTAAAACATATATGTGCTTACGACATACCAAGGAGCAAGGGGAGGGCAGAAGACATGCGGGAGGAGGGGGAGGGGGTGGGGAGCATGAGTAGGCACATGGCGAACAAGTATGGAGGTGGTTGGTCATCGGGCTCCGACTCTCTCTAAAAACCTGTCCCCTCGCTGCACCCAAAGGAGACATTTATGTCTCTACCCGAAAACACATTCTGAATGGCAGCTGCAGAACCTTCGTTTGGAAAGATAGTGGCTACAAAATCCAGACTTCAGAGCCCTAATTCCTTGAAGCTGATGGCTCCAAACTTCACTTAAACACAGGGAATAGTTTCAGCCACTCTTCTCTCAGGCTTTTGAAACAAGCGCTGGTGCCTCGCGCTAAAAGTAAACAAGCGCGTGCGCCTCGCACGGCAGCAGGGGGAGGGGGGAGAGGAGGGAGCCTGCGCGATTCACTTGCGGGAGCGAGCAGTGCCATGGAGCGATAATTGCTACCATATGGCGCCGCTCGCTCCCGCAAGTGAATCGCCAAACGTGCACGCGTTGCCATTGACGGCAATGGAACGCGTGCACGTTTTAGGCTGAAAAGCCGAATCGATGGCAAAAGGTCTTTTTGCCTATGCAGCGCATGCGCGCTGCGTAGGCGAGACCTAAAAACATTAGGTGCAACTCGCACTAGTGGAATAATTTAGCAATTTGTGGTCTTCGTAAAAGATAATTGGTCAGATGTACATAGCCATTTACCAGTCACAAAACCTGCGATTCTCAAAATCACAGGAGTTGGCGATCACTATGTGACTTTTTATTATGTACTAAAACCAGTTTGCGAATCTCAAAATGGGTTTAGAAATTTATATCGAATCACAGTTTCGAAGGAGCGTGTTTAGGAGGTCCCTTCCAAAATGTATTTGAGAATGCTATGTGTTAATCATTTGCCACAGAAATTTTGTCGCAAACCATTTATAAGTTACTGACTCCTCAATGGAGGTGCTAACCCATTCACAAAGGGAAACCAGGTCCCTTGTGAATGTAAAAAAAAGAAAGTTCATTTGGCAATGATCCACTGAACCACTGCCAATATTTAAGTTGGGTTGAGCTTAACTTGCGGAATTCAGTGTAGAGTAATCACACAGAATGAACTAAGAATTCAGCGAGATTATGCATAATTACACAAGAAGAGTAATTCGGTGTTTGGGTTCAGCGCAAAAATCCCCCCTCGTGTTAAAAATGGCTTGAGCTTAGAAATAGCGCCAACTGCAACAGAACATGAAGAGCGAGCGTGAGCAGCTGCTCGTGCTTGCTAAATGTGCTCTAAGGGGGGGCAAGAGTTTCCCCCAAATTACTCCTGGCATTTAACGCTATTTCCTTACCGCAAAATGCACCCTTGTGTCCAAAATGGACACAAGGATTTATTTTGCACTAAGAAGTAGCACTAAGTCCAGCAGAAAACTAATAGTGAGTGTGAGCAGCAGCTCACGCTCGCTAGATGTGCTCTTGCTGTAGGATTTTCTTCCCCAAATTACTGTTAATTATGCAAGCAGGAGTAATCGCAGTATTATCGGTAATTCCACGTCAAAGAGTAACACGGAAATTACTGAAATTACTCCGCCTACTTCGCCGTAATTGAAATTCCGCCCGGGCCTATACTTAAGCAAACTTTTTTTTAAAAAGTATATTTTTTTAATACAGCACTGTAAAGGAAAATTGGCCGCATTAAGGAAGATGGACTGTATCTTTTAAGGAAAATGGGCTGCATTAAAAACAATAATATAGTATTTAAAAAGCAGTCGCAGACATGGTGGTCTGCTGACCCCAGAAGGCTACCATTCCTGACATACCAATGGATTAAGGTACAATTCGTGACTTATCTCATGAATAGTAATGAGGTAGGTGGGAGCGCGCCCCACTCCAAATCATTATTTTGCAGACCGACATATTAATAGATATGTCGGTTCACAAAGTACTCGCAAAAGTATTTGTTGCAATTATGCGTCCACATCTATGTACATCTGACCTTACATTCTTTTCTATGTTTTTCACATTTTCCAAAGACTCTTCCAATGTCATCTTTCTCGTCTCGTCTCGTCTCTTCTCTTTCATTGGTTTGTAAAGCATTTTGTAGGTATTTCCAAAGCATGTCCTAGCTTGGGAGTCAATGTATGAAGGGTTAACTTGCCTTCCTGAGCCCTGGTATTGTAGAGGCTTTTGTTGGGGTATTCAAGGATGCTCTTTTGATTCTGTCTTCTATTGGGAGATAGCCGAACTCTGCCTCTAGTACTGCGGTTGGGTATAAGCTGACCAAGCACAATATACTATTCCAAATTCCTCTTTTGTGGCTTGGAGTATGGACCCCATCATTTCCTTTCAGTAATACTTTATGTTTCCAAGCTTGTTCTGCATGATGAGCTTGATGTTTGTGTTCAGACGTTCTTGCAATGTTTTATGCCTCTAGCAGCAATATCCATCTTTCTGATGACAATCTCAGAAGAGATTTTCTGTGATGGTAATTCGTAAAAATGCCTACATTTTCCAGTTTGATATCATCCAAGTGCAATGAATATGCTTTTTGTTCCTTTCTGCGTGATATTGCATTTTTAAAGCTTAGTTCCAAATGTATCTTAAGTTGAATTGATGAACAGGGCCGGACTGAGGAACCTGCGTGATATTGCATTTTTAAAGCTTAGTTCCAAATGTATCTTAAGTTGAATTGATGAACAGGAACCAAAAGCAGCCCTTGCAAAAATGCTCAAACCAGACCCGCTTACTTTTCTCCTTGCGCAATCTCTCTTTATCCATCCATCCATTCTCGTTCTCCTTCGCCCCTCTCTCTCATTCCTCTCTGATCACTTTGTCTCTACCTTCCTCCTCCTTCTCCTTCTCCCTCTCCCTCTCGCTCTCTCTCTCTCCCTCTCTCGAAGCCTCAGTGTTTGCTGCAATTAACCTCAGGGAGCCAGGGAAAGATACAGAGACACCAGCAGCAGCCCTGGGCTTTCAAAACCAGCCTCCAAGGGATCCAGCCCATCGTTGAAATGCCCAGTGGGATAAAAGGTCTGTCCAGACCTAGTGATGAAAAAAAACTAAACACAAGTTGTGTTATTCATTCCATAGCGTGAGGTGACAGCTAGCATCCTTGGCATGATGGTGTGAATTGTGATGGAATTGTGCTGACTCTAGCATAATTCTGGTTGTGTTCATTATTGACATATTACTCATAATTAAAAGGCTGGTATTTCAGAAAAATGTGTGTTTGATCATCTTCTTTGGGGAATTGTATTTAATGTTAAACAATTGCCTTCTATTTGACAGCAAAATCTGAAAAGATGTTGGTAGGGAGCAAAATTATTCAAATATATATGTTTGTTGCGGATATTTGAGCGACAAACACTAGCGTTGTATGACTGGTGCAACTTGCCTGATGTCCAAACATGTAAGACTTCATAGCCTGAGTGAATTGTAGGTTCTACACTGCATGTTTGTAGAACTTTTTTTAGGGACAACATGCTGAAAATGTAATAACTTTGCCAACATTTCTTTGCTTGATACACAATGAACATATTAGAATATTTCATTAGTGCCCCCTCAGAACCTACAGCTTTTTAGAAGAGTGATGTGAAAAGGGTGGTGTGAAATTTTCTACTAGGACCATTTTAGGTCTGGACAGCAACAGCTTCATGTCTCCCAAATCTCATGCAAACAACACAAAGATAGATATTTTAGGTGAGCCTCCTTCAGCCATTAGCTGGTTTAGGGCAGAATCCTTCAGGCATCACTTCATTGAAGTGTCTTTCAAACTTGGATCAGCCCACAGTAGTATTGGGCTGATCCAAATTTTAAATTTACACATTTTCCAGCACGACTGGTTAAAGAAATAAGATATGCACCCAAACTAAGTAAGAGATATTTGCTTTGCCAGTTCCTTTTTTCCTATTGTTCTTGTTGGAAGCATCCCTAAATATGCCTTGAGGATGTTAGGCTCACCAGCTTTGCTCACTCACTCAGTGAACTTTAGAGCCTGTATATGTGGCCAGCTCTTTCACTGAAGGTAAAGTGGCTTCTTATTGGTAAAAACTTCACATGTGTATGAGGAGTTACAGATTTTAAAAACCACCGACGGGGCACAAAAACATAATTTTAAAAAAAATGTAACCCTGAATTTGCAGAGGATCCACTGATCCACTGTAAAATGCTTTTTAAAAAGGCAGGCTACCACCCATTAAAAAATACAAGGTGGACCAGGGGCCAGTGTGATGTAATTGAATGGGGAGGAGGGCATGTGGGCCCCTTCCCGAGCTAATATCAGGCCCGGGGACCCTCCCCCATTAGCCCTATTACATTTTGAGGAAAGGTGGGCGTGTGGGCCCCCTCCCTAAGCTATTATCAGGCTCCAGGGACCCCATCCTCTGGGGCCGCAAAACATTTACATATTGCGTGGGGGCTACGGTGCCCACCCGGGACACCCACAACAATTACTGGCCATGGGGCTGTGGTGGGAACCCAAGGGTCCTGCGGCCCCTGCTGCCTCCCCAGCCTGCACATGTCGTGGTGCGGCAAGTGCCAACAGTAGCGGTTTGCTCCCGCCCGACGGGAGCAAACCTGTGTCTCTGCCTGCAAGAGCACGGGCAGGGAGTTGAAGATCTTCTTCCCCGGTCTCTTGCAAATAGGGAACTGCAGTGGATGTGGTCCCTGGGGCCACTGGAAAGCTCCGCTAGGGGAGTCCTACACCCTCTCCCAAAAGAAATGCGTAGGCCCCAGAGGATGGGGTCATTGGGGTGCCCCTACATGGTTCAGGGAGGGGGTCCCCCACACATCCCTTCCCTTTAAAAAAGAAAGTAGTTCCAGGGATGGGGTCCCCGAGGCCTAGAAAAGGCTCGGGTCAGGAGGGGACCGCACGCCCCCCTCGTCATAAAACAAAAATCAGCCTCAGGGAAAGGTGTCCCCGGTTAACTTAAGTAGCCCCATGCCCCCCCTTTAAAAAAAAAAACAGACCCAGGTGATGGGGTCCACAGGGTCTATAGAAGGCTCTGGGAGGGTGGCGGCACACCCCATCTCCATGATAAAAAAAATATATAAAGAGCAGTAAATGTGAAATGAGCAGAATAGCTGCTTATTTCACTTTCACCTCTCCATCTGGGGAGCGCCCTATAATGCTCTGCAAGGGCAATATTATTTGAATCCTGGTGGTGCCCCTAGGAGGGGAAGGGGCACCATCAATCATTTTTGTAATATTGTGGAGGGCTGCAGGGAGCGCAGTAGCCCCCAGTAGCATTAAAAAAAACACACAGTAAGCCTACTGGGTCATTGAATACATGACCCCACGAGAGCTTACCATATTTTCTTAAAGCATTCTGAGCTAGAGCTGTATGCTGTTCAGCTGGAGTGCACTGACCTCTTGTGGTTGGTTTCATGGCTGCACTTTGTGGTCTGAAAAATGTTAAAAAAAGACTTGCTCATCAATATTTTTTTAAGAGGCTTTATTGAAATATTTAATGAGAATCACTTTTATTAAGCATTTTTAGTGTGAATATTTAAAGTATACGTGTAATTATGGTTATTGGTGACTTTTACAAAGACAATAGGTCTGCTTTTCTATATATTGATGTGCTCATCTCTTGATGAAGTCAATAGGCCCGCTCTGTATATTTTAGTGTTCTGACCCTTTGACAAAGTCCATAGGTTTGCCTTATTTAAAATGACACCCTTTATATTCTTACATCATATAGTCAGCAGTGTGCACCCGTGGGGGTTTGGCCAGGCCCTGCACCCAACCCCTTGCTGTGCAGAGCCAAGGGGCATGCACCACGAGAGGGTGAGCACCTGTGTAGGTTGGGCGTAGGGCCTGGCCATAGTCTAGGCCCTGCACCCAAACCCCCACTGCACACAGTGATGGACACCACACCTTATCTTCAAAAAATCCTTAGAAATTCACTGCATAAAACAATGGTTCGAAGGTACTTTATAGTTCGGTGAAAATGTCAGTTAAAACATATTATTTTAAACTATCAAAACCACTGAAATTCACCAGTTAATGGTTACCACAAGTAACTATAACTCGTGCCCTCGCCCTGCAATGCTAATTACTTCACATACTACATCACTCATGACATGTTCTTTGACATCATTGATCATATCACTGCAACATCTGAATTGAAATAATTGATGACAACACTGTGCATAGCAGGGGCGCGAGTTATAGTTGCATTCACTGGTAATGACCGTCAAAAATTATTTACACTTAGGGGCCGATTCCGATTCGGGCCGGAAATCTCTCCGACCGAGCCGGACCCGGAGAGAATTCCGACCGAATCGGACTCTGGTAGTCCGACCGGACGAGTACGATGCGTTCGTAGGCTATCGGACTCGATTCGGTCGGACTCCCATTGAAGTCAATGGGAGCCGGTCATAGAACGCGTACGCGGGCTCCCATTGACTCAATGGGTGCGAGGCGAACAAGGGCGCCCCCTACAGCGTGTACGCGGCGAAGCACATCGTGCCGTACATGCACAGGTAGGGGGGACCCATAGGTCCCCCCTGTGTGCGACTCGCGCGGCCACGCGTACAGGGGGGTCCGACACGGACCCCCAAAGTCCGGCTCCGACAGCTCTTTTGAGCCGGACGGCGCGAGTCGGTCGGACTGCTCGCGGTGCGCATCGTACTTACCCGGCCGGGGAACGTCTCCATTGCGCGGTGCGAGTCGGGTCCGTGTGAGTCGGTCGGAGCGTGTTGAAGCCACGTACGAGTCGGTCGGCGAATTCGTGGGCGCTTGCATCGTACTCGCTCGGCCGGACCCGCGTACGATTCGGTCGGGAAACAGGGCTCCGAATCGGATCCGGTAAAGGCGAATCCGATTCGGAGCCCTACCGGCCGAGATCGGAATCGGCCCCATAGTGTCAAAAATACTTGAGATGATGCAGTACTTATCATCCATTTTAGGGTCTCAAAAGACTTCTGGCATGCATCGGTTCGCTGCTATGCATTACCTGTCTTGAGTAAAATCCATATCTCCTTTTTTTTCAGAAAAATGTAAAACAAATTTGGCATCATGCTTTGTGAGGCCCAAAAAGGACTTCAATTCTTCTATGCTCTGTAACACTGGGATACACAACATTGCCAAAACCAGCTTGCCCCTTCGTCTGAGAACATCCTTGGACACCGTGGGCCCGATTCACAAAGGTAGTCTAGGTTTAGACCTGAAGCCTAAACTTAGACTTTAGGTCTAAACTTGGACTTCAGGTCAAAGTTTACCTTTGTGCTTCATTTACTACTGGATTCACTCACTTATGCAACACAATTTGGTGTTTAAACCCTATTTGAGTGCCCATATTCTCAGTGAAACCTTGGGATATAATTCCCACACACTATTTGACGATATTCCCTCCAGTACTTGTAACACAGGGTCCAAATTTCATGGTTTCAACACAATTCACAGTTTAGCCTACAGAAAAAGCTTTCCAGAATAGCTCCATAATCTCTATGATCTGTGGTGGAGGGAGGCATCTGCCCTGTGATAGGTAATTTGATTAAACATGGTATTCTAGTATCTGTTGTTAGCAGAGGTAACACCCTGATTCTACTGATATGTAAAGCAGGGAAAGCCAACATATACAATTTCATCCAAGGACTTAGTGCTATAAACAATGTAGTGATAAAAGGCTTTCTTGTGGTCCCCTACTCTGCTACCATTCTTTCCTGCACCCCTGCCAGTGCTCCCTGGTTCATCATGGTCGACCTTTGTCCTGCCTTTTTTTCCATTCCCATACATCAAGAGTCAGTATCTTTTCTCATTCACACTCTGATGCTCCCAACTGTCATGGACTCATCTCCCACAAGGATTTTCAGAGTCTCCCTCACTCTTTTTCAAGCTTTAAAGAAGGATTTGGACATGTTGGTTTTCAGCTAAGATTCTTATCTATTCCAAAATGTTCGTGCTGTGCTGTTAGCATCTTTTACTCTAAATCCATGCATGGAGGATTCCATCTTTCTCCTCATTGAATTGGCTAAGAAGGAGCATAAGGCTCCTAAGGAACAATTGCAGTTCATTTGAAGCAGAGCGGCGAGTTTGGTGCTCTGAGTCATTTGGTGGTAGCGTCTCAGGGCAAAATTGAACATGCTCCTGTCTGCATTGTCCTGGCTCATTTTCCATTTACACTTCAGTTGTTTACAGTGATGTTTCATCAGTCTGAGTTTCTCCGTGTTACACTGTGACCTGGGTTCTAGATCTTGTTCTATTGCTGTGTTTGAGGGGAACCAGGCACAGGAGGTGATCCAATTGTTGAAATGCTTGCTGGTTTTTGGGAAGCTGTTGCTGCGTTTGGGTTGGTGGGTTTTGAGAGCAGTGTTGAAGTCCTTGTCCATGCTGTTCCAGTTTCGGTTGGCTGGTCTGGTGGTGCATGTGCGTTGGAGCAGGACAGGGATGCTGAACTTGATACAGGTGAGGTCTGTCCAAGAGACTGGTGTGGGCTTGTCAACTGTGATGTTGTCGAATGTGGTGAAAACAGGGTCCATGAGGTGTCCATAGATGTGGGTAGGTCTGTTTACTCATTGGATGAAGCTTAGGCTTCTAAGGTCTTCGACGAGTGCTTTTGAGTCATGGTTGGTGTGGTCTTCTAGAGAGAAGTTCAAGTCCCCAAGTAGGATGTTCTTGCTAGTGTCAAGAGCTCAATTATGTTTAGCTGTGGCTTTGAGCAATCAGGTTTTGCCAAAGAAACAAGTGTAAAGCATTTAGAAGTACTAAAACAGTCAAATAAGAAAAAAACATGACACAAAGGAAATCTGAGACTAATTTATAAAATTAGGTCTTATTTTTATGATTTTTTAGACATCAACATGATCAAACTTCGCAGGAGATTTGCAGCATTATAAATTAATAACCAAATAGTAAATCACTTCTTTCAGTCGAATCGCGAACAAGCATTGGCAACTACTGCGGTTAGAGGTTACTTTGAAAACTTTTACAAAGTCGTGTTTGTCTACTCCTGTCCAGTCTTGGTGCAGCCTCTCTTTACGAGGTCCAGGGACCTGCAGGGCAGCCCTTCTTCGCTCCTCTCTCTAGTGCAGTTGTGATCTGAGGTCTAGGTTCCAGGGATACCACTTTTATGCTCTCAACTTTCCCCCGGGGTGGGATGTCTACTTGCAAATGGGCTGCCAGGTCCTCTCCCTCCTGATGACCACTTCCTGCAACATGTGGCATCTAGCTATCCCAGAATGCAATATTCTGCCGACTCCCAAGATGGGAGACCCCCCTCTCTCGGTGTGTGGAGCTTGGTAGCCCACCCCAGAGGCGTGGCTATCTGAGGGCTACTCACCCACTGGAAAAACTGGCTTGGGAACTGTTTCTCCCTCTCTGTCCCCAATGCCAACCTGCCTACCAGGACAAAAGAGCAGCCCCTCTCTTGTATGTCCACCATTTGCTCTTCAAAGGCGTCTTTCCCTTTGAATCTTGCCTTACTTTCACAGCATGATTAACCTTCCTGCCAGTGAGAGGTAACACCTCTTCCAACAGCTGTATCTTTTGTGTTCTTTCCTGAGAGTCATTCACACCTTCCCCCAGGAGGGCAGAAGGCTGTCTGGTGGCCACCAACCACAAACTGGAAGACTTTTGGCAACCGAGTGGAAGTTGCCAATTACTTAAGAGTTACATTAAATTGACTTGGGCATCTAGTCGGGTTAAATGCAACAAATCTTTTATACCTTATAGCAGTGGTTCCCAAACTTTTGACTCCTGAGGACCCCCATTGAGTCACCACTGGAAGCCGGGGACCCCCAAGCAATTTGTACGATTTAAATTTCAAACATTAAAACAGTAATTTAAAAAAAATAAACACAGGTGTGCACACTAAACAAATACCCGAATTACTAAGGATTTTAGTATTTTATATTGAAAGAATTTGCAAAAAAAATAAAAATGTTAATGGGAAGGTTGATGCTGCATCTGCGTGACTAACTTTTAAATGGTTGGTTTTATTTCGCAGTACGAGGCTCCTGCTAGGGCCAAACTGGAAACCCAAAGCAGCCCTGGCAAATGTTTTCAGACCAGTCCCCATACGGTGCACACCAAGTGCAGTGAGTGAGCCTGACCACCAAAAAGGGGGCTATGGGAGGCTCTCCCCCCAAGAAAATTTAGGAAACAATGGTGCATTCTACAACACATTTATCATTATATATTGAATTGTATTCGCTTTTAAAGAATAGTAAATGATGACCTTACTATGCACCAGGATACAACAATCTTTGTTGGGGTTCTTCAATGATTCCCTTACTATCACCCTCCAACAGTCCCTCTCATGTCTCCATAGCCCCTTTGTCACATGTATGGCATTTGTAGCATCTCTCATACCATTGTAGGATGTCAGAGCACTTTACATCACACACATATAGAGACAATGAATCATACATGTAGAAAATGTTACATAAGGCAAAGGGAACTACAGTGTAGTATTCACATTTCATTCATACTGGTAGGCATTTTTAAAGAGTGCTTGGTCTGGAGAAGAACAAACTCAGGATTCAGAACATAACACAGTGGTCAGCATTGACTTTAATAATACAAATGTATTTCCAACCAAGTAAACTTTTTTAGCAGCATCAGAATAATGAAAGACTGGGCAAAAACATAAGTTACTAACTTGTACCATGCAGTTTGCAAGCAGCTCTTTGATGAGAGTTTATAGGTCACTGTGCTAGATTATGATTGTAACTTATGAAATACACAGTAACAAAAGAATCTCTGTGACAAAAGCAATAACCCACTGACGTATCCACATAAAATACTGTGTTTTTAAAATGCATGGTACGTGTTCTTTGCAGTAGGCATATGAACCCTCTGTACTACCTTAGATAAGTCAAGGCTGCCACTGGACAAAACTCTCATCTCTCTCCAGCAGGTACATTAATCACTGGCGTTATCTTGACACTTTTATTGTTGCCTTAAAACTGCTAATTATACAAGGAACTTTGCATTTCTTTTAAAACTGCTGCCTGCGGATCCCCTGGGAATGTGTCAAGGACCCCTGGGGGTCGGGGGACCACAGTTTGGGAAACACTGCCTTATAGTGATAACTTTAGTAGTATGATTAAGAAGCAAGCACTGCTCAGTCGTCAGCGTAAAACCCTGTACTTACCAATGGGGCTACTAGACTTTTTACAGCAAAAAAGGCCAATTTGGGGTTTTTGCTGTTCGAACATGTAAAACATGTATTCTAATTTTTAATATACTGCTCGTTAGGCTTGCCTTAATACTGACTTACATGTAATTAAAATGAAGGTCTGGCCTGTGTCATTATTTTAAATGCCAAGGTTGAGTTAGCAGTTTGAAAACTGCTCTGCCAGCCTGCAATGGCAGGCTGGAATCATGCTTTACTTTGTCACACTCGTGGGGGCATAATAAGTGCTGCATTCTATGAGGGAAACCTAACTTATTTGGCCTGGGTACCTTTGGTACCATATACTAGGGACTTAAAAGTAAGTAAACATATGCTAACTGAGTATATAACTCAATCAAATAGGGGGGATGGCTGTGGCGATGTCAGGTGCCGATATGAGGTTCAGCCAGGTCAAAACGTATGTCTGGGGTATTGTCGTGCAGCAGTCCCCTTATCTCTGCACCATGTTTGATGAGTGAGCTGGTGTTCAGGAGCATACATGTGAGTACAGAGGATTGTGTGGATGGTTGCAGAACTGTGAGAGAGTGACGTATTGGGTGCTGTCAGTGCAGATGCGGGAAGTGTTGGGTGTGAGTAAGAGCTTGAAAATTTGCAGAAAGCACAGGAGAACGTTCCCTTGGTGTTGTGTGGTGCGGCGAGGCAGTAGGTTGTGGAACTGGGTCTGGGGTGGAGAGCATGGAGGGAAGCAGTGGGAGGGGGAGGAACAGGGTTCCTGGTGTTGGGCGCAGTCCAGGCAGGCAGGAGCAGAGAGGCTACGCTTTGGTGCAGCTGTGGCACGGCAGCAGTACGCCCTCTGCTCGCATCTGCTGTGTGTCCGCGCTGTAGCCGTCATTAAGCAGGTCCTGGGAGTGAGGAGGAGTGATGTCACTGCCTGTGCAGATGTATGATAGAAAATCCAGTGATGTCACTTCCTGTGCAAATGGATGATGGAAATGAGTCCTCTTTCTTGGCTTCTTCTTTTGGTGTTGTCTGTCTCTCATAATACTTTGGTCTGCTGTCCCGTTTTGAATCCCTCTTCTCTGATGCCTACCAGTGAAGATAGGGACCCACATGACTGTAATGTGACCACTACCCACGTATTGATTTTACTGATGTGCCTCTCAACAAATTTGAGCTTATTTATTTGATGGATGGATCCTTTCTCCGAATTGATGCAGGTACTTTAGTTGCTGGGGACCTGTGTGCACTCCATATTAAGTTGTGGAAAGCTGCAACATACCCGCCGTGAGGTCAGCCCAATTTGAAAAGCTTGTCGCTCTCACTCAGACTTGCATCGTAGGCAAGGAAAAGACTGTGTACAGGGACTCAATGAAAGCATTTGAGTAATTCATGAGTTTGGGCATCAATGGCTGCAAAGAGGTTTCTTGACCTCAGAATGGACCCCTATAAAAACGAGCAGTACGTTCTGTATGTTTTGGATGCCCCTCAATTGTGGTGATGGGTGGCAGTGGTAAAGTGTGCTGCTCACCAGCACCGTCATGACAATGTGCCAAAGGGCAACGCTCTAACTGATTCTGCGGCTAAGAATGCTGCTTTGTCTAAAACTGCTTATGTTACCATGTATGTTGTGAATCGGATATATCTCCTGTGCCAATGTTAAAATATTTGTCTCAATTGCAGGAGCAGGCCTTCAAAGGGAACAGCAATTCTGGATCGAACAACAATGGAAAGCAGACCCTAGGAAGACATGGGTAGACATGGGCAGACATGGGTAGACATGGGTAGACAGCAGTGGGCAGTCGAAAAAATTCTATTCTCCAACCTCACCACGTTGTATTATGAAGGCGCCCACACTAATAGGGAGGGCATGATACATTCTGCTGCAAAGCATTGGTATGCATCCTTCTCTTCAATATCCCAAAGTTATTACCAACCCTGTGCCACATGTCTGTCATTCAGAGCTGGCACAATGGGTTAAGGCCCGACCACCCCTGCTACTCACCTATTGGTTCACTTCCAGATTGACTTTATTCAACTTCCTAAATGTGCAAATTGCTCGTAACTGCTCATCGTGGTATGTTTGTTTTCACCCTGGGTAGAAGCATACTCCTGTGCCTGTGCAGATGCCATTACGGGACCGAAGTGGGTACTCAGAGGCATCATCCCCGGGTTTAGGGTACCAGCCTGATTAGAACCGATCAGGGAACACATTTGGTATCCACAATAGGCAGGCAGTGTAAGGCTCTAGGAATAAATTGGCATTTCCATTGTGCCTATTACCCGGAGTCAGCCGGTAAAGTGAAAAGAAATAAGTCACACAGTTCAAATGGCCCAAAGCGTTACCATTTAGCCTGGTAGTTCTGGAGAATGATCCCTTCCCTGAAACCAAAACTAGGCCTCTATGAAATAGTCATGGGCCGACCCGTGATGCTGCCTTCAAACCCCTCTGTCTCCTCTGCTAAACTGGATCTGCAGTTAAAGGATGATGTTATTTTACAATATTTTAGAAAACGTATTCAATTTCTCTACAGCTTCCGTTCTCAGATGCCAGGAACCTTACCTGAGGGCCATCCGAGGCCTGCCACTCTCTCAAGACTGGTGCCTAGGTATATGTCCACTCCACATACAGCCTCCCTGGGGTGGACCCTATCCTGCTCAGGAACCGCTGTGGCATTCAAGCCACACTACCCTAGACTCCCCTGGTTGTTTAGTTTTGATAAATGTCTGGGCTGCAACTCAGCTCTGGCACTAATACCACAGCTACCCCCATTGCCGCAACTTAAGTCCTTTTTTGAAAGAAATGTTGATGTCTCCACATTGGATTTCGAGCCTTTCTGTCATAAGCGCTAGGCCGAGACACACAAGTAGGGTAGTATTTTTATCAGGAGAAATGTGGGAATACTGAGTGGTAGGAATTGTATGGTTTACCACAGATTCCAGAATATTCTGTCACATAAATGTGATAAAAATTTGCTGGATTTTAGCCAAAGTTTGAGGTTTGTAGTGCTTTGTAGGTAAGAAAACATCATGGGACTTGTGCAAGGTACACCACCCTGGACTCCTCTGCGTGTTTAGTTTTGGAAAATGTCAAGATTTGGTTGTTTTCTCTGGGTGGTGGCCAAGCCCAGCCCCAAATAATGCAGCTACCCCCATCTCCAAAACAGGTAATTATTTTAAAGGAAATGTTAATGTCTCCACATTGCTTTTTGGGGTCTTTTCTGTTGTGGGCGGGAGGCCAAGGCACGCAAGTGGGGTAGCATCTTTATCGGGAGACTTGTAGGGATGCTGTGTGCTAGCGATTTTGTGGATACCCATAGATTCCAGAAGTTCCATCACAGAAATGTGAGGAAAAATTGTGATTTTAGCAAGTTTGAGGTTTGTAGGACATTGTGGGTAAGAAAACGTCATAGGATCCATGCAAGGCACACCACCAACATCTTCCCAGGGTGTCTAGTTTTCAAAAATGTTTGAGTTTGGGAGGTTTTCCTGAGCTGTGAACAAGCTAGGGTTCAAATATCACAGCTACCCCCAGCACCAAAATAAGGGCCACATGTATTAAGCATTTTTGCGGTAGGAAACAGATGATCGGTCTGTTTCCGACCGCAAAAATGCTTTTACATACCTATGAAACACAAATTGTGATTTGGTAACACGTTACCGAATCGCAATTTGTGTTTGCGATTCACTATTTGGAAGGGGCATGTTTAGGGCGTCCCTTCCAAATACAGAATCCGAATGGGATGTATGAATGTTTTGCGACCACATTACGGTTACAAAACATTTATATTTTAACGACTCCCTGAAGGAGGTGGTAACCCATTCGCAAATAGGAAGGAGTCCCCAGGAGGCCCCTTCCCCTTTGAGAATGGAAAACATTATTTTTAAGAGCAGGCAGGGGTCCCACGGACCACTGCCTACTCCTTAAAAAATGAAACTGCAAAGTTTCATTTTTTCTTTTTAAATGCAGCCCGTTTTCCCTTAAGGAAAACGGGCTGAATTTGAAAACAAAAAAGACTGCTTTATTTAAAAGCAATCACAGACATGGTGGTCTGCTGACCTCAGCAGGCCACCATCCCTTTGATGGCATAGATTCCTGATGGCTCGCAAATTGCGACCTACCTCATTAAGATGCATGAGTTGGTCTATTTGCGACCCATTAAGAATCGCTAATGAAGCTGAAAAGAGTTTCATACGTTAGTATTAGTGATTACCCAATTGCGATTCAGAGAAAATCGCAATTAGGTAATCGCTACTTGTAATGATGATACATATGGCCCCAAGTAATTTCTTTTCATGAAATGTTGATGTCTCCATGTTGCCTCTTTCTGGCCTTTTGTGTACCGGTAGCCAGGCTGAACAACACAAGTGGGGTAGCATTTTTATGGGGGAGACACGTGGGAATGCTGTATGGTAGGAGTTTTGTGAATCCCCATAGAATCCAAAAACGTCTGAAATGCATGATTTTAGCCAAAGTGTGAGGTTCGTATGACACTGTGGGTAAAGAAATGTCATGGGTTCCATGCAAGGCACAGCACCCTGAACTGCCCTTGGTGTCTAGTTTTCAAAAATGTCTGGGTTTAATGAGTTTCCCTGAGTGGTGGCTGAGCCCAGGCTCAAAGCCCACAGCTACACCCATCACCAAATTAATGTATTTTGTGACAGGAAATGCGGATATCTACATGTTGTGTTTGGGGCTTTTGTGTCACAAGCGCTCAGCACAGCCGCCCATGTGGGGTAATGAAATAAGTAGGAAAAACGTGAGGGAACATAGTATAGTAAAACATTTGTGATTATGGTAGTTATGACATGATAGTATGGGTAACCCAAATTCAAAGGTGTACAAATAACTACTATTCCTAGAATCAGTTTCTACATTACATTACAAAAATGTCTAGGTTTCCTTCAAGCCCATTGTTTATTCATTATATTTTACTTACGTATTGATGCATGGTCGGGACACAAGGAAATATTGTTGTAAGCTGCAGCTCAGTTGTTGGCTCTGGGTATCACATGTTTTTGACAACCAACAAACACAATATATCCCTCCAACCAGAAGGTTCCGACAGACGTAGTGGCATATTTCTTTTGTAAATAGGCCATTGGGGCAAACAATTACAGATGAAAACTTGTCAGCTATTTCTGTTTTATTTCACAGGTGAGTTTCTTTGGGGAAACCATGAGCTTTCTGCAAAAATCACTCCTTGCCGATTTTAGAATTTTGTCTAGTTTGCAAATATATATAGCTGTCAGGCTTCACCGATTAGACTCACACCTGTTTCCACTACAAACTGCAAGTAGGTTGAAACCACAAAAAATAAGGAAAAACGGACTACCACTTAGAAAAATACAAAACACTGTGTTCAAAAAATGCTTTTTAGGTTGTGCCTAGGCAGCGCTTGCGCTGTCTCTTCGAGACATGCTGTATTCAGGATATGTGAATAAAGCTACGCCTACTTCCCACCCATCTTTTTAATTGGCTCCTTTCCTTTGGAAATGGTGGCTTTTTATTGGTTATTAGGCTTTGTAGTCCCTCCTTAGTAACTCCCTGTCTCTTTTTGTAACCTCCCATGAGGACAACCCCTATTACATGTGTTGTTGCGCCCTAGGCTTTAATTACAACCTCAAGGCACTATTTTCTTAAAGGGCTTCAGATAGGACACTCACTTGATCCTAAAGAAGGTTAGCAGTGATTGCTTTACTGGCTAGCACATCTCATTTATATTAGACCTCTATAAATTTCCCTTCATCAGCTCCACATAGAGTACAACCTAATCCGGAATTAATAAAATAATTCTTTTGTCACATTTCAAAGCTACTAATTGTATATATTGATGTACTGTGGTACTGTCTTCCATGCAATGCATTATGGGTAGGGTGGACTTACCATATCTTCAAAGTTTATGATGCTCACTAGGAACATCTAGGTGCATCTTGCAGTACTGCACCTACACATCCCACATTTATATTAGACCTTCTATAAATTTCCCTTCATCAGCTCCACATAGAGTATAACTTAAACAGAATTAATCTAGGTGAAGCTTGCAGCACTGCACCTACATATCTCACATTTATATTAGACCTTCTATAAATTTCCCTTCAGCAGTTAATATAATAATTGTTTTGTCACATTTCGAAGATATTACTTGTATATATGGACATAGCTATTTGAATGTACTTGTAGTACTGTTATGCATGCAAATCATTTGGGAAGTACCTTAAGTGACCAAATGTTTGATGCTCACTAGGGACCTCTAATGCACCCACACATCCCTGTTAGACCTTCTATAAATTTCCCTTCATCAGCTCCACATAGAGTACAACCTAATCCGGAATTAATATAATAATTCTTTTGTCACATTTCAAAGCTACTAATTGTATATATTGAATGTACTGTGGTACTGTCTTCCATGCAATACATTATGGGTAGGGTGGATTTACCATATCTTCACAGTTTATGATGCTCACTAGGGACATCTATGAGCAGCTTGCGGCACTGCACCTACACATCTATGTTAGACCTTCTATAAATTTCCCTTCATCAGCTCCACAAAGAGTACAACCTAATCCGGAATTATTATAATAATTCTTTTGTCACATTTCAAAGCTACTAATTGTATATATTGAATGTACTGTGGTACTGTCTTTCATGCAATACATTGTGGGTAGGGTGGATTTACCATATCTTCAAAGTTTATGATGTTCACTAGGGACATCTAGGCGCAGCTTGCGGTACTGCACCTACACATCTCTATTAGACCTTCTATAAATTTACTTTCATCAGCTCCACATAGAGTACAACTTAATCAGAATTAATATAATAATTGTTTTGTCACATTTCATAGCTATTGATTGTATATATGGACATAGCTATTTGAGTGTACTTGTGGTACTGTCTTGCATGCAATGCATTAGGGGAGTACCATATGTGACCAAAAGTTTGATGCTCACTAGGGACATCTAGGCAGCTTGCGGTACTGCACCTACACATCTATGTTAGACCTATACATTTCCCTTCATCAGCTCCACATAGAGTACAACCTAATCTGGAATTATTATAATAATTGTTTTGTCACATTTCAAAGCTACTAATTGTATATATGGACATAGCTATTTGAATGTACTCGTGGCACTGTCTTGCCTGCAATGCATTATGGGAGTACCATATGTGACCAAAGGTTTGTGATGCTCACTAGGGACCTCTAGGAGCAGCTTGCGGTACTGGCAGTGCTGGTGCCTTGCTCACTAGGGACCTCTAGGAGCAGCTTGCGGTACTGCACCTACCACATCTCACATTAATATTAGACCTTCTATAAATTTCCCTTCATCAGCTCCACATAGAGTACAACCTAACCTAATCCAGAATTAATATAATTCTTTTGTCACATTTCAAAGCTACTAATTGTATATATGGACATAGCTATTTGAATGTACTCGTGGTACTGTCTTGCATGCAATGCATTATGGGTAGGGTGGATTTACCATATATTCAAAGTTTATGATGCTCAGTAGGGACCTCTAGGAGCAGCTTGCGGTGCTGCACCTAGACAAGCAGTGCTGGTGCCTTGCTCACTAGGGACCTCTAGGAACAGCTTGCAGTACTGCACCTAGACATGCAGTGCTGGTGCCATGCTCACTAGGGAGCTCTAGGAGCAGCTTGCGGTACTGCACTGAGACATACAATGCTGGTTCTTGGCACACTATGCAATCATTTGCAATGCACTAGCAGGTACATGCATCAAGGTAGACTTTTGCGATTCCTTAATTGCGATTATTAAGGAATCGCAATTAAGGAATCGCAAAAGCCTATGCATGTAGAAATCGCTAAAAAAATTGCGATTTCTAAACATTCCTTAATTGCGACTCGCAAATTGCAGTCGCAATTAAGGAATGTCTTCCCATTCATTCCTATGGGCCTAGAGGCCCATAGGAATGAATGAAATGTACATTCGCAATTTGCGAGTACCCAATAGGTACTGCAAATTGCGCATGCAATTTCAAGGTGCAAGGGTGTCAAAAGGACACCCTGTTGCACCCTGAAATCTGCATATGAGTACATCTTGCACACACACATGCCCCAAGGGCATGTGTGTGTGTAAAATGGAACTTTGAAAAATGCACTTTAGTGCATTTTTCAAAGTTTTTGCAAATTACCATCAAGTACAAATTGATGGTAATTTGCGACTCCTATTAGCGAAATCGCAAATTTTTTTACTTTAATGCATTGCATTTAAGGAATCTCAATTTGCGAGTCCTTAAATGCAATCGCAATTTAAGTAATCGCAATTTAGAGATTACTTAAATTGCGATTTTTGAATTTGGGATGATGCATCCCAAATGCAAATATACCGGTCGCAAAGGGGCAGATTCTGAGAATCTGCCCGTTTGCGAACGGTTTTTCTTTTGATGCATGTGCCTGTTGGTCTTTCATTACTGAAAGTATGAGCTATTGGCATTGCATTATTATTTGCAACACCAATACCTCAAACTATAAGTAATGCGAAACCTATTGCATTGCAAATGCTTGTTTTACATCTGTCCTTCTTCTTGAAAGCTGAGAAGTTAGTGATCTCAGCACTGCAAATATTTCATCGATTTTCGTTTTTAGAAAAAAAATACACTTTCTCGCACTGCTTTTTTCCCCATTTGTTTCAACAAAAAATACCTAGATTTTGCCTTTTTTTCTTAGTTTTCTCCAGGGAAATCCAAAAACCCTGGGTATCTTTAGAATCCACAGGATGTGGGGAAAAGGACTCTGATTTGGCGTGCTGGTGTGGAAAAGCCTCAGCAGCTAAGGGGTTAAGAAAGGTAGTTCAGCTGTTTGAATGAAAACATGTGTTTTTGACATGACAACAACATGGCCAGTGGTTTCAATGAAATTGCTAGGAGACAAAAGGCATAGAGGTTGGGAAAACAGTATGACACTTACCAGTCAAAGGTGCAGATTTAATAAGGCTTTGAGCTGCTGCCAGGGCAGGGTAGGAAAATAAAGTGGCTATACCAGCAGCAGTGATTTACTTTCCAGTGCCAAAGGTGTTTGGCACTAGAAAGGTGCCGTTTTCACAGTGCCACTAAGGGTTATTGGGGGTGCAAACACCCAAATGTTTTGGCGTGAAGCACAATCAACTAAGATAGCAAAATCAGACTTTGAGTGAAAAACGAACACCTATTGTAAGCATCCACAAACACGGGGGTAACTGATGCATTGCATGTGTGCTGCAGTGCAGAGCCCGCATCCAATACGTCTGATCCTCGGCAGTTATCTACACATGGGGTTTTTACTGGGAATGCCTCAAGTACAAATCCAATTCAAGACAGTCTTTCGCCCAGCTGATCTGATCAAGAGAACACATTGAGGTGCAGCACATCTTAGCATGTGTGCTTTGCCTGCACGTATCCATTGCACACAGAACCACCTCCCAAAATATTAAACCAGGGTGTGTGTCAGTGTATAAAGGCATCAGGTCCAGATGTGGCTGTCTGTATACACTGAACTCAGAAAAATAAATACCTACCCTGGAAACTATGTTTGCATGAAAACCATAATGGCTGGTTTTAATTACAGAGTCAGATGTTTTTAATTACAGGGAGAGATGGTGGAAATGGCATGTGCATGTAAGCGTCGACCCTGCTGTCACTGCTGATTATAGTGCGTACTTAATCGAGTGGCTTGATATTGCACAGAATTTTAGTCAGCAACAAGGGGAAAGTCTTTTCTTATGTCTATTATGTCCTTCTGTTTGATATATGACCAGATTGTGAATTACAATTTAATATCCAAGTCTAATTTACAAAGATGTTTCTGTGTAATTGTGTCTTACCATGCTTATGTGTGACTTACTTGTGCAATTCCAAGAGTAAAATGTCATTATGTAAGAAAACAGCTTTTTAAATCACGGTGCATTTTATTGTTTCCCTGGGTCGTCTTCTTTGGCATCAGGAACCTCATGGTCCCTGAGCGATTATACAGATCTCGCAGGCAGGCTGGAATCCAGGGGAAACCTACCATCACTTATCGCACCCTTGGCCAAAACGTGAGGGGCAACCGTCACCAGCAAAGGTTCTGTTTCTGGGCCCTATAGGCTACAGCTTTCTGACTATTTATCAGAGGCTCCTGTCTGTACTTGCCCAAAGTATTGGGACTTTCAGTAAAAGTGGCAAACCCCATGCCACCATCACAGACTAAGGTGGCCTGTGTGGGGGACCTGGCTAGGCCAGTATCCACCTCAGTACCCCATGATAACCCAACTAAATTTTTGGGGGTGCTACTACTACCTGGGGGGTTACTGCCAGGAGCACCAGGAGGTGCTGTAGTAGTAGGAGGAATATTTTCCTTATTTCTGGCCTTGGGGCAATCAGAATCATATTTCTTGTGGCCTTGCTTTTTACAAACAAAGCAATAAGGTTTCTTTCCAGGGGAAGCAGGAGTTTGTGACCCACCCCCAGAGGAGGACTTTTGGGGACCTTCAGAGGACTTCTCTTTAGACTTATCCCCACATTTCTCTTGGGTTTTAGAAGTATCTTTCTTCTGGTCACCACCACCTTGGTTCTTCTGCTTAACCCTGGTTCTGACCCATCTATCTGCCTTCTTTCCCAATTCTTGGGGAGAAGTCAGATCTGAGTCCACCAGGTACTGGTGCAAAAGCTGTTTTTGACAATTATTAAGGATCTGCTCCCTCATAATCAAATTGTACAATCCTAAATAATCATGCACTTTGCTGCCAAGCAACCAACCTTCCAGAGCCTTTGTAGCACTATCCACAAAGTCTACCCAGTCCTGATTCTGTGCCTTCTGGGTGTCTCTGAACTTAATCCTATACTGTTCAGTGATTAAGCCAAACCCATCAATGAGAGCACTCTTCAGAACTGAGCAATTGTCAGTGATCCAGCGATCAGGGAATCGATAAATTTTACAAACGTAGGCCCATTTACACTACCCAACTGATCCCTTTACGCTGGGGTTTAGTGTGATGCAAGTTTATTCCTAATTCACTAAATACACTTTAGAACCTGCATTTCTCCTAACAAAATATATGTGGCAATAGACTTTTTTGATGTTGAGTAGTTGATGACAATAATATGTACTTATCTATGCATCTATACTACTAAATAATAACAGACTCAGTATGTAGTTTTATGTTATTTATCGTAAAATAATATGAGAAATAAATGCTCATCAAGTACAGTTACACGAATGCAAATCATAGATTATCAGAGAGAGAGAACATTAGCAATGTATAAATTCAAACTCATGTCAAATAAACAATGCATTGAAGGAGTGGATAGACGAAGAGAGATAAGTTTCAGAGACAAATACATTTGCAAACAGAAATGCAAAATTTATATCCGTACTAACCCAAGTAAAGATCAGAGAAACTACCCCACTGGACAGTCAGGGCAGCAAGGCCACTCAAGTAGAGTCGAATAGCAAAGATAAAGACAGGAGTCAGGAATCAGGTAGGCCTCTATCTGGAAACAGCAAACCGACAACAGCGACGATCTCCCACTAGCTAAACACCAGCCGACCCAAACCACAGTAAACCACAGTTATACCCTAAAACCTAAATGTCCAACCCACATTTGTTTCATTCTACAACCAAGCTCTGTCCCTCATTGGCTAATAATGGGGGTGTTCTGTCACACCACTCTCATCGTGATCCCTTTATTCACTAACTTATTGTTTTAGTTTCTTCAATATGACGACAGATCCTTTTCAAGAAACATTTTTTAACACAATCATATTACATATTCTACATGTTGCGAGTCTCTACGCTTCCATTGTTCGCCTCTGCCATCTCGTGAGGAAGTTGTACGCTTCCACTTGTTTATCAGTATCCTCCTTCCGCAACCTTGGCAGACTTTCAGTACATCATGAAGGACATTTCTTCATGCTTTTGCGTTCTCTCCTTATTCAAAGCCCATTTAAAAATCATCTTTTTCTTTCAGCAAGCTTTAACCCCAAACTGGCATGCAGGAAAGTAGGCCCATGCTTGTCTTTCTATGAGAACAGAACATAAACATTTATTATTTTCATGAAATGGAATTCATTTCGCGCACCATCCCATCATTTGCACTAACCCATGCATAACCCGTATTATTCCTAGCAAAGTATTATTAACGTGCACAAAAGCAGCATTAGTTTTTTATTGAAGCAACTTTTGCGGCCTAGTTTTTATGCATTAGTACACGCATTAGTTTACGCATGCGCATAAGCATTTCCTTATATTAGCGTTTCTTAATAATAATTTTCACAGCACACTGTTAATAAATGTTACTGAGGGTTTAATCCGAGCAGGTTTTATTTTCTCAAAACCCTGCTCCATCATCAGCATCCTCTTCTCTAACAGTGAGGAGCTTATCTCTACCTTTGTCAGTAAAGGAGAGCCACAAGATTGCTGCCCACTGCTCCTGAGGGACCCTTTGTACTTTACAGGCCCTCTCTAGAGCAGTTATCCATTTGTGGATGTCATCCCCAACATGGTAGGGTGGGACAAACTTGCTCAGGTTCCTATTATCAAAGGAATGTTCCTTAACTCTAGGGACACTGTTGCTGCCACCATGGTTCTTAAGTCCCAACTTTTTTCTAGCTCTCTGGACTTCTAGGGACTCCTTGTCAAGGGCCAACTGCTCTTGCCTGAGCCTAAGCCTAGCTTTCTCAAGCTCAAGAAGTTGGTACTCCCTATCAAAAGAGTGGTCCCTCTTGCTAGATACAGAGGTCCCTATAGACTGTCCTGAGTGATTAGACTCTGCAGAGGGAGATCTAGATCTCCTCGGTAAACTCTGCCCTCTTCCAGGAGGAATGAAGAGGGGGCCCTCAGGGCCTTCTGCATTTTCTTCTGGAAAATCTGAATTGTCCAGGTGGGAGCCATCGGGTTCCCCCTGATCAGGGTTAGATTTTAGGTCATAGAGGGTGTCCCCTCCAGACCTATCCTCAATCCCTGTCCCACCCACTCTGTCCTGTTCATCTGACCCAGGGGTTTTCCTTAGGTCATCTAACAGTAACACCTCTATCAGGCGTTGAGTGTTGGCACTCCTCCCTGTCTTCAGCTTCCTAGAGGCACACAGTGCTTTCAGTTCCTGGAACGAAAATTCACTGTATCTAGAAGGCAGAGAGCCGCTGGCATCTCCTTTAGTGGACATACTAAGTGTGGTGTGGTGTTGCACCTACCTAACCTAGTGGGAGCTAAACTCTCTTAAGTTGGAGAAAGGGCATGCTAGATCCTTAACTTACCCAACCCCAAGTCCAGTAGAACTTACTATTCTAAGCTTGTATTATATGTGCCTAGTACTAGTGGTTTTTCAGTTAATCAACATAAAAGATTTATCTGGTAAAACAATTCAGGCTTGAATCCCAACCGCTGCACACCATTGTGAAAAGCTGGCCTGGTATAGGATGTCCACTAATGTAAGTGGGCACCTTGCACCAGTCCAGACAACCCTTATGGTGATTTAAGAGGTTTCAGACAACCTTAGAAATCTATCCAAGTGGTAGCTGTGGAGAGCAGCCTTCAGGCTTAGCCTTGAAGCAGTGTAAAGCAGCTTGTTTTACCAGAATGCAATCTTATAGTATAGATTAAATGAAAAGAGACCCACGCAGTAGTTATAAAAATATGTATTTATTATATAACACTATCTAGTACGTTACAATATCTCCTACACAGAGATAGACACAAAGCACACAATACTTAAGCAAAGAAACAACAGTATATAGCACTAATACACAGTGGACCCCACGGGGGGTCCAAACCATATACTAGGAAAGTGGTATAAGAACCACGACTCGAGTCAGGACAATGTCAAAAGGACGTAGAATTGCTGGGACCCCAAGGAACCACCCAAGGTGAGTAGATAGGGACCCCACGAAGTGCGTGTGCAGTGTGAGAACACGACCGCTTTCTCTGTACAATTCTCTGTGCAAGTCGCGGTTGGATTTTTAAAGTTTAAGGGCCATTCCCAGTGAACTTCGAAGAAACCCTGTGGAAGACAGAAGGTTGGAGAGCCACCCCAAGTACCCAAGTTACCTATCCCAGGGAAGCCGGGTGCATAGGTGTGAAGTGGTGTCGGAAACCGCCGTCGAACCCAATGGAGGACTTCGAGAAAGTGCCACTGTTGGAAGAGGAGAAAGTGTCCGTTGGAATCCAAACGTGGATTCTTGATGAAGAGTACCCAAAAGCAGAGGGGACAGAGTCTGGGTCACTTGAGAGTGACCAAGGACTCGGTAGACGAATGCCCACCGATGTCGGGTGCTTCAGGATAGTTGACGGTGACCTTGACTCTGCAGCTGCGGGGACCAGGCGACGTCGAGGATGACCAGAAGCCGGATGCGAGCTGTCCCACGAAGGATATCGAGTGCTGAGGGGTCGGTGTCCAGCGGGAGCACCAACAAGCCTTGGCAAAGGCAACCCACGCAGGAGTGGGTTGCCACGCAGTAAGTGTATGGTTTAGACCAGCAAGGTCCAGGAGACTCACCACACACAGGGGAGTCAGGGCAGGCCCAAAGCAATCAGGGGAGCCAAAGGAAAACAAATGTAACCCTCAATTGGACCCACAGGCCGGAGGCACAGGAGTCACGAGATGACCTCGAGCAGCTTCCCAAAACAACAGGCCACGGAGCACTGGGTGCGAGGTGGTTGAAGATCTTTACAGGAGAAGTTGCCAGAATTTAGGGCTACTCGGAGCCAAATGCACTTGTTGCAGAATTGCCAACAAGCACTTGCACTTTCAAAAGTACGCGGTGCACAGGGGTTTGGGTATTGCAGCCCCCACGAGGGATTCTGGCCTCAAACTGAGTGAGAGGGCAGCTCGGGCCTCGAGGGACATAGGAACCCACCTCCTGTGTTGAGGAGCTCGGGATCAGCAGACGGGTCTGCAGTGTTGCGGTGCCTGCGAATGCAGGGGAGTGACTCCTTCACTCCAAGGGAGATTATCTTCAGGTGCATTGGATGCTCCACAAGTCCTGCACAGATCCTGTATGGTGCACAGGCACAGACAATGCAGCAGACTGAGAGGGAGACGTAGTCAGGCCCAAACAAAGTCCAGCGAAGTCCAGAGTGCCCAGACGGTCGAAGTGCAGTGGTTTCAGTTCTGAATCTTGTCCACGACGAATCTAAGGTCCTACAACCAGGTAAGCCCTTAAGGAGAGGGTTGGAAAGATTCAGGGGACCCTCCCAGGTGAGGGTCTGGACAGGGGGAGGTTACTCCCATGTCCTTTGTCCAGTTTCGCGCCAGAGCTGGAGCCAACGGCTCCCAGGACTGGTTTATACTGGACTATGCACTGGGACACCAAATGTGCCCCTCATGCACACTTTCAGGCGCTGGCAAGCACACCCACCCAGCCCGAATACACTAAATCCTGTCTGGGAGGTGGTCACACCTCCCTTTGACAGGTGCCTATTGTCCTGCCTTCCCCTGCTCGAGCTTGGCTCAGCAGCAGGAAGGCAGAAATGTGTCTCTGGTCGGCAGAAACCAGTTTGTGCTGTCCGGAGCTAGAAGGCTGGTACCAGAAACACCGGGAGCCCAAGAAGGGCCTTCCTTGTGGGTGGAATTATACCTCCCACACCGGTTACCGGTGTGGGGGTATGATTCCAACATGTTTGACACCAAACACGATAGGGTTTGTTGCAGCCGTTTTCGAGATGGTCATCAGGCAGTCGCATATTGCCCCTCTATACTAGTACATGGCTGCTTCACTGACAACCCGGGAGAATGGACTCCGTAGGCTGCAGGGGTGTCCTGCTCATGCAGGGGCACCGTCTCACTAAGAACCAAGCACCCTGCCCTCAGGATTGTAAAGGCCTGCTATAGGGGTGACTTATAGGTTTTAAGTGCAGTGACCCTTAGATATAGTAAACCTATATATTAAGTGGTGCATGCACCAACTTACACAGGCTGCAATGGCAGGTCTGTAGTTCCATTTTGCATGGCCTCTCATGGGTGGCATAATACATGCTTCAGCCCATGGGAGGCCTCTGGGGTACTCATGCCCTGGGTACATGGGTACCATATACTAGGGACTGACAAGGGTACCCCAGTATCCAATCTGGAGTGCACCTAAGTACATAACCTAACAAGTTAGGGAGAAAGCAGATCGACTGGGGTCCTGATGAGCAGGATCCCAGTAAGACTAGTCAAAACACAGCTTAGTACCTGGCAAAAAGTGGGGTACACATGCAGAAGGATCCTACCTTCCTACAGCATGAAAACCATAATGGCTGGTTTTAATTAGAGTAAGATGTTTTTAATTACAGGGAGAGATGGTGGAAATGGCATGTGCATGTAAGCTTCGACCCTGCTGTCACTGCTGATTATAGTGGGTACTTAATTGAGCGGCTTTATATTGCACAGAAGTTTAGACAGCAACAAGGGGAAAGCCTTTTCTTATGTCTATTATGTCCTTCTGTTTGATATATGACCAGATTGTGAATTACAATTTAATATTCAAGTCTAATTTACAAAGATATTTCTGTGTGTAATTGTGTCTTTCCATGCTTATGTGTGACTTACTTGTGCAATTCTAAGAGAAAAAATGTCATTATATAAGGAAACAGCTTTTTAAATCACAGGGCATTTTATTGTTTCCCTGCGTCGTCTTCTTTGGCATCAGGAATCTCATGGTCCCTGAGCGATTATACAGATCTTGCAGGTAGGCTGGAATCCAGGGGAAGCCCACCATCACTTATCGCACCCTTGGCCAAAACGTGAGGGGCAACCGTCACCAGCAAAGGTTCTGTCTCTGGTCCACCAAACAGTGATGTGAAGGGTCTCCTCAAAGTCCAGACAAGAATCCAGGGGAAACCCACTACCACTTATCGCACTCTTGGCCACAGCTTGAGGGACATCGACTACCAGAAAATATTCTGTCTCTGGTCCACCGGGCAATGATGTGAAGGGTCTCCTCAAAGTCCAGACAAGAATCTAGAGGAAGTCCACCACCGCTTATCACTCTCTTGGCCACAGCCTGAGGGACATTGACCACCAGCGAAGGTTCTGTCTCTGGTCCACCGAGCAGTGATGTGAAGAGTCTCCTCAAAGTCCAGACAAGAATCCAGGGGAAACGCACTGCCACTTATCACACTCTTGGCCACAGCGTGAGGGACATCAACCACCAGCAAAGGTTCAGTCTCTGGTCCACCGAGCAATGATGTGAAGGGTCTCCTCAAAGTCCAGATAAGAATCTAGGGGAAGCCCACCATCGCTTATCACACTCTTGGCCAAAGCTTGAGGGGTAACCACCACCAGCAAAGGTTCGGTCTCTGGTCAACTAAGCAGGAAAGTGAAGGTTCTCCTCAAAGTTCAGACAAGATTCCAGGGGAAACGCACCACCGCTTACCACACTCTTGGGCAAAGCTTGAGGGTCAACCCCTACCAGCAAAGGTTCGGTCTCTGGTCCACCGAGCAGGGATGTCAAGGGTCTCCTCAAAGTCCAGGCAGGAATCCAGGGGAAACGCATTACCACTTATCCCACTCTTGACCAAAGCTTAAGGGGCAACCACCACCAGCAAAGGTTCTGTCTCTTGTCCACGGAGCAGTGATGTGAAGGGTCTCCTCAAAGTCCAGGCAAGAATCCAGGGGAAACGCACAACCACTTATCACACTCTTGGCCACAGCTTGAGGGACTCTGACCATCAGCAAAGGTCCTGTCTCTGGTCCATGGAGCAGTGATGTGAAGGGTCTCTTCACAGTCCAGATGATGTACACAAATTTTAAGCCTGAAAAGGACAGTGTCTATCCAACGTGGAGACACAGGCTGGGAATCTGAGCCATTCAACCGTCTGCTTTGTTCAAACTATAAAGAATTGTCCCAGTCCGGGACACTTAGTTCAGAGTGTTTACTGGTTTCTGAAGCAGGTACTCACAGGCACGGCCACCTGGCACTGGTCAAGAAGCAGCTGTATAGTAACACCAGTCAGAGTCATTTGGAGGGCCATCATTACTCAGTGATAGACAGCAACACAAAAAGAGAAGGGGTAAGTTTCACTGAGGTGGGTGACAACCACTCTGAATAAAGATAGAGATGGCATCCTCCCTCTACCTGAAAGGCAAAACTAGCTTCTAGGAGAGAGTCTTTAACACATAGATGAATAGGCTAGCCTGCAGGCAGACCACCACCATGTGTGCTACCAAATGGACACACTCTATTAATCAGACACAGTGAAGTAGTCACACACCCTTACACATGCATACACCACACACTCTATCCAAACCAGTCCCACACATGAGTTACACAAGCAACCTGGTTATCGGGGATTGTGAAGACCTTTACCAGGCGTCAGTGGGGAGTCTTCTGGCAGGGGTAAAGGTGAAAAGGCCAGTACCCCTGGCCTATGACCTCCACTGACACCAGCAATAGTTACCTAATTCTTTGGGGTAAGGTGGTAGCAGTCATACTCACTCAAGATGGGGGGAGCTCCTTGTTTGTATCCCCTTTCACAAGAGCCTAGTCCTGCAGATGAGCAACAATGTTGAAATGTGGAGTACCTTGAATGGACTTGTGGAATTCCAGAGCATTGTAAAAATTTGAATTTCCAGTCAGCACAGTGAGTCTGGCGAGGCAGAGTTAACAGTATTTCTTCTCTGTCTCTCAAAAGCTTGGTGTTTGTGCACAGAGCAGGATCAATAATCTTCCGGCATACAGTTGGTGACCTTTCTGGCTATTTGCACAACAAAGGCCTCCCTCTGCTCTGATGAGATACTATGTGTACACCACCACCCAGTCAGTCCTGGGGGAAGAGGGAGCGAGGGTTATCCTGAACCTGTTGTTTTTCTGAAGACAGAATCAGCTGCCATTTTAGATCCACTGTCAAAATAAGGGATGTTAGCCATCATCTATTGTGAAGAACCAAATATTTTATGGGGTAATACCTCATCTGCAATTGCTCTGATCACGTTTGAAAATAAGATTTAGGTTTGGCGATAACCCCCATTGTCCTGCGGGCGTTGAGTGGAAAGGATCTTTCAGCTTCCTGCACAGTCCAGGCTGGCGACTGATAAACCAAGGACGCCATTGTTTCTGGGATCAGATGTTGAAAGGATATCATTTAATGTGACTGAGACCCATGCTCTTGGCACTGACTCCCCAGACAATTTCAACTGAGATTTGGGAGATTTGAAAACAAGAGAAACAAATTGGTTTGTCTTGGCGCCTCTCTCTCAGAAGATTACTGAGTAAATAGATCTAGGCAGACAGGGGTTTGGCAGCAAAACCCGGATCTAGCCCGGAAATGGTGTCAGGTACTGACAAGCTATGTCTTAATCAAGTAAGTACTGAGGT
Source organism: Calotriton arnoldi (assembly GCA_963921515.1). Lineage (NCBI taxonomy): Eukaryota > Metazoa > Chordata > Amphibia > Caudata > Salamandridae > Calotriton > Calotriton arnoldi. The sequence continues at coordinate 436,834 of CAWUFW010003603.1, read as the reverse complement.
TTATTTTGTCCATAGCATTTACAAGGTAATCTTCACTGCCATCAAACACAGCCAAGATTTAAATGTATGCAGACATCTTCTCTTTAAGTTTACCTTTTGTAGAGTTTTTTATGAATAGTAGCAAAAGTATGCAGAAACCTTTGCTAAAATATTGCTTTTTGTGACATGAATTGTGGTAAAGGTCGTGATTTTGATACAAAATTTGGAATGTGTAAACTTCATAACCTGTGCAAAGTTTTCAATCGAACTGCGTGGAGGTTACGAAAAATTAATAATCATTGGCAAAATCAATAGATCTGACTTTCCTGTGGTCCAGCATACAAACACAGGCATGCAGAGATTATTTGGTTGGTAGTGGTGGTAGCGATGGTGGTAAGAGGTGGTGCTGATAGTGGTGGTCATGGTTGTGCTAATGGTGCTAATGGTGGTGGCAGAAATAGTGATGTAATGGTGATGGTGGCATTAATAAATGTGGTGGTAATGGTGGTAATGAGGGTAATAATGGCAGTAATGGTGGTGGTGGTTGTAAGGGAAGTGGTGGTAATGATGGTAATGTGAATTGCAATGGTGATGGTGGTGTGGTAGGTGGTGGATGGTATTGATCGAGAGGAGGCAGAGAGACGGTGAGCTCTGTTTATTGTGCTGAGCAAAGATGGAGAATTACAGGAGAGTCCAGCCGCAGGAGGACCACAGGCACGAGAGGGAGGAGTGCTGCCAGGGGCTGAGATGTGTAAACAAGTTCTAGGCATCTCTAGTGATACTGGAACTTTGTGTTCTAACAGCACAGGAGGTCATCACAGGAGGTGTCAGATGCATGGAAGTTGGAGGCATTGGCCCAGTAGAGCAAGAACCATGGTAATAACAAGGAGGCAGGGACTGAGCATTAGCTGGGACCTCCTGAGATGGGATGACCATGGAGGCATCAGGCCATCCCAATATGTGAAGATGGAAAAAATAGCTGTTTGGTTTTACATCTTCACACATCAAGACTGCCCGATACCAACATTTATACCAGCCTACTGCAGGTAATAAAAAAAACACATTACTACTAGGATCACTTTCTGTATACAATGCAAGTATGATATAACGAATGCAATGTGTTATGATTAAGTGTATTTTTTCAGATGGAAAATAGTTCCTCATGCACTACAATGCAAGCACTCTATAGAAGGTGAAAATGACACACCGAAAAGCCATCAGCATGCAATGATAGAGTGATTCTCCTCTCGGCGGAGCCAAGGCTCACTCTATGTATATGTTATTTAAAGAATAAATAATAACTAGGTTTTGCACACATCTGCACTGTCAAAGCAGACCTAAAACCTTCACAATTTCCACACACTTTAACTGTAGGATGATCCAATCCTTGCTTTGTGAACTATTACTAAGGAAAGTGAGCAGTGCTTAATTTGTAAAAAAAAAAAAAAAAAAAGAAAGAAAATATGTGTCAGGGCCCTTGTCAGGAGGCCACTGAAGATTGCACCACCCATTGCCCCCGTCAACGCTGCCAATGACACTACCAACACAACTACTAACCATCACACTCCTACAAGTATGACAATTCTTACTATTCCAAGCCCCCAAAGCTATCAGAATTGCTTGAGTAGCAGGTATTAGTCATTTTTAATATATATTGAAATAATAAACAACTATTGTGTGGTCATCTCTGAGTTACACAAACAGCACCACCATCTGGCAGACTGTCATAAGTACCAGTGGTAGCAATTAAGTGCAGTGCCCGCCGACACAAACAAACAGTGGTAGGGCGGGTAGAGGAGGTGCAGGAGGGAGAGCTCGGGGGGTTGGGGGGAGATTTAATAATAATAATAATAGAAATAATAGAGACTTGCCTGAAGCTGCCGCCCGTGATGCACCTCGGTCTTCCTGGTCCCAGCAGCCCCTGGGACATCATCACAGACTACCTGTGCAATCCCCGTGCTGCTCTCATTGTATGAGAGCAGCGTAGGGATTGGCTTCTCGGTCTTCCTGGTCCCAGTAGCCCCTGGGACATCATCACAGACTACCTGTGCAATCCCCGTGCTGCTCTCATTGTATGAGAGCAGCGTAGGGATTGGCTTGAGCGGGCTGGCTTGACACACTTCTCAGGCACTGGAATCTGTGCAGTTTTTCCAACTTTGCTGTGCAATGCAGCAAGGTTGGAGACAACAAAGGTGCATGTGTGTTTGGCCGGCCTAAGACAGCCGGCCAAACACACATGCGCACTTATAAGTGCATCAGCCTCTCCTCCCATTGCCCTGGCCCCGCTCCTCCCTACAGCGCGGGCTCAGAGCCAGCAGCTGAAAAATAAAACGATGTTAAAATATTGTTTTATTTTTCAGCTGCTGGCTATGAGCCAGTGGGGCGACACTCCTCCGCCTTTGCGGAGGAGCCGCCCCTGATTAAATGGCAGTGCTGAGGCCTGGAAACCACCAGCTCAAATTAAGCACTGAGAGTGAGACACTCGAGTCATTACCCCTGATATCTTGATGCTAAGAACGAGTTACCCTTGCTTTACTGCATACCTCAAAATTCAGTGTGCTTCTCCCATCCATACAATAAGTGGCTGTCAAGATTTTTGAGACACTCATGTCCCTAAATTCTTATACATCCGGAGGATTACTCCAATCACTATTCCTGATAACTTTTCAGGTGGAGGCCAGACAACTTGTGCTCCATCCTGCCCCATTCCTTGGTGTTTGATGCAGAGGTGTACTTAGCATGACTGCAAAGGAGGTATCTCTTCTCCTGGAGGCCCATAAATCTGCTCAACTGAATACTGCAGAGCAGTGGCGTAACAACATGTCTGGGGGCCCCCTGCAAGAAATGCTGAAGGGGCCCCTCACGCTCGCATCAGTAGGGGCTGAGGGGGCCCTCTCCAGTATCGGTAAGCCTGGGGGCCCCTCGCACTGCAGGGGCTGCGGGGGCCTTTCTTACGCCCCTGCTGCAGAGGACAAACCGGCTGGAGCAGGTTTCCTTCCTGAGTCCCATGGGAAGACTGAGGCAATGGAAAGCATCTTCCTTTAAATTTTTACACTTCCTTTTTTGAAATTATGTTTAGAGTTTCCTGAAAGAAAAATATTTGAAAAGTAAAGCCGGACATTTATAAAGTTTGAAAATAATGAATTCAATATATAGCTTTGAAATACCTTGCATATGTTTCCTTTTCCTCTTGTATTTTGAAATGCTGCTTTTATTTTGCTTTTTTCTAAACAAGGCTTTACAAGCAAGCATTGACAAAGTGAATAGTTTGGCACTCCAAATTATGAACGAGAGACCTATTGTGTTTTTCTCAAAGCTTGTTAATTGTAGCATGGATCCCCACATTAAGGTGCGGTGTGTGACTGCACTTATATGTGGAAGGATGCCTGTGGGTCCCAAGAAATGTGAAGCCCCCGTCCTTGGTCAATTACCTCATATAACAGCTTGTTTCTCTTGCAGCCTCAACTGTAATATGGTACAGGCGCAAGGGCAAAGGGATTGCATGCGACCATGCCACATGCAACTGAAGGAACACCTCCTGGTGATCACACCTACACACATTTTGTGCTTATGCTATACATATCAAAGATGGGTTGCACAAGCGTCTACAGCCCCTTCTGTAATTGAAAGTGCCATGGGGTGCAAAAAACAGAAGCAAACACAGAATTCTTGAAACGTAGGAAGGCGGCAAGTAGGCGGGACTTCTTCATCCACATTTCACAACGAAAGCTCCAGGTAAGGTCCCATTAAGTGGACTACAAAGGAAGAGCACAGTTTCTTGTGTAGCCATCTTTGCTGTGCAGAATGAGGAGGATTTGCTTGTCCAATGAGAGTGCCCTTATGGGGTATGAGATATACATGGAGTGCAGTTATGGTTCATAGAGGGAAGAGGAAGTATTAAACACTTCTTCTCTGGAAACTTCAAGCCCTGGAATTCTGGACCATTCATCACCAGGGCGGGACTGGCCGCAGCGGGCACCGGGCGTTTCCCCGGTGGGTCGCCAGGGTGGGGGCAGGTTTTGGGCCCCTGAGGAGCCGTTTCTGTTACCGGGATGGCAATATCGGCCCCCTGTAACAAAATTGGCCGAAACCGGCCCCAGGAAACAGCTCTGCCGTACCCCCCCTCGGCCCCTAGGGGTGCCGGCTGAGCAGTTTGCCAGGGCCGGTTTCGATTCCCAGTCATCACCTCTTGGTACACTTTCCTCCACGGTCAGAAACACAAAGAGTGGCTTCATATTAACCCAGTGTGGCCCAGCAGGCAACAAAAGAGGAACACAGCACATGAATAATAGATGTTTGATAAAAGGAAGCCAAGAACGTTTATATTGTAATCATAACTTTTCAAAAGAAGAGATGATATTGGCATGTAACCCATTTCCGCTGAGAGGGATCCCGCACTCATGCCACATTTGAACACATTTCATGGTATTGAATTTGTGGATGGCTGAGGCCATGTGAATGAGAGAGAGAGAGAGAGAGAGCCTACAGGACAAGTAAAACCTTGACAAACTCTGGCAAACATGGCAGCAGTAAAGTCTGATGTCCTGCCTTGAGAAGTAACCCTAATAATAATGGTGGCATGTGGTCACCAGGGATAGTCAGAAGAATGCAAGAGTGCTCTCCAAATGGGAAGCAGCCACATTAGGGCAGGCAATGGCTTCAGTCCCCAAAAGTGAGAAAGCATCAATTGTGGATTATAGACCACGTTTACCGTATTTCCAGTCAGTACAAACTACCTGCATTCACTTCTTAAATGAGTCCAACAGTGAAAGAAATATGGCGGCAGAGTGGCGCTTCTTGTCCATGGCTGTGCAGGGAGGTGAGGTCAAAAGAGAGGGAAATTGAGGTACTTCCTACTACAGCTGCAACTGTACAGCTCCTGTTCTAAGACTGAAAGGTGCATTTCTGCTTTATGTGCTGCCTGTGCTGTACTTGCTCTGCATGAGAACTAGGAGTAGGCTCTGTATGCTGCTACCTGTGTCCTACCTGATCTGTGAATGAGTAAAGCTTGCCTCGATGCCAATTAGCCGACCCTGGGTTTAGGTGTATGTGTTTATTGTAAAGGGTGTATGTTGTTTTTTGATATGTTTTGATGCACAAACAGAAACACACATGCAGGGACCCACATCAGTACAATGGAACTCTGCCAGGAATCTGCAGTCAGTTATCCCTATCAAGGGATGGGAAATGGCCATTTCAAGATGTGGTTTGGGGAAGGGAAGGGGGATGGATCACCCACACGTTTGGTGGAAGTGTACAAGAAGGGCTTTATCCACAGGATGCATTTGCATAGAAGACTTCTATACCTTTTGTGAGGAGTTCTACTCTATGGAAAGCCGCGCCTGGCGCAGCATCCACGCGCACCACCGGGAATGTTTGTGAACAGAAAGAAAAGCCAGAGAAGTATTCTCAGACAGAGACATAAATCTGTGCCTGTGCTTCTCCATTATTCTCATGAACAGGGCCCCAATTATTATATAAACAGGAACTCTATAGGTGTTCCGACAATGTTTTTGACCAACACAAGTTTACCAGGTGTCTTCCTGAACTCTTTCTGGGCAGCATTCCAGACCTCATTGCCTTTGAACTGAGGCCTCAGACCGTCAGCCACCCTTTTGGAGCGCATCCCTTCCATGCACGGGCTCTGCTAGTAAACACAGCAAAATGATGTCACCCTTGAAGACTGGCACCCCACTAACAGATGACTGCTGTCCAGTGATGCAATATGTGACTGACACTTCCAACTGAGCAATGGCTGAAGGGGGCTGGCCCATTGCCCCATTCATGTAAGCTGTCCTGTGGGCTGTTCAAAACGTGAATGACACTTCCAACTGACCAGTGGCTGAAGGAGGCTGACCCAAACCCCTCTCTTTGTATATTGTATATAATCTACATTGAGTAAGTTTCATAAAAACACTGCAAAGACTACCAGAGCGGTCTCCAGCCCATCCCTAAAAATTAAACGAGTACAGCAAATGAAACCATTCCCTGTAACTGTTGTACAACACACCACACCACATGTTTGTGGTGCAGCAATTCTAAACTTTGATCTGGTGACCTCAACATGTTTGCTTCCAGTCAAAGCCTTTAGTAAATAGTTAGTTCCTACTCAACCCTAGTATTACTGCAGGAGCCACAGTTGATTTCCTTGGCCCACAATGCTCTTTGTGGTGATGTGCATCGTGTGAAACCCTCTCTGCCTGGCTCAAGCACGGCTGGGCACAAAAGGACAAGGGGTGGGGGGTAAACCACATCCTTTGGGAGCAGGGGGGTTGATCTCACTTGTGATTGCCACTGTGGCATTTGTTTCTGTTTATGGAGGGACCTCACAGACCTTTACATCTTCATGGGGACTCAAGCAAACTGCTGATTAATCAACATTGCATGTTCTCGTGGCTTTTGGGTGCAGAAAATTATTTCCTTCAATCACTCCTTCCAAACAGTCAATTTTGAAAGAAAAATATCATTTTGAAACTGTTGGAAGCCTGAAGAGATAGCATGGCGGAGTAAGTGTCCTCTGCTTGCATCTGGATGCGGCCTACAGCCAGAAGCTCGACTAGCATCATGGCTGACTCAGCTTTCAGCCTAAGAAAGCTGGTAAAAAGAGTGTAAGTTATTGAGTAGAATTGGCTAAATTATGTGGCACCACAAGCGAAACTGTGCAGCTAGCAACAGCAAATTATGTGGCTGATTAGGGAACTATAGGCAAAATATTTGGCACATTCTGGAGCATTAGTTCTTAAATATTCTAACATTTCATATACACCTTTGATTACAAATTGATTGCAACCCTACAGACACTACATTGGTTTCCATAAACGGAAAACTATACACACTTGGGAGTTCTTATTCCATTTGCTTTCCACTAACAATTATTTATGCTGGCTTGCACGGAAGTACAGGGACACCAAATACTGGAAAATGTCCCTTATTCCCCAGTAAAACAGCCTGTGTAAAAACACATACAACATTGCACTCATAATAAAATAAGGCTGTCTTACACATTTGTAGTGAAAACAAGGTGTGACTGGTTATTCTGTTCAACCCAGCTGTGGTTTAAACTTGTTCTGAGTTTCAAGTTTGCGCTGTGTTCGCACCTTAGGGCTCCTGAAAGAACTTTTCTTCAGCAAGAAGCTGCTCTGAAGAACAACATGTTATATTGAGTAATTATTATGAAATGTCTCTCTAGGAAGCACTTTGCAACTTTAAAAGGAAGTTTGGAACAAAGTGTCCCAAATATTTTGCCTGTGAGAGCCGTCTTGAAATACGTGCTGCTTTGAGAACACTGCGCTGTAGGCATGATTAATGTGAGGGGTGAAGCAAACCACATGTGTGTTAACACAGAAATCATTCTTTCCGCCGTGTTTGAATTACATGTAAATGTGTGCATTTTTATTTTATTTATTTTTTATTTATAAAGTTTTGTATAGCGTGAACATGACCCCAGTGGGTATCAGAGCACTTTACATGAAGGGAGGTAGAGAATAAATTGGACTAGCAAAATAGTTACATATAAGCATGACAGACACAACCGAGAATTAAAGATCTTGCATCTAGTATGACAGTGGCATATTAACTACATCTAGTCTAATGACTGCTGAACATTAACTACATGTGAATGAAAGTCTACCATCTGTAAGGCCAGAATGCAACTAAAGCAGGTGAAAGGCAACAGTTAGCTTTTGCCCAATGTTGCTGGCTGTGATGCAGTATCTGTGCAACGCTTTAAATGAGTTGTGACCTGTCTGAGTTACTATCATGGATACAAGTTGAGAAATTAACTTGAGTTATAGATGTTTTAATCTCCTCTTTTCTCTCATCTTCCGTTGGTACAGTAGACAAATCACACCATTGTTTCCTAACATTGAATTGTCCCCGCAGCCCCCAGCGGTGCCCATATTGTGGGTGCCCCGGGTGGGCACCAGGGCATCTATAGTGAAACAAATCACGGCTCCTGCCAGCACCCACTATGGTTGCTGGTTGGAGAGCTGGTAGGGGCCTTGGGGACATCGGACTCCCCATGTCCCCCAACATTTGCAATGTTGTGGATGCCCATGGTGGGCACCAGGACACCCAAAAAAAATCTAACAAAAAATTAAATAAATGACCATCATGAGCCGCTCATTTATTATTCACTGCTCCATGCAAGGATCCTCGCATAATACCCTGTGAGGGCTTTTTTAAATGATATTTTTTCTTCCTGGTGCTGCCCCTAGATGGGCAAGGGGTACCACCAACCATCTTTTTAATGTTGTGGGGGCTGCAGGGAGCGCAGCAGCCTCTAACACACATTTTTTTTAAAACACAGTAGGTCATTGAATCCATGACCCAGGAGAGCTTACCACATATATATATATATTTTTTTTTAAAGCACTCTGAGTGGGAGCTGTACGCTCTTGAGCTGGAGTGCAGGGGCCCTTTCTGGCTATTTTTTTGGCTGCACTTTGTGGCTTGAAAAATATTGAAAAAAGAATCAGACCTGTTCAATGTTTTTTTTTAACGCTTTATAAAAAATATTTTGAGATAATCACTATTATTAAATGTTGTAATTTATGAAACATATATTTGATTATAGTTATTGGTAATCTTTTGACAAAACCATTAGTTCTGTTTTATAGATGTTGATGTGCTGATCCCTGCGCACAGCAATGGATATCTTACTTTCCGTTAAAAATATCATAGGTGAAAGTGACGTTATAGTTAGGAATTGAATAATATCTTACTTTGCTTTAAAAAAAATATCTTAGAAATTCACTGAAAAAAATAAAGGCTAAATGGAAGTTATAGTTAGGTAAAAATGTCAGTTAAAACACCATTTTAACCAAATAAAACCACTGAAATTCACCAGTTATATTTGTGTCAAGTAACTCAAACTCATGCTGTAAAGTAACTATAACTCTCACCCTCGCTAGGTATTGCTAATTATCTCACATACATTACATCACTCATGACATGTTCTATGACATCAGTGATAACACCACTGCAATATCTGAAATGGCATCATTGATGACAACATTGTCCATTGTGAGGGCGCAAGGTCTAGTTACTTTAGGGCACAAGTTACAGTCACTTCTCCTAATTATAACGTCCATTTAACCTTTGTTTTTTTCTTAGTGAACATATATATCTTTCAGGGTGCATCGTAAGGACATGTTTGCCTCTGCGACCACATCTGTAATAAGGTACGGGCGTAGAGGCAAAGTGATTCCCTCATTTGCATGAAGCCGCGCCCCCATGCAAATGAGGTAGCACAATAGCACTGGCACTACATGCGATATCAGTATTACATAAGTGGTCTCACAAGCGTCTGCAGCACCTTCTCTAATACCAAAGTGCCCCGGGGACATACATAGCAGGCGCACATAAGTTGCGCCCTGGACCACTTGCCGTAATACGGCCCCTGGTGTAACACCCAGTTCTGGGTAATAATGCCTTTTCTGGTTCTCTGTAGGCTCTGCTCTACCTCCAGCATCTGGCTGATTGCACACCATCGATGACCTTCATGTCTGACTCTTGGCGTCTCCTGTAACTTTTCTGGAGCACCTCCAGTCACAGCAGCTGACATCGGATGCACGTTACTGCCTTAGTTCCCCTAGCGTTTGCTTATTTGAATCATGCGGGGAGGTGACCGTTCCTTCGACTTGAGCCTCTACCTTGCCACAATTATGCTCTGCTTCTTCGCCTTCAACTGCAGCCTCCACCATTGTTGTTGGTTTAGTCGGCCTTCTTTGGGTCAACTGAGATCTTCCAAGTTGTGGTAGAGCGTCACTCTGGAAAAGAGCATCACTCAGGGGAAAGTATTCACAGGGCCTTCAAGGAAGCATCGCTTCACTATAGCAACTCTCATACAAACCTTTTTAGCTGAAATATGTATGACCAGATAGTTATTATGTTGCAAGAGCTACTAATCCCTGTTTACACAGAAATCACAGCAGCAAAAGAAGCCCTGACTTTGGTCAATGTGTCATTTTAATATCAGGTCCCACACTTTGTCATTATTCTTTAGCAATTTCACAAATCATGGCTTCAGTGGTCTTTTCTTCATTTATATATTTATCTAGGGAATGTAATGATTATAATTTCAATTTTACTTTCAATTTTGCATTTCACTTCAACATTTATCTTCCTCAACTTCTTCTGCAGAGGACATCTTCCCTGTTTCTCACCTTTGTGTCCCAGACATCCCATAGATTAAATACAAACGGAGAGGGTTTGCTGCTCTGGAACAATGAGCAATCACAGCGTGTTTCTGGGGTGTTACTTAAGGCACAGACTCACTTGGATGAAGCAGACGCACCTGGAAGATGTTCCTTCCAGAGAAGGTTGCTAAAAGAGATAGTTGGCAATAATCCTTTGAAAGTGGAATTTAGAGTGAAACACGTGTCAAGAGTTGGTCAGAACACAAACAGTGCTGGCAGTTTCACAGCCTTGAGAGGAGTTTGCAGCACAGCATGTTAAGAAAGTGGCCTTGCTTTCGTGCATGACATCTGTGTCTGTCTCTCTCGTTCTCTACCCTCTGTTTACCTCTCTTTCTTTCTAATCTGTCTCCCTCCCTTGCCTTCTTCCTTTCTCTCCTACTTTACCTTTTCTCCTTTACCCTCTCACTCTATCTTCCTCCAGCCTCACCTCTCCCTCCCAGTTCCTCTTCTCCTTCTGTTTCCCCTACTTCGCTCCCTCCCGTCTTCTGTCTCTTTGTCCCTACTCTGCCTCTGTCTCACACCACTTCTTTCATCTTCTCGTTCTCCTTGCTTTCATTTCTCTCTCTCTCCTGTCTTTTGAACTCGTTCACTCCTCCCTCATTCTCTAATTCCCCCCTCGTCCTGTCCCATTTCTCTCTCCCTTGTTTACCTCCCCCCCATCATCTCACCTGTGTCTAAGGCATGATTTGTTTGCTTTTGCTGTCTCAAAATTACGACAGTCCAAAATGATAGCAGCTAATAATCAAATACAATTATAGTACACCTACAACTCAAATCTAACTGATATATTCTAATGATAACATTTCGAAAGTTTCTATGATTTTCAGAACCTTTACTATGCATGTAATCAACATGCACCCATGGTGGCATGGGCCAGCATATATGTTGTCTGAAAGCATGAGTGTGTGTGTCAGCGGAGGTGTTTCAGTGGGTGTGTGTTTGTGCATCAGCATATTTTCTGGATACAGAAGGATTTTCTGTGTGCACAGTCAAGCATATCACCCAATATATAACAACTACACCGTAAAGCAAATATTGCCTCTGTGCATACAGGAGTCTATATATGTGTTTTCTGTCTGTGCATCCAAATGTATAACAAAAAAACACATGCAGCCATCCCAACACAGAACGCATACAAGCTAAAACTAGTCAGACCTATTAGCTTTACCAATGCTTGTTATTGTGTGCAAGTATTTGCTTTGTAACCCAGGCTGCTGACTCTCTTTATGCAAGCAATGCCATCTCAGTGATTGTGATACAAGTCTGAGGTTCAACAGTGGGCAGGGAGATGCCACAGTCAGAATCTGCCCCACCTTCTAAAATCTCAGTGCACAGCGCCTTGTGGTATTAGAGTACAGACAATCAAGCGGCCTGACTTCAGAACGCGAGTCCCATGACTTTGCCTGTTGCCTGCCACAATATGCAAGTGGTAGGCACTGATGCCACTGTTTTTTATGGGCAAGACACAGACATGTCACTTCCACCTCAGGGGAAGAACAAGCTGAGCTGTAGTTCTGCTTGTTTTGTCTCACCAAGGAGCTAGTCAATGAGGTCTGAGCTTGTCAGTTGTTGCTACTGAAGTGTATTTGGAGAGCTCCCTAAGGCATGGTCCTACAGCCGGGTCCTTCGCTTATGTGTGACGGGCATGTAAAACTTAGGGCGGCCTACGGTACAGCTGCTTGGGGCAACCTCACTCACACCTATAACAATGTATTGTTTGAAAAATAACTTAAATCCTTTACATGACAGTACCCATATGGCGTCATAAAATATGTATTGTAAAAAAAGGCAAGACTCCCAGAATAACCAAATGTTGTAAATAATAAAGTGGTTGCACCATTTAACCCCGAGTTAGGTGTTGTGTCTTACTTGATTTAGTCGATGCTTTCTTTGTCACGTATTGGTGTGTTGATCGACCTTGGGATTGGCTGAGCGGAAGCCTCCCTCTGCATGCTCTGGGTCTCTCCTGCTCAGCCTTACAGAGCCTCCATGAATATGAAAAAACCCTATTTAAGCTTTCAGTATGATGGCCCTTTGTTGGCTTGGTTGACAATTATTGTCTGAAAACTGAATTTCTAGTGTCAAGAGTTGTTCAGCAAGTGACTGACGGCCACAATCGAACCGTCATATGAGCTCCGTACTCTACTCGCTGGGGTGTTTGAGGGAGGCCAGGCTTGAAGCCAAATATATATATGCAAGACATGACTTTTATTGCAAAGTTGAACTAGGTCTAGTCCGGCCTTCAGTATAACGTAATCTAAATCTAATGTAAGTAGATGATTAAACAGATCTAATGACCACACTGGTACCGCTTGCTTGATGATCACTGCTAGATGTGCAGCAAACCTCGCCCAGCAATAAACTTCTTTTTCCCACAAAAAATGACTTCTGTTTTGAAAACGTTAATGTTCAAAATATTTTTGTGGTGGTACATTTCCTCAGCTGTCAACAGCCACTGAAGTCCTTCAGGAGTTTGGTTACAAAGGATGTATCATCGGCAAGCTGTAAAGATCCAACTTACGCGACTTCTACTTGAGGTTCCTGCGACAAACTTCAAGTCATGGTAGAGATGCAGAATGTAAAAGATGAATAGGAATGGGCCAAAACACGTCCCTGTTCTAGCTCTTGTTTCGGTGAGTAATTTGGATAATTGTTGGTCCTCATCATCCAATGTGATCCTAACTCTTGTAGGTGTATTGAGATCTCCCAACAGAGCCAGAGCCAAAAAAGCGTTGTCAATGTAGGGCTAGTGAACCTTTCTCAATTGAAAATGACTTCAATGTTAATCCCGTGAGGACTATAATCTGTGTGCGTCAGATATGGAGAAGAGCGTTTCATTTAAAGTAAAGAGATTGTTTCAAACAACCACAATCTTATACAATCTCTCTTGGTTGTGTCAGCTATTTTTTAAATAAGCTGATAGGGCTGCTACAGAAAGGAGCTGTTCTAGATTATGATTTGGAAATTTATGAAACAGGTAAACAGGATTAAAATCCCAACTCCACTAAATGACAAAATCTTGTGATCCTTGACAAATCACTTTGGTCCTCATTACAAGTTGTGGTATTTTACTCGGAGTGATCACTCTGGCTGACGTTCCCCATCTCGCAAGTGTCTCCGGGCCCGTAATTATTGGAACTGCAAATTCTGGACCCGAAAATTCCAGAGCCTTTACAATGTTTAGGGGCTGCAGGCAGCAGCGTTGGCAACCTGCCACCATATCCCTGCAGCAGTGCAGATGGTGAGGAGAGAGGAAAAAGCATGGCTTGCACCCTTGACCCCTGCCCAGCACACCCTCCCATACCCACCAACCGTCTTGCTGACACTTTGTCTGCTAAGAGTCCGTGAAATACTTCAGTTGGTTTCTCCCCGGAATCTAGGAAAAACACTTGGTCAAGGGCCTAATATTTCTATATCTGTGTGGTTATTACCCATTCCAGGGAGAACCGTTGCAATTGCTGGAATTTGGTGTGGTGACAATAGCAGACTGTTGTTAAGGGGGCGGGGCCCTGCCCCCCACCTTTTTGCAAACATGAAGAGTGTTTGTCATGCTGAGCAAAGGTCAACCTGACAGACACTCTTATTGTTCAGGTCAGGCAGCATGGCTCTGTACATGTGCTAAATGCGCAGGTGCCTGACTCTCTGACCTGAACTGTGCCAGGCTGAAGATGTCATAATCCATGGGAGGGACTTCCTCAGCCTGGAAAGGCGCTTGGGGGTCTTCCCCCTCATGACTAGGGGGCACTTAACAGCTAGACTCAGACCCAGGCGCTCCAGTTTTAATGCCTGAAGTCTCACTGGCCCCATCTCACTCTGTGACGAGTGACCCATAAAAGGTCAGCCAGTGAGAGGAAGCGGCAGCTCCGAACTCTCCAGGAGCCACAGAGGCTTCCCTCCCGCCACAGAGATCACTGCTGCGGCCCAAGATTTTTTTTTTATTGTTGGGTGTGCCCTTGCGTGCGTGTATGTATGAATGTATGTGTATTTATGCGTGCCTGATGTGAATGGGTGTGTGAGTGTATGTGCTTGTGAATGGTGGGTGTATGTGTGTGCGCTTGTGAATGGACGGGGGAGTGAGTGTGCATGTAGATGGGTGAGTGTCGGTGTGAGTGTGTGTGTGCATGTGCATGTGTGGCCAACCCGTCCCCCTGCTCGAATGACCGGCTGCCACTGTCTGGAGATACCATTCGGAATTAGCACTTACGGCGACGGTACCCAGCGGTGCTTGTAAAGAGGGCCTTTATCCCTGTGCTTCAGTTGCCTGATCACCCAATCACTGGGGGCAGCTAGAGGCGGCCTGCTCCACAGTGTTTGATACACACGGACAAGTCTGGAATAAAAAACAGTTCTGCGCAGACATGTTTATTGTGGTCAGATGAGTAACTGCCCCTGTTTGTCTAATGGCTGAACGAGTACTTGAGGCTGATAAATGAGTCCCATGTGCAACGCAGCACAGGACAGGAACGTGTGATCAACATCTTCACTGTCCAGTTCCGCGCGCGCCTCCGAGTGCAGTCAGATGATGACGTCAGGCTGGGACAGCGTGTTCTTTGGCCGCTCCGAGCAGGATGAGGATAACTCTCAGATTTGGGGTCATTTCCATGTTATTCAGCTGCGCTCTCAAACCGCCTGCCTCCTTGGGAAACAACATTCCGAAGTGGAGCAATTGTAATTTATTTACAAACACACCACTGTTGAATTCACCTGTTCCTGCTTATTACTGAATGAATGAGTGAATGGATGGATCGGTGAATGAATGAATGAAATGCGTATATGGGTCTGCGATGCCATTGCAGGTCCGAGGCTTTGCCAATTCTTAACACATTGGATGATTGGAAGGTTTTCACCTTGAACCCGTCCTCCGACAGAGGCTCCTGCTCATCCACCCGAAAGATGAGGAATAACCGGTGATTGCTCTAGTGCTGCCAGTACAGTCGCCATTTTCTAAGGTGTACTGAGCGGCGAACCCTTATTGAGGGAAAGCATTGTCAATAATGACCATGACGTCCCTCAATATTACTATCAATTTCTAATCTGAAAGAGCAGGAAAAAGTTCTGGCTAACTATCACTGAACATTTTAGTCCTCTGACAAGTTCTAATTAACTCCCCTAATCGCCAGAGGCACTGAGCTCCAAAGGGATGGCCCTGGAGTGAGGAACTCACCTCCTCTTTCATGCCAAGCTTTGATCTGGGATGAGACACTATCCTTTGATCACTAGAAACTTAGGGGCATATTTACAAGCCCCTTGCGCTGCAGGTGCGTCACTTTTAACATGGAAAATAGTGACGTAGCAGCGGCGCAAGGGGCTTGTAAATAAGCTCCCAAGGGCCCCATTTATGAGGAATTGGTGTAGGGCAGTGCCGCAAGTCCTCTTGCGGTGCTGCCCTTCGCCAATGTGACAGGGCAGGAATGCACCGGGGCTTATTGACAAGCCCATTGCACCACCAGTGCGTCACTTTTTTTGATGCGCCGGCAGCGCAATGCGCTAGCCCATATTTACAAGGCCAGGTAACGTCACCCTACGTGACTTTTCATGGCCTTGTAAATGTGGGCTCCTTTCACGCACTACTCTGTGTGAAAGGAGAGTTCCATGAGTGTTTCTGTGAGTGTTCCCACAAAACATCCATGGAACTTGACGCATTTCCAGATTAACAACATTTTGTAAACCTGGGAATGCGTCAGAAGGTAATCACCCATTACTTTGCGGCTTATACTCCGCATACATTACTTCGCAAGCGTTACAACGCATGCAATGTAACAACGCGTAGCCTTTAATACGCAAGTTGTTACATCGCATGCGTTGTAATGGCTATCCACATCGTTGTGAGGAAACGGACGTGCTTCCGTTTCCTCACAACGACGTGCACCTCTGACGACGCTGGAAGCCGGAGAAGAGAGGAACCACGCTTGAAGGAGAAGAGAGGAACCACGAAGAGAGAGAGGTAAGAGGGGCTGTGTAGTTTTTAAGGGTTTAGGGTAGGGGGAGGGTCGTGCAGGGGGTAATCTTTTAGGTTTTAGGGTAGTGTAGTTGTGTTTTTGTAGTGTAGAGTAGTGTATTTGGGTTTAGGGTAGTGTCGGGTGGTCGTGCAGGGTAGTGTTTCAGTGTAGGGACCGGACTGGGGTTAGGGGTAAGGTCATGCTGGGGGTAGTGTTTTAGGGTTTAGGGTAGTGTTGTGGTGTTAGTGTAGTGTAGGGTAGTGTCAGGGGGGTCGTGCAGGGTAGTGTTTCAGTGTAGGGAACGGACTGGGGGTAGGGGCAGGGTCGTGCTGGGGGTAGTGTTTTAGGGTTTAGGGTAGTGTGGTGTTAGTGTATTGTAGGGTAGTGGTTTAGGGTAGTGTCGGTGGGTCGTGCAGGGTAGTGTTTCAGTGTAGGGAACGGACTGGGGGTAGGGGCAGGGTCGTGCTGGTAGTAGTGTTCTAGGGTTTAGGGTAGTGTTGTGGTGTTTGTGTAGTGTAGGGTAGTGTTTTAGGGTTTAGGGTAGTGTCGGGGGGTCGTGCAGGGTAGTGTTTCAGTGTAGGGACCGGACTGGGTGTATGGGGCAGGGTCGTGCTGGGGGTAGTGTTTTAGGGTTGTGGTGTTTGTGTAGTGTAGGGTAGTGTTTGAGGGTTTGGGTAGTGTTGTGAAGTTTGTGATGTGTAGGGTAGCGTATTTGTATTTAGTATTTAGCGTAGTGTTGGGGGGTTTTAAAATTCAAAAAAGGAGTTGAAAAAATATGCGGGGTAAATGTCTATTTAAATGCTTTTGAATACACTTGCAATGTAAATGTATGCAAACTTAAAACTTGCGTAGTAACGGTACTTGCAAACTAAAAACAACGTTGTAAAAGTATGCGTTGTTTTGGTTCGTGAAGTAACGACATATATTCCGTCAGAATCCTACACCTGCCCAGGGGAGGCATAGGAATGGCACAACGAGGAGAAATACATTTATTTCTCCTCTTTCTATGCATGCTGCATTCTGCAGCACGCATAGAAAGAGGAAAATGCCATTAATGATTGTGTTTTGTGCAGGATGGTGTCCCTCCACAGTGCAGGCACCTTTGCAAAATGATGCAAGGGTGCCTGCGTGGGCGCATGGCAGCCAATTGTGCGTCAGTGCAGGCGAAAGTACATCAATGCGTCGTATTGTTTTTAATACAACACATCCCTGTGCTTTAAAAATGGGGCAGCACGGTGCAGCTAAATGGCTTGTGGCGCTGCACTGCGTCGTTTTCTTGTTGATGAGGCCCACCCTCTTGCACAAAAACAATCCTGAGATGCGTTTTTTTCTTTGTATGTGTGCTGCAGAATGCAGCACACCTCGAAAGAGGAAAAAACGAGGAGGAATAAAAATATTTCTCCTAGCTACGCCTTCTCTGGGAAGGCGTATGGTTTTGGCGCTGCCTCAGATTTACGTGATTAAGTAAATCTGGGGCAGCGTCAAAATCCATGGGTGCTACTTGGGAAAACCCATTGCAACGCTCATGGAACGCCTCCTTGACGCACAGAAAGACAACGCAGCGACTTGCGCTGCTTTTCTTTTGTCTTACTCCATAATCTATGAGGCCATGCAAAGCCACACAGGGTGGCTTTGCGTGGCCTCAGAGATATGATTGATAGGCTTGCGCCGCCGGAGCGTCCAAAAAAGTGACGCCGTGGCAGCACAAGCTTCTCATAAATAGGCCCCTAAGGCCCTCATTTACGGGTATTTGGCATAGGGCAGTGCAGCAAGTAAGCTTACTGTGCTGCACTATGTCAAAGTGAAAGGGCAGGAATGCACCGTATTTATCCAATATGGTGCATTCCTGTCCTTTCCCCCTGTGCCTGTGCCGTTGTAGCAGCCTAGCGCCAATGCGGTGCCTGTGTTGTTGGCAGGATTGTTTAAGTGCACAAAGGGGCACCTTCCTGCACAAAAGCAATCCTATGAGGCATGTTCCTCTTTCTATGGGTGCTGCAGAATGCTGCACACATATCAAGAGTCAAAAATGAGGAGAAATACAAATATTTCTTCTTGTTACGCCTCACCTGGTAGGGGTAGGTTTTTGGCGCATTCCCAGGTCTACCACTTCTGTTAAATCTGGCAAAGCATCAAAACCCTTTGGGTGTGGCGTAGAAACACCCACCGCAATGCCCATGGAATGTCTCCCCTGCGCAGGGTAAGGCGACGCAGCAATGTGTGCTGCATTGCCGTACTCACGATCTATAAGGCCACTTAAAGCCATGCAATGTGGCTTTGCGTGGCTTCTTTAATAGACTCAGAGCCTTGCGTCACGCATGTAGCACTCTGCGTGGTGCAAAAGTGACTCAAGGCTCTTATAAATATGCCCCCAGGGCTCTGATGACTCAATGAGATTGAACTTGCAATCTCAGATGTAGTGGGAAAAATCAACAATACATTCAAACCTTATTTTAAAATACACCCTATAGAGAACCAGAAGCTACTGAAGTTAACTCTAGCCTTTTTGGGCATAATATGCATGCACATAGCACATCTTCTGCTCTGGAGACACCTTTTGCAGAGAGGATGAACGAAAAACAAATACACAAAGAGAGGCTCTGGGCAGACCCCTAAAACCATTTGTTGCTTTGGGTAAGTCCCATGCAGTCATTGGTTGAGAAATGTGTCATTGGTATTTTGGATCAGCCCATAGGAGCATTTTCTCTTTACCATCATGCTGCTGGAAATAGTGGCTCAGGTTTACTAACACATTGTCCGGTTGTACTTCCTTCTGTCTTTTTATAACACTTCTACTTAGTGGTTTAATGGTTTTGCCTCTTCAACTTGACTACCCCACTTTTTCCCACCCTTACTCCTACTCTCTTAGGATCTGCCAGAGTACTTTCTCCTGTACTCCTCTCCCCTGTACTTCTTACCTCACCTTGCACAATCGAGCTGGTCGCCTGTGTCTACCTGCAGTTGACCATCGCACTGAAGTCAGGCTAAGGAACTGGAATGCAAATTATCAAACAAACATCAAACATCTTTATTCGATTATTAAAAATAATCATAAAAGAACAACCATCACATAAAAAACCCAGTAATCATCAGATAAAAAGATAAAAATGATACTGGATAATGTTAAAAATTCCCAAATTTGCACCAATGCAGTGCATTTTTTAGAAAAGTTCCCACAGAAGAACACACAACAGGATCAGCTACCAAGCAAAGATAGTAAAATGCAGGCCTACATGGCCAGAACCCCAAAGCTTTTAAAAGAGGTAATAAAAACCTACCTCTAAAAGGTTTGTATTATTTACAAAAGCAGGTAACGTGCATAAGTGTTTCAAGGGAGGAACCACCCCAGGGGCCCACCAATGTACATTCAGTATCATACTGGCCCAAAGGGAAGTAGAGATTGCATCTGATAGAGCCCAGACGGAACCTGGTCAAGAGCGATCTTTTTCTAACATTACTAACCTGGGAGAGATAAAGGGGCATATTAGCAAGAACCTGCGAAAATTATCGCAAAGCTTGCTTAGCGCGCGTTTTTTTATCGCTTCGCGGTTATTGCTAATAGGCGATAGCGATGTTAGCGACTGCTTTCAGTCGCTGTTAGGTTGGGAACGCCTCCTTTGCATGTCATTAGCGATAAATATCGCTGACATGCAAAGCGGCACCCAAACCAGTCGCTATCGCCTAAAAGCTGTCGCTAACACCTGTTAGCGACAGCTTGCTGATAGGGCGATAGAAATATCGCCGCTTTAGCGGCAAAAAGTGCAGCTAAAGCGGCGATAGAGCCCTTGATAATATGCCCCAAAGTTCGAAACCCTGACATGTTTTATACCTAATATAGACTGTCATGGATGGTTTCTCAAGTTCCCTCGCCTCTCTAGCAGCAGGTGCAAGTCGCAGGAACTCGCTTTTAGCCCAACCAGCCTCATTTTACTCAGCAAATGTGGAGATAAAAACACCTTCGGCCTTTCCAATCTGTTGGCGATGTGCTTAATATAACTTAGCCATGGAATTTTATAGCCCAGATCACATGCCAAACAATCAGAAATAATCTCCCTATTAAATTTGGTGTGAGTATCCAGATCCATATTATCTTTGGTGACTTGTCATGTGTACCGGATCCTCATGAATAATCAGACTTCTTAAAGGTGATCATACACAAGCCATTCAGCTCTCTGAACTCCTCCCCTGCAATGTGCTTGAGTTACTTCTCCCTATTCACATCACCTATCCAGCAATGTGATTCTTACTCCAGATGTGCAGTGTCAGTGCAAATACCTCATCTGTGCTGACTGACATCATAAATTAGAAGGCAGCCTGGCCACCACTCACAAAGACAGCCTCAAATGCAGATCTTTACCCGCTACCATCTAGGACACATTCAAATGTCTCAAAAAGTCTACCTGTTATCTCGTCCAACGCTATCTGCAAACATCCTCACTTATCTAAACTCAGAACAACTTTTATTAGTCCATTCTCAGAATGAATAACATCAAAATAAATGATGTCTGATAAAAACAAATATCTTTCTAGTTTACTTCAATCTCAACTGGGGCAATGCTACTATTCAGTCCTTCATCAACCGGGCCGACATACTCTTTTTTGAGGATATTTGGGTTCAACTACTGTGGGGAGAGGAGTTGGCCGAACGGCTAGGGCAGTCACCCTCGAATCTGGGAACTGGGTTCGAGTCTCGGCAATGACGCTGAACATCCTGTGATTCTGGGCAAATCACTTAATCTCCCCGTGCCTAACAAAAATGAATGTGTCCTCATGTATGCAACTGGTGCTATGTAAAGCACTCTGATACCCGATTCGGGTCAAGTTCGCGCTATATAAAACTCTGTAAAAAAAATAAAATAAAATGCTGAGTGAAATGTTACACTGTCACAATTCAGGCGACTCACGGGAGGGGCTGGAAGAGACAGAGGGCTGGTGGACTGTGCCGACTGAAACAAGTCCTTCCCTATCGTTTCAGCCGAAGGAATATTGCTTTGAACCGCAAGAGGAAGAAAACAGAATAAAGAGACAGGGTCCCTTTAACTGGACATACTCCCACGAAGACGACGCCCAGGTCTCTGACGTCACGCTCGACTGGCCTGTAGAAGGAGAAGGCTATCGTGACGAGGTAGAGGAAAGCGGAAGTCGAGGAGGCAGCGAAGACTGGAGAACCTCGAGAAACCGACGCGGAACGCCAGAGGAGACACGACCGCTGCTGGAGGCTGGTTTGGAGGAAGAGGCAGTGGCAACAAAGCCAGGAGGCCAACGGTCCTATGCTGCGCCCCGCCACGCTTCAGGAGGAGCGTGGCTAAAACAGGTACGGGAGCGCGTTTCAGGGTGGGTGGGGAGAAACGCAAATACCGGCAAGTAAAGCGCCTCCTGCTACTCTGGACAATTCCCATTACCCTGTGCACCTAGTCACCGTCGTAGTCGTGTGCAAGCACTGGTGATCCCTCACTCCCCCATCCCCTGTATACAAACCCTACAGTACTCCTCACGTTTCCTCCCCCTATCTTCTTTCTGTTTCCACGACGTGCACCACCGAGACACCACTTGCGAGGGGAGAAGACAACCAGGAAGAGAAGCAGACTCGCCCTGTGACGCTAACAGGACTGGAGCCGCATTGCCTCAGTGTTTGAACTCTGGCCTCCCCTAAGAAAAGGGTTGTACGTAAAATAAAACCAAGTTTACCACGTCCCCGCGTGTGCCTCAATCCTTGCAGCCCGCTACATACACCAAACAGATTATGTGTAACAAACAACAAAGTGATGGATGGAATGTTTGAATTCATCTCAGTTACTGACGATTGCTCGGGTTAAATTCCAGTGCATCAATTTTTTCACACTATGCCACTTTAGACAGAGACCAGTCATATGAAAATCAGTCTTGGTGCTGCTCTAATAGGAACATTCAGACCAGGTCCCCACCAAACTGGAACACAAGCAATCCCGGACCAGTCTCAACCTACTCAGCTCTCGTCAGTGAGGTATATCTTGAGTCCTCTGGCAAAGTGAGTACTGGACCACACCTGTGAATACCCTTCACACTTAGGGTGCCTATTAACACTAACCACAAACTGATTGATGGAATACTTGAATTTATCTCGGCCACTGGCAATTGGTACAGACTTGGCACTGCTCTAATGGGTACAGTCCAGCCTGAACTGCCAACGCAGGTCACCCCAGATGGAAACATAAGAGATCCAGAGTAGTTTCTGCTTACTTAGGTCTCGTCAGTGAGGTATAGCATGAGTCCTCTTACAAAGTGAGCACAGGACAACACCCTTCACACGTAAGGTGTCTATTACAACAACCCACAAAGTGATTGATGGAATACTTGAATTAATCTCAGCCAATGGCAATTCGATCAGCCTTGGTTCCGCTCCAATGGATACAACTTAGCCTGAACAGCCAAGGCAGGTCCCTCCAGATGGAAACATGAGAGATCCAGACTGGTTTCTGCTTACTTAGGTCTCATCAGTGAGGTATAGCATGAGTCCTGGAGCAAAGTGAGCACAAAACCCATGTCTGGGCAAACAGTTGCCTACTTCAACAAACAACAATGATGGGCTGGGATGTAGCCCCAAGTATTAACCAATGGCTCAGATTAATGTAAGCATTCCACCCATCACTTTTAATATTCTTTATCCTAGATTGGCTAGCACTATTTCTCACTCTATACCAACTGTACTCAAGCCTATACATTACAATCAATCAATCAAACATTTATAGAGCAAGGCAAATCACCCGTGAGGGTCTCGAGGTGCTGATTACATAGGCAAAAGTTTTGATGTCATCTTTGCAAATCTAGACATCACTAGAAGCTTCCTTCATTCCAAATGACTGATCAGGATACTTTCCTGTTGCTTTCCACATTTTTACATCCACAGCAACCTCGATCAACCATACTCCATCACAAAAAATGGATTTGCCCAGTTAGAAAACAATTACTTGTGCGGCTTGCGGACCGTGTCCGTGAGGCCCGGCCTGCGGTGATCCACCCCCGGGGGGAGGTGGGGAGAGATCCCGAGAGCCCCTCTTTTCCCCCACCTCTCTTCAAAGAGATGCTTGGGCGGACAGGTTGCGCGGTGGGGCTGCGGCCCCCTGCTCTTAACAATATGACGAAGGACAAGACCTCAGGCCCAACCTCTAAAGAAAGCACACTGGACCAGTAAACCACTGCCCTCACGGGGGCAGGCGGCGCCGATGGCGCAATCCAGCGACATGGTAGATGCCAAGATTAGTGCGGTCGGCTCAGAAGTTTCATTTCTCCATCAAGACCTCAGGAAGGCTGTAGACCGCATCACTGAGGCGGAGACCAGAGTGTCATCGGTGGAAGATGCGGTCACAACCTTAGAGCAAAAGGTCAATAAGCTCACAGTCGTGACCCAGGACCTTGCCTCACGAGTGGAAGATGCGGAGGGCCGAGCAAGACGAAACAACTTACACTTTATTGGATTCCTGGAGGGATGCGAAGGCGCCTCAAAGTGGTTGGGGTCTCTTCTGTCGCAGGGCTCCCTTTCCTCATGTTTTGTAGTGCAACGAGCCTGCAGAGCACTTATAAGGAAGCCCCCCAGGGGAGCGGCCCCGCCCTATCATAGCTAAAGTGTTGAATTATATGAATCGGGACGTTATCCTTTAATTTGCCAGGAGCCACAGAGATAAACTGATGCAAAACTCCCACAACATCATGCTCTCAGGCGCAGGCTGATGACTCCTGACTACTATGAGCATCCGCAGTGAATTCAGCTGTGTAGCCCCAGGCGGCCCACGCATAGACCCAGATCGATTGGCCCGTCCTTGGAATAATACATGGCTTGGCGGACGTCAACAAGTGTTACCTGCACGCCCTGAGACATTATGGTTGAGGATATTGGGACGTTGGGGAACCTTTGGCGGGAGGCTTCCGGGGCCCCCCGTTGGAGCCCAGGGTCCATTCCGACCATGACAGATACTTCATGTTGTCTGAGTTATTGGGGTCGGGAGGAGGGGGGGAGAGTTGTTTCCAGTTTTGCAATGTTCAGTTCAGTTGCGGCACAGGCATAACCACACCGTAAACCCTACACATACACCCCATGAATGGCGACCCCCCTGAGGGAAAGATGGCTACACGTACCGCTAATACAGAGCCCGGTGGGCTCAATATCATGACATGAAATGTCAACGGGGTACCAGACAAAATCAAACGGGGAGCAGTTCTAAAACAAGCTAAAAGACTAGATGTCGACATACTTCTTATGCAGGAAACCCATATGCTGGGGACTAAGGCCCCCTGCCTAGCCCGTTATGGATTCAACCAGGTTTTCCACTCCAGATTTGTCCAGGGATCATGAGGTACAGTGATCCTAATACACTGCAGGGTCTCATACAGCGTCTCCAAAATATGGTCTGACCCGGGTGGGGTTCACCTTCATCACGGGCACAATTCATGGGGAATCGCTGACACTTGGCAGTTTCTACGCCCCTCCTCCGCTGGGGCAAACCCTGGTAGACAAAACCATACAATTATGGGGGGAGCTCCCAGATGGCCCAACAAAGATAGGGGGAGACTGGAATGACATAATGGCACCAGGATGCAGCACAATGGAAACTAGACTACACGGTTTGGTCTCTACTCTCGGGTGGTCGGATGCATGGCGCGCCTATCATCCTGGGCTTCATTTATCTCTCGGCAGTACACAGATCTTTCTCTAGAATTGACTATCTTTTCCTCCCACTGGCGTATGTCCATAGGGTCACAGGAGTGTCCATCCTTCCTAGGGGGCTATCAGATCACTTCCCAGTAACATTAAAGCTACACATAGGGGCCCGCACATCCCCCTTCAGATGGCGTATGTCACCCTGGCACCTGCGCGACCCATCCTACCAGGCCACCCTCAGACAAACAATATTGGACTACTTAGAATCCAACTCAGACACAGCCCCCTCTCTAACGATACTATGGGAAGCTCTTAAACCCACAATAAGGGGGGTAGATATTAGGCAGCAAGCTGGGGAGAAACGTCAATGTCAGGCACAGGTGGTGGATCTTGATACATGCCAACCTGCTCTAGAGACTGAAGTAAGAGAGGGCACAAGAACCAACGCCACACGTGATCTCCTCCTCAAGCAACAGCAGCTACACCAGCTGGTTACAAACGAAGCCCAACACATTTGGCAGGCGACCCAATCCAGAATATACCAGTGGGGAGATAAATCCAGCAAAATGCTACATCGCCTCTGTCAAGTGGCGCTGTCTCCCACCCCAGTACTGGCGTTGCGTAACACAGAGGGGACTCTATGCACCACACCCAATGCAGTCGCTCAAGTGTCGCATCATATTACTCAGCACTTTATACAAAACAGGAAACCATAACCCAAGACCAAATTGAGGAATTCCTCAGAGATATACCACCGAAATTGCTACCGGGTCACATTCTCAAGCAACTTGACAAACCAATTATGGTTGAAGAACTCAATAATGCACTGTCGGGCATATGACAAGGCAAAGCACCTGGCCCCAACGGGTTCCCTAGTGAATTCTTACGATCTCACATGACCCTCTTGGACCCACACCTCCTTGCGGTGCTCCATGAAGCTCTAGAGCAATACATCCTTCCCCCAGATTGGCGTCATGCCAAAATTGTGGTGTTCCTCAAACCGGGCCGCCCGCCTGAGGAACCCTCCTTATACCGCCCTATCTCCCTTTTGAACTTTGAGCCCAAGCTCCTAGGTAAGGTCCTTGCAGACTGTCTCCGCACACACATCCATGAGCTCGTCCACCCAGACCAGGCGGGTTTCATGCCAAACAGATCTACACGACACAACATCAGATGGGTTCATAACGCTATCACGAAGGCCCCGGATCTTGGATGCCCTGCTGCCCTCTTATTTTCTGACATTGACAAGGTCTTCGACTCCCTCAGTTGGGATTATTTATTTCTCCTCTTGCGAGCCCTCAAGTTTGGCCTGCGTTTTCTCTCGTAAGTCCATCTGTTATGCACAGGTCTCTCGGTTTCAGTGCGGGTGGCGGGACACACTCGGAGTGATTCCCCATCCATCGGGGCACTAGACAGGGGTGCCTGCTTTCCCCATTACTATTTGCTTTAGCGATCGAGCCCCTGGCGACATGGGTGAGGTGGCACCCCCTGGTGTGGGGATACGACTGGTTCATAGAAACGTCAGACAGAATTGCATTATATGTAGATGATGTCCTGTTCTTTCTGACAGACCCCGGGTTTACTGGCCAGCTTATTTTGCAAATTTTACGAGTATTCAGGGAAACCACTGGGCTTAAAACCAATCCAGCTAAGTCAGTGTTGTTCCCGGTCTGTGGAGATCAGGGAAGGGGCTCCTGGTCGACCCAACTAACTCATGCTACTGGAGGGTTCCGGTATCTAGGGGTGTTTGTTTCTCCGTGCCGAATTGTCTCATGGTCACACAATATTTCTCCAATATTGCCACGACTCAGAGAGGAGATTAAAGTGTGGTCACCTCTGCCTTTATCCTTATATGGGCGGTCGGCCATCTTCAAGATGGTCTCCCTTCCGCGAATATTGTACCAACTTCAAAACTTCCCGTATGACATCCCACCTTCGTGGTTCCAGCAAGTCAATACTCTCCTAAACCAGTTCCTGTGGGGAGGAGGTGCAATTCGGGAGGCCCTCCGGACATGTACACAGTCCACTTATTGCGGAGAGATCGCCCCGGCAGACATATACGCACACTACTCTGCTTCTCATTTACTCAACATTAATGAGCGGTGGTATAGTGCGCAGACGGACCCGGCTTACACAGTCGAAAGCCAAGCGATGACGCCTCAAACCTTACTTGACCTCCTATGTTGTCAGACAAACCTAGATCATTTGCCACCCACATGTAAAGTGGTCATATCATTATGATAGGGTTCAGTTAAGTGGATGGGCTGGGAAGGGCGACTGACGTAGACAACCCCACTCTGACATGGTACCTACCTCCGCCAGGTCGCCACACTACCCGGTTTTAGGACATGGGACACTATTGGGATCTCAACACTGGGTGACATAATGCACGGGACGGTGCTCAAGTCCTTCCAACAACTGCAACAGAATACCAATTACACCGTAGTCAATTCTACAGATATCTCCAACTCAGGCATGCACTGACACCATATACCCGTTACCTGAATGACCTACCGGACTTCCACCCACTGGAAGGGCGCTTGTTGATGGGAGACCTCGGCTCTCACAAAATTCGACAGATTTACCAGACACTAATTACTCATAACCGCACCACATTAGATACATTGCACACGACCTGGGAAGGGGATATTCCTGACCTCACTGACGACGATTGGACTAAGGCCCTAGCAAGTCCTCGTGGAACCGCTATCGCTACTTGGTACCACTTTATCCAATTCAAGTACATGCACAGAGCATACTACACGAAGTCCTAGCTCTGGCGGATGGGCGTGATCTCGTCCCCCATCTGCCTTTGATGCAGGGACAAGGAGGCAACTTTTCTACATACGGTGTGGAACTGTAGGGTGCTCCAGCCCTTCTGGCGAAAGGTGGCTTCATGCTTAGAACAGGTCTTATCATCATTAAGTACAGGAATAGCTCCCTGTAATTGGAAAAGGGCTATGGTAAAGACACTTTTGAAGAAACCGAACCTGGACCCAGGGGACTTGGGTAACTACCGCTCTATTTCCTTGCTTCCCGGGATGGCCAAGCTCGCTGAAAAGTATGTCAATTTTACCCTCTCCAATTTTATTGAATCCAACAATTTGCTCCACCCTTCCCAAATGGGATTTCGACCTCGACAGGGCATGGAAACTGCCTTGTTAGCAGTAGTTGAAGAAAGTAGAAAGATTCTGGACTCAGGAGGGGCATCCGTCATCATACTCCTCGATTTGAGCGCAGCATTCGACACAGTGAATCACTGCATTTTGATTCACCGTTTTAGGAAGTCGGGAGTCACTGACACCGCACTGCAGTGGCTGCGCTCCTTCCTGGAAGATAGATCCTTCCAGATATTTGAAGGTGAGATGACTTCTAAATCGATGCCTCTGCGTTGTGGAGTACCTCAGGGATCCTCTCTGAGTCCGACTCTTTTTAATGTGTATATGGCCCCACTGGCGGCTATTGTAGCCCCCTTCGGAATCCATATGGTGACTTACGCCGACGACACCCAGTTGGTCGTTGCGCTTAATCAAGCCAAGCAGTTATCCCAAGACCTCCACTCATGCCTGGATGAAGTCTCTAAGTGGATGGGGCGTCCCACCTTAAACTCAATGGAGACAAGACAGAGATTATGATCCTGGGTAATCCTTCCAATGTCTCATTGAGTACCATGTGGCCAGCATGTATGGGACCAGTCCCAACTCCCAAGAGCGAGATAAAGAGCCTGGGTATCTGGCTAGACCAGAATTTGACTTTTAAGGTGCAAGCCAGGAAGACGGTGGCAACTTGTTATGGATTGCTTAGAATGGCCCGCAAAGTGCTTCCTCTTCTCCCTCCCCAAGCCAAAAAAATATTAGTCCAATCCTTGATATTGTCAAGGATAGACTACGGAAATGCACTCTACTTAGGGGCCCCATTGAAACTGCAAACGGTCCAAAACTGCGCGGCCAGACTATTGTGTGGAATATCTAATCGCCTCTCCGCGAAACCGGCCCTATGTGCCCTTCACTGGCTCCCAGTGAAGGAAAGAATCAGTTTTAAGGCCCTCTGTATTGTCCACAAGTCTCTGCAAGGGAACGGGTCTACCTTAATCTCGACAATGTTTCGCCGCTATAAGGCTACCAGGGAATTGCGTTCGGATGAACTCCACCTGGTGGAGGTCCCAAGGATCAAGAGGGCGAGAAGTGGCGGCCGCCTTTTCTCACTCAATGCAGCCAAACTTTGGAACGCATTACCACTTCATCTACGCAGGGAATCCAGCCACCCTGCCTTTCGAAGGCAACTAAAAACTCTGCTATTCCCTTGAGTGTTTCTGCTAATGGTCACTGGTCTAGCCCAGCGCTGGGAGGCCCCCGGGTAGCCATGCGCTATATAAGTGCCATTTTCATTTCATTCATTTCATTATCATGGCCCTTGACCCCAAATTATTTTTACTACATGGCACTGATGGGATCGGGGGTAACCGGTATAAGCAACATCTCTTTTCCTGGGAGTAACGCTAGCTAAGCGGGACATAGCCCAGCACTAGAAGGGGACCTCGCCACCGCCTATGGAGGGGTGGAAACGCGCCATGGATAGATGCATGGGGATGGAGATAGCAGTGTACAAGGCGCGAGGCTGCCCACAGAAACATAACAAGATCTAGTCTCGCTGGACCACATACAGAGGCATAGACCTGCACCCCCGTACAACCCCCAGAATCCTTCATCACATAAACCACCTACTCACGTAGGTGTGTATTCTTCCTGGATTAGCGGACATGATTTCTCAGGAAATTTGACAGTGACTATTCATGGGTCGGGGTGGGGTGTATCACCTGTGCCAAAGTTGGTTTTCATGTTTCTATTATTTTCGAGGCTTTGGTTTATACTTCTTCAACATGTATGTAATTGGGCCTCATGGGCCAAGATGTACCAGAGAAAATACCAAACTCCTAAAATAAAGCAACTGGTTCCACAGTAAACATCAGTGACGCTGTCAAGAACTTCCATAATATATGTCATATAGTAATGAGCTGAGTTGTCAATCTCCAATTAAAACATTTCAGACGAGAACAAGCCAATCGTGGTTTTCTGAATCCCTGTGCAAAAAATGAAGACCTCTGATGGTGGCAACAAAGATAACAGATCAATTGGAGGAAACGAGGATCATAATGTCTTCGTTTTCTAAAAGGAAAAGGCAGCTATGTTGTTGTGAAGTGTCTCTGAGGCTGGAATTGTGAGGCAAATGTATCAACACTTTGGGGCATATGTACATGCCCATATGGCCACCACAGCGTCACTTTTATCGACGTTGTGGTGGCGATAGGGGCTGCGCTTTATTTACAAGGCAGCGTTAAGCCACTTAACGTGGCTTAACGCTGCCTTGTAAATAAGGCCCCCTTTCACGCTATGGTTAGCGTAAAAAGGGTGGGCCGGTCTTGCGGTGGGCGCTCTACCGCAACACCCATTGTTTTTGA
This sequence comes from Calotriton arnoldi, assembly GCA_963921515.1. Lineage (NCBI taxonomy): Eukaryota > Metazoa > Chordata > Amphibia > Caudata > Salamandridae > Calotriton > Calotriton arnoldi. The sequence goes on along the minus strand of CAWUFW010003603.1, from coordinate 406,627 downwards.
TGCTGCCTCCTATGTACAAGGGTGGCGTACATAGGAGGCAGCGCCAAAGTTAAGACCAGGTAAAACCAGGTTTTAAGTTGGCGAAACGAGGAGAAATGCATTATTTCTCCTTGTTTTTGCTTTTTCCATGTGTGCTGCCTTGTGCAGCACACATGGAAAAAGCAAAATGGCATGGATTGTTTATGTACAGGGAGGTCCCCCTTCCTGTACATAAACAATCCTTTGGAAAAAATGCCATTTTGAGACTTTCATGTGTGTGCATAAAGCAGCACACATGACAGTGACAGAATGGCATTTTAGGATTGTTTTTGTGCAGGAAGGGACACCTTCCTATACATAAACAATACTCTCCTGCACGCAGACACCCTTGCACTATGGTGCAAGGGGGCTTGCGTTGGCGCCAAGTTGCAAAACTTAGCGCCATCGCAGGGGGAAAAGCAAGGCTGCACCACATTCCTGTAAATATGCTGCAGCCTTGCATTTCAGAAGTGGCGGAGAGAGGCGTTAAGCCAAGAAGGCTAACGCCTCTCTCCGCCACTTCCTTGTACATGTCCCCCTTTGTGCTAGGTTTGAATCACAAAAGTGATGCTCCCTTTTAGAGGCACCAGTGACCTTTGTGCCATAGTGCAAGAGTGTCTGCATTGGCGCAAGGCAGCCTAGAGTGCACCAGCACTGAGAGAGATAAAAAACAGTGCCATATTGCAGATATGCACCATGATTTTTTGTGTGTAAATTTGCCGAGTAGTTTCACATACAGCAGGATTGGCAAGTTTGTTTAGCATTATGGGCCATATTTATGGAAAAGGCATGCAGTGCACAAAGTCAATTTGCTGAGCTGTGTGGCAGGGAAAAAGGCAAGAATGCACTGTATTAAAAAGAATACAACGCATTCCTGCCTTTGCCCTACGCTGGTGCCGTTTTGGCTGACTAGCGCCAACGCAGGCACCCGTGCAGCATGGTGCAAGCTTGCCTGCATTGTAAGGAGGGTTGTTTTTGCGCAGGAATGGACACTTTCCTGCACAAAAACAATCCCCTGAGGCATTTTACTCTTTCTCTGTGCGCTGCAGAATGCAGCACACGTAGAAAGAGGAAAAAACAAGGAGAAATAAAGATATTTTTCCTTGTTACGCCTCACCTGGGAAGGCGTAGCATTTTGGTGCATTCCCAGGTCTACCAGCAATGGTAAATTTAGAAATGTATCAAAATCCTTGGGAGTTACGTAGGAACACTCACGCAACGCCCATGGAATGCCTTCCCAGGGCAGAGTAACGCAATGCAGCGATTTGCGCTGTGCTGCGTTACTCTGGATTTATGAACCCACTCAGGGCCATGCAAGGTGGCCTTGCGTAGGTTCATAAATTGCATTTTGGGCTTGTGTCACGCATACACCACGTTACGTGGTGAAAGCGCAACGCAACCCCACTCATAAATATGCTCCTTTAATTATTTATTTAGAGGGGGTGTGAGCGACTTTGGCTTATCATTGTTCTATTGAACATTAGGGTGCTGCTGATGCAAGTTCTTTCTTTTGAGGTGAGCCACAAGATCAACAGCTGTTGATATAGACCTTTGTACGCAACCCCATCTCATCCTCCGGTAACTCACATGCCAAGCACTGAAGTCACTTGACCAGGTAGATACTCACCAACATATGTCTAAATAAACAATATACAAGGAATTCGCACCATATTCCAGGGAAGTAGCCTCCATATTGTAATGTTCATTGACATTAAATGTCGAATTGATGGCATGCCAGGTATTGGCACTATATGTAGCGTAGATAGGCACACCATTATATGCCAGTGATTGTCATCATAGCAGCAAGTAATTGGCATGCGAGATGTGCATGCTACATATTATTATCATGTCCCTAGATGCTGTTCCATCCTTTAAAGGCCAATCACCACTTTCATACGCCCATGCGATATATGCCTTCATATACTTAGGCATGCACCCATATCCTTTCCTAATCAATAACATCATGCACATGTTTTTAAATGCTTGACATTAGCATGACAAGCTACGGTATATGTTCCCCATCATATACGTATCTACACACACGGTAGCTGGTGCCATTGTATGCCATGTTCTCAGACCTCATGTATGCTCACAACAGGCAAATGCACACATCAAACCTCACACAAACATGTGTGTGCACACAGAGACAAACCACAGCACCCTGCTGCCCCCTGCTCGTCCTTTACCAGGCTCCACATTAAGCCTTCAGTTGCCGTGTATTCTGTGGCATTACTAGACCACTGCACATTTCATGAGCAGCCAGTAAGGCAGAGAGTGTGGATCGTGGAGGCTGCTAGGCTGTGGCACATATGCAAATGATAAACGGTGGGTACCACATATCAATTATTGAGCAGGTCTACATCCTCCGCAGCCCTCCCTCCAGCCTCTTATGGAACCCCTGGGACACCGCCTGTGGTGGAAAACAGAGAAAGAAGAGTCTGGAGGGAGGTGGACAGACAGTCAGTATTCCTCTTCCCCCTTACACCTCTCACAAAGTGGAAATATAGCTGAAGTTGAATTCTTAATTAGAAAAAGTGGGCACCATCTTGAAGTGGTTTTAGTCCCCCACTAGATCACAGTTGAACATCCAGGTGACTACTGCCAGGGCCGACGGTCCTTAGCATCTTGTATACTGCTTGGGCAACAATTGACAGCAACTACTAGACAACTAGAGAGGCCCAGAGCTCGTTGATCCTGAAGAGGTTACCTAAGGCTTCCAGATCCCAGTCACAACAGTATGCAGCCTTGAGTGACGGCTAGAGATGAGCAGGCGGCACCTGGAGGTAATAGGGCAGGGCGAGCAGGCTTCAGGAAGTGCAGGACTGAATGATGCCCGGATGCTGTGCTAAAGTTTATTCTTTGAAATCCATCTGCCCTGCAGTTCCTGCCCAGTGTGAGAGCCATGCTGTGGTGTGGCAAATGCACTAATCAAGCGCCCAACTGCATTGGTGCCAAAAGCGATGCCAGACACAAACATGGGTTTCACACTGGGCAGGGTCTCTTTTAACATGTGGCACCACCAACCTCTAATGATGCAGCATGCAATAGCATGACATCAAGGGGGAAGCACCCCTGCAATTCAAAATAAACATGGCCCCATTTGCTTTTTTAAGTTCTTCATTTGTTTCAATTAAGTTGCCCTCTAGTAAAGCACCAATGCAGATATGACTGAAATTATTCTCCTCGGAACTGGCTTCCCAGTCTATGATTAACCTAAAATAAATTAATAAAACAATATATAGTGACTCCTTCTTCTGCCATTGGCTCACAAACTCCAGGACGCTTTTTCACCAACTATAGGCAGCATGATAATTTCACCGAATAAGATTTAGCTTTAAATTGCTTTATTCCTCGACAAAGTATTCTATGTGTGACAAGATGGCTCTGTTTGAAAAAACTCTCCAACCATTCAGAAAATGTTATCCAAGTAAATAAAGATGTTTAAAAATCAACTCTCAGCTCGGCATGTGAAAAGGCAAACAATATGAGAAGTTGCTTTCTTTTAGCTTAGGTCACTTGTTTCAGAAAGTAACTGAATACGGCTTGAATATTCAAACTTGGAACCGTTTTGCATTCTCAATGGTTTGACTTTTATAAATATAATTCTTTTGTGGCAAAGGCACCTCTTGGCGCCCTTCCCTCACACCATAGCTGCACTTTTCATAAGAAACATTATATGCAGCTTATTTAGGAAGGATTTAAACTGAGACCTCAGTGCCTTGCACTGTAAGTCAACATAGATAGCGAGAACCTAAGTTAGAGAAGGATGCAATGTAGAAACCTCTGAAGAGCAGTGGTAATATAATTACCTCCATAAATGTAATATAGTTCACTCTGTACTCGTATTCATTGTAACACAATTTCCTACGTAAGTGCCATGTACAAGAATTACCATTGCTGTGTCACCGCATTACCTAAGTCTAGGGTGAAAAGTCCAAATTTGGACCAGGGTTCCTCAAAGTTTTAAAACCGGCCACCACCATATGATATCCCTGTTCAACCTGTAAGCCCCGCAGAGACACCTAACAGAAAACATGGCTGGCAGCCAATGCTATAGGGCCTTGTGCACCCCTAGAGCTTTGTTATACTCGGTTGTGCATGAACGGTTTAGGGTGGAGAATCCCAGGGACTGGCTGGGTCTTCTGTATCACCTACGATCACCTTCACCGGGTCGCACCCGCAGGCAAATGTATTCCTGCGATTCACTCACCGCTACTGTACACTGTACAGTGGAATGAATTCCCCGGATGCCCCTGTTTTCAGGAGAGTGTTTATATAAACCAAGAAACTGAGGGGCATATTTACAAGCCCCTACAGCCACGGGAACGCCACTTTTTACGACGTTCCTGTGGCGATAGGGGCTTTGCCATATTAACGTGGCTTAACGCTGCCTTGTAAATAAGGCCCCCTTTCACAATATGCTTAGCGTGAAAGGGGAGGGCAATGGGTGTTGCTGTGGGCGTTCCACCGCAACACCCATTGATTCTGCCGCTGCCTCTTATTTACAAGGGAGGCGTAAATAGGAGGCAGCGCCAGAATTAAGACAGGGGAAAACCTGGTCTTACTCTGGCACAACAGGGAGAAATGTTGCATTTCTTCTAGTTTTTTCTGTTTTCATGTGTGCTGCGTTGTGCAGCACACATGAAAACAGCAAAAGGCCAATGATTGTGTATGTACAGGAAGGTCCCCTTTCCTGCACATAAACAATCATTTAAAAAAAAATGCCGTTTTGCAACTTCTATGTGTGCTGCATTAAGCAGCACGCATAGAAGTTACAAAACAGCATTTAAAGATTGTTTATGTGCAGGAAGGGGAACATTCCTGCACATAAACAATATTCCCCTGCACGCAGACACCCTTGCACCATGGTGCAAGGGTGCCTGCGTTGGCGCTAGGCTGCTAAGTTGCCAGCGCAGGGGGAAACACAGGGCTGCACCATATTCTTGTAAATATGGTGCAGCCCAGCGTTTCTGAAGTGGCGGAGTGAGGCGTTAAGCCAGGAAAGCTAGCGCCTCACTCCGCCACTTCCCTTGTAAATATGCCCCATAGTCCTAAGGATGAGTAAGATGTCTCAGAGTGCAGAGAAGATAGAACCATAACAACAACCCAGAGATGGGTTCCTATGGGGTCCTCCGGTCTGCTGGGCATGCACAGCAGGCCAATAGTTATGGTGTGCCCCTAACATCTTTATGCTTTGCCACCTGCATATATGGAATGGGGCAAGGCATTAGGGCTCTCAACCACCACCCTGCAGCAAAGGTGGGCTTTGTATGATAACCACAGATGTTCTAGGATGTGTTGTCCTCAATTCCCATTGCTGATGTCTTCAACACTAAAAGCCCTGTCCATGGCCACCACAAAAAAAATGCAAAATCAAGGATATTAGTAGCAAAAATATTTCAAAACACAGATGATTTTATGTTAACCCTCAGGGATCCGCAGAATGAAATAACAGCAGTGGGTGGTAGCCATATTCTCTCTATTTTCTACCAGTAAGATCAATTTGAGGAAGAATGAAGTTTCTCTAACCACATTTACACCCCGCACACACGTAGTCATACCATTTCTGGTGGGTGTTTAAAGGCATGCAGTACCTAGATGTAAAATATCACTTCAAGGGCACTTCAAGGTTCAGATTCTGAACACAACAAAGTCCATTGATTGCTAGGATTCTAGGCCTGGAATGAATCTAGAACATTGCCTGGAGTGACAATGCTCTCTTTTGTCCTCCAAGAATGTTTAAAATTGATCAGGTCACACTACAGTAATCCCCCCGTGGAAGAAGTAGGGTTAACAGTTTGCTTTGCTCTCATTATTTAAAAAAACGACCACCTAACTCCTTGCAATCACTTCATGCTATGTACCACACCCATCAACAGGCGAGCATCTCTGTGATCCTTAAAACAACCAACTACTTCCATCCAATCACTTCCTACTATGTACCACCCTCCTCAACAGGCGAGCATCACTGTGATCCTTAAAACAACCACCTAACTCCATCCAATCACTTACTACTATGTACCACACCCTCAACAGGCAAGCATCACTGTGATCCTTAAAACAACCACCTAACTCCATCCAATCACTTCCTACTATGTACCACCCTCCTCAACAGGCGAGCATCACTGTGATCCTTAAAACAACCACCTAACTCCATCCAATCACTTACTACTATGTACCACACCCTCAACAGGCTAGCATCACTGAGATCCTTAAAACAACCAACTACTTCCATTCAATCACTTCCTACTATGTACCACCCTCCTCAGCAGGTGAGCATCACTGAGATCCTTAAAACAACCAACTACTTCCATCCAATCACTTACTACTATGTACCACACCCTCAACAGGCAAGCATCACTGTGATCCTTAAAACAACCACCTAACTCCATCCAATCACTTCCTACTATGTACCACCCTCCTCAACAGGCGAGCATCACTGTGATCCTTAAAACAACCACCTAACTCCATCCAATCACTTACTACTATGTACCACACCCTCAACAGGCAAGCATCACTGTGATCCTTAAAACAACCACCTAACTCCATCCAATCACTTCCTACTATGTACCACCCTCCTCAACAGGCGAGCATCACTGTGATCCTTAAAACAACCACCTAACTCCATCCAATCACTTACTACTATGTACCACACCCTCAACAGGCTAGCATCACTGAGATCCTTAAAACAACCAACTACTTCCATTCAATCACTTCCTACTATATACCACCCTCCTCAACAGGCGAGCATCACTGTGATCCTTAAAACAACCACCTAACTCCATCCAATCACTTACTACTATGTACCACACCCTCAACAGGCAAGCATCACTGTGATCCTTAAAACAACCACCTAACTCCATCCAATCACTTCCTACTATGTACCACCCTCCTCAACAGGCGAGCATCACTGTGATCCTTAAAACAACCACCTAACTCCATCCAATCACTTACTACTATGTACCACACCCTCAACAGGCAAGCATCACTGTGATCCTTAAAACAACCACCTAACTCCATCCAATCACTTCCTACTATGTACCACCCTCCTCAACAGGCGAGCATCACTGTGATCCTTAAAACAACCACCTAACTCCATCCAATCACTTACTACTATGTACCACACCCTCAACAGGCTAGCATCACTGAGATCCTTAAAACAACCAACTACTTCCATTCAATCACTTCCTACTATATACCACCCTCCTCAGCAGGTGAGCATCACTGAGATCCTTAAAACAACCACCTAACTCCATCCAATCACTTACTACTATGTACCACCCCCATCAACAGGCAAGCATCACTTAGATTCATAAAACATCCACCTAATTCCTTCCAATCACTTACTGCTAAGTACCACCCCCCTCAACAGGCGAGCATTACTGAGATTTTTAAAACAACCACCTAACTCCTCCAATCACTTACTACTAAGTACCACCCCCCCCTCAAGAGGCGAGCATCACTGAGATCCTTACGCTGCTACTCCTGTGTTATTCGCCACTGCGTCCAGACACCTTGTTCCACTCCCGGTGGCAGATTTACCAAGATTTGTGACCCACAATTACCGCATTGTGTTGCACGGCTGGTCAAAGGTTCTTCTGAATCATATTTACAATAGGTTGCACTGATGATGTTATCGGACGCACAACTAATACCGCGCTTGGGTGACGCAAAACAAGACTTAGCACTGCACAACTGCACAAAAATAGAGCAAGCTGTCTCCTAAGCGAGGTTGAAATTCAAGGCACTCCCTTGTTTACAATTTACAATGCTCTTCATGGAGATGGAAAATGAGTAATTTATGCTTGGAAATATCATGCGATTTCCTTTTGCGCCTGTCTTAATTTAGCGGTTGTATTCCATGCAGAGCTAGGGCACCCTACTTTGGGTGATTTTGTTGATCTGACTTTGCATGCAATCTTTAGGGTGTTTGCATTGCTCCTGTCTCTGGGAGTGCACTTTGCATGAATTATTGCGGGAGGGTCCATATGCATGCATCAATGTTTGATGCAAAAATACCTTAACGAGAGAAGAAGGTTGATTAACGCTATCATTTGTGTTGCTTAGCATCACTTTCTGCAAAACTATTCTAAATCTGGACCCACGTGTCTTGTAATATTCCACCATGTCTTCTATTCAGTATATTCTACTTTCTTGCTGTCATTTGCAATCCCTTTAAATGAATGAATTAATTGAAGAATGATGTTTTCTAAAGCACGCTTCTACCTGCAAATGCAAAAAAAAAAATTGATGGACAGAATGCAGAACAATGACATACATTCACCCCAGTACAGAGATCTGGGCCTAAATCCATCGTTTTTTGCCCCCCATGCCATTCCAGTTTGAACCCAGCCATATGCAAATCAGTCTTGACCCTGCGCCCAATGGGAACAGTCCAGCCCGAACTGCCAGGCCAGGTCCTCCCTGGACTGGAAACAAGCATCCTAGGACCGGTTTCAGGGTTTCACCCCTCATCAGCCAGGATAGCTTGACTCCGGTGGCAAGGAGAGCACGGGACCCACGTCTGGGCATACCCGTCCCTCTCGGGGTGACAAATGCAAAAGAACAATTGATGGACAGAATGCAGAACAATGACATACATTCACCCCAGTACAGAGATCTGGGCCTAAATCCATCGTTTTTTTGCTCCCCATGCCATTCCAATTTGAACCCAGCCATATGCAAATCAGTCTTGACCCTGCACCCAATGGGAACAGTCCAGCCCGAACTGTCAGACCAGGTCCTCCCTGGACTGGAAATAAGCATCCTAGCACCGGTTTCGGGGTTTCAGCCCTCATCAGCCAGGATATCTTGACTCCAGTGGCATGAATAGCACGGGACCCACATCTGGGCATACCCGTCCCACTCGGGGTGACAAATGCAAAAAGAACAATTGATGGACAGAATGCAGAACAATGTCATACATTCACCCGAGTACAGAAATCTGGGCCTAAATCCATCGTTTTTTTGCTCCCCATGCCATTCCAGTTTGAACCCAGTCATATGCAAATCAGTTTTGACCCTGCCCCCAATGGGAACAGTCCAGCCCGAACTGCCAGGCCAGGTCCTCCCTGGACTGCTTGCCCCCTCAACCTAATTTCTTGAGTGCTGTATGCCAAATTTAAACTGTGAGGGCAGTTGGCCCTGTAAGGGTCAGTAATTTTGGGTGGGTAAAAAGTGCACGCAGGTACCCACCCGGGCGCAAAATATAATGATCCATATGGTATGCTGGGTCATCAACAGGTTGATGAGACCATTGGTTAACCACTGCCAAGTGCACCGCCCAAAAGTATTTTATAATATCGGGTAGTGCTATTCCCCCGGCGTACTAGTCTCATGTTAATTTAATTAGGGTGATACGAGGGGTCCCGCTGTCCCAGATCAGGGTTCTGATTTCACTCTCTATAGTTTTAAAATAGTGCGCAGTAACAGGAAATGGCCTGTTTTGCAGTACTTATAGAAACCGTGGGAGTGCCATCATTTTGAATAATGCTGCTCTGCCGAGCAGTGAGAGCGAAAGCACTCTCCAATGGCAGACATCACTTCTAAGCTGCAGCAAGAGACCTTGTAGATTCTGAGCATTGAATAGTACTGGGTCTGTTGCAACGTAGATACCTAGATAACGGAATCCATCTGTCAGTACGTTGGCCTCACAGTTGGGTGGTAAGGTTGGTGATTCACCATGGAGAACATATACTGTGGACTTGGACCATTAATGGTATATCCAGAATATTTACAGAAATTAGTGAAAATATGTAAAATTGTATTGTTGGAGGATTGTGGAGCAGCTATGTATAACAGGATGGCATCTGCATAGAGAGATATCCTATCCTCCCAATCCACCGTCCACTGCAATCCACATATTAGTGGGTTCATTCGCACCCAAACAGCCAATGGCTCAAGGATCAATTCAAAAATACGTGGCGAAAGAGGGCATCCTTGCCTAGTCCCGCGCTGGAGGGCAAACACCTCGGAGGTACGACCATTGACAACCACCTAGGCCAAAGGTTTAGTGTAGAGGAGTAGCAGCCAGGACAAAAACTCGGGACCGAAGCCCATTCGCTCCAAAACGGCAAATAGATACGGCCATTCAATCGTGTCAAAGGCCATGCGGGCATCAAGCGACTTCTCGAATTGGACCAACGCGACCCAACACTCTCTGGATTATTAGGAGCTGTATTTCTGCCAGGCATAAATCCTGATTGATCAGGGTGTTCTAATTTAGTAACTATTTGGATAAGTCGGGATGCCAAAAGCTTGGACTGGATTTTCGCCTTTGCGTTGAGATGTGAGATCGAACTGTAGGAAGAACATTGGCCTAGTAGCTTATCCTGTTTATGGATTACTACAATTGATGCCAATACCACCCAAGGTTTTTGACACAAACCCCTAGTCACTAAAAAAAAGTAGACAGGATTTTTGCGTCAAAAAACAGCACCCATTTCAAATAGGCGCTATGAAGGAGAAATGCTTTCATTTCTCCTTTCTTTTCTAACTTTGCATGTGTGCTGCACTGTACAGCACACATACAAAGTGGGAAAAGGTTTAAAGTTAGTCTAAGCATAGTATTTTGTACTGTAAGTGTATCCTTCCAGTACAAAACCTAAGCTAGACTCACCCAGACACCCTTGCACTATGGTGCAAAGGTGGGTGGGTGCGTGGTGCACAGCAGCAATTTCAGTGCTGGCACTAGGGAGAAGGGAGGAGAGTGCCATATTTCTGTAAATATGGTGTTTTCCTGCTCTCTCCTTTTCACGCAACGCAGTGCAGTATTATTGTTTGCTGCGCTGCGTTTTCTTGAGATTTTATTAAAACTGGGCCAAAATCTTAATGCATCATTAATCTATCGTTGTAAACATGAAAAAGGAGAAATCAAAAGTAAGATAGCATCCAGAAAAATTAGAATTTAATGATGGATCAAGCAAAAAAGAAGGACTTTCTCTCAAACCCGAAGGTTGTCCAGCCCCTTTCCTTGCAGACACCGCAACAAAATCTGCTGCACCCACTTCAAAGCAGCAATTGGGGCATCTGAATATCTGGTCTAAACAGAAACAGAAAACTATGAAGGTTATTGTCTAAGGTTTAGCATGAGTGCTTGCGCTGTCCAAAGCATTGTGTTGATTTGCTTACCATTATAAAAAATCATGGGTGCAGCACACAATTGTGAAGCATCACACAAGTGCCCGCACAGGCTTTATTATGTATGAGCATAGCAGTCAAGTGTTCACACACTAAGCATCAATTAATTGGACAGGTCCGGCTGCTGCTGAGCAGTAGCAGCAAAAGGCCAATGGACATGGACATCAAAACAGGTCTGTACTGGGTACCCTATTTCTGTCCTTCATGCATCAGTAAATAAAACATTGTGACTGACAGAGAAGAAGGCGATTACCTGGCACACTTATACACTGCCACTAATACTACCCACAACCTGCACTGGAATCACTCCCATCACTCCCATCCACACACAAGGCTTACAGAGTCATTCCTACAATTTCAATGGAGCTAAAGACCTGCCTCTTCAAGGAGCACCACATGGACCATTGATCAGGACCTTGCCACTTCCTCAGGCAATTGGTCCAGCAATAGGAATCCTTCCTCGTACCCAGTGTTGTTCCGAACTTACTGCTACAATAAGCACTGTGCTGTTTCCCAGCTAGGATTGTCCTCTAGAAGCTCCAACAGATATCACACATACCGAACACATACATACTGGGGGAGCTTGTGGAGGGTAAGGAAAGAACATGTTATAGGGAGCGGAAACGGACAGCATTTACAATACGGGCTGAACAACGCTTGCCTGAATCATGCATATGTGTTAACCATGCATATGTGTGGTTAAGGCAGTCAGCGGTCTCGATGCAGAGCGGATGGGGGGGGAGGATCAGGAAGGATCGGGAGAGGGAGGACCGGGACCGGGCTTGGTAAGTGGGGCTGGCACGGGGTTTTGGGGGTAATTCTTAGGGCTGGGGCCGGTTTTAGGGCACAGGGCGGGGGGGATAGTTTTTAGGGCTGGGGCCGGCTTTAGGGCTCAGGGCGGGGGGTAGTTTTTAGGGTTGGGGACTGGGTTTTAGGGCTCAGGGCGGGGGAAGGAGCAGTTTTGAGGGTTTGGGGGGTCGATTGTAGGGCTCAGCACGGAAGCTGGTGTTGGGGTAGTTTTTTGGGCAGGGGGCCGGGTTTTAGGGCTCAGGGTGGGGAGTCGGGGTAGTTTTTAGTGCTGGGGCGGGGTGGACTGCAGGGCTGGGGTATCGAGTTTTAGGACTCAGGGCTGGGGGGCTGGGGGGCTGGGGTGTGATCTTTACCATGCATATCCCTTTACCAATCATGCCTTTACAACGAAATTTGTTGTAAAGGCATGCATGGTAAAGACGCAGTTGTGATTCAGACTGCTTTGTTTAGGCATGCGTGGTTAAGACATGCGTTGTTGTATCATACCGCCATAGGGAGAGGGTGGAGATGCATTGGGGTGATGTGGGGATCCTCATCTGCTTCTCCAGTTCCTTTTATCAATGTCACTAGATAACTTCTGCTGCGAGTGGGACATATGAAGAGGATATCACTGAAACAATGGGCAGGATTTATCAAGACTTTGCGCCAGTGCAAACTGATTCAAAGTGACACAAGCTGCTGCAAAGCCTTGATAAAGTATTTACTTTTTAGTGCAAAATATTTTGTTTGCTGGAAATTTAGTCTAAAAGTAGAGCAAATAGTGCTTTGCACTGCTTAGTTTTACTTTGCGTTAATGTAGTGCCATGTGGGTGGTACTTTGGCATTCACACTCTACCATCCATGGTTTATGACGTAAAACCCCATCTACTCAAATTGATAGAAGGCACTTTGTGGCAAATAATAAACCCTCCTCAAGGCAGGTGCTAACACAAAGACATTGTTTAATTGGAACAGTGCTAGCAGAAGCCATTGGGGAGCCAAACTGTATGTAAAAGGGGTGAGGTGGGAACTCATGGGGGGGGGGGTTCAGGCATCTGGGTGTTAATCCCTCTCCTTATCTTCTCACTGCCTAGAAAAGCCTCTCTTTAGTGACTAAGGGGTCTATTTATCAAAATGTAATGCAGCAAGTCACCTCACTGCGCTGTGTGACAGGGAAAAGGCAGGAATGCGCGTATTTAACATTATACGGCGCATTCCTGTCTTTTCCCAGCACTGGCACAAAATGTGCTGCCTAGTGCCAACGCCAGCAAGGTGCAAGGGTGCCTGTGTTGTAAGCAGGATTGTTTTTGTGCAGGAAGGGATACCTGCACATCCCTTCCTGCACAAAAAGAATCAGCTATGGTGAGAAATACAGATATGTCTCCTTGTTATGGCGCACCTGGGAGGGTGTAGCATTTTGGTGCATTATCTGGGAATGCATCAAAATCCATGGGTTTTGCATGGGAACTCCCACGCACACCCATGGAACGCCTCCCTGGGACAGAGTACCGCAATGCAGAAATGTATCCAGCCACTCAGGGCCATGCAAGGTGGCTTGCGTGGCCTGATAAATCACACTTAAGGGTTGCGCTTGCACCCCGCTGCGTGGTGCAAAAGCAACGCAACTTTTTGATAAATATAGCTCTGAATGAGTGTATCCGGCAGCAAGGCAGGAGTAGGTCGTGATCCACGATGCCCCTTCCAAGTACTCAACTTTATGCGTCAGCGCTGTTCATAACAAATCCCACGAATTCCCACTTATTCCAAGAATATTCCAGGACAGGGACATTTGTGCACCAACAGCCTGTAGATCATGTACTTCACAGTTGTAATCGTGTTCCTGGAATCGTGGCTGCATAGTGAAGACTCTTGCCACACGTTTGAAGAACACTCTGTAACAGGCCTTCCGGCTCCCCGCTGTCTTCCTCACTCCCACAATTCCCAGCTTTCATCACCCTCTTCTCCCCAGTCTTTAATTCCTCGGATAACATGTTGTTCATGTTATTGTCGCTGTAATGCTCCATAGAATTCTACGGAGTGGCCAAATGTGTCTTGCCTTGGATTGCAATGCGCAGCATGAGTAATGCAGCTCGGCACGGGGTTGTCTGAACCACAGCCAGCCAGAAGACGTGGGCCTGGCTTCAAAGAAGGTTTTGTACTATAATGCTGCCCTCTAACTGTACCTGTACTGTTTATTCTATCCACATGTCGGGTCTGCAGAAATACGATTATTTCTCGTGCCATTCCCATGACCAAATGAACCTTTCTTTATTCCCTGGACATTGTTTCATAGTCACTCACAAAAACACGAAATAGGGCCACAGGAGCTGTAAGATAAAGTTCTGGCATGCAGGAAAAACATTTGTTTAAAAGAGAATAAACAAAAATTTGAAAAATAAAAAAACATAGACAGATATGTTCTTTAATATTAAAGGTAATATTATTGGGGGAACGAATAAAACAGAACGTGTTCAACATGCTGAACAATATTGCATGTTAGAGGATGCAGACGGTAGGATGCTAGTTCTGTAAGCAGTATAGTGAAAAAGAAGAGATTGTGCAGCAGGTGCAGTGGCACCGGGCCCAGGGATGTTAGAGGTCCATTCTCCCTGCAATTTGTGCATGTTTCTTACTATCAGACCAGGGGTGGGGGAGGGGGGACAATTTCCTTGCTTGTTTTAGGGCCCCTGGTTCCGTTGATACCCACCGGAGATAAATGTGATTGTACGGGCTTTGGAGGAAAATAGAGCGGAGAAGTGTGAGAAAATAGAAAATCGCGAATCAAGCCTTGCACACATCGGTTTCGTCGCTTTTCATTGCTTTATGTTTTCATTTTGCATATTTACATAGATCCACCATGCAGTGCGCGAGGATCTGGGAGAGCTTAGTAAGCTCTGCTTACAGGAGGTGAGAAATGCTGGTGGTGGACGGGCAGCTCCTCTTGGGCTCGTTTTAGTGAGTGATGCAATAAACCGCACTCAGTAGACCCACATATTTACTGTATGAAGTGCACTTTATCTGCAGCCTGAGCTCTCCAGGCCACTTTACAAGATCAGATTTAAAGCCTTCAGACATTACATATGGGCCTATGCATTTCCCAGCACTTACAACTTCTTTTATGTGTAGTCTAGGACAATGATTGGGCTTGTGCCAATGTTCTTTTTCTTTTTTTTGCTCAGAGACTACCATATTTCTAACACTTAAAAGTCAGAAAAAAATAATAAAAGGCCTTCGTGGAGATCTCACATTCACTTTGCCAATTCCCTCAAGACCACCACAGAGGCTCTTGACGGGTAATGAAGGCCCAGTTCCCTCAGTGGGTGAATAGGACACGTTACAACGAATGCATTAACAATGCGTGCCGTTACAGTGCATTTTTTACAATGAAAAATCCATTACAGCGCATGTCATTACAATGCAAGCCATTACAACGCATAATCCATTACAACGCAAATTACTATTCTAACTCTGCTCGGGCGTTACTTTGGGGAATGCCTTGTAATGGCATGCATTGTAATGACTTGCGTTGTAATGGATTTTGCATTGTAAAAATTGCATTGTAATGGCACATGTTGTGACACGTGCGTTATAAACGATGTCTCCTTCAGTGGGTTGCAGGAGTAACCAGGCCTAGGGTCCAAACAGTGGGTCAAGGGCACAAAATGAAGCCTCTTCTCCTACTCTCTTTGAGTGGGAGCGGAAGCAAAGGAGCAGACAGGCCATAGTCGAAGCCAGCAATAAAGCCCACAAAGAGAGGTGTGGTGGCATAAAGTGAGAAGACACAATAGCCACAGGAGAACTCAGATTGGGCGGGATAGGGAGGAGATGTGACCTAAAGGTCAGAGATGACAACTTTGGAACTGGGAACCAGGTCTGCATCCCGTACCCTCTCTGGCAAACTGATGCTCCTCCCGCCTCATTTACAGACCGGCAGACCTTAAGTATGTCAACGATGGAGACTACTCCATTTCTGTCGCTGAAATACTGGCCTGATAGAATAAGGGCCATTGGAAGTTTGGCCATTCGACTGCCCCCCGATTTAGAGTGGACGGTCAAAACTTCCAGAGAGTGGGGCCATTAGTTTTTGTTTTTTCAAAAACAAAATTCCGTTTTGGGATTTTGTTTTTGAAAAAAGAAAGCATGTTAAAAGTTTGACGTCATTTTGACAGTACCATCTGTCAAACTTTTAATATATTGACAGAAACTACTGTGACAGCGGTTCCTGCCAATGTTTACATTTGTACGCAGGGCTGGCGGTAACACTTAATTTGGCGGGCGGAGGACCCTAAGTATGGCAGGAGTAGAGTACTCTGCCATGCGACGGACTTACCTACGCCCGCCAAACTCTAGATCAGTCTCTTAATCATTATTTAACAATAAAATGTTTCCTCAGTAAGATAGGCCAAATAACACTGATCAGAATGGCACACACAGTTCCAATCCAGTTAAAGAAATGTCTCTTGAATAGCTGCATACTAAGGCACGAGTCAACACATAATATCATCTTCAATATAATATAACAATAATACATAGCAAAAATGCCACAGAGGGGCCCGTTAATGGTAAAAAAAGAATTGACACTAGGGGGCATATTTACAAGAAACTGGCTGAGCGCGAAGTTATGCCAAAATTGCTAACGCCGCGCTCCAACAGTTTCAAAACGCAGGGATGCATCATATTCACAAGAATGCGGTGCACCCCTGCATTACCCCTAGCGTAAAAAAGCTGCCTAGCGCCAGTGCAGGCACCGTTGTGCCATTTTGCTAGGGTGCCTGTGCTGCAGGGGCAATTGTTTATGTGAATAAAAGGGACACATTCCTGCAAATAAACAATCTTTACATGCGATTTGCTCTATGTGTGCTGCAGAATGCAGCACACGTGGAAAGAGCAAAATATAAGGAGACATAAAACATTTCTCCTCGTTTTGCCTCCTTAAGACTAGGTATTCCCTGGCTGCATTTTTGGCACTGCCCCATACATTGTAAATATGGGGCAGCGTAAAAAAGCAATGGGTGTTGCGGCGGAACGCCCAGTGCAACACCCATTGCACGCCCCTTTCACGCTAAGTGATGTGTGAAAGGGGCGTTATTTACAAGGCGGTGTTAAGCCACGTCAGGTGGCTTAACGCCGCCTTGTAAATAAAGCAAAGAAGTTAACGCCACCAGAACGTTGGAAAAAGTGACGTTCTGGTGGCGTTAACTCCTTGTAAATATGCCCCTAGGTATTTCCTGCAATGGCACAAAAGCTCGGGAAGATGGAGGGAAAAACACCTTCTTGATTTTCTTCAACACAACAACAAGATGATTCGACAGTGGATATCTCTAGTGTTGTGTGGTAGTATTTTGGGCGTGACAACAATAATTTTTTTCTGTAGCCAGTAACTTCGACAGAACACAAGTGGAAGACCTGGTGTTAATATTCCTGCTTTAAATGAGCTAGCCCTTCCACCAAACATTTCCCACCGTGTGTCCCATGCAGTGAGGGTTATATTCAAAGAAGAGCCAGCAGCAGGTCCACAATAAGGAAAACCTTAAGCCCCTGTACTCTGACAGGGATGAGAGGCCTGAGCTGTCGGGCTTTTGCTAATTTTGGGCGAATGCCCTGTTACTGCCTGACCCCCCCATAAGTATTTTTGGACAGTTGGTTCACCTGCTAGGGTCTTTTGTCTCCGTCTGGACCTCGATGGTTAGAGAAGCTCCATTGTCTTCAGAAAAAGCTATTGCCCTTAGTGGGATATACTGTGAACAGGGCGTGCTGGAGTCCTGAAGTGGACTGTCCCCTATTGTGTGGGTGAAGTGGCCTCTGAGGAATGGCTTCCTCTAGATGACTCACTTACCTCTTTAACTTTAAATCAACAGCATCCCTAGAGAACTGTCCTGAAGATTATTGAGAAAAACAGGAATGCTTGCAATATCACCACAAAGTGTGAATCATTGTCATTGGCTTTGCCTCAACACTTCTAGCCTCAGACCTGAGGTCCCCTAGTGAAAGTTCTTTGTGCACTCCTGCACTACTGCCCTGTAGTTCTACAATTTGCCAAGACTCTTTTAGTTGCACTAAATGTTTGCATTCATTCTCTTCATCTTTCTAAGTAAAAGGTTTGGAAAGGCTTTCCGTATAAAGAATCTGGACACTGTGGCTTGGGAACATTTCTGCTTGATATTAAACCTGTTTGATGGGATAGTTATCCCTCCAAAGAATGATTTTATTATTACTTCATGTGTTCTAATTTATTAGTTTTGCATCCTTTTTTATCAACATAAGTTTTACATAATGTTCGAACCTTTTATCTACTTTGCTTCATGTATTTACTTTTCTCATTAAATATTTGCCTTTGGGTTAAATAGTGTATGACAGTCTATGCGATTTATTGCCTAATGTGTTGCTCTATTGTTGGTATGGTTTGCTCAATGTCGATAACATTTCCTTATGGTTTACCTTGTTTCTCAAGCCCACCTGCCAAAAACCAGTTTCTCACAGCCTGTTTGAAAATGATGTTGCTTCAATCTAAGATTCAGTTAATTAATATAATCTTTGTTGTATTTTTAAAAAGTAGAGTTTTACAACCTCACTATGGGGTCTATTACGATGGCGGTCGGATGTCCACCGCCGGGCCGGCGGTGGCGCCCGCCGGACCGGCGGTGGACATCCGACCGCGATCGCAACCAAGAAAATCGCCGGTCTGATTAGGATGGCGGTGGTGACCGTGACGGTGGGAAATTCCGACCGCCGCTTTTCCGCCGGTTGCCATCTGCACTCCTGCCTGGCGGACGGAAAAGGACCTGGATAATGGAGGTGGTGCAGAGCAGGCTCCGCCGGCACGATTATGATGCCAGCGGTAGCCAGCCTTTCCTCAGCGGTCAGACTGCCATGGAAAGGCATGCGGAGATTGTCTTCCGGGGGCCCGTTGCAGGCCCCCGATGTTTTGGGGGGGCTGGGTGCACTGGGGGGGTACCCATGGTCCCCCCTACATTCCCCTGTGCCAGGTGGCAGGCACTACGCAGTGCAGGGAAATGCAGGACATGCACCTTTGGACATCGCGGCGGTGCTGCGGGCGGCAGCAACCGCCGCAATGTTAAGGCCCGCGATCCAACCGCCGCGGTCGGATTTCGACCGCGGATCATCGTAATTCGCCCGGCGGTGATGTCGCGGTCAATGCAGGCGGTCTTTTCCCGCTACTATGGCGGTCGGGGAGGCTTTCCGACCGCCATCGTAATAGGCCCCTATGTGCCTAGATTGTTATGTTATCTTTTTTATATATGAAATATATATTTTCATGTATTTTTATTTGGTATTGTCATTCTATACATTTTACTTTGATCGCTGATTTGTCTGCTTCTTATACATGTGCCAACTTGTCATTCTTGTGTCCCTCCAGTGGTGCTTACCCTCTTTAAATCTCTTTTGATTGATTGGCTCCTCTACTTCCTCTGCTTGGTTTTCAAGCACTACTTTTTTTTTTTTTTATTAACCACTCCAAAAGAGTGCATGTGTTTTCCAGCTGTCGCCTTCATGTATTTCTCCCTCTGCACTCCTTGTTGCTCTCTGTCACCCGTGTGCTTCTCCCCACCCCGTCCATGTTGTGCTCACTCTTGTATCCTCCCCCCATTGCTCACTCGCCTATGTGCTTCTCGGATCACTGACAGAATATCGACGACATGAATATCGATATTGTGTACAGAATATCGATGTCAAGAATATCGACATCCTATCTCTACAAAGGTAAGTACAAAAATATCGAAACCAAAATATTGTTGTTTAAAATATCGTTGTTCAAAATATCGTTCTTTTTAAATGTCTTAAAAATAATATAAAATAAATTAAATAATAAATATAATTAATAAAAACATAGTTAGAATTATTTAAAAATGTTACAAATTATAAATAATAAATGTAATATAAAAAACAATTAAACATACGTATATAAAAATAATTATATATATATATTTACTTAATAATATTGATAAATAATTATTTTATTAAATTATAAAATGTTAAAAACATAATAAAAATTATAAATACATATATATATATACATACACCTGTAAGAAATATAAAAATAAAATTTATATATATAATAAATTAAAATATTAAAATAATTATTTAATTTTAAAGCAACATTTTACACTACATTAACTAAAACAGTAGGGAAAATATTGGATAGCATAGAGGATAAAATCACTATTCCCACTCCAGGGAATGCAAAAGTAGGGAAAGTGTTGGATAGCGGAAGGGATAAAATTACTATACCCACTCCAGCGAGTGCAACAGTAGGGAAACTGTTGGATAGCGGAGGGGAATAATTTAATATTCCCACTCCAGCAAGTGCAACAGTAGGGAAAGTGTTGGATAGAGGAGGGGATAAAATTACTATTCCCACTCCAGGGTGTGCAAGAGTAGGGAAAGTGTTGGATAGCAGAGGGGATAAAATTACTATTCCCACTCCAAAGAGTGCAACAGTAGGGAAAGTGTTGGATAGCGGAGGGGAATAATTTACTATTCCCACTCCAACAAGTGCAACAGTAGTGAAAGTGTTGGATAGCGGAGGGGAATAATTTAATATTCCCACTCCAGCAAGTGCAACAGTATGGAAAGTGTTGGATAGCGGAGCGGAATAATTTACTATTCCCACTCCACGGAGTGCAACAGTAGGGAAAGTGTTGGATAGCGTAGGGGATAAAATTACTATTCCCACTCCGACAAGTGCAACAGTAGAGAAAGTGTTGGATAGCGGAGGGGATAAAATTACTATTCCCACTCCAACAAGTGCAACAGTAGGGAAAGTGTTGGATAGCGGAAGGGATAAAATTACTATACCCACTCCAGCGAGTGCAACAGTAGTGTCATGAGCGCTAACTATCGAGCGCGCTAGCATAGCGCGATCGCGTCTTTCCGGACTCCGTTGCCGTGACAACATACCAGGAAACTACCGTTCCCAGGTAGCCCTGTGAGAAGACGCAGTATGCCGCGAGGAACCGCCCATAAAGGGAATGGTGGTGCTCGCATTGGCGTCGGAAATTCTGCTTGTTTGCCGCAGACTGTGGCATCTCTCGTTGCTGTGAAGGCTGGTAAGGGTGCTCGCACCGTTTTCCTGGTTCTTACTGGCCTGTATCTTGCATTGACCTAACCCTCCCCTTCTCCGTTGGTGAGCGCCTCGCTCGTGCGGAGGAAGGATCGGGTGGCCTCTCTGGAGCCTTTGATGTTCTGTGAAAGGAGCCTTCTGCCTCGCTGTCTGCCTCCTCATTTGTGGTGGGGTAGCGCCTTGCTATAGGCAGTTCCTGCATCTTCCCAGACTGTAAGTAGTCATCTGCTTGCTACCTTGTTGTTCCCGTCTCCTGGGTGCATCCTTCAGAGAACTTATACACAGATTGACTCGTGGTGGGTTCTCATATCTCCTCGCATTCCCTTGGTTGGGGTTTCTTTGACTTTCTGATTTGGATATTGGTGATGTAACCATTATTGTGGATTGAGACTAAGGATAACAGTGCATTTGTACAGACATTACCCTTTACGAAGTAAAGCTTTAATTTATTACTGTGTTCTGGCTCTATTTAACAGGGGTAACTTGAGTGGTATGGGACTACGCTCTATCCCTGTGATGCTGTGTGGAGCCTAGACCAGGGTAGGTTCCTGGTCGTGTTTTCTCTTATATGTTTTGTATGAGGTGGTGTATTTCCCTTTGTTTGTTTCTATTCCGGATGTTCCATAAAAGTGTTTCTTCCATGTTTCCCTCACTGCAGCCATACTGCATCCATTGGTATTATCAACACTGAAGTCACAGTCTATCTAGAAAAGTCTCGTCTACAGGCGTTATCTTTTTTGTTACAGGTATAACGGTTGCACCAATTTAAACCATTGATCATATATGTGTTATGTGTAGAATTACAACAGGTAGTTATTATTGTTGTTGTCATTACAGGTCTCCCTCCCTGCAGTTCCCTTCCTTTCCTTCCCTCACTTGATCCTCCCACTGACCTGTGCCATTACGGCTATTAAGGCTTGGGTATATCAAGAGGTGGACCATTCCGAGCAACAAACCGATCCTGAGGACAGAACGACCTGACAAGTAGGGAAACTGTTGGATAGCGGAGGGGAATAATTTAATATTCCCGCTCCAGCAAGTGCAACAGTAGGGAAAGTGTTGGATAACGGAGGGGATAAAATTACTATTCCCACTCCAGGGTGTGCAAGAGTAGGGAAAGTGTTGGATAGCGGAGGGAATAAAATTACTATTCCCACTCCAAAGAGTGCAACAGTAGGGAAAGTGTTGGATAGCGGAGGGGAATAATTTACTATTCCCACTCCAACAAGTGCACCAGTAGTGAAAGTGTTGGATAGCGGAGGGTAATAATTTACTATTCCTCCAGCAAGTGCAACACTAGGGAAAGTGTTGGATAGTGGAGGGGAATAATTTACTATTCCCACTCCACGGAGTGCAACAGTAGGGAAAGTGTTGGATAGCGTAGGGGATAAAATTACTATTCCCACTCCAACAAGTGCAACAGTAGAGAAAGTGTTGGATAGCGGAGGGGATAAAATTACTATTCCCACTCCAGCAAGTGCAACTATACAAAAGTGTTGGATAGCGTAGGGGAATAATTTACTATTCCCACTCCAGCAAGTGCAACAGTAGGGAAAGTGTTGGATAGCGGAGGGGATAAAATTACTATTCCCACTCCAGGGAGTGCAAGAGTAGGGAAAGTGTTGGATAGCGGAGGGGATAAAATTACTATTCCCACTCCAGGGAGTGCAAGAGTAGGGAAGGTGTTGGATAGCGTAGGGGATAAAATTACTATTCCCACTCCAACGAGTGCAACAGTAGGGAAAGTGTTGGATAGCGGAGGGGATAAAATTACTATTCCCACTCCGACAATTGCAACAGTAGGGAAAGTGTTGGATAGCGGAGTGGAATAATTTACTATTCCCACTCCAGCAAAATAATAAACATTAATTAACAAATACTTAAATAATAAAAAATAATTTACGTCCCACCAAATCCCCCTATAAATTACACCACCAATATTGTAAAACATTACACAATTAACATAATTGCTTAACAATTAATTAATTTACTAATAACAATGAACAATCAAATTAAAAACAATCAGTAATAAATTAATTCACACTATTAAGACTATAAAATAGCAATAACTAAGGGGCTCATTACGATGGCGGGCGGAAGCACAACCGCCGTGCTGGCGGATGCAAAAACCACCAGTTACCGCCGGCACGCAGCAGTCCACACGCCCGCCTAATTACGATGCGAAAAGTAGGCCAAACACCGCCGGCAAGCCAGCAACACCGTCCGCCATCAAAGTGCGCCCGTACACGTAGCGGCGCAGCCCAATTGACACACACCGTCCGACGAAACACGTCCCGCCCGGCGTATAAATTACGATGCCGCAAACAAACGGCTCCCACGGCCAAGAGATACCGTACGACAAACCGAAGCGGTAACACGGACGCCGAGCACGGACAACGAAGAAGCGGCTCCCCGAGCATGAATCCAGCACTGCAGGCCCTCCCCATGCTCCTGCTGATGCACCACCAAGGACGCAACCTACCGCGGAGACGCAGGTAGGCACACACACAACAAGTGCACGCAAACAGCGCACACAGTGCAAGGGCGGAAAAAGCGGACAACCCCCACCAGCGCGTGTACACTACACATCCACCATTGCATCCACATATGACACACAGGCCAAATCGTAACATCGCGTAACACATGTGTACATACCACCTGGGACTAGGAACCAACGACCCCGTCACGGCCCCAAAGCGGCGATGACGCCGCCACACATGCGCACAACGCAGAGGCCAACCGCAGCGCCATGCATGCGTCGCACACAGACACAGGGACACAACCAAGCAGCACACACATCAGCCCCACCCCG
This sequence comes from Calotriton arnoldi, assembly GCA_963921515.1. NCBI lineage: Eukaryota > Metazoa > Chordata > Amphibia > Caudata > Salamandridae > Calotriton > Calotriton arnoldi. The sequence goes on along the minus strand of CAWUFW010003603.1, from coordinate 382,787 downwards.
AACGCACATGACACGTGACAGGCCTGCCACAGACATGTCCCCAACGCCCAATTCACGGACAACACCCAACGCCACACAACCGACGCACACATGTCAGTGAAGTCACGCAACAGCAGGACACACCCCAGTGTAACAAACATGGCGTAGCACACAGCGGCGGCAACACCAACTAGGAGAAGCAGGGCCCCTTCGGGAAGAGGAACGCCAGTACCACACTGAAACACCCATACCACCCTGCACATATGAACAAGACATATGAAACGGAACACCAAAGAGCCCGGGGACCGACAACAGGTGGCCCAAGAATAACATCCACACACAAGGCCCAACGCAGAGCGGAAAGGCAGCCTGCCGCCCACACAAGGGAGAGCAGACAGCACTGAATGACCTTCCATTCCAACTCCGAAACCACAGCCCTACGAAAGAAGCCGGTGAATACAGCCATTGTCCAAGAAAAGACCAACACAGGCATGCCGAGGAGACCGACCACAGGGCAGATAGCGCATATCACAGAAGCACACAACGGACGGGGAAGAAAAAAGAAAACACTCCCCCATGTCGGCCACATGCAAGTTAATTGGAAGGAGTCACACATCACTGACCTTGAACTGTCTGAGAAGCATGTGGGATGAGGGCCCGTGTCCTCCAAACAAGCCAACAGAACACAAGTCCTGTCTCCCTACGACTACACAGAGCTCACAGCAACCTCGGAGCGTGCACATTGCAGACTGCACACACAGCCGGAGCACGCCACCACAACGCACCGCTGCGAAATGGCAACCGCAACACACCTACCCAACTACGCCGGACAGCTCAAGCTGTACAAAACCAACCTGAAACATATATTGGGATGCGATCTCCTGTCCCTGCTGAACGTAAGTTACCGACTGACTTACCGCATCACATTGTTCAGCTGCGTCATGCCCGTCTTCTACTGTCGGAGGTGTCCCTACCAGCATCCCGTGGAGATATGCCTCTCCAACCCGGCATGTCTGAAGGCGGACCTGCTACCACTACTCCTCCCTCTGGACGCACACGACAGGGCCTGCTCTGCCTATGGGGGCATGGCGTATGTGGCCAACATCGCACCCGCACTGAAATGGGACCACTGTGCCTCCACACGACGGATCATCGAGTACAGCTACATCGAATGTCACCCAGCATGCCCCATCATGGTCCTCCAAGGGACAACTTACGAACAACACCTTGACAGCCACCATCCGCTACATTGGCTGGCAAACATGTACACCACCAATGACATGGAAGTCCTGCTGGACGGCATCGCATACCTGACAACCTGTAAATTCGTCGGACCACAACGCAGGTTCCCCGATTGACCTATGATGTCCAACCCCGCACCCATGCTTAGCTTCCGCACGGACTGGCCAGTCACCACCACAACAGCCATACCAAACGACCGGCAACTGTAACCACACCATCAACGACATCGCCATGACATCGGATATGACCGGGACATGCACACTGTTCCCCATCACATCCAGGAACACCGCATGCATCGTGGGAGGCAGTGGCATGGGCTCTGTGTATCGCACCCACATGGACGGAACTGCACGAACAACCAGGACACGACATGGATCCAGCGCCCATGGACACACACACCGCTCAGTGGACATGAATAGGTCGCCTGGAGTCTGTGGGTGCTGCACCCCTCCCACCCCCGCCCCGGGAATCCCATACCAGGACCTTTGCATGGACGACAAGTGCATACAACAACAACACGACCCCAGTGACTGTGACATGTCCAGTAACCACCACAGTGCAACAACAAGTGGCACGCCGCTGCATGCACGCAAGCACATGCCCTGATGTCATCTCACATGCACGCGTGCATGAGGAACAACCGCAGCAAACCTGTCACATGGAACTGAGATGGACTGTGCCCATGATGCCAAGCGGTCTGGTAGGCTACATGTATACCGTCTGTGTCAAAGTCCGCAGCTCCGCAGCTATACGTAAATGTACATTAGCACAGCCTTGGCCAAGCAGATGTAACTCTGAAGCCATCATCCCACATGCAACAGCCAATCACATGTAACCCCACACCCTATCCCATTTGTAATCATGCTCAGTATATCCTCAACATGTATTCCGCTGCCAGTAGTGTCCACTATACTGCATCACAGAGGACAGAAGACTCAATATAATGTTTGAAACCAAAACTGTCTCCGCTGACTCATTTCACAAGTACGAATGAGAGAGGATGAGAGTATGTGAAGTACACGGCAGTCGTGACATGACCATGTAGTCCACTGGTATTGGATGTCAACGCAAATGAGTAGCACAACTGTGGAAGACACACATGTGTCGTGTGAAGTCGTATGGACGCAGTGCTCAGGTGGGTGGGTGCGACGGGTAGATGCGCACATGCCAAGTTGGAGCACGCCGTGTTGGGAGGGGTCATGAACAGTACACCACCGCTTCCCTGGGCATTGAGAGGACACCTGTCGGGGGGAAGTGAACACGTGTGTGCACAGCAGCCGGGCACACGAACAATGCGGAACCAGGCGCACACGTCAGCCCACCCTCCGTGGACTAGCTGGATCCTGTTGTGCGCCCGCCATGCCCCTTGACAAGGCACACACAGCCCCAGTCGACCAGGTGTAACCCCAACATAGTCAATCCGCACAGGCGATACAGGGCACGGGATGGCAGTGGAGCATGGTGTGTGAGAGGTCTCCTCGCGCTCCTCCTGGTCATATCACGCAGGCAATAGAACCTCAACGTCTAGCATGGCACAAGTCAAATGGAAGTGTAGGGGGACGCACCACAGCACGAGCAGCACTGACGTCACGGGAGGTGGCTCGCACCATCCCATCCATTGCCCATCATACCAACCACGCCACATGCCATTGCGACTAAGTGCAAGCGCGTGCGCCACCACCCCCGAGCCCTCCCCAGAGAGGCCAAAGAGTGAATGTGTGGGCCATCAGCCACAGACGGACGCGGCATGGCCGCAAGGGCAGCCACAACCACTGGGTGTCGCAGGTGGCGGATCCGGAAGGCGAAGACTGTGATGCATAGTCCATGCAGGCCGGGTCTCCATTTGGGGCACCACGCAGGTGGACGGCGTCCCGCCACACATCATACCCTGAGACAGCCCACTCGTGCAACTGGACCCACACATACACTCCTTGCCCTCTCTGGTGCGAGCTTGGGGCTGCCTGTGCAAGCGCTAGCCTCGCAGGTGCACATGCATATTGGGGGAGCGAGGGGAGGACATGAGGGCTGGGGCGAAGATGACTGTATCACTGTCAGTTAGTACAAGGGATGACCCAGATGTGGAAAGGAAGAGACGTGTCCCGTGTGTACTGCAACTAGTCGCCAATCCAACTACCCCCCATGTCCGGAATGTAAGCCCGCACCTAGGCCCGCCCATCCGCCACATCGAACATACCACCAGCACGACAACCTTCCCATTCGAAACACTGACTGGGGGTGGCGACCAGTGAACAATCATGTGTAGCCTACCCACGCGTACATGTGGGCCCTCCTTGATCCATGTCACCTGCGGCAAAGTCATGACATGCGCAATGAGGGAAGTGAGGAGAGCTGTCCGCCCCACGCACAGAAGGTGCATCAGCTCCACAGACCCAGTAGCGAGTCCAGCAGGGGTCACATGTGCAGGGGCAGCTGTGCCTGGTGTGAAGGCACATGCATATAGACAGCACATCGACCAATGTGTAGTCTGCCCACATCTACAGTCCATCATCATGCGGACATAGGAATTGAACACAGGGCAACACATCTTAGTGGGTGCACCCACCGTGACCAACAATGCGCAATCATCGACGTACCCGCCCTGTGCATGGCCCCCCACCCAACGGAGGCACATCCAGTGCCACCATCCCACACACACAAGCCTTCCACGGAACATGCTGTGTCCAATGGTCAGTACAGAGTCAGCGCCCATCTGGTGGATCCTGAACAGGAGACACATGCACACACATGCCAGCTCCCACTATGTACGTCTGCCACCTGGCACGTGCAATGTAACCTCTCACCTGTGACGTGTGACTGCAAGCACACAGCCGTCTTGGCATGGGGCTGTCAATGTGGACACCTGTCAATGTTTCGGGAGGTGTGATCCATACAGTGCTGTACATAGGGTGCAGTGCTGACACCTACTACTGTCTCATATCCCCTCGTGCCACAGGTCCCACTTGTTTTGGCCGCTCAGCCTGTGCCCACATTGTCGTCGTCGTGTGCCATACTCATCCAGCCTCGGAAGCAGTTCCATGCTCAGCAGACATTCATGTTGCCGTGGCGTTGCCGCTTGACGAATATGCAGTCAGTCCCCATCAGCACGCCCCGCAAGTCATTGGGGCCTAGATCCCCATGTGCATGCACATGGCAGTGGTATGTATCACTAGCCATTGCCATTGTTGGGAGACCTGTGTAAGTGTATTGTGGCCGTGCCGTCCCTGCTTGACAGCTGGGCTGTGGCTCATGTGCTTGCTCAGTCATGCCAGTGATGTGTATGCGAAATTGCTATGTGTTGTGTTGCTTTGACATGTGTCCACTGCCATTTTCCCTAGGCGGAGACCGAACATTGACCACCCATACCAATTGCTGGCGGACATGGACGATACAGAGGTCATTAGGAAGTTTCGGCTGGACAGGCCAACCCTGCATCGACTGTGTGCCATGTTAGAACCCCATCTCCGTCCCCGCAGGGTGTATCCGACAGCTGTCACCCCCACGGCTAAGGTGATGGCCGCCATGCATTTCTTCGCCACTGGGTCATTCCAGCACACAGTGGGCAGTGGAGGAGGGATGTCCCAGCCCATGTTCAGCAAGGTGCTGAGGGATGTACTGGCAGCCATGATGCTGTACCGAAACAGGTACATCCGCTTCCCCAGGGCTCGTGAATTGGCGGCAGTGAAGGGTGCATTCTATGCCCTTGGCAGAATCCCACACGTCGTTGGAGCCATTGACTGCACACATGTTGGCCTTGTTCCACCACAGGCCACTGAGCACCTGTACCGCAACAGGAAGCACACGCACTCCCTGAATGTGCAAGTGGTGTGCCTTGCGGACATGGTGATCACCCACGTGTGTGCAAAGTTCCCAGGCTCGGCCCATGACGCACACATAATGCGCAACAGCATCTTGCCACGACTGATGTCCAATCTGCAACAGGATCGTGGCTGTATTGTCGGTGAGTATGTGGAGTGGTGAAGCGTGCTGGTTGTGCGATGCTGTCCCCTGTCCAGTTGGAATAGCAACGGTTCTCTGTGTCCCTCACACCCAGGTGACTCTGCGTACCCGAATGGGGCATGGCTGCTCAGTCCATTGAGGAATCCTCGCACCCCAGCAGACGATCGCTACAATGAGGCACATGGGAGGACCAGACGTGTGGTCGAGCGTACCTTTGGCCTCCTCAAGTCCAGGTTCAGGTGCCTGGACCGCACCGGGGGTGCACTGGCGTACTCCCCACAGAAGGTGTGCCAGATAGTGGTGGCGTGCTGCATGCTGCACAATCTGGCCATTCGGAAGCAGATCCCCCTCATCGTGGATGACGGAGATCAACCAGGGCCCCAGCCCGTAGACCAGGACAGCTCGAGTGAGGAGGACAGCAGAGAGGAGGAAGCTGGGAATGTGCGGCAGCAGCTCATCGCCCGCTACTTCACTTGACGGTGAGTGTCCATGTACGACGGCTGATGTGGCTGTATCTGTGCAGGTGTGTGTGTGCTGTGTCAGGGTGGCCGTTTGTTCACTGCGTGCTGTGTGTCAACGCTCCATGGCCAGGGTAGTATGCCACTGTTGGTGGCTGTGGCATTGTGCCCTATTGCTCTGTGCGATGTGTGTACATTGCTTGTAGTTGTTGACATGTACTGTGTGATGGGTGTGTGATACACACATTGAATGTGCTCCTGTTCTGTCTCCCACCCCTAGGTCCCGACAGGCCCTCCGGATTCCATTGCCATGCCACGCATCAGGTGCCTTTCCGCCCAAGGTGGCCGTTGTATACCGTACAAATTAAACACAGGGCACAAACAGCAGTTTGTGTAAGAGGTGCATTTATTTCAAACTGTGACATGTGATTGTGTGTAAGGTGATAACAAAAGTGGTGCGTGCAGTGACAATGAGCTGTCGGTCATGGCTGCGTGATGCTCAGGGTGTACCCACTGGTTCTATGTCTATAGTCCAACACACACATGCCATCCAGATGGCTGTGTGGAGTGGGATCGTAGTCCAAGTCAATGCAGTGGGTGGTCAAGGAAGGCTGGCTGGCTGCCTCACTTGCGTCTGGAGCGTGCGAAGTCCTCCCGGGAGATCTGTTTCCTCTTCGGACGGCCCCTTCCACGTTTGCGAGGGGGTGCCTGCTTGCGACATGCTGGTGGTTGAGGTGTGCTCACTGGCTGTGGACGCAGGGGAACTGGACACTGCTGCTCGACCCTGCGCCCCGGCAGGTGGTGGCGGAGGGGAGCTGCTGTCCCTGGCTGTGACCTCACCGCCACCACCAGCTGGCCCATGAGGTCCACGAGTTGGCCCATACGGGCATCCATGGACCTCAGCACCCCCAGCACCTCACGCGTGTCTGTAGCTGACCTGGCCCATTGTCCTTGGGCCTCTTCATAGGCCCCAAGGACTCTGGCCATTTGAGGCAGGGCATGGCTCCCAGGGGAGGCTGGCGTTTCCCTGACCCTGCTCCTCCTACCAGTCCTGCTGCCACCGGCCTGCCCACTAGCCACATTGCTCACCACGGTCCTCGCTGTGGCTCCCAGGGTGGATCCAGTCGGCCGGGCCACCACCTGCGCTGGGGCTGGTGCCAGCGAAGACGTGGTGGTGGTGGCGGCGGTGGTGGTCGGTGCGGCGATGGTGGCGGTTGCGGCAGTGGTAGTGGCCGCAATGACCGTGGGTGTGGCCGCAACGACAGTGGCAGCAGGGGGCTGGGAATGTTCAGCAGCCCTGGATGATGGGTTGGTGGGTAGGAGGGGTCCTGGGGAGCGGCTGGGCCCTGCCACACCAGATGGGCCTGCTTGGTGGTCCGTGTCCGAAGAGGAGGACAGATCCTCCACATCCGTGTGTCCTCGTTGGGGGCTTGTAGGCTGGCTGTGCTGGCTGCTGTCTCCATCCCCAGCATCCAGCAGTTCGTCACCTGTGGAGAGAATGAGATTTGTTATTGTGTTGCACCTGGCGAAGTATGTATTTGTCGTCTGACATTAACAGTTCGTGCAATCTCGTACATGGGTTTCCCGGAGGCGTGTGTGTGGCTGTAGCATTTGTAGTTGTGTGTGCTTGGCAATGGGACTGTGTGCTGTGCACATGTGGCATGGGACGGATTGGCCATGCCGATGGGTGTGTTGCTGTGCCCCTACTTATTGTGACTCTGGTGTATGCGGGCTCCTGGCCCATCCTGGGTCTGGTTTGTACTTTGCTTTTGGTGTTCAGATGGGACGCTTAGGAACGCATATGGCAACATGGGGGCCATGCCCCAGATTCGCATTTGGGAGGGAATATGCTATTGGGGTTCAAATGGAACGCTTAGGAACGCATATGGCAACATGGGGGCCATGCCCCAGATTCGCATTTGGGTGGGAATATGCTTTTGGGGTTCAAATGGAACGCTTAGGAACGCATATGGCAACATGGGGGCCATGCCCCAGATTCGCATTTGGGAGGGAATATGCTTTTGGGGTTCAAATGGAACGCTTAGGAACGCATATGGCAACATGGGGGCCATGCCCCAGATTCGCATTTGGGTGGGAATATGCTTTTGGGGTACATGCTGTGAGCCATGGGTGCCGAACGTGACATGTGTTGTGGCAGCATGACAGTGCATGGTTTGAGGTGTGTGCATGCTTGACATGGCCTGCATATTTGCTGTCTGTTGTGATTACTGGACATGGCATTGGACGCATCGTTATGAGTGAGTGATGGTTGTGTGCCAGCCAACGTATTGCAGTTGTCCCATCTCCTTGGTGTGCGTGCTGCCCTGTGCCATGTGCATCACTGCAGTGCTCGGGGGGTGTGGCCCATGTTGTGTGTTGTTGCTCACAGTGTGTCGTGCGCTTCATTGACTTCTGGCACATGGTTGGTCATGGGCATGTATCTTAGCGTGACTGCTGTATGTGTGGCAGCTGTGCGGATGACATGCCTTTCATGAGACTGGGGCTGACGGATGGGATGGATGGTATGTTGTATGTGCATGGTGTGTCTGTGTGTTTGATGGGTTCAGTGGTGTTCGTGTGCATTTATGTTGTTCCGCTCTGTTGCGTCTAGTGTTGTTTGTCTTACATAGGCGTAGTTGTGGGGTGTGTGGTTGACAGGCAGTAGGGGCTACATGGACAGGACTTCAATGGTGTTTCGGTTGTGTGTGATGAGTTGCACAGTGGCTGCCGTGTGGTACTATATTCAGTGTGGCTTGTGCATGCAGACGTGGCTCCTTGGGTGTTGCTATGTCTGTGATGGGTCATGTGGGGTGTGAGTCTGTTGTTCATGTCCGTGTGCACATTGTTCACTTGTTCGTGACGGTGGGCGGTGCTGCGTGTTCGTCTGCTACGTGACATGTCCCATGTGTTGGTCGTGTTCCGGTCCTCATGCCTCCAGTAATCCAGCCCTGTCCAGTTTCCCACCTGCAGGTTGTTCGGGCGTGCACTGTACTGGATGCCACATGGTTCTAAGCGGGGGTGCTCCATGTTGCAGGTCTGTGGGGGTGGGGGGTGTTGTGGGTCGTGGGGGTGGCTGGACACCCACTGACACCGATTGCTGTGGACCGTGATGTCTGCCTTTCGGCTGTCGTTGTGCACTGCGGTGGCTGACACGTGGCTGTGGGGTGTGGGGGATGCTCCTCCTTGCTGTGCTGTGGGACTAGGGGCCTGGTGTGTGTTGTACTTGGGCTGTCCACCGTCCCACCCACTGCACTTTGTGTTCCTGCCACTTACCTGTTACTTGTCGGTTAGTGCAGCTGTGGCGGACACATGGGTGTGGTGGGTGCTCGTTGTGGCGCTTCTGGCATATTTGGGGACCTGTTGGTGGTTACGTGGCTGGCTGAGTGTACACATGTCCCCACGCATCTTACAGTTGTTCTGTTTGGGCTGTGTGTGGTGGTGTCTGTTGCATGTGTGTGTGATGTGTTGTGTATTGTGTGCTGGACATGGGGGTGTTTGTCCCTGGGAGCTGTGGCATGGTGGTAGTGCATGTGAGTACATAGCGGTGTGCTGGTATACATTAGTTTGTACTTACCAGCCTCCACTCCCCCTGCTAATCCGGCGAGGATCTCGGGATGTATGATGACTCGCACCTTCTCCTCCCACGCTTTGAAGGTCTTGAAGAGCGCGGGATTCCCTCCGCCAGTGACGGCAGCCAGCTCTCTGTTTTTGCCCTCCTTCTTCTTGACCAGGCTCTTGACGTCATTCCACCGTTTGTTTATTTCGACTCTGTTCCTGGGCAGGGTCCCGACTGCATTGACCTGGTCTACGATCCGGTTCCACATTCTGTTTCTGGTGGCTAGTGGTGTGTGCTGGACCATGTTCCCATAGATTTGTGGGTGCACCTTGATGATCTCGTCGACCATGACGTCAGCTCAATGGGCGTGAACTTGGGCATTCTTTGTGGTGCCATGGTGTTTGTGGTGCTGGTGCGGTGTGTGTTGTGTAATGTGCAGGGGGTTTGTGGTGCCGGTGTTTGGTGGTGGTGGTGGTGGTGGTGGTTGTGATGTGTGCGTTTCTGTGGTGTGCTGCTGTCCTTGCTGTGTCACTGTGTCCTCTCCTCTCCTCTCTGGTTTGCAATGTTGCAAGGGGTTGTGGTCTGTGGGAGTGCTGCTTTTGTACTTACCTATGTGGGTGTGTCCTCATGGTCTGTTGTTTTCAGGTGTGTTGTGTCTGGGGTTCTGGCCTTTGTAGTTTTTGTTTGTCCAGGGGGTGTTTTCGGGATGTGTACTGTGCTTGTGTATTTGTGCGTGCCTTGCTGTGTGGACTTGTTGGCCATGTTGTGTGCTATTGGTTTTGTGAGCGGATGGTTTCTGTGCAGGGACGTGGGCGCCATGGCTTCTGCCGTGTCGATTCTCATCGGCGTTGTTTGCGCTGGCGGGCGGTATATTTGTAGTTTTCCCGCGCTCATGGTGGTGCGATCGTAATCTCACGTGCGGTGTGTCGGCCGTGAGGGCAGGCGGTTTTGTGTTGTCGTGCGTGTTTCCGTCCGTGGCGGGCGGTTTGACTCCGACTCGGACGATGGCGGGCGGTATTTTGTGTGATTTTTCCGCCGATGGCGGTTTTCGGTTTGTGTAATCGTAATGGCGTGGTCGGTGTTCAGACGGTGTGTGCGGGCGGATTTTTGCCGCTTCCATGCCTGGCGGATTTTTTTACGCCGGGTATCGTAATGGGCCCCATAATATCTAAAAAATATATTAAATTTTAATTACTTCCCACACTACTCCCCTATAAATCCACAACCCACTCCTAAAACAAATGACACAATTTACATATTTTACAATTAATTATTAATAATTAATAACCAATTAATAATTAATTAATAATAAATTATTTAACACAATTAACAATATAAAATATTAAATACACAAATGTTAATTAATAAAATTATTAATTAATTAATTATAATTAAAGTACTTTCCACCCTACTCCCCTATAAACCCACAACACGCCCCTAAAAAAATAACACATTTAACATATTTACCAATTAATAATTAATAACCAATTAATAACTAATTATTAACAAATTAATTAACACAATTAACAATATAAATTATTAAATACATAAATATTAAATAATAAAATTATTAATTAATTAATTATAATTAAATTACTTCCCACCCTATTCCCCTATAAACCCACAACCCGCTACGGAACTAAAACGCAATATTTAATTTTTATAAAATTAATAACTTCTAAAAATTATTAATAAATATATTATAATTAAATTACTTCCCACCCTATTCCCCTATAAACCCACAACCCGCTACGGAACTAAAATATGCAAAAATTAATTCTCTTAAAATTAATTATTTCTAAAAATTTCAAACATACATTACAAAAATAACCTATACTTATACAAAATATTTAAATCACATACTTTTAACACATATACTAAAATACAGAACACTAAAATAAATTTCGATATTATTAGCAACGATATTTTTACTAACGATATTACTAACTTCGATATTAAGTAAAACGATATTTCTTACCTGCATGTCGATATTCTGGTCGACGATATTCTTGCAGGTCGATATTGTGCCACATCGATATTTAAACATCGATATTCTGGTATATCGATATTTAAACATCGATATTATGACTGCATACCGTGCTTCTCACCTACTTGGTCCAGTTGCTCTCTCACCCATTGCTTCTCCTCCATAACCCGCTGTTAGTGTTGCTTCCGTCCGCTGTCCTTCATGTTGCTTCCCCCTCACGCATCCTCCTTCTCTTTTGCCCACTGCTTCTCCTCTCCACCCCACCCCACCTTGTGTGCTGCTATCTTCTCCTGCCCTCAATGTTGCTTCCTCCACCTGTTCTCTTTTGCCTGTTGGTTACCCTCCCCGCCCCTGCGTTGCTTCCTCCCACACGCATCCTGTGTGGTCCTACCCACTCCCTATATGTTACTCCCCCCACCTGCGCCCTCCATGTTATTTCCCCACCTATGCTTAAAAGGAAAACCTTTTGCACATTTTTTTCTTTTTATTTGATGAGCCAACTCGTATGGGCATATAAAAAGAAAAAAAATGGCGGCATCATTTTATAGGTGCGCGCATGCATGGTGCGCACGCCTACAAAATGACACAGCTGGTAGAGTCACAGGCTTTTTTTTCTAATTTATTAGACGTGCTGCAAAGCATGAGGGCTACAGCATGGCTAAAAAAGCCAATAGGTATCAACGGCGAGACCTATTAGGTTTGCCAATGCATGTTTTAGGCCTGGCAGTAGCCACGACCTTTTACTTTTACTAAAATTATACATATAATATACTCATGGGAACTTTCAGCCAGTCAGCTTCATCCATTGGACAGTTGTTGTGTTATTCACGTTTTTCTTTTCCCCATTACAGCACTGAGGCAGTGGATCAGCCCATTTGCTAACTTCACTTTGAGTGATGGTAATTGGCCCATTCACAAGGATCACATCTACACACAAAGTAGCCTGCTTCAGGGCCATGGACTGCTGGGCTAATGTGTGGTGTTTCTCTTTGAAAAATGCTTATTTATGTTTTCTATTTTGTTTTTATTTTTTTTCGGCCAGTCGTCCCTAGCTCTCTCGTCTTGTTTCTTGCTGCAAAGTCTCTGCGAATGGCTCTCCTCGGGTCCATGTGGCAGTCCATTTTCTGTGTCCGATTCTGTTGATAGGTCCAAAATCCAAATATGGCCAATCTGCCCTAAAAAGAGGACCAGGAGCATGGTTATTCTTACAAATGAATCCTATAACAACCAGGGAGCAAACAAACAGTAAAAAGAAGAATTCCTTTTTTTTGTATTTCTTTTCTACTGCAGTCAGCTATGGCTTTCTTACACTGTGGGGCCGATTCCGATTCGGGCCGGAAAACGTACCGACCGACTCGGAGCCGGAATTCATTCCGACCGACACCTACCGGTGCAGCCCGACCCGCAAAGTACGATGAAAAGCGTGCAAAATCCGACCGACTCGTACGGAACACAATACGATCGACCGAACCGCGTGGAAAACAGCTATCCGGCCGGAAAAGCACGCGAATCGAACCGACCGACACGCACCAGGAAGAATCCCGAACGAAACGTACCCGCGAACTCCGACCCGCCAAGTACGATGCAACGCGTGGAAAACACGACCGAGTCGCACGGAGCCCAAGCCGTACGACCGACACGCATACAAAACTGCGAGCCGAAACAACCCAATACACCGGACCGAATCGTACGCAGCACAGAAAACAGCACAAACACAGCGTGAACGAATCGGAGAAGCTCGCACGAGACAACTGCAGGGTCCGACTCGGTCAGAAGAACGTCTCCTACATGCACAAAAAGTACAAAGGAAAAAACACACAAAAAAAGGCCAAACAAGCAATTACAAAGCCAATAAATACTGGGGGGGGGGAAACAGGGAACAAAGACACACCCACAACTCCACCCATATAAAGGACACAAATCCCTACCATGATCCTTTGCAAATTCAAATTACCTGCCAGCACTCAACACCAACAGCTCATCCATCACACAAGCCACACACCAGCAGCACCTCAACAAATAGCACCCTCACATACACCCAGCAAAACACACACTCACACACCCTCACTTGCACACCCCCACACACATCACACACCACCACCACCCATCACCATGCCCCCAAAGAAGAATCCAAAGTTCCTAGATAGTGAATTGGAAGTCCTGGTAGATGAGATCGTCAGGGTAGAGCCACAGCTGTTTGGTACACTGGTCCAACAGACCCCCATGTCGCAGAAAACCAAGATGTGGGAGAGGATTGTCGACAGGGTGAACGCACAATCACCATGTTTGCGCACAAAGGAAGACATCCAGAACAGGTGGTATGATGTGCGCAGGAGGGTCAGGGACCTGTTGAAGAAGGACTACCTCTTGAGCCAACACACCGGCAGTGGCCCTCCTGCCAAACCAGTATACCTCAGGCCCTGGGAGGAGAAGGTGCGGGCCATCCTACCACCAGTGAGCGTATATGGACTAGAAAACATCCGAGAGCCTGGTGAGTACACAACAAATGTACACAATATTGTGCGACAATACACACACATCACTGTCAAGGGGAGAGTCAAACCATGCACCCTTAGCAAATACACACCAACCAAAACAGAATCATCCCAAGATGTGTATGTCAGTCAGATAAACACAACACATGCCATCTCATAGTGATATGTAACTGTGTCATCACATGTACAAACACAACTACAAATACAGCTAGGCAGTGGCACAAATATAACTAACAAACACATCCAGACATGTAGCCACCACTACAACACCACCTCACAGTGAAGCCCACTGAAAGGAAGGAATCCTGTGTATGCTGGGCAAGTCAGTGTAGCCAATAGCATCATGGGAGTCGTAGTCACAGATATTGCCCACCCTCACAATGCGCACATCAACACCACCATGAACCATGCTCACATCACAGGGAGTGGAAAACAACTGACAAGATGGCTGACACTGGCTACTGCTGTGGGGAGCACAAGGCCCTGCTGGCAACTGTGCACCAACCAATAGCAGGACACCACTGACTGACATCCTGAAAGCCAACTTGCACTCCCTGCAATAGAAGCACGTTCCATGGTGGGATATCTGGCTGGGTGGGAAGGAGGACTGACAGCACTGACCATAGTTACCAGCAGCTCTACTCACACACACCCCTAACACAAACTCCACACAACTCACCTGGGAGAATGCATTGCCTCACACTCTAATCAAATATCCCACAAAGAACCACAACCCTGGGTCATGCTGTGTGAAGCACAGGGACACACATGGGACTTGTAGCCAAACTAACCCCAGGATAACATTGTCAGCCATCTTGTCAGCACAGGCACACAACCCCACAGGGAAGCAGAGTCAAAAGGAAGGAAGCATGGGCATGCTGGGAAGGGGTGGAGGCAATAGCATGGTGGGAGTGGTAGTCACAGCCCAACATCCCCCACCCACATGGCCCAGCAAGATCACACCCAAGCATGCACACCTCACAGGGAGTCAAAAGCCACTTCAAAGATGGCTGACACTGGTGCTCAGTCGTGGGGAGCACATGGCCCTGCTGGGAACTGGGCACCAACCAACAGCAGGACACCACTGTCAGCCATCTTGCCATTGCTGTCACACTCACACACAGTGAAGTCCACTCAAAAGGAAGGAAGTATGGGCATGCTGGGAAGGGGGGTGTAGGCAATAGCATGATGGGAGTGGTAGTCACAGCTCAACATCCCCCACCCGCATGGCCCAGCAAGCTCACACTAAAGCATGCACACCTACCAGGTAGTGAAAAGCCACATCAAAGATGTCTGACACTGGTGCTATGTTGTGGAGAGCACAAGGCACTGCTGGGAACTGGGCACCAACCAACAGCAGGACACCACTGTCAGCCATCTTGCCATTGCTGTCACACTCACATACAGTGAAGTCCACTCAAAAGGAAGGAAGTATGGGCATGCTGGGAAGGGCGGTGGAGGCAATAGCATGATGGGAGTGGTAGTCACAGATATTGTTCACCCTCACAACTGTCCCATCAACACCACCCTGAACCATGCGCACATCACAGGGAGTGGCAAAGAACTGACAAGATGGCTGACACTGGGTACTGCTGTGGGGAGCACAAGGCCCTGCTGGGAACTGTGCACCAACCAACAGCAGGACACCACTGACTGACATCCTGAAAGACAACTTGCACTCCCTGCAATGGAAGCACGTTCCATGGTGGGATATCTGGCTGGGTGGGAAGGAGGACTGACAGCACTGACCATAGTTACCAGCAGCTCCACTCACACACACCCCTAACACAAACTCCACACAACTCACCTGGGAGAATGCATTGCCTCACACTCTAATCAAATATCCCACAATGAACCACAACCCTGGGTCATGCTGTGTGAAGCACAGGGACACATATGGGACTTGTAGCAAAACTAACCCCAGGATAACACTGTCAGCCATCTTGTCAGCACAGGCACACAACCCCACAGGGAAGCAGAGTCAAAAGGAAGGAAGCATGGGCATGCTGGGAAGGGGGTTGGAGGCAATAGCATGATGGGAGTGGCAGTCACAGATATTGGTCACCCCCACAACTGTCCCATCAACACCACCCTGAACCATGCGCACATCACAGGGAGTGGAAAAGAACTGACAAGATGGCTGACAATGGGTACTGCTGTGGGGAGCACAAGGCCCTGCTGGGAACTGGGCACCAACCAACAGCAGGACACCACTCACTGACATCCTGAGAGTCAACCTGAACCCACTGCAAGGGTGGCATGCTTCATGGTGGGATAACTGGGCTGGGGGGAGAAGGAGGGCCGGATGTCAACCAAATACAACCAATGCAGACCATGTACACACCCCAACATTCAAATTGAAATGCTCAAAGAATGCAGGACAATGTGCTACACCAATATCAACCTCTGACTGTGACAACTTAGGACAATGCAATGTACAGGCCCGCATCCAGAGGTACAGTCACAACTGTCAGGTGTGTCAACCATTGATGCCTGCAGAAACATAACATACATTGTGTGTGTCTCCCAAAAACAGGTGATGATGGGGACACAGCAGCAGACGCTGAGGAGTCCCTGTCCCAGGATCCAGGGGAAACGGAGCTCACTGGTGTGGAACACCCTCTGCCCTCCTCGGATGACGAAGACCTACCTGGCACCTCCGGAGCGAGTCATCATGCAGCACCAGCAGGACCACCAGCTGCACCCACTGCACCCACCCCTCCAACGACTGACAACACAAAAACCACCCATGCCGACACGGACAGACCAAGGACCACCACCACCACCAGCACACGGACCCTGGCCCAACGTGGGGCTATGGACACCAACACCACCAACAACCCCCAAGGGGGCCCAGGGTCACCTGTGCGTGCCACCTCAGGTACTGCACGTGTCGCCAGGGGTGGTGGGAGGGGTGGTAGACATAGGTCGCTGCTCGCAGAGGGGTCTGGACTGCATGATGACCCACAACTGGTACGCATAGCCGATGCGTACCAGACCAGCACCGGAGAGCTCAGCCAGGTAGTGGGGATCCTCAGGGACATACGACAGCAGCAGGCTGCCCATCATGCCCGCTAGGACTTACAGATGTCCCGCATGGAGTCCAAGTGGGACACACTGCAAGAGATGACGGCGGTGCATAGGGACATATTACAATGCCTCCGCCAGATGAGCAGCAACATGTCAACACCTCCCTGTGTGCCCACAACATCTGGTGCTGAAACAACTGCAACTGCCACAGGGAGGGAGGATGACTCTGGCGGAGAGTCCCCTGCACCGCAGCAGCCTGCACTTGAGGGTCCCCCCAAAGAAGAGGGGTCGTCCGAGGAAGGGCAACTGAGAGGCCGATGGCCATGCGCAACCCCCAGGAAGCCAAAACCTGTTCTGGATAATCACCTTTGCGCGCAAATTGTTCACCCTGTTGAATGCAACACAACTCCCCCACATGACATGGGGAGTACAAGTTGGACCAATGTATCAGATGACTGTGGACTTTACTCAGGACATTTCTGCTACCAGGACTTCCAAATCATCTAGGAACTTTGGATTACAATCACAATGTACAGCACCCACCATCCTGTGCACTATACTCACACATGTATGACAATAAACACACTAATACACCATACCTGCCTCTGTTGTGAGTCCAACGTGGTTTCTGTCATGGAGTTGATGACCTGCGAAATTACACTGTACATGCTAACTGCTACAGCAAGTACAACACAGGCATGTGAGTCATGGCAACGTGACACATATGAGGGAGACACACCACCAGGGCTACACAACATATACACACCAAGGCCACCTGACTCATTGCCTACATTGATGTTGCCAGGAAATACGGTGCAATGCACAGACACAACACCTATTCACAGTCTTTGTCAACTAGCCCACTGGTGCAGTAAACAAATGTCAGTCAGATGTGTGACCACAGACAACGCACATCACAAAGTGAAGCACAGGTTTATTACACATTTGCAACATGTTGTAACCACTACAGATGCAAGGTAATCCCACCTGGCAGTGGGCACACAGTCAACAAGTGTAGAAGGAAGGAAGTCCATGGGTGTGGCGCACATCACCTGTAGGGACACGACAGCTACCACCCTGGAAGTTTAATCACGGTGTCGGGGGATCACAGTTGACCAAACAACTCTGAAAGTACCCTGTGAAGGACAGAAATGACACACAGTCAAAAGCACTGAAGAACAGGACAGAACTGCAATACTCATGCCCAATACATGTCACACGATACCCACCCAGAACCAAGTTAGCATGTCAACACTGTTGGGGAGTACAGACTACCTGTAAGGACACATCGCTACATGCATACAGTCATGTAGCACATGGCCACACTCAAACAGCACCAGAGCACCACCAACACATATCATGCATACTCACATCATTGACATGACATCTCCGGATACTCACATTCAGCTGAAGAAGTTGGTGATGAGCTGTGTGCGGACATCACCATCATCATCACTGGCATCGTGGTCCAGGCCAGGATCCTCCACAGGTGGCGGATGTTGGTCATCGTCATCCAGGATGAGAGGCAACTCCTTCCGCACAGCCAGGTTGTGTAGCATGCAGCAGACGATGACAATCTTGCACACCTTTGCTGGGGCATATGGGAGGGCCCCTCCTGTCTTGTCCAGGCAGCGGAAGCGGCTCTTCAGGAGACCAAATGTCCGCTCAATCACTCTCCTGGTCCGACCATGTGCCTCATTGTAGCGCATCTGGGCTTGTGTCACAGGGTTCCTGAGGGGCGTCAGCAACCCCGGCATGTTGGGGTATCCGGAGTCACCTACATATGGACAATTGCACATTAGCTGATTTGGAAAAGAGGGTGGAATACTACATCGCAGAACACACACAATGGTACAAAGTCAGTACACACCGACAAGCCAGGCACGCTGGTTCCGCATCTGTGACATCATCCTCGGGATGCGACTACTCCTCATCACGTAGGCATCGTGTGCAGAACCGGGGAAACGGGCACACACGTGTGAGATGCTCATATCAGCAAGACATACCACCAGTGCATTGACCGAATGGTAATGTTTGCGGTTCCTGTATGCCTGCTCATGTGCCTGTGGTGGTATCAAAGCCACATGTGTCCCATCAATGGAGCCAATGACATGCGGCATCCTCCCCAGGGCATAGAAGTCACTCTTCACGTCAGTGAGTTGTTGAGGTCTAGGGAAATAGATCTACTGGTTCAGGTATCTCAACATAGCCTCCAAAACATCGCGTAGCACACGGCTGAACACGGTCTGTGACATCCCACCAGCAGACGCCACAGTGTGTTGAAAGGTACCGGTGGCAAAGAAGTGTAGGGCTGCCATCACCTTCACCTTGGGGATCAGCGCTGTGGGGTATGTCCGGCCAGGTTGCAAATGTGGGGCCAAGCGCACCGTCAATTCCTCAATCAGCGGCCTGGTGAAGCGGTACCGTCGGATTCAGTCCCGTTCCACCATGGATGCAAGGTCAGGGAATGGTCTATGGACAGCTGGTGCCCTGCAGTGCATAGGTGAAGAAAGAAAGATTGTCAGTCACCCCACATATGTGGCATTGACCATACACAATATCACATGATACATCATTATGAGACACAAGTACATGATGTGTGCAGTTCCGTAAGGACATGTATGGCACCTACATGGCCAACATCTAACATCACAGTTCAACAAGTGGCATCAACAAGTCCCATGTTGTGCCATGGGATATCATGAGGCCGTGTCACAGTTCCCATCTACTGCTGCCACGTTCCAAACACACCCCACAGTGACATGTGTGGACAGATGTGCCCCAGGCATCACAGCTCATCGACAGGTAGATTCCCAGGGACCCTGTATTGCCACATGGACACTGGCATGAAATGGTGCATCATGAATACACCACAGCAAAACAACCATGACCCCCACAGGTAGTGGTCCCTGTTGCCTCGGCAGGACAGACATGGACGTCTGTGACACACACACGCACAACATCAAAGTTCATGCACAAACAACGTGGATGTGGAGACTGTCTCCCATTGTGCACATGGAATCAGAGACATTGTAAACACAACATGCACACAGACTGTGGAGGACCATCACTATTGTGCCAATGGGTCACCCTGGGACGTACATACCGTCCCACATGGGACTCAGGGGGTATGTGACATGACATACACATACACCACTGTGAAATGTGACCATGCCACATGCTCAGGAATGAACAGTTGCACATCACAGTGGTCATGTGCACGACACACCAAGGATTCTGTCCCCATGAACACGTGCACAGCCTGGGAGTGGCTGCCCCGAAGTGACACCCACAGAACAACATGTTCACCCCCATACACGGAATAGGTAATGCAGCCTTACATGCCTTAGGATACAGTGTGGACAGGCTGTGGTGTTGTAGGTGTGCCCCTCACTCCCTGGGAAGTATATGTGGCTGGCATATGTTCACCTGTGACAGGCATGGTGACATATGCCAGTGACTTGTCCAGGGATGCGTTGGACAGCAATGGACTGATCGGTGCGCACACATTGGCCATTGCATTCAATGTGAGCGGGTACGCGTTGTACAGCAATGGACCGATCGGTGCGCACACATTGGCCATTGCATTCAATGTGAGCGGGTACGCGTTGAATCGCGGGTACGCGTTGTAGAGCAATGGACCGATCGGTGTGCCCGGCCGGCCCATTGCATTCAATGTGAGCGGGTACGCGTTGTATCGCGGGTACGCGTTGTACAGCAATGGACCGATCGGTGTGCACACATTGGCCATTGCATTCAATGTGAGCGGGTACGCGTTGTATCCCGGGTACGCGTTGTAGAGCAATGGACCGATCGGTGTGCCCGGCCGGCCCATTGCATTCAATGTGAGCGGGTACGCGTTGTATTGCGGGTACGCGTTGAACTGCAATGGACCGATCGGTGTGCCCGGCCGGCCCATTGCATTCAATGTGAGCGGGTACGCGTTGTAGCCCGGGTACGCGTTGTAGAGCAATGGACCGATCGGTGTGCCCAGCCGGCCCATTGCATTCAATGTGAGCGGGTACGCCGTTGTATCCCGGGTACAGCGTTGTAGAGCAATGGACCGATCGGTGTGCCCGGCCGGCCCATTGCATTCAATGTGAGCGGGTACGCGTTGTATCCCGGGTACGCGTTGTAGAGCAATGGACCGATCGGTGTGCCCGGCCGGCCCATTGCATTCAATGTGAGCGGGTACGCGTTGTATTGCGGGTATGCGTTGAACTGCAATGGACCGATCGGTGTGCCCGGCCGGCCCATTGCATTCAATGTGAGCGGGTACGCGTTGTATCCCGGGTACGTGTTGTAGAGCAATGGACCGATCGGTGTGCCCGGCCGGCCCATTGCATTCAATGTGAGCGGGTACGCGTTGTATCCCGGGTACGCGTTGTAGAGCAATGGACCGATCGGTGTGCCCGGCCGGCCCATTGCATTCAATGTGAGCGGGTACGCGTTGTATCCCGGGTACGCGTTGTAGAGCAATGGACCGATCGGTGTGCCCGGCCGGTCCATTGCATTCAATGTGAGCGGGTATGCGTTGTATCGCGGGTACGCGTTGAACTGCAATGGACCGATCGGTGTGCCCGGCCGGCCCATTGCATTCAATGTGAGCGCGTACGCGTTGTATCGCAGGTACGCGTTGTACAGCAAGGGACCGATCGGTGCGCACACATTGGCTGGGGCCTGGCATGGCAACGGACTCGTTTTCGAAGCTTCAATGAGTCTGATGCAGTGAATTCAGTTGGCCAGCCACAACAATGTTGCAAAATCATGGGTGTCATGAAGTTGAAGATTTGAAGGATGCTGTGGGCGTGTATTAGTGCTGCTATACCATGGATTGGTCAGATTTAGAAGATGCAAACGACTTGGACCTATCACTTTGGACACATGGGACAGTATCTGCCTCTGCAGCACACATATAATGCTGGCTGTTCCCCTGAGAGCTCACTTGCCTGCACTACATGCTCCAGGACGACATCTGCCACCAACACTGCTGCTGTTTATGCATCCTCTGGCTCCTGCAATGGCACATACTGTGGAGAGAGCCCCAGCCTTCAGCCTTGAGGAGAACCAGGCCCTGCTGGACAGCCTCCTTCCACAGTACAGCAAGCTGTATGGGAAACCAGGGGAGCAGGTGAGTGTGCTGTCCACTGCATCACTAATTGTGCATGTTGTCTGACTAGCAGGACTTTCAGTGTGCACACCACTGGCTAGCATGCCCACTGAGTAGTTGTCACACCCCAAAGTGTGTAGTTACATGCACTGAACTGGTACAGTGCAGTAACAGTGCATTCCAACTAGGTTTACTTCCCATGCAATGATACCATGTAGTGACTGCTGGCAAACTGTTCATAGCCATTGTTGCACTGCCTGTGTACATCATATGCCCCTGTAATTGAGACATGTATATCCAACTGTGTGATGCACGTATATGTTGCATGTGTAGTAATGGCCTTTTCACTTTGTCATCCTCACAGGTTGATGCCCACCAGAAGCAGGACATCTGGCTGACCATCGCCCGGAAAGTAAGATCCGTGGGGGTCTACAGGCGCAGGATCCGCAACTGCCAAAAGAGGTGGCAGGACCTTCGTGGCTGGACCCGGAGGATCGCAAGGGTCCAGCTGAAGCTGTCGCCTCCTCGCAGGAGGGGCGGACACCGGACCCTGACCCCCACATGCTCCGGATCCTGGCGGTGGTCTTCCCTGACCTGGATGGGCAGCTGAGAGACAGACAGCAGCAAGGAGGGGGTGAGTCCATGACTGCACTGTGCACTTTGTCTGACATGCTATGTGCCCTCCTCTGGCCTGGTTAAACTTCCACAGTACATCAGTCATGTGGTCCAGGACCCATGTCCCTCATTTGTTACATGCCCACTTCTCCTCTGATACGCATATGTGTGGCCCTTATAGTCAGGAAATTGTGTCATTTGGGGACTGTGTCATTGCATTTTGCTTTGCTCAAGGTGGGGGACAGCATTTGTTCCCATGACTATGTTGTGCGATTCATGGGTGGGTCAATTGCCTACACAATGCCTAAGTTCTGACATGTGATCTGCGTGTAACTTTGATATGTAGTCCGCTTGCTGCTCTGACTCACCACATGTCCCTGGGGAATGTGGCACACACCCATTCTGCTGGTGGGAACAATATTTGGGCCTCAGGAGTATGTGTATCCAGTGTGTCACACATGCTTAGCCACCTGCCTACTGTCCAGGACTCATCCCTCTTACAGGTGGAGCTGGACAGTCATGCCTACTCCAGTGCATACAATACACTCTGTACTCCCACTCCCGTGTATCATCTGGCATGTTGTGATCAGTGAAATGTACCCTCAGGTGTCTGCCTCAGTCTCATTGTGCTGTGTCTTCGTTGTCAGGACTACTGGTATGTTCATCGTTTGGGGCTCAGCATGCCATCTGAGATGTGACCATGATAGACGATACTTCTGTGACTTATAGGTGTCTGATCACTTGACTGTGCACACAGGTGTTTGCGACTGTGACTTTCAGGCAGCTGTATTTTTATTCACAGCACACTGTGAGGTGCTCATGTTCAGGGAGTTGTGTTTCATGTCCCCCATATGTCCAGTTGGTATGACGTGGACAAATAGTAGTACAGATGATGTGGTTTTTGGGGGATGGACATGTGCACTTGTCAGTCACATAACTTGCATTCCCCATGCCCTCGGATTGTGACACAGTGCAGACTGTTGTTGGCTGGCTGCGATGGCCATGTGACTTGAGACAGTAATGTATGACTTTGCACGCATTCCTGTGTCATGGCATTAAACTTCCTGGGACTGATCCTGCAGGGGAGTGACATGTGCAACATGCACCCCATTGTGGCATTGACTATCCGGACATGGGTGCATCATGGTGTCTGGTGCTGGTATGCATCACATGCATTTCTAATTAGAATCTGGCCATCCCTTTATCCGGACACCTGCACTGACTCAGTGGCAAGAGATGTGATGTGTGCATGTTCACATGCTTCACCGTGTTCCCTGCAATGTCCAACAACTGTGTAGGTGGTGCATGTGTCCACACTGGGGTCTTACCATCAGACAGGCACCAGACAGATGGGTGCAAGGGCAGGAGGGGTGTGAGTCCCATGGTTGACCATCAGACTGACAATTGGCTTCCCCGAATCTGTGCGAGGACTTTAGGCAATGTTCAACTAAGGATGCCAGGGCTTGCTCTGTAATGTGCTGTACTTACTGTGGTGTGTGCGGTCAGTGCAGGTGACTGATGTTTGTCTGTTTCCCTAATTGTTTGCAGATACATCCACGGCCACAGGAGGGGACAGCTCCACGGACCAGGAGGAGCAGCGGAGCCAGACTGGGTCAGCATCGGACGAGTGGTCAGAGGGACCCAGTGGCACGGAGGGCGAGGGGAGCCACACCGAGGAGTCCTCAGCACCATCCACCTCAGCTGGGGACCACAGCAGCTCGGAGGATGACTCCCTTGTGGAGGCGGGTCTCGGCAGCCACCAAAGGCCAGCTAGTCTGTCTGGGCCCGCCACCACCACCACCACCACCGCCCTCCCATCAGCCCCCATTCCTGAGGTCCGTGGAGGCTCCCGTGCTCGGCAGCGTGTCTCCTTCGTGCCAGGCACCGCACCCCCTGCCCCTGTGTCCCCTGCTGCCCTGAGTGAGGAGTCTGTGTACCTCCTTCGGCAGCTCCATGTAGGGCAGACAGCAATGCTGAGTGTCCTCCATTCACACATCACTCTGTTGACACAGCTGGTGTCGTTCATGGAGGGCATCTCGACGGGTATATCTGCCCTACAGAAGAGCAATAGGTCCATGAACTCCTCCCTGACGGCAGCAGTGTCCCTCCTCCAACAGTCCCTCACCCCTCCCACCTCTGCCCCATCCACACTTCCTGCCCCCCTACCTGTCCA
This sequence comes from Calotriton arnoldi, assembly GCA_963921515.1. Taxonomy (NCBI): domain Eukaryota; kingdom Metazoa; phylum Chordata; class Amphibia; order Caudata; family Salamandridae; genus Calotriton; species Calotriton arnoldi. Next base: position 358,185 of record CAWUFW010003603.1, on the reverse strand, counting down.
AAGCACATGCACACCTGCACAGTCATCCAAACACACAGACACAAGCAGCACAGACACACCCAAGAGTAAGGCAAGACGTGCACACAAGCATCCTCAGGGGACTGATACCACAGACACAGGGGAAGGGGAACACACACACACACAGGCATCCACATTCACTCTGCAGTCCTCCAAATCCTCTCCCTCCAAGACACCTTCCCTTGCCTCGCCTGCTACCCCACATACACAGCAGGTCTTCCTGTGTGACCTCGGCCTCTTCCCCACCATTCCTGCTGACCCAGCACACCAGGGGAAGAGGAAGTCCACCCACACAGAGAGGAGTGCCCCTCGCCCCCGGACACCCTCCCCCAAGCACAGGCAGACACAGGAGCCCATTCGGAAGTCCCCCCAGAGCAGGAAGAGCAAGACCCCACCACCACCACCACGCAGCTCCAGCGCCCAGTCTCTCTCCTCCATCCCCCAGGCCACCACTGCACAGGTTCCCCCGCCACACCCTGCCCCAGGTTCCCCCACACACTGATACCGCATCCCCAGACTGCTTAGGCCCTCCCCCCTGCCACTTGCTCTTCCACCCCCAACCCAGACGCTCTGCCTGTTAGTGGCACTGTTGTGGGGACCGGGTCCCCCCCTCTGTCCTGCCCACCTCATCTGCCCACCCTTCCACTCCCTTGGAGTCATGCACTGCAGTGGAGTCCACAACCACCACGTCTGACTCGGGCACTGCAGTGGGTACCCAGTCCACTACATCAGTCCAGCCCACTGCAGTGGTTGCGGCACCCACACCAACTGACTTGTGTACCACGGTGGTGCCGGCCCCCCCTGAGTCAGACACCTCCACTGCAGTTGCCGGTGACACTCCTGCACCCACCACCCCTTCACTGCCTCACTCTGCCATCCCCTGATCCTGTCCCTGCGGTGCCTGGCCTGCCCCTTGTATGCCCCTCCAAGGGTGATGTCCCCCAACCGTACCAGTGCAGGCAAGCAATGTGTGACCAGTTGTCACTTCTCACCCCGTTGGTACTGTTATTTTGGACTGGCCATTGGCCTTAGTTTCTTTTGGACTTCCGTTTTTACCCTGACATTTGCTGAATAAAGCCTCTTTTGGGGTTTTCTTTTGATGTACATGATGTGGATGAGTAGCATCCTGCATTTGCAGTTGTAATAGTGTTCACATCAGGACGATGAAGTGTTGCAGTGATGGACTCCATGTGGTCCATGGGATATGTGTCCTGTTGTATTCTGGATCTATGGCATCCTTTGCTACAGTCTGAGGGTGTAATGTTCAGCATTTGACACAGGGATGTCCTTTTTGCATTTGTAAATGAACATCTTTGTCTTACACTGATGCACATCTGGTGGGCTTACCACTGTTCAATGTTCCGATTTCCCTGACTGTGTGCCCAGCTCCACTGGACATGCAGTTTTGCACATCAATGTCGAAGGACTCATCTGTGTATACAGTGCAACTTGCTTGACACGTGTTTGGTGTGTGTGCAGATGACTGACGTGACACCCCGTACCCAGGCTGATGTGAGCAGAGCCTTCTGTGTGTTGTGGTTGTTGACTCACTGACGGAGTGTTCTGCTGACATGTTTGGGTCGTGCACAGACAAGGTTTGGCACAGCGGACCTTCCACAGGAGTGGTGTGCCCTCATGGCAGTGTGTAATCTGGTGACATTGCGTGGGCCTGTGTTGTGTAAGCATGTCTGTGCGTGTTCCCTTCCCTTTTCCTACACAGGCTGTGTCCCTAGGGATGTTCCTGTTTGTGATGCTTGCTGAGTTGTTCTGTGTTCATCCAGCATCTTGGACCTGGTTTCTCTGTGATGTGGGTGCATGGCAAACTAATGTTCATGAGGTTGTCATCCCAGGTTGTCTTTGTTGTCAGTGCTGGGGATGTGGGCAAACGCAGATGGGACACATTCAGGATTCCCTTGGCACTTGTTGTTTACACGAGTAATGTGATTTACAGTTTGTGTTAGCTTACAGTGATTGTGACACGTTGTGTGTGTGACTGCTGCCACTCCTCAGGGTCAGAGCTGCAATGTTGGTAGTTGTGTACATGTGTTCTTCGTGTGTCACCTTGGCTTCTTCATTGGTGTGTGACTATGGCCAGGATCCCATTGATTGTGGTGGATTTCACATCATGCCCATGTACAGCATACTGTGCTGTGTGTCAGACATTGACAAGTCTTGTTGACTGGCCATGTGTGATGGGTTTCTGCACCTTGGTTCCCACCACCACCCCTGGTATTGTCATGGGTGCATGTGCAATGTCACCAGTCCATGTGAGCTTCACTGCTGCACATTGGTGGAGATCATGGTGTGTGGTGTTGAGTTTGTGCAAAAGTGAGTTGCCCACCACCACCCCTGGTATTGTCATGGGTGCATGTGCAATGTCACCAGTCCATGTGAGCTTCACTGCTGCACATTGGTGGAGATCAGGGTGTGTGGTGTTGAGTTTGTGCAAAAGTGAGTTGTTGCACGGCCAGACCCCTACCTCCATATTGGCCTTGGCTGCAGGCCGTGCTGATTGATTGGAGCTTGTGTAGGTGTGATGGTAGTTAGTTGCTCAGGACACATGGCTGGGTTTCACAGTGTGAACGACATCTGACATTGTCATCACAGTGGGATTATCATGCAGGCTAGTGTCAGCACAATATGGGGTCCCTGGGGGTAGTGCTGTGGTGGGTCTGTCTCTTGCTGTGTTAGTTGCTGTTCCTACAAGCTTGTGTGACATGTGTAATTTGTGCTCCCTCTCATCTAACAATGCCTGATTGCCCACATAGGGGATTTGGATCCATGAGTAACTTTTGTGTGGCACTGTATGTGCATCTGTGTAATTGGAATTCAGGCCTCATCATGTGTTGTGTGGTTGCCTGGGGACACTGGCACCCCCCCTCACCTGTTGTGTTTGTTGTGCAGTGTGGGTCTGCCTGTTTGTGCATCTGCACCACTGCATTGGCATATCTTTAGTGTGCTATTGGATGTATGTTGTTTGGTGGGTTTCACCTGCTGCCCCTGGGACTCCTAGGTCATCAGTCAGCACAATGATCATTGTTTGTGTGTCCCATTGCTGCCATGGTATGTTATTTGTTCACCTCACATCTACAGTCTCCACAGGGTATCTACATTTGTGTGCCCATTGGTGCGAATATGTGGGTCTGCATTATGATGGTCACTTCTGTCATTGTGTCATTGATGGATGTTGACAGTGTCAGCCCCCATGGGTGATGTTTGTCTGCACATGGCCAAAGGTATGTCTTATTTGCACTGTACTGTTTGCCTCACCCAATCTATGTTGCTATGGGACACAAGCACTACTTTGCCACTGATGTGTTTGTTGTTCTGTGACCAGGAATCATCCATGCAGTTTGGCAGTTGCAGCTTTTTCAATGTCAACACTTACATTTTGGTCACTGTGATGATGGGGGTTGGACCCCATTGCCACAATGTTCAAAATGTGCTTCAGCTATGGACCCCACACTTACCTTTTGGTCACTGTGATGATGGGGGCTTAGACCCCATTGCCACAATGTTCAAAATGTGCTTCAGCAATGGACCCCACACTTACCTTTTGGTCACTGTGATGATGGGGGTTTAGACCCCATTGCCACAATGTGCAAAATGTGCTTCAGCTATGGACCCCACACTTACCTTTTGGTCACTGTGATGATGGGGGTTTAGACCCCATTGCCACAATGTTCAAAATGTGCTTCAGCTATGGACCCCACACTTACCTTTTGGTCACTGTGATGATGGGGGCTTAGACCCCATTGCCACAATGTTCAAAATGTGCTTCGGCTATGGACCCCACACTTACCTTTTGGTCACTGTGATGATGGGGGTTTAGACCCCATTGCCACAATGTGCAAAATGTGCTTCAGCTATGGACCCCACACTTACCTTTTGGTCACTGTGATGATGGGGTTTAGACCCCATTGCCACAGTGGTCATGGTCTGCTTGCATTGTGGGGGCCACACACATTTATGTGTGACACATGTGATAGGGGGTCACATTGTATGTTCAAAGTCATGTTCAGTGTTGTAGGCATTTGACACAGTCTACACACGCTTGTCATGGTGTTGGGGGGATGTCTTTTTGTTGCATTCCTTATGTTGGTGTGTGCTTGTTGTGTCATGCATTAGCCATCCTGTGAGTGGGGGTGTTGTTGGTGGTAGGCATCCTGCCCCCCATGGGTAGAGGTGGTAGTAGTGGTAGGCATCTGGCACCCCCTGAGTAGGGGTGGTAGTGGTGGTAGGCATCCAGCGCCCCATGGGTAGAGGTGGTAGTAGTGACAGGCATCCAGCCCCCCATGGGTAGAGGTGGTAGTAGTGGTAGGCATCTGGCACCCCCTGAGTAGGGGTGGTAGTGGTGGTGGGCATCCAGCCCCCCATGGGTAGAGGTGGTAGTAGTGACAGGCATCCAGCCCCCATGGGTAGAGGTGGTAGTAGTGACAGGCATCCAGCCCCCCATGGGTAGAGGTGGTAGTAGTGGTAGGCATCTGGCACCCCTGAGTAGGGGTGGTAGTGGTGGTGGGCATCCAGCCCCCCATGGGTAGAGGTGGTAGTAGTGACAGGCATCCAGCCCCCCATGGGTAGAGGTGGTAGTAGTGACAGGCATCCAGCCCCCCATGGGTAGAGGTGGTAGTAGTGGTAGGCATCTGGCACCCCCTGAGTAGGGGTGGTAGTGGTGGTGGGCATCCAGCCCCCCATGGGTAGAGGTGGTAGTAGTGACAGGCATCCAGCCCCCCATGGGTAGAGGTGGTAGTAATGGTAGGCATCTGGCACCCTCTGAGTAGGGGTGATAGTGGTGGTGGGCATCCAGCCCCCCATGGGTAGAGGTGGTAGTAGTGACAGGCATCCAGCCCCCCATGGGTAGAGGTGGTAGTAGTGACAGGCATCCAGCCCCCCATGGGTAGAGGTGGTAGTAGTGACAGGCATCCAGCCCCCCATGGGTAGAGGTGTTAAAGATTGCAGGAATCGCTGTTAGCATGAGCTGAAAGCCATTTTGTACTTGGCAGCCATTTTAGTTAGCCATGTGCTCGCCATGTGCTTTCTCCCTCTTCCAGAGTCTTGCACATGCTCAGAGAGGCCTAGCTGGTAGAATGCACCTGCTCCTAGTATACAACTGTCAAGCTATTCTTACTCATGTAAGCAGTTTAGTCTCCCCTCCCACTTTGTGGAGCAAGCAAATTTTGTATGCCCATATTAGTCAATAAGCATGCTTGTATGTGCTAGGACCTCCCCTTGATTTTATGCTGACTATGTAACAAATACATATATAAGGACCCTGTTCTCTGCACTCATTAGAATGCCTCCTACAGTGGCCTGCGGGTACCGTAAGATGCAATCTCCCTCATCTGAGGTTAATAAAACATGTTTTTTGATATTACAGCTTCTGTGCCAATCTCTTCTTTGTTGGTCTTAAGGACCAGATGTATCAGTGAACCCCTAAGAAGGTTTTTATTTCTACAGATGGCGCCCGAAAGTGGGACTCATCGGTGCAGCGGCTATCCAAGGGAGTGGTCTTGAAGGGAGACAGGAATCTACTGAGGAGTACAGGACAGGAATCTACTGAGGAGGTACCCTGCGCACGGAGATTGTTTTGTCTTCCAGCCCAGTATATTTCTGGTCTTCCTGATCTGATCCTCCAAGTGTTTGCCGCTCCCGACTGAGAACTTCTTTGGCGTGAGTATTTTAAAACGACCGTTAGGTCACTCAGAACTTGGCAGTTGGAACCTGGACACCATTTGATTGGTAAGAGCCGTTTTGCGGCACTTGCTGTTGGTTTGATGCCTTTGATTGGTAAGGTAGTTTTAGTAACACTTACTGTGGCTTTGTTTGTATGATTGGCCAATTTTGGAATTTGTTTTGTAATTATATATGCATTGCAATTCATATAGGCAGGTAATGAGGAGATTTTTTTCTAACTTTGAAAACTTGAACGGCACACATTGTGTTAAGTGTCACTTGGAGTATAATATTATATATGCTATAATATTTTTGGCATGCCTGTTACCAGCACACTTTGTTGAAAGTGTTGCTGTCTTGGAGGTACCGATATGGATTTAGGAAGTACTCAGTTGACTCCCCTCAGAGGGGATACCTAAATAGGTTTAGGTATAGTAAAAAGATATTTCTTCCTTGGTGACTAAGTACCCCATGGAACTAAATATGTACATAAAACGGATCCGGATCTGCGCACTTAGTAACATTCATAAGTGGTGATATGCAGAGCGCTTTTTGAGTGTTCTACCAGCCAAAACTGGCGAATTTGGTGTATTTTGGCTTCTTGACCATGGAACAGTTTTTTGGGCTACTTTTGAGAGCTCTTCTTGTAAATATGACTTACAATTAGTATTTACAAATAGGTTGGTCTTGCGTACACTTTGTAAGCTGTCCTAAGTATTGATTTGTGGGTTAAATGTGTGTTTAAATGTCTATGTGGGGTTTTTGGTTTGACATTGGTAATACTTGTGTGAGTACTCTTTATGTAAGAATGGCTAGCTTTAAGCGCGCTGTGTTGTGTCCTTCTGTAACTGTCTGAATGAGCTCAATGAGTTTGTTTATGTTTTTTTGCTGTCATCATTCTGTTATGCAAAATGTCATTTAGTTACTTACATATTAAATAAAAATCCAGAAATAAATTATGTAACATATGCTAAACAGCTGCATGTTACTATTAAATTGACAGAGTAAGACACTATACATGTGTGCAACTTGCCACAATGCTAAACATAAAATTAGAATTCGTATTCAATAGGATTAAAATAGGCCTCATACAGAGAGAAAAAAAAACGAAATTGTGTGTTTTGTAATCAATAGACTTAAATACACAATGTTACAGCCTTTTCCTTAAATACATTGTATTAGACATTAAAAGGCATGCACATCATATGAGTGAATTTGGTCGTTGCTGAACTAAATACACATTATAGAAAGATAGATTTGACTGCATTGAAATGCCTCAGTTTTTAAATAGACTGTGACATGCTTTTCTTTCAGCACCCGAGAAAAAAGCTTTCCGACAGCTGTGTTTAAACTGACTAACTAAAAAGAAACCGTTTGACACAGCAAATGGGGATTTAACTCTGTCAGGGTATTTCAAATAATAAAGGGGTTTTTTCCTGAGAAAGGCGTGCAAATTCGACGCCTGCTGACAAACAACAGCTGCATAAATAGCATATGGCTATTCCTGCTCACGGCCACAGACAGGAATGCTGTGTCAGCGATATTTTAAGTCAGTGTAAACCTGGTATACAGGCCTGCATTATTTTAAAAGTTTCAAAACACCAGTTTCATTATTTTGGATAACAGAGAACAAAATTGAAAGTAGGGATTTCCTTTCTTAATGCCTTTTTTATAAGTATATCTATGGTTCTGATGTTAAATGATAACTGTTCTTTTAAAAAAGTGGCGCAGACTTTTCCTGTTTCAAGTAAGGCTTCTGTGCTTAGGGTTATGAATGAATGTGTTTAAATATGATAGGCTACGAATGAAGCTTGCTTTTCCAATGTGGAATCATCAAAATGGTTGGTTTTATTGATAAAAAATAATAATTATTATATGGGAAAAAAATATATTGTTAAAAACAAATGCTTTAAATTCGTTTTTTCATCTTTATAAAGCCTAATCATCATACTGTGAATTCCTAGCATCAAAGTTGAATTTAAGCAGTGCTGTACCGGAAAAAAGGGAACTTAAATGTGAAATGTCACTTTACCCAGCCGTACAAAACTTATTTTTATAAGGGTATATCTTATACATTTCTGATTTCCCATTCCTGGGCTATCTAGAGAACACTCTGGGGGTTCCTATTATGCAAAAATATTGTAGGATATTCATTTTTAAGTGCCCCTACCACCAAAGTCGAAATTGAGCTAAATTCACAATTTTACAAGCAGTTCTACCACTCAAGGCAGTTTTAACGTGCTCTCAGGCTTCCATAAAGTATATGCAAGTATAAAATAAACAGCTGCCTCTGCATTACTAGATTGCACACACTGTACATAAATGAAAATAAGTATAGGACTGCTTTTCGCTGTGATTCTCCAGAGTTGCTTTGCATTACAAAACCGCATGGCAAGCCTTGCACGCAAAAATGAGCAGCTGCTGAACGGGTCAAAGGTCGGAGTTCTGCATTTAGCAACTTAGCAGGGTGAAGGGTAATGTTTGCTGGGACACTTCGACCTTCGAAAAGTTTTTGAAAGACGAGATGATAGCGCAAAGAGAGAAAGAGAAGCTTTGCTTCCTATTTTTGGCAAACACATGTTTTGCGCAGTCCTATGCCACGAAAGGAAGACAACCCTCAGTTGAACATTGATCTGCCATTTAGATAAAATAATGGTTTTAGTTTAAAGAATACTGTGTAGGGGCTACGATAAGGAGGAAATGGATTTTAGTTTGCATTCATGCGCCCTCATGTTAATCTAGTACAATTGCTGTAGAAATTGATTTAAAGTTAACTCAATTTGCATTGTGTTAGACTGAATCAGAGAATAGCCACTTTCTAAGATATCTCCTACAAGTTTGTTTGTGCCCAGTTGCTACAAATAGGGGTTGAAAGTGTTGACAGAAGTAAAACCTGTTTCAGGTTTTCCTACTGTCAAAATGGAGGAAGGAGGCTAGCTCCTCTACAAATTAAGGGTAGGCAAAATTATGTTTTCTCTCTTCTTTTTCTCACTTTTTTTTGAGTCTGTCTAAAGCTGTCTAGGAAATGGCCATATGACAGTTAAGGCACTTTGCATTGTTCATAAGGCGGCACACAAAATGGGGCCTAAACCATTACAGAGAATGTTTACTTGGTACTCCCCAGCTAGAAGTCTTCGTTCCTTGGCAGCCCACCTAGTATGTACCCCACGAGTCAAGAAAACCCGACTAGGAGGTAGATCATTTGGCTATACAGCCGCAAGGCTATGGAATGAACTACCAAGTGAACTCAGACAGACTGATGACTTACTGCAGTTTAGAAAAAGCTAAAAACCAGGCTCTTTCCAAAAGAATAGCCTTGAGAGATTGGCGCATGATGATTCATAGTTTTATAGCTGCACAGTGATTTAGGTAATCCCAGCGCCAGGATGCCCGTTGGGTGACAGCTGCGCTATATAAATGCTACTTACAATTACAATTACAATTGGCTATTCTGTAATACTGTTTTAAAATTGTTAGAATTAATAAAAAGATGAAACACATAAGTTATGTTACTGCCCATCCTGTATGAAAGAATGAGTAGAACAGATTGATGTTCCCTTATTTGATCTTTAAGGAGAACTGTATAGTGAGGGTTTCTGTTCAAAAATCTCAGGTGGCAACACTATTATTGTTTATGTTATTCTCATGTTCTATACAGTTTTGCAAGGGCATTGCTAGTCTTTTATTAGCTAGCCTGTGTAAATAAGCTGACAGCCCTTATTAGAGCTGGAGATAGGGTTTTTTTTCCTTTTGAAAATTATGTTGCATAGTCCAGATCGTAAAAAGTACAATGCAGGAAAGACGCTCATGTGATCCTTAGCAAACATTTTGAAGGAAAATATTGTTTTATAGGAGTTTGTTTGTCATAACATGTTCTGCTGGAGAAAAAGTACCCACTATGTTGAAGTTTAGTTCTTTTTGCAATAAGAATCCCTGTTAGATTAGCAGTTTTAGATTTTCCTGCTGCACCTATAACATGAGAGCATGGTCCTAAGCATAACATGTAAGAGAAATTATTTTACAAGTGTCTGCAGTCCTGTACAAGTAATGTAAAATCTATGAGTAAAAGTGTAGAACATTTCCTTTTTCTGGAGGGTTCTTCAGATTAGTAATATAGGAATACACCAATGTAAGTATTTGGAGTATGTCTGTATTGTTTTTCTCTTTTCCTCAGAATTTAGTAAATGAACACAGACTTCCTTGGCTGTTTGGGATTGGGTGATGTATTACTCTTGTCAGTTCACCAAAACGTTCCTTTTATATTTGCCAATAGGTCCAGGGTTTTCTACTCTCAGATAGATGAAGTGGTTCTTGGGTGCCTTGCTAATGTATGGGGCGCCCCAGGACTAAGAAAGTATTCTGAGACTATCCTCTCTGTTGATAGATTATTTCTGTGCCTTGTCTAAAGACCTCTTGTTCTGTCCACCAATAGATATTTGCTGCCTTACAACCATTGCCAGAGGGGCCCGGACATCAGATCCAGCCTGGGAGTCAGCGCCACTCCAGTTTGAAGCCAAAGTTAAAGGAACCAGCATAGGCGTTGCTGGCAACTAGGACCTCAGTGAAGGCGGAAGCACTGGGACGTGAAGTGTGTACCCCTGCCACTGTCTTGGGCGAAAGACGGGGTTACAAATCAGGATGGAGAAATCTTTGTGTGGATCCAGTTTTTGATGCCCAGCTGAGAGAGTCACAGAACGACAAGGACGGCAAGGAGGCTTTTGCTTGAGGTGACCCCCTTTGAAACAAGGGTTGCTTCAGGCCTCTTAATCCTGGTCCCAAAGTGAATGCAAGTCTACGCCTTTGTTTGTTGATCAAGAGATGCCCGAGCACACTGGGTACAATTTGTGGCCCCAACAAAAGAGCAGTGCGCCAGAGGTGCAAATACAGGAGTTAGGGAAGGACTTGAGTTTAGGGTACAGGTGCTATGCCCTTGGTGCCTGTTAGATTAAAGTGAAGAAAACTGGTGCACTGCCTGAGACACTGGATAGGATCATTGAGGGTATTTGCCCTGGGGGGTGATTGCCCTATCCTGAAAGAAAGACTTTTTCTTCTCCGTGATTCTTGAGTTGCGAGTTGTGCAGCTCCACCGTGGGAACAACAAGAGCCTGCCTGTGAGGCTCAAACGGACACAGGGAGAAGACTCCCCTCTGGCTGGTTGGTTTTAGAACTTTCCCAAGGACTCTTTTTTTGTTAGTAATGTACCCCTTTGGTCGTCCCATTTTTGAGGAGGAGCAGCCCTTTGCGGCTCCTTGTCCTAATTCCTATGGCCCTGTGTGGTCCTCCTGGTCCCCCGAAGCCACAATTGTTTTTGTAATAATATGTCTGATTGCTTTAATATTTTTTAAGAGGAATGTTTATTCTGCACGAGAAAAGTTCATCTGAGCATGTTACTTTACTCTTTTCTTAAGTATATTTATTGATAATTCAGCCCTCATAAAATACTGAGAAAGTCTATTGAAAATGTTTTTATTAGGTATGTGCTGTTGGCTATTTTGAAATTGACTTGACGAGCCCCCATCAGAGCCCTGAAACTTAAAATTAGACTAGATGGTTTTGGTATTTGCTTTCTGCTTAGGATTGGAAAATATTGAGATTTCTGTTTGAGATAATAGTCATTATTCTCTCTTGCTACCTGTATGACCCAATGCTCTGTTCACTTTGTACTCCTGCTTATACCTTGTATATACCTGCTTAATGAAATGTTTAGAATGTAAATGCCCACCTAGCATAGGATATTGATGAATTTATGAGAAGAAAATGTGCAAAATATTTTCTATGTCTCTACTAGATCATGGGAATGTCTTTAGCTCATGCTAAAAGGATCGTCTGTTAAAGATTGCAGGAATCGCTGTTAGCATGAGCTGAAAGCCATTTTGTACTTGGCAGCCATTTTAGTTAGCCATGTGCTCGCCATGTGCTTTCTCCCTCTTCCAGAGTCTTGCACATGCTCAGAGAGGCCTAGCTGGTAGAATGCACCTGCTCCTAGTATACAACTGTCAAGCTATTCTTACTCATGTAAGCAGTTTATTCTCCCTCCCACTTTGTGGAGCAAGCAAATTTTGTATGCCCATATTAGTCAATAAGCATGCTTGTATGTGCTAGGACCTCCCCTTGATTTTATGCTGACTATGTAACAAATACATATATAAGGACCCTGTTCTCTGCACTCATTAGAATGCCTCCTACAGTGGCCTGCGGGTACCGTAAGATGCAATCTCCCTCATCTGAGGTTAATAAAACATGTTTTTTGATATTACAGCTTCTGTGCCAATCTCTTCTTTGTTGGTCTTAAGGACCAGATGTATCAGTGAACCCCTAAGAAGGTTTTTATTTCTACAGAGGTGGTAGTAGTGGTAGGCATCTGGCACCCCCTGAGTAGGGGTGGTAGTGGTGGTGGGCATCCAGCCCCCCATGGGTAGAGGTGGTAGTAGTGACAGGCATCTAGCCCCCCATGGGTAGAGGTGGTAGTAGTGGTAGGCATCTGGCACCCCTGAGTAGGGGTGGTAGTGGTGGTGGGCATCCAGCCCCCCATGGGTAGAGGTGGTAGTAGTGACAGGCATCCAGCCCCCATGGGTAGAGGTGGTAGTAGTGGTAGGCATCTGGCACCCCTGAGTAGGGGTGGTAGTGGTGGTGGGCATCCAGCCCCCATGGGTAGAGGTGGTAGTAGTGACAGGCATCCAGCCCCCATGGGTAGAGGTGGTAGTAGTGACAGGCATCCAGCCCCCATGGGTAGTGGTGGTAGTAGTGACAGGCATCCAGCCCCCCATGGGTAGAGGTGGTAGTAGTGGTAGGCATCTAGCACCCCTGGGTAGGGGTGGTGTTAGTTGTTGGCATCCAGGCCCCTATGTGTATATGTGGCATTGGTGATGGCCATCCTGCCCCTATGGTGCTGCTGTTGCTGGTGTAAGTAATTTCTGCATCCCTCTGTGTGTGTGTGATATGTCGGGTACGTGTAGTTTGTTTTTGTGGTTGGTGTCTGACTTACCTTCTGCACCGTACGCGTCCGTGCCTGTTCCGGTAATAGATGTAGAATATTGGTAGGATCAGCACGATGGGATCCATGGTTGGTTCGTCTCGTTCGTCTTTCTCTTTGCTTCGCCTCATCCTCGTCGCTGGCGTGTTCGTCTCGTAGCCGTGGATCGTGTTGTGGCGCGAATCGGAGCTTATGTGCGCCTCTCCCGGATGCTTTGACGTGCCGTGCGTAGCGACGGGTTCGGGCGCGTACGGAAAGCGCATCGTACTTGTCCGGCCGGACGGGGCTGCATTTTGGCTTCCGTGCGACTCGATTCTGCGTTTCTCGGATCCGCATCGGTCGGAGAACTGGACCTGTATTGGGTGAGTACGACTGGGTCGGGATTTGGGCAGTTGTGCGCATCGTACTTGCTCGTTCGGACGTATGTGCGAATTGGTCGGGAAACAGGCATTCGCCTGGCTTTTTTCCCGGCCGAATGGTATTAGGTGCGCCTCCGACCGGGATCGGAATCGACCCCTGTGTCTTGCTGCAGCTTCTCCATGAATGGCTTTTCTCTGTAAAAGTCCAGTTCATGGGATAGTCAAAGTATGTTGACCTTGTTTTGAATCACAGACCTGTCTGACAGTGTAGGCAGGTCTGTGATTCAAAACAAGCTCAACATACTTTGAAAAGAGGCCCAAAAGCACTGTAAACATAATATAGGATTTACGTGCTTTTGGGCTTCTATTTAAAGTTGGTTGATTTTGTTTTTGATTTCTCCAATACTGCCAGACACAGAAGGTTTATCACAGGGGTTGCTACAGAGGAGGGAAGCTACCCACAGAGAACATAGCTGCCAAGCTTTAAGACTGCTTATGTGTGACATTTCCATGGTTTCAGGGCGCTTATGTGTGACATTAAGTGACCAAATGTGTGACACTTTCTCACGAGTAAAAGCACACACCCTTTACAAAAATTAAAGATGAACTGTAAGGTCCAAGTAGGATGTTGATTAAAGGGGGAGAGAAATGGTCCTTTAATCGTCTTTCTGTTTTTATAATGCCTTTCTGAAAATATATTTTTTTACATTTGTGAAAACAGAAGCTTTTTAGTTGCAAGCTTGTCAATTTAGTTGTGTGTACCACACATTCATTCTCGTAGTGGAATTGTGCATCTGAAACATAGAGAAAAAAAATGCCTCTTGTTGTCAGTGTAACTAATTGGAAGGGTGGCCTAGTAGGTTAATGCACATCCTCCAGAGATCACACAAGAGAACTTCAGTCCAGAAGTGTCTGGGGAGTGAGTCTGCCAGGCTGAGCACTTACATTGAGAGTGTCTTCCATTTTATTTTGCCAACATAGCTGCCAAGGTTTCAGATTGCTACGTGACATTTTCTTAATTTTAGTCTAATTATGAGTGACATTTCAATGACTATGAGTGACACTTTATCACAAGCAAAATCAAGCAATGAAGACTAGGGAAACATATAAATTTCACGATTTACACCCATTTGAGGAATGAGAAACTCTAAGAATATCTTAAAACTGCAGCAAATCACCAGAAATGCAAGGGCACTGTGAGACCTGACTACCAAACAGGATGCGAGAGACCATACTGCCAGCAAATGAGCCTCATCTTCCATAACGCCCCATCTATCACACCCTCACAAAAACAGGATAGATCTCCCATGGGTGGACTTAAGCAGAACCACGTGCCTCATCCTCTGTATGAAATGATCAAACTCTGCTGAGAAGCCCCAGCATGAACCATCACAAACAGTGTATTCCCTCCCATACCATGCAACACTCAAAGCCACCTTGAACACAAATGTCACCTCATTGGTAGGGTTTGTTTACTGTGTATTTGTCATTACAGAAGAGACAGCCTGGCCTTTCCTGTACCTCTGCAAAGCAACCCTACAGGGGAAACAGAGTGCAGTCGCAAGGAGCCAAAATAAAATACAACTGTTGAAAATTACAAATCAAAAGCATTAAGACCAAAAGATATTTCCTTGAAATAATGCTTTTAAATATTTATTTTTACCGAACATCTCGCATTTTTTAAACAAGTAGTTAAAAACAATGATAACTCTAAATATGTTTTGGCGTGTGCTCAGTTGCTTTTCACCCTGGAAACGTGTCATTTTCTTTGTATTCTGATTCAATTATAAACTTTAATAGTTTTTTTATGTTGCAGACAAGTTGAGAGCAGAGAAGGTGAAATAACGAGTTGACTTTTTATTTGGATATGCACGAATGCTTGTGTGTAGCTGCAAAACAGGAACGGGAAAACATTACAAAAAGACGATATATGGAAGGTCACAGAACCTCTCATGACTGAAGTCTGATTTTCTGACCGTTTTAAATGAACTGTGAGACTCCGTGCAGCCGAGTGTTAATCCACAAATACTAGTATACTAATAAAACACTTACTTGAACGAAGAGTTAATAAGCACAGTCCCGGGCACACGTAGTAAGGGTACTACTACGTGTGCCCGGGACTGTGCTTATTTTCCCAGTGTGGGTCCTGTGACTCACACACCTCCGGGGTTATTGGGTAAATCCCCGACCTGGCAGCACCGTACCTACTCTAGTTCACATTTACACCACGCATACTAGTCTGAGCGCCACACTTCCTGACTACGCCAAAAACCCTAGCTCTAGTCTTCATTGAACGAAGAGTTGTCAGAGACTTTTGTTTTGTTTTCCCGGTCCGTCTGGCGGCCGCGGGCCGCACAGGGACCCCCCGCCGCGGCCGCACAGGCTCAGCTGCACTGTGAGTGCTCTGCACTGCTGCATGACAGATCATGCACTAGTCTCTGCAGCGACTGCAGACTGTTCTTCTCCGACCCCCACTGCAGGCTGCTGACACACTCTCTCGTCCCCCGGGCCGGCCCCGCTTGGCCGCAGTTTTGTTAAGTTTGCGCCCGCCCGGCGATCACCGCGGTCTGCCTCTTCGCGGCGGGGCGGCGGCGGCCATGATGAGTCGACACTAGAGTGTCTGTGTGTGTCCTGGCGGTGATAGCAGCACACCACGGCGGGGACTCACTCCCTGACTCAAATTTGAGTCCCCCGCCGCTTTTCTGCCTCAGTGCTCACTTCCTCTGAGAGTGACTTCCTCCGGACGTGACGGCAAGATTCATTACCATCACGCCCCCTGGTGAGTGCCCCCCCCCTCCTTATTGGCAGCAAGAGTGTGTGAAAGCGCGGCGCGGCAGGAATGTAACAGCCAGGCTGAGGCAGGATTGTTACATTGTAGCCTGCTGCCTAGCCGCGCTCTCAGCGAGCAGTCAGATCATCGCCGGTGATTTATATCAGAACTTAGCCCAGAGCTGAGTAGCTGCTGGCAGTGGCAGTCTCTCCTCGGAGCAGTAGAGCCCTGCACAGGCGCCGCCAGCTGGCGAGTCGGCAAAATGCGTGACATTGCATTTCAGTGCGGTGATGCGGAACACCGCACTGAAATGCGTGAGTGTCACACCTGAGGCGTGATACTTGGCAGGACTGCGACACTAGAGTGTCTGTGTGTGTCCTGGCGGTGATAGCAGCACGCCACGGTGGGGACTCACTCCCTGACTCAAATTTGAGTCCCCCGCCGCTTTTCTGCCTCAGTGCTCACTTCCTCTGAGAGTGACTTCCTCCGGACGTGACGGCAAGATTCATTACCATCACGCCCCCTGGTGAGTGCCCCCCCCCCTCCTTATTGGCAGCAAGAGTGTGTGAAAGCGCGGCGCGGCAGGAATGTAACAGCCAGGCTGAGGCAGGATTGTTACATTTTAGCCTGCTGCCTAGCCGCGCTCTCAGCGAGCAGTCAGATCATCGCCGGTGATTTATATCAGAACTTAGCCCAGAGCTGAGTAGCTGCTGGCAGTGGCAGTCTCTCCTCGGAGCAGTAGAGCCCTGCACAGGCGCCGCCAGCTGGCGAGTCGGCAAAATGCGTGACATTGCATTTCAGTGCGGTGATGCGGAACACCGCACTGAAATGCGTGAGTGTCACACCTGAGGCGTGATACTTGGCAGGACTGTGCCTAGCTGGGCGAGGGGGGATTGGGGGCGGGGGGAGGGCGGAAGGTTGCTCACCAGACTGCTGTCTGCAGTTCACGTAGGCTAAGGCTGGTGTGCCACGGATCATCATGCTCAAGCTCTCAGTTCACTATCACCTCTCCTCACTTACTGTGTCTGACTTAGATGGCCAGCGCATTGAAGTGCCTGCACCAGGAAGACTGAAGAAGAAAGTGAAACACCTCTTCCCTCCCAGCACCGCGGGGCAAATATATGCCGATACAGGTAAATGTTGTTGGTTTAAGCATCAACAATTTCCATCTGGCCGGTGAAATTGGGTGGGGGGTATGAGGTGGGGGCAGGAGAGCAGAGAGAGCCAGTGATTCCTCCTCCTGGTGCCTAGAAACCTCCTGCGCTGTGCCCGCTAGCACCTGCTCCCCGCTCTGACCAGTGAGTCAGTGTCCATGAGTCAGGTGTCCTGCCGATTATCTAGCCATGGCGCATGTCAACAGCAGGCACACTGAAGCAGCAGCCTCACCAATGACCTGCAGCGGCGTACCCGGAAAACAACAGAAGGCACCAGCTCCACGTGAACCTAGGCCCGGTGCTTGCTGTTGTTTATGTGAAGCCCACTACACTCTGTCACTGAATGAGCCACCCCGCCCACCACCGGATCTACAGGTGTCTCCTAGAGTAAGAGGCCGCCAGAGAACAGATTAATTTGTTTTCCTTCCGGAAACGATGTGTCAACATCAAGACTCAACAAGCATTGGCATAGCCAATAGGTCTTGCCTTTGGGACCTTATAAGTATTTAGCCATGCAGCACATTATCCTGGGTGCTACAACATATTCTGTTCTTTAACGTGGAAGCTTTGACACTAATAGGAACATTATAGCACTGCATTGAGAAGTACGTAAAGTGTTATTTTTGTAAAACTGGTAGTCTGAACTCACATATCGGGAAGTGCTTTCATATGCGATAATGAAGAAAAAAAGAATTTTAGTGAAATAAATAATTTGCTTGATAACACAATTTAAGCGACATGGCTAAAAAAAAACATTGACTAAGCCAATAGATCTTGCATAGGTGAGACCTATTGGCTTTGCCAAGGCTTGTTTCTTCTGGCGGGAGGGGGCAGGGGGAAAGTGCAAGCAACTACAGGGGATGGGATTAGGGCAAGCAACGACAGGGGGCTGTGTTAAGGGGCAAGATAATCTGGGGGAGGGGGCAGTGTTTATGTTTATGGGATTTGTAACGCGCACAGCTAAAAAAAGAGTGCGGTGGAAGGCACTAGTTCTACTATGGGAAACTAACTGTCTCACAGCGCTGTCACACCCCTCAGACTATGATTCTCACACTAGCAACAGTGCTCTCGCATGTCTCACAGATTGTCACTCTCACACTACTGGCAGCACTCTCAAACTTCTCACACTAAAATCCCTCACAGGCATGAAGTCTCGCACTTCTGATAGCATCCTCACAACCCTCCAATTAGCAGGCCCACACTATCAGTATAGTCTTACTACAGATAGCACCCTCACGCCTCTCACAGATTAGCACTCTCACACTACCACAGGCACTTTCACATCACTCATGCACTAGCAATCTCACACTAGAGACAGTACTCTCTCTCCACTTACACAGCAGCAGTCTCTATGCACAGCATTTTACCACACTAGCATCATGCCCTAATGACAACATTTACATCCCTCACAGACTAATGGTCACACTACAAATGGCACTTTCTCACCCCTCAGAATAGTGGACTCACTCTGCTGAAGGGCACCCTCACAACTCACAAAGTAACAGTCTCATACCAGAGAGAGCACTTTCACACTCCTCACAGTCTAGCAGTCTCACACTATCAGATGCTCTCTTACACCCCAGAGTAGTAGTCTCACGCTACCAACTGCATCTACACCCCTAACAAACTAGCAGTAAGAAACTATCTACAGCACTCTCATATCCCTCACAGGGCAGTCGTCACAGACGTCACTGTTACATCTATCTCCGACTAGCAGACATACGCTACTCAACGCACTCTCACACCTCACATGGACTAGCAGTCTCTCACTACTGACAGCATTCTCACACCCCACACACTAGAAGTCTCACACTACCAACACATGCACTCTTCTCACAGCCTAATGGTCTCACATTCCCAACAGCTCTCTTACATCCCTCATAAACTAGATGTCACAAAAAACTGGAAGTTCTCCTAGACCTCACACAGACCAGTAGCAAAACCAATCGGCTTTTAACTCACAGTGCCTCGTCATTGATTGGTGAGATTCTCTGCATGGTACTGTCGATGGGCAAGTGACTGAATGCATGAATGACTCTATGAGTGGATGAATAGACTCACAAGTGCAAGAATGGATGACTGTGAGCATGGATAATGAGTGACAGAGAACATGGATGGTGGTGGAGTGTTTGTATATCTGAAAGCATCCAGACATCTTCTGTTATGAGCTAGAACTACTGGGTTTGCCGGTGGCACAGCAGCTTCACCAACAACAAAGTCTGCTTAACCATGACAAAATAAAACAAGCATTAACAAACTGAAAAGGCTGGAGGCCATCATCAGATCTACTGGCTTTGTCAAAGCTTGTTTTCTGTATAACTGTATTTGTTCTGACATTCTCTTCCCTATTTTAATCCTTTTTCTGTAGAGAGAACTGTTTGCCAAACTGTAAAGGCAGCCAAGAGCCTTCACAGAACTGGCAATTAACTTGATGTCTATTAAGTCCTTGGAATTAACACATGCACCCATGTTGCAAAACATATTGACACAGCATGTTTTTAAATCCTTTCCAAATCTAGGGGAATCAGAGGTGTTACTAACATTGTGCCATCTCATTTCACAGTTTTTCACATAAACATCAGTGAGCGCCTGTCATCCTGCTCACGGAGGGCGCTGCTTGAGATGTAGTTTATTCAACCTCTGCCAATAATGGTCGCCTGGAATATTTCCAAATCATGCTGGAGACCACAGATTTTACAAAATCAATCGAAATAGGTGTGCACGCAAAAAGCCCCAACTGAGTTACCAGTAGAGTTATTAAATGCCATGACCACCATCAATAAACTGGTGGTAACTACTTTAAGCTTGATCACAAATGGTGCAGTGTTCACACACCCAGATTTTTAAAAAAAATCACTCTGGGAACAGGCTGGATTTAGGGGTGGGTGGTAAACTCCGCCCGCGGATTTCGCAGAGTTTTGCCCACTCCGTGCTCTGCTTGTAGGACGGAGTTTGGCAAAAACTCAGCCGTGTACTAGAGTTTGCTCACGCATAGCTTGCCAACGTTAAGTTGCTGAGTGAAAAAAAAAGAGCGCTAGACCGCCTCCCGGCGAGATTTCTCAATACAGGTGGTTGTGGCAGGTCACTACCGCTCGCGTTGAGAAGTTGCTGCTCGTGTGGCAAAAGCTGCCATTCGAGTAGAAAATCTACTTGAGCGGCAGAAAGAAGCAGCGCCCTGTGGTGTGCCACGTGGTGCTGTTTGTGCTGATATTACAGTGCGGGACAAGCTCCTGAGGCTAAAAATCAGCACGACAGACCGGATTTCCACAGCTCATGGAACTCTGCTGAATCTTGTAGAGCTTTTAGGTAAAACCCCGCGAGTTCCGCTCACCCCTAGCTGCAATGCAGGCCAGACCTGTGTTCCTACCCCTTTCTGACACTCAGCCATGGCATGTGGGGAGCATCTAATGCTCCCCCTGCAAGACTAATGTCTTCCCAGCTTTCTCTCACCTTCTCCACCTCTCACTTGCAGCAACCCCCCTGCCTGCATTTAGCACCTGCTCAAAGAAGGTGCTAAATGTGAGCGATAATCCCCACAGAATATTGCATGAAATGCCGCCCAGAAAACTGGGTCGGTGGGTTATTCCCCATTCCATGGGGGATAAAATTATAATTGCACATACTGGTGGGGTGTTACCACACAGTACCAGTTTTTATAGATGCAGAGTTACCACCTCACCAGTACAGTGCAACTCATAATCAGGGCCTCTGTACTTAAATTCAGAAAACGTATGAAAAATGTGATCCCACATGTTTTTGTCCAATTATGAGCTGCAAAGTCTAAATCAGTCTCTGATCCCAAATGCAATAGCGAAAATTAAGTGGCTGTATTAGTCTAGGGACGTGATGTTGGGGTGAAGAATGACAGTTGTGTTGGGAGAAGTAGAGTACATGCTTCCATGAGTCACAGAACCAAGAACTAGCCAGGCAGCTGCCAAGCCATTCTTCCAGAGCAGGGCTGGTTTTAGTGTTGGTGGCACCCGGTGCGACAATGTTTGTTGTGACCTCTGCTACAGATTCCCTCATTACCACCCTTTAACAGTGCCCTTCCAGTCTCCATAACAACTATCTCTCACATGCATTTCTTTTGTTTTATAGCTCCACTAATACCAGTGTAGGGTGTTAGAGCACTTTACATCTCACACACATCACACAGAGACAATGATTCATATGTGAGTGAATCAGTGTGTAGGAAATATTACATAAGACAGAGACAGAGGACTTTAAGGTGTAAGTGTCACATGTCATCCATACTGGTAGACAGTATAGACAGTACAGTATAGATTTAGAGTGCTTGGTCTGGAGAAGCACAAACTCAGAATTTAAAACGTACCACAGTGGTTGGGGGTTGGTTTTACTAATAAGAATTGATTTTTACCCAAATGAACCATTTTTTGCAACATTAGGATAATGAAAGACTGGGTAAGAAAACATAATGTTCTAACTTATACCTTGCAGTTTTCATGCAGCTCTTTGATGACAGTTAATAGGTAACTGAGCTATGTTAGGATTTTAACTTATAAACTGCAAGTAAGAAAATGATCTCTGTGACAAAAGAAGTAATGCACTGACCTATTTACATTATAGGTACTTCTGTGGTCTGCATGGTACACGTTCTTAGCATCAGACATATTAACCCTCTGCACTACCTTGATGAGTCAATATTTCCACTACACAAAACTCAGATCTCTCTCCAGCAGACCTATAAATCACCAGAGTTTTGTTGAAATTTTTATTGCTGCCTGGAATTAGCTGGAGGCAAAGAAGCTGCAGCAGGTGCTTTTACATCCACGATATATTTGAAGACATGGCGCCCCCCGAAGTCACCACCGGGTGCCGTGGCACCGGTTGCACCACCCTAGAGCTGGCCCTGTTACAGAGCCTTGGAGTTAGTGCTTAATTTGTGCCGGAGGTTGCCGGTGTTGGGTGCTTCTGATTCTTCATCAGACTCAGAGCAAAAGGAGAAAGGTAAGAATACAGGGGCAAAGGGCGAAAGCATTGATTAAAAAGAACCTGCAAGAGTGAGGTAAAGAGATAGGAAGTGACAGGTGGTGGAAGAAAAAGGCATCAAGTGGAATCAAGGCTACGCGTCCTTAGTGTTCACAGCGCTGGCAGCAGGCTCCTGAGACAACCTTTAGGGCCCAGCAATTATATTTTTTCTAAACATGTGCTTGATCGGCAAAGCCACACAATGACACACTCATCCCAAATGCGCCCGATTCACAACTTTAAAGGATTCATGCCTTGGGAAGGTATAAGCAAACCCTATAATGACCAGAAAAAGGAAAGGACAATTTGGTCAGGTAATAATCACTTTGTATTCACCTCAGATTGTGCAAACTCCTGAAGCGCCATAGAACCCCTCTGTTTTCAGGGCAAAGACTAGGGAGAAGTGGAATCGGTCAGTTGCAATATTATTATTATTATTATTATTAATGTCATCATCAGCAGCTTACCATTGTTATTATTGTTATAATTATTATAGTTATTATTATTATTATTATTATCATTATTGGTATAGTTATTATTATTATTATTATTATTCTGGTTATTATTATTATTGTTGTCATAGTTATTATGTTGTATATTATTATTATTGTTGTCATCAGCAGCAGCGTTATTAATATTATTATTGTTATAGTTATTATAGTTATTATTATTATTACTATTTATGTTATAGTTATTATAGTTACTATTATTATTATTGTTGTTGTCATCAGCAGCAGCATTACCATTATTATTATTGTTATAATTATTAGAGTTATTATTCGTATTATTCTTATTCTTATTCTTATTATCATTATTATTATTGGTATAGTAATTATTATTATTATTATTATTATAGTTATTATTGTTGTTGTTATTATTGTTGTTGTTATCATCATCATCAGCATTATCATTATTATTATTGTTTTAGTTATTATTACTATTTTTATTATAGTTATTATAGTTATTATTATTATTATTGTTGTTATTATTACTATTATTATTGTTGTTGTCATCAGCAGCAGCATTACCATTATTATTATTGTTATAATTATTATAGCTATTATTATTATTATTATTGGTATATTTATTATTATTATTATTATTGTGGTTATTATTATTATTGTTGTGATTATTATTATTATTATTGCTGTTGTTATCATCAGCATTATCATTATTATTATTGTTATAGTTATTATTATTACTATTTTGTTATAGTTGTTATAGTTATTATTATAATTATTATTACTGTTGTTATTATTACTATTATTATTGCTGTTGTCATCATCAGCAGCATTACCATTATTATTATTGTTATATTATTGCAGTTTATAACGCGCGCAGCTACTCCGAAGAGTATCCCGGCGCGAGCCAAGAGGGATAAAGAAGTGACAGTTAATTAAACAGAAAGGTTTGAACTGTTTTTTGAAGCAGATGTGATCCTGAATGCTACGCAGAGCAAATGGAAGCGCGTTCCAAGCCGTGGCGGCCCTAAAAGCCAAAGAGCAGCCACCCATTCTTTGGAGGTGAACGCGAGGGATCTGGGCAAGAAGTTGGGAGGCTGACCGCATTTGTCTAGCTGGAGTATAGAACCTAAAACGCTTCCTAAGATAGACTGGGCCGGAAAAGTACAGGGCATGGTGTGCCAAAATCAAAGCTTTAAACTTAACGCGTTCGTTGACCGGCAACCAGTGAAGAATGCGCAGGTGTTGTCTAATGCTGCATCTGATTGGGATCTTAAAAAGAAGCCTGGCCGCCGCATTCTGGACTACCTGCAGTTTATTGAGGATGTAGCCCGGTAGACCAATGTACAGAGCATTGGCGTAGTCGATACGTGACAGTATCAGAGCCTGGGTAACCGTTTCTTTGGCAGCCCTGGGAAGAAGCGGGAGGAATTTCTTAAGGGATTTAAGTATCCCGAACCAATTCCCCGCAAGCTTCTTAATCTGGTAAGAGAAAGACAAATTCTCCTCAAACCAAACTCCCAAGTTCTTCACAGGGTGAGCCGGGGAGGAGGGCAAAGGATATTCTGGCGGCCAGAGCAGTTCTCGAAACTGAGGGGGGAACTTCCCATAGAGGAGGATTTCCGATTTGTCTTCATTGCACTTTAGCTGCGCCGCTGAAAGCCAATGAAAGACAGCTGTCAGACACTCCTTCGCCTCTAAGGTAGACCACTCAGATTTACCCAAAGTAAACAGAAGCTGGGTGTCGTCAGCGTACGCAACTATTTTTGCTCCAAGATCCTCCGCCAGCTGAACCAAAGGAGTGACATAAATGTTGAAAAGCAGGGGGCTCAAAGAGGAGCCCTGCAGCACTCCAGTGGTCACCGGCTGAGATGCAAACGGAGGGAGCCACGCCTGTTGCGAGCGCCCCTCCAAAAAGGATTTCAGCCAACCCCAAGCAGTGCCAGAAATACCTATGTCCGCCAGACGGGCCAAAAGCAGAGAGTGGGGGACCGTATTGAACGCCGCCGAGAGGTCCAGCAAAATAAGAGCTGCCCTTCCGCCAGCATCCAAGCAATCCCGAATAGCTTCAGAGATCTCAACTAAAGCTGACTCAGTACTATGTGAAGCTCTGAAACCAGATTGGGCAGGGTGGAGTAAGCCCGAACTTTCGATGTAGTCGGTAAGCTGTTTATTGACCGCTTTCTCACATAATTTGGCCATGCTGGGTAGTAGGGAGATGGGTCGATAACTCCCCGGGTCCAAAGGGTCTAAGGATGTTTTTTTTTAAGAGGGGCAGAATTTTGGCCTGTTTCCAAGAGGCTGGAACAAGAGCCTCTTGGAGAGACAGATTAATGAGCCTATTGACTTCGGGGTTGACAGTCTTGGCTACTGAGGCCAGAAGCCTAGCTGCACAGGGGTCAGATGGAGAACCTGATTTCAGGGCCATCAAGATTTTAAGAGAATCTGGCAGATCAATAGGACCAAAAGCCCCCAGTGAAGGAGGTGGGACAGATAAGGCCTCTAAAGGCGCAGCTACAGCCATAGCCCGATTGCTAGTGGTAAACATTGCCTGAATAGCCCGAATCTTATTGAGAAAGAAGTTAGAAAGTTTCTCACACCAGGCATCAGAAGCCAGGAGCCTAATTGACTCGGCTCTAGGAGCCAAAAAGCTCTGAACAATGGAAAAAATGTCCTTAGAATTGTTGCTTGCTGGTTGAATCTATGCGATCCGCATAGTAAAGGCCTTTAGCATGCGCTATGGAAGTGTAATAGCTTTTCTGGGCTTATTCTGTTAAAATTATTATAGTTATTATTATTATTATTGGTATAGTTATTATTATTATTGTTGTGGTTATTATTATTATTGTTGTTATAGTTATTATTGTTGTTATTATTATTTTATTATTATTGTTGTTATCATCATCAGCATTATCATTATTATTATTATTGTTATAGGTATTATAGTAGTTATTATTATTATTACTATTTTGTTATAGTTGTTATAGTTATTATTATTATAATTATTATTACTGTTGTTATTATTACTATTATTATTATTGTTGTTGTCATCATCAGCAGCAGCATTACCATTATTGTTATAATTATTATAGTTATTATTAATAATATTATTGTTGTTGTTATTATTACTATTATTATTGTTGTTATTATTACTATTATTATTGTTATTATTATCATCATCAGCAGCATTATCATTACTGCCATTATTATTATAATTATGTAGTTTTATAGAGCGTATATCTACCCAACAGGGTTTCACAGCGCTAGGCAAGTGTAGTAATGCATCAGAACATTACTACAGAATTAGATTTAGAAGAGACAGGTCTTCAGAAGTTTCCGAAAAACACTCAAGGATTGGCACGTTCTCATAGAAACAGGTAGTGCGTTCCACAGTTTAGGACCCAGATAAGAGAAAGATCGCCCCCACCCCCCGTCGAGGGCTCCTGATACTGAGCACTACCCAGAAGATTCGCAGTTCGACCTTCACCATAGACTTGAAAGACGTGCGTAGAATAACGATTCTCCAATTATTATGCAGAGAGAATCTTGATTTTATTAAAGACAACGAAGGCTAACATTATGCAACGACTTTTATTTGCTGCGCAGCCTTTAAAGAATACTGAATACATCACAAAACAATAGAATGTTCATCCAGACACTATAAATAACAAGTGCACCATCTCATCCTCCTCTTTTTGCTGCGAAATCCCAAGAGGTAAATCGCTTCTTCGGTGACTTCTGTATAGTGTTATGGATTCGAATCTATGAAAAATAAGAATTCTCTCAGTAAGGAAGTTCTGGTAGGAAGGAAGAAGGCAGAGGCAAAAGAGCATTAAACATAATACCAACATAAACTTTTATGCATAACGAATATAAACAATTCTTACTCACCAGGAAACTCTATCTTCTTGGGTGAGGAGGGTGTGATAATGTTAGCCTCCGTTGTCTTTAATGTAATCAAGATTCTCTCTGCATAATAATTGGAGAATCGTCATTTCATTACAACACCGGAGGCTACCATTATGCATGTTTAAAGCCAATTAAGGCTAGGTTGCTAACATCAAAATAATCCCTTTCCGAGCACTCTAAGAGTAATGAGATAACGAGTTTGTTCCAGTACTCTCCGTGTTCTGCGCAGTTTTGCAACTTGATACCATGTGCTGCCGCCTTTATACTCTGGATCATTACTATAGCTGGAAAAAAGCCATGGGACACTCACAACTGATTGCAGGTTGTTATTTTTGGTGTTTTTATTTGATGAACCAGTTCTAACTACGTGGAAGAACCACTGATACATTCATTGACCTATACCATTACTGTCAGAGCCCTGAAGAAGTCGAGGTATATATTACCTTACGACGAAACACGTGTTGGCTGTTTGGCTGTATGAAGATGTATTATTGAAGATATCAACATCTGTCTGATGGATTGTCTCATGTGGATATTTGGCTGTGAAAAGGAACATTGATCCTGAACTGGCGCTTTGAATTAAAAGTGGACTGAGACTACATTTTGGAACAAACTCTTTATCTCATTACTCTTTGAGTGCTCGGAAAGGGATTTTTTGCTGTTTTGTGTTCTCTTCTTTGAAGAGACTATTTGGGGTTGAATTGGTAACCGATCCTCCCATCCTAGTAGCACCTACATTACCATTGTCAAATCGATTATCCCAAGACTTACTGCAGAGGCGCCCTGTATGTTTGTTTGATACCTGGTTACCATATTCTATAAACTTTGTAGGTTGTTAACATGCTCGACTGGCCTTAAATAAAATTTGGCAAAGGTGTTTGCATTAGACCAGTCAGCTGCTTTAAGGATCTCGGCCAGGGATCCCCTTGCCCAAAAACCCTTACTAGCCATAGCTCCTCTTGAAGAGTGTGCCCCAAATCTAGAGAGGTCTATACCTGCTTCGTTCACAATTGTGCGAATTCATCTCGCTAAGGTAGTAGTAGAAACTGGTTTATGAGGTTTTACATATGATAAAAGTAGTTGATCAAGACCATCAGTTCTAAAATTCGCTATTTTATTCTCATATTCTTTCATACATCTCACCACACACAGTTTCTCACACTCGTGGAAGAAGGGATAAAAAACGGATTCTGACATAGTCTTTGTTCTCTTCCAAATATCGAAGTGTACACCTTCCGCTGAATAAAACCTACTAGATATTTCTAGAGCATTGATGTTGGGAACCCTTCTAAAGGAGATTAAACATTATAAGGCAGACACGCTATAGGTGTAAGTAGGCAGACACGCTAAAGGTACATGTTAGCAGATGACCACGCGCTGCTAAAATAGATTTGGTTCTACGTGCCCTCATTTTACCGTTTGTGTCTATTTCACACAGCTGATTGGTTTTAATTGTGTTTTAACCTCACCTCGTGTTTTAACCTCACATGCGGTCTTACCGCTAGTTTTTTAATCTTACCTGCTGCTGTTCCTTCATAATATCGCCAGCATCAGGCCCTGCCTTGTTCCGCCGCGGCTGATAGCGCCGATTGAGCGGAGGGCGGGATCTCAATCTAGTACACACTTCCGGTTGCGGAAGGTAGCGGTCTAGTCTTTTGCGCATTTCCCACTACTTCAGCCGCATGCCACAGCGGACGCGCAGCGGGCACGCCAAAGGCAAGCCCGTCTGCGCCCGTCCGCGCACGGACCATGCACAGTGCCAGTTACTATGCCAGTTTTAACTCAGATGACCCTGGTTGTCTTGGTTTGCAATATTCCAGAGAAGCCTTATTATCTCTTAGACCCACAGGCAATCTCTGCCCAGGCGCCATCTTTGACCCTCACTTTCTCGGAAAAAACATTGCCCCCACTGTTCCCTGGTGGCTCATAGTTTGCCGCTAACCCTAGCGAGACGTTGGAATTTCACGGAAAGAACCGGGGATCAAAGGACGAATATAACGCGCTGCGTTCTCCTTAATACCAGATCCCTTATTAAAAATGCTCTACCTTTTTATGACCTCCTGGAGGAGCAGGCAATCGACTTAGCCTTCGTTACAGAAACCTGGGCTGATTCCACATCCGAACCTGACCTCATAGGGGCAATTCCTGAGGGCTACAAAATTTTCAGGAAAGATAGAATTGGGAAAAGGGGAGGAGGCTTAGCGCTCATAGCCAGAAAGGGTTACAACATATGGTTCAAACCAATTTTAGATCACACAGAGAGTGAGGCAGCTATTTTTAAAGTCGGGCTTGATAGCCAGAACACCTTCAATGGCACACTAATTTATCGTCCTCCCACAGCTAAATCCAGCTTCTTAAATTCTATTGGTCAGCTTTTGGAGATTAAGGCAAAACAGTCCAACTTTATGATATTGGGTGACTTTAATTTTCACCTTGAAAACACTGCCGACACAGACACCGAAACTCTTATAGACCACACGGCTAGTACAGGTCTCACTCAGCGGGTTAAGGAGACCACACACTCAGCCCGACATTGTCTGGACGGGATCTTCTCGGACCACCCCAATTTAGTATGGAATAGAGTATTGCCACTCATCTGGTCCGATCATAAGGCAATCATGTTTGAGGTTACCCTGCCACCTAAAAGACCCTCTAACATATCCAAGAAAGTCTTTAGCTTTCAACCTTGGAATAAGGTAAAGGGAGAAGAGCTAAATAAGATGCTCACCTCCTCTTGTCCCTCCACCCCCGCAGACCTGGATGAGGCAGTGAGGAGCTATCACTCCTGGATTGTCTCCGCCGGTCAGCAGCTTGCTCCTCTGACCACGTGGAGAACAGTCAGACAGTCCCCCTCTGAACCATGGTTTAACGAGTCATTGAAGGCACAGAAACAAATATGTAGAAGACTAGAAAGAAAATGGAGGTTAAAGAACGATGCCCAGATTAAATCAGACTACAGACTAGCCATCCAAACATACAAAAATCTTATTCTGAAGGCAAAGTCCGCCTACTTCAAAGAAAAAATTTAAGCAGCCCATGGCTGCGCCAAAAGGCTATTTACTACAGTCAAACAACTATCCAAGCTCCCTGAATCTTTAAATCACGAAAGTAGCCAGCAATTTTGCAATAAGTTAGCAGACTCCTTCCAGCAAAAAGTTAAACAAGTCTTAGATGCTTTTGTTCCTCAATCAAACTTTTCTGCGTTGTCCCACAAGCCCCCGAGCGACAGTCCAGTGTCGCCCGCCAAGGCGGATAGATCCACCTCTCCTACACTCTCAGTCTTCCCGTCAATTACGCTTGAAAGAACCACCAAATTAATTTCGTTGGTTAAATCTGGTTCTGCATCAGACCCATGCCCGCCAAAAATTCTCCATCTGGTCCCCGAGACCATTGCGTCCATACTTTGGCCCATCTTTAATCTTATGATTTTCTCAGGGCATTTTCCCACGGAATGGAAGAAGACTTCCATCTGCCTTTTTTGAAGAAACCCAATTTGGATCCAGAGGACCCCTCCAGCTACAGACCCATATCAAGGCTGCCGTTCCCAGCTAAGATTATTGAAAAATATCTTAATGAAGAACTTTCTGCTGTCCTAGCGGAGGGTGACATTCTGGACCATTCGCAATATGGGTTTCGGGCCCATCACAGTACTGAATTGGCTCTAATCACGGCCACTGAAGAGTTGAGGCAAACACTGGACAAAGGGGGAAGCGCTGCTCTTATCCTGTTAGACCTCTCAGCGGCATTTGACACGGTCAACTACGATGTGTTGGTTGAGCATCTCGCTTCGCTGGGAATTAGGGATAAAGCACTCCTCCTACTTAGCTCTTTCATGTCCAACAGGTCTCAATCGGTGGCACACGATGCATTCGTCTCCCCGGCATTTTCACCACCCTGTGGAGTACCACAGGGCTCATTGTTAAGCCCCACCCTTTTTAACCTGTAGGTCACCCCCCTGGCCAGGCTCATAAGAAGCTTCGGCTTCACACTGGTGTCTTACACGGACGACACACAGATAATAGTGTCCATCAACAGCTCGTCCACTGACACTGCTGTTCGATTTAAATACTGCATGAGCCACATAGGGAAGTGGATTCAGGACAATTGTTTAAAGCTTAATACATCTAAAACAGAAGTCATGCTCTTTGGCAATACGCCAGTCAACTGGTCAGACAGATGGTGGCCGAATCATATGGGCTCTCCTCCGATACCCGTAAATAAAGTGAAAAATCTTGGAGTTCTCTTCGACACCAAATTGTCATTTGAAACCCAGATCAATCACACTACATCGGCTTGCTTTTTCATTCTTAAAATCTTGAAAAAAGTACTCCCACTTATCCCTCTTGAGCTAAGAAAAACAGTAGTCACAGCACTTATTGCCTCCAGGCTGGACTATTGCAATGCCCTGCTTACCAGTGCAAGCAAGCGTAGCATACATAAACTCCAGATGACGCAGAATGCTGCAGCTAGAGTCCTGCTTGGGCTCACCCGCTATGACTCGGCATCCAAGGACCTCGCAGAATTAGACTGGCTGCCCATCATCAAACGTATTCATTTCAAAGCATTGTGCATTGCGTTTAAGGCTACACATGGCCTTGGTCCTTGGCAATTGTCGCAACTTTTCAATCCTTACATTCCGGCAAGATCACTGAGATCATCAGACAGCAGCAACCTGATCATCCCCAAGGCACACAAAGTTAAATGGGGAGGAAAAAGTTTTGCATACACCACCTCCAAACTTTGGAACTCCCTGCCTAGTTCTCTTAAAAAAGAATCCAATCTGCTTAATTTTAGAAAGCACCTAAAAACCTGGCTCTACTAACGTCTCTCCATCCTCACCTGTGCTTGCCTATTTTTGTTAATGCGCCTAGACACCTCCGGGTACATGTAGCGCTATATAAATTACTCATTTCATAAGGTAGTAAGTTTTATAGAAATTTGTTTAAGTGAGAGACGGGTATTGTCTTGCCAATTACAAAAAAGTTCAAAAATCAGATTAACATCCCATAGGGATTCGTAACGTGTTTTAGGGGGTCTTTTTAATCTGATCCCTTTCATCACTCTTTTAACTAAGGCAATACTACCAATAGCTATATTGTTAATTAGGGCATGGCCTGAGAAGATTGCAGGTTTATAGCAATTTATTGTTCTGTAGGATAAGCCTGAATTGAAAACATTTGATAAATAATTGGCTATTTGCTGTACAGGGGCTTCCACAGGATCCAAATTCCTTTCCAAGCACCAACTACACCATTTCTTCCAAACACCCGAGCTTCTTTTCCTAGTTCCTGGTGCCCAAGATTCCTCTAGTAAGCTTTTAGCTTCTCCTGAAAGGCCAGGATATCTCTCTGATCCCCTGAAATCCTCCAGGCAAGAAGGTTCATTTTCCCTTCTAGCATTAAAGGATGTTCCTCTCCGTCTCTGCTCAGAAGAAGACCCGAGGATGCCGGGATAAGGCGTGGGATGTCTATTGAAAGGTCCATCAGTCCGAGAAACCACACCTGAGATTTCCAAAAGGGGTTTATTAGAATGATGCTGCTGGATTCTAGCCTCACCTTCCAGAGAACTCTCTGAATCATGGAAAAGGGGGAAATGCGTAAGACCTGTTCTTCCCCTAGTCCTGTAGGAATGCATCTACCGCCGAAGCGTTTGGGTCTGGTCTCCAACTGAAATATGTCTGAACCTGAGACGTTAATCTGCTGGCAAAAAGATCTACTTGGATTGGGCCCCAGAGATTTTCTATCAGAGATCTGGATCTAATTTCCAGTCGCTGGAATCTTGGAGAAACCTTGAATTCAAATCTGCCCTTACATTCTTTATCACTGGAATAAATTCCGCTCTGAGTGTATTTTTTTGTTGCCAGCAGAAATACCAGATTTGAGCTGCTATGTCTGATAAAGTCTTGGATTTGCACCCCCCCCCCCCAAACGGATTTATGTAGGAGACTGCTGAGAAACTGTCCAGACGGATCAGGGTGTTCAAATTTTTTAGTTGTTCCCTGAAACTCATTAGGGCGTTTAGACCCGCTAACTTTTCCAGGCAATTTATGTGGAGTGATTTTTCTTCTATTAACCATTTTCTTCCAGTTTCTAAATTTCCTAACAAGGCTCCCCAGCCTCGGTTGCTTGCATCCGATTCTAGGATAAAGTCCGGGACGTTCCTGAAGATGGCTTTCCCATTCCAAGCTTCGAGATTCCTGAGCCACCAAAGTAGGTCTTCCCGGGTGTCTTTCGATAGGGGTATTGTGTCCCCATGCCAAAGACCTTTTCTTATACCCCACGCTTTCAATCTCTGAAGCCCTCTGTAGTGAAGGGGGCCAGCGCAAACTGCTTGCATCGAGGAATAAAGAAGACCTAGAACTCTCGCCAGGTCTCTTAGAAGAATGGAGTCTTTGGATAGGACTGCTTTTATTTCTTTCTTTATTTTTAAGACTTTCTTGCGTGGTATAACTAGTTGGGATAAAATGGTATTTACTTGAAAGCCAAGGAATTCTAACTCTTGAGATGGGGTCATGACGGATTTTTCCGAGTTTATTATAAAGCTCAGACTTTCCAGAAGGTTTATTGTCCATGATAAATGAATCAGAACTTCCGACTTGCTCTGAGACATAATGAGAATGTCGTCTAGATATATGATGAGTCGAACTCCCCTTTCTCTGAGGAAGCTTACCACAGATCGAAGCACTTTGGTAAAGCACCATGGAGCTGAGGACAGTCCGAAGGGGAGGCATAGGAATTGATAAAGTGTCCCTTTCCAAGAGAAACGGAGATACTTCTGGCTGTCCTTGTCCATAGGTATTGTAAAGTAAGCATCTTTGAGATCCAACTTTACCAGCCAATCTTTGGTTTGTAAGATGTTTCTCAAAAGATGGACAACTTCCATCTTGAAATGTCTGTAGTTTAGAAATTTGTTTAGTTCTTTCAGGTTTATAACTGGACGCCAACCTTTGTCCTTCTTTTTCACCAAAAACATTGTGCTTATAAATCCCTTTTCTAAGCTTTGCAAATCTGATACTTTCTTTAAGGCTCCTTTTTTTAAGATTTGTGACACCTCTAAATCTATTAATCTCATCTGATCTCCATCCACACTCATCTCTCTGGGAGTTTTGGATTGGAATGGGTAATCTCAGAAATCTATCTTGAAACCCATTACTGTTTCTAGAACCCAAGGATCTTGTGTTATTTTCTCCCAGCTGTGGGCAAAAAATGTTAGTCTCCCTCCTACTTTTATGGGGTGTAAAATAGTTTTGCTCACCTTGATGTCCTTGGTTAGAAGATCTTGATCTTCCGCCACGGGATCTTGAGCTTCTTCCTCTTTGGGGGGAAAAGTTGGGGTTCTAGTGATAGCATCTGTTGTAGTTAGAGGATCCTCTCTGATCTTGTGGATAGAAGTGGGACCTGTATGCTCTGCGGCTAACAGCCGGTCCTCTCCTGTCAGCCCGTCCAAAAAGGGAGCGTGAGCCGAAGACTCTATGCATATTGGTTTGAGCTTTGCTAAAAGCTGTGAAGGTGGAGACATACTTTCTCAGCGACTTAACGAGTTGTCTCCAAAAGTAAGACCCTTTGCATTCCCCATATCCTCGCTAGAGGATAAATCAGCTAGTTTTGGGTTCATCCTAAATAAAACTGCTTTACGTCTTTCAGTGATCAGGTTAGCGTTGGCATTCCCTAGAAAGCATATAGTGAGCTGGGACCTGCTTCTCAGGGGGTCGATATTCAAGGGTGTATTATTTCCTCTGTCTTCCTCTGCCATATCTAATATGCGGCTGAGCAGGCCTGAGTATGTCCAGTAGTTTGTCCTGGCACTGTTTTAGCCATTTCTCAATGCCCTTCCTGGGGTCCTTCCCAAACTTAAATAAGAATGTAATTAATTCTGGGTCTAGGTTGGGTGTATTACAAACTTTGTCCCTGGTCGAGGGTCTGGGGCATTCATTTCTCATCAGATTTTGAGTTTCTTTGTCCAGTCCTTTTCTTACCCATTGTCTCAAATACTTTGTTACGTGATCCATAGGCCACCATTCTGCACTACGTTGGTGCCTAAAGGTGGTGGGGTTGAACATTTCCCCCCCGGAAGGGGTCTTTAATCCCTGATGAAGTTGAGGGTTGCTCCAGATCTTGGTCTAGCATTTCAATAGTATCATAGGCGTCTTCTGGATCGAATATAAATTCGTCCATTTGTATCTCATCATAATCAAAGTTCTCCAAAGAGGACTTAAGAACATCATCTCTTTCTCTTGTGCCACGAGGGTCACTTCTTTCTATCATGCTGCTACGGGCAAACATTCTATGTGCCCCAGAAGGGTGGCCTTTCTCTCCTGTGCTGCTAAACTTTCCCCCTTTTTTGGGGTTCCGAGGTAGAAGGGGAGTCCCCTTCTGAGAGGGAGATAAAGTTCTCCTCCATGGAGCTTTCCCTCTTCCTCTTGGCAAGTGCGGCATCCACGGCCTCCTTAACCGAGGACCTAAGTTCCTCTTCAAGAAACCTCTTAATGTTTTCGCCCATAAGGTCTTTAGCTTGTGGAAGGGGATTATTGGTTTCTGTATTCATAGAGAGGGTTTCTCTAAAGAATAAATAGCTTAAATCAGGCCAATCCACTCACAGTTTTGAGTATTCTCAAGGTATGTTGTCTCCTTAGACGTTTATTGATAATAAACTTTTATGGATAGTTTTAAAAAAAAATAATTTGGGCACTAGAGGGAGCTAAAGTACCACGTATTTCAACAGAAACTCTAACTCCGGTAATTTTGAGTGCGATGCAGTCGTTTCAGCTCGAGCGAGGAGCTGTCGTCATGGCAAGGCGTTCGTGAGACACAGGGTAATGTCAACACAAAGGAAGGACGCCTCGCCTTCCTAGGTGATGACTCATTCCAGCAATGCGGTATTTGTTGAGCGTCACAGGTTGACGTTTTGAAATGCGCTCCGGTTGCCAAGCTACAAGAAGGAAAATGCTTTCCTCGTTGCAGTCAGCGTATGTTGAGAGCTGCCGGTAACATATTCAATAAAACTATTTTACGAGTGTTCCCGAGGACGCAATACTGATTGGATCGGTGATCGCGTCCTCAACATCCATTTAAATCAAGGGGAAATGTCTGAGTCTTTTTTGTTTCCAACAGTTCTAACAAGCATTGGAAATGCAATAGGTCTCGCATTGTTGGAGTTGGAGCTATTGGCATTGTAAATGGCAATGTTTTGTACTTGTGCAATAGGTCTTGTATTTGTTGGCGCTATTGACATTGTAAATGGCAATGTTTTTTATTTATCCTCGGGGTTTTATATAGCGCGAACTTAACACGAAGGTATCAGAGTGCATTAGATGACTCGCAATAAAGGAAATAACCTTTGGGGAGAGGCAAGAACGCTGACAATTTTGTTCGGAGGTGCCTAAAATAAGTTATAATACCATACTTACAGGCATGGTTGAAAAGTGTATACATAAACAAGAAATGTCCAGCGCTGAGAGCAGGTAGGCAACCAGGATCACACGTTGCTTTTGGCTCACATGTTCAGCCTCTGTTTCTTTCTCTTCATCTTTCTGGTTTAGCTCCTGATACTTTTTACTGTTTCGTAAACTTGTCCCTTCATTCATACTGTCGGCGAGGGTGTAGTCCGATGCTAAGCATTTGCAATGCAATAGGGCTCGCATTTACGCGAGACATATTGTTTTGCAAATGGTAGGCATTACGACAAGATGGGGGGGGGCAGCACAGATAACGTGAGTGCGAAGGCACGGTAGGCATCACAACAACAGGAGGTATGGCGGGGGGGGTTATTTGAAGCCCTGAAACTGCAGTAGGTACCCCCTAATCTGTTTGCTGGTATGCTGGTTAGACATTAAACATCAAGGTGCAGCCTCGGAGGCCCTCTGGAAGTTGTAGTCCTAAACAGGCAGCCCGCTAGCAAGAGGCATGTGTCTGAGGACTAAAACCCCCATCCATGCAGAGGAGCCTGCATCACTGCCCGCCTCCCCACAGAGAACAGTCCCTAGTGACACCAGTGCTGAGAGACACCAGACTTACTTCTTTGACACGCCTAATATAAAAGCATTGGCAAAGGCATCGCCCAGACAAGCCTGCGTTTTATCATTTTTTTTTTGTAAACATGTAACAGGCATTAAAAAGCATCACAACAACGTGAGAGACGGCGGGGGAGGGAGGGGTTATTTGAAGACACGGACAACACTTGATCTCAAACAGTACAAAAAAACAAGAGGGGGGGGCAGCATAGATAACGGGATTCCATTGCACTGTGGAAAGCGGGGCCGATATAAAAGTTTTCCCATGGCTGCTTAACCCCCTCCTTGTCTTTTCTTGTGTCATTTCAGACTTACTTCTTGCAACAAGCATTCTGGTATTCATGTTAAGCAATTAGTACATATTTCACGTGTTATTAGGGTCCACAAGGAATGCTGTGTACTCGCTCTGCTGAGACTTGCATGCTATACAATTATGTACGTCTGTTTTTTATGTGCACCATAACGTTCAGCGCGCGGCTACAGTGAAAGCATACATGGAAACAAGGTTGTAGCATGATTTGGTTGTGACATGACTTCCATTCATTGACACCACAGGCGTCAACATGCAATTCACACAACTTCCAACCCAGGCATGCGGAAAGCGAACTACACATGCATTCAACCGCGTTACTTTTTCAACGGCTGGGCATCTACGTGTACACTATCGAAAGAGAACTCCTTTCATCACAATGTACGTAATATGATGAAATATATAATTCTTGCACCACACTACTGCCTC
Organism: Calotriton arnoldi; assembly: GCA_963921515.1. Classification (NCBI taxonomy): domain Eukaryota; kingdom Metazoa; phylum Chordata; class Amphibia; order Caudata; family Salamandridae; genus Calotriton; species Calotriton arnoldi. Next base: position 321,131 of record CAWUFW010003603.1, on the reverse strand, counting down.
AACAGTACTGTCGCACTACTCCCACACCAACCCAGCAGTATCACACCGTCCCGCCCTTTCAACGCACTAGTGCAGGCTCGGTTGTTACACACCTCTCTGAAAACGTCCTGTCCCTTCTTTCTGAGAGCACAACCCTGGCCGGCATCTGTCAGTGAAGGTTTAGTGTTTCTCGGTTTCATAAAATAAACGCATGCCATCGAGGTGGCCACAGAAAGCACAACGGCCGTGGTGTGCTCTTAAAAGCGCACAGAGAGTGCGGGCTCGGTACACAGCAGACAATAGTGGGGGTTAATTCTGCACAGCACAGAGGTACGAGGCCACGCGTTCTGCAGCTCAGCCTTGGCAAAGTGAGCCCCTGGCTTCCTTTCTCAAGCACCCCCGATCAGGACTGGGCTACTGGCAGCCCTCTACCCCCCTTTGTGGGGGCGAATAGACAAGCAAAGTAGCCCCCTCCCCTGCACCCCCACAGCGCATGAGGTCAAAGCTTTTGTTTTTACAGAAACTGATCTGTGCCGAGTGTCAGCCACAGTTTGCGAGGGAACTGCTTGTGTGAGCACAAAGAAGAGGATTCAAAATGGCTGCCCCCTTTTTTGGGGCGTCGTCAATTATATGGAGCAAAATGGGGTTTGCGGGTGATGTAATAGGCCCTGTGAAAATGTATACAAAGAGTCAAGACCACGAAAACGGAGAGCTGTGGAGGTTTGAAGGGAAAACTACACCCATACCCTTTGACAAACGAGCAGTACTGGATTCGGAATGTGTAAACCTCACACCCTAAAGAAACACGCCTAATGTGTACCTAAACTCTGCGCACAACACCGAACACATGCAATATTAATAATAATAAAACAAGCATACGTGTCACTCATAAGAGGGCAGGCGGTGTATGGGTGCGACAGAGACTGAGGGCGTATGCGTGCATGCGTAGATTTACGTGGGGTTTGTTTTATCATGGTTCCTGTAACACTTAACTGCTGTGAAAGCTGACAAACCTTCATCCTGTCTCCCTTTTGGACGGCCCATCTGGACTGGGTCGTTAGCTTCACGGCTGTCGTGAAGGAACTTGTTATCTCAAGGGGGCGTCACACTTACACACCCCCTTGAGATAAAAAATTCCTTCACGACAGCCGAAAAGCAGACGATCCAGTCCGGATGGGCCGGACGAAAAGGAGAAAGGGCGGTAACCAAGAAGCATCCTTTTCAATGGGAAGCCAGCGTTTAGCATAAACGCTGACGCGACCCAATGAAAAGGATGGGCGGGGCTTCAAATCCCCTTCTGAAATCTCCTCTCCCACAATATGTCTCACAGAGCGAGCAGCGCATGCGCGCTGCAACGCTAGGCGAGACCTAAAAAGGAGGCATCTAATTAAAAACAAGGCTGAGAGAAAGGCTAGCCCTTACCTGCCCAACCATAAATTGGAAGGGCGTACAATTACTGTTCAACAAACACTAAGTGAAAAACATTAGGAAATAACATTTTTAGCAGATAAAACAGAAGCTAAGATGCATAGAAACATGCCTTAAATATTATCACAGTATAACAAGTAAAATAGATATATTTATAAGGTATCTATGTTAGAAAAAAACAAATAGTCAAGCTGATATACTTATCTTGGCGATGGGCAGCTAATAAAGGAGGAGTATGAGATGGTGCACATGTTATTTATAGTGTCTGGATGAACATTCTATTGTTTTGTGATGTATTCAGTATTCTTTAAAGGGCTGCGCAGCACATAAAAGTCATTGCATTATGGTAGCCTCTTGTCTTGTAATGAAATCTCTACCCTGACTATGTCCTTAAAACAATCGCAAGCAAGACAAATATCCAGGGGATACTAGTTAGGATCCAGATAGAAACAGAGAGGGAGATGACGAAGTTAGAACACCATGAACATAATGCAGAGAGAAGGATAAGGAAGAGATAAGGAGAATGGTAATTATTACACCTGACGTTTGAATATGTGTAGGAATGGGGATGACTCAGCCCTTCATCCTTATGAAGTCAACAAAATGAGAATCAATTTGTTGATTAGTAATGTCAGCTGTTATGACGAGTGCCAGGTGAGAATGGCATAGCTGAGGGATGAAGCAGAGGTAGAAAGGAGTTAGAGATATTGAAGAGGTAGAGAAAAAGGTGAAGAAAGACACATAAGGTTAAGAGTGAAAGCGTATGCAGCAAAAAATAAATATTCAGAGAGGTAAATAGAGGAGAACATAAATAGAGAAAGAGTGGTAGCGAGTTCTGTAAGGTTTTAGATTGATGTAAAGAAAGCGAACTAGAGATGAGGAAATGTAGAGGCGGGGTACAAAGCATGGTGAGGAATAGAGAGGTAAGGTAGAGAAGTGTCTTTGTCGAGGTGCATTTGAGGTAGAGTTAGAGAGAGGCAGAGTTAGGTAGTGGGAAACGGGTAGAGAGGTGAGGTTGGCAGAGCAGTGTAGAAAGATACAGGGTGAAGAGAGAGTGCTAAGGTAGAGAGGGCCAAAACGAGGAGGTCAGATAAAGCATGCAGTGAGGCTGAAAGAAAGGTAAAGTGAAGAAGATGATGGGTAGGCAGAAAAGAGAAAGTGGTGAAGTACAGAGGCAGAGGAGGTAGGGAAAAGGTGGTGCGGTTGGTACTGTGGTTGCTGCTTGTCTAGGAGAGTGAACAGACTACACTCTCCCAGACAAGCAGCAATAAAGCCCATTGGTGAGTCATAAATTAAGGATGCTTTCTATTTATGGTTGAAGGCTAAATTTAAATAAGCAAGTTATATTTAATGACCGTTAATAATGAAATTTGATTTAAATAACCATAGCATTGCATACAGATTAAGTATTCCCTCTTAGTGGCCAGAGTGTGAAGGAAAGCCCATGGCCTTTGACTAATTATTCAGGAATTTAGGTAACAGGAGTGCTGAAGGAATCCAGTTAAATATATCCGAGTTTAATGCCTCCCTCGGGCCGTTTATAATGCTCTGTGTGTAGGTGTGGGTGTAAAGGAGTGTGCCTGCATGCCGCCTTCTGAGCACCCTAAGTGCAGGAACAGTTGGAAGGCTGACATGGGAGAGTCCAGAGGACCTTCGTATATGGTTCGTCTTCCACTCTTCCCTTCCAAACTCCCTGATACAGCTCAAAAATAAATCCTTGGCTGGGAGGCTGAGAGAGTGCAGAGTTTGAAATGTTATTTAGCACTTGGTCCCTGTGGACCTCATGGACAGCATAGTCAATCATAAAACAACTTCAAGAAAGTATTACCATATAAAGGAAAATATTTCCTCCAAGAAAGTGCATAGTGTGAAAATGTGAAAAATTGTGAAATGTAAGAGATGCCCAAAATGCAATAGTAATAGAAGAGACGGCAAGGCGCTCTATTTGGGAGCTCTCAATAGGTCCGAAATTCCTGGGTCCAAACAATAAAACAAGGTTTTACTGTAAATCTAGTATTTAAACCGACCATATAAGAACACTACATGCAAGAAGATATATGGTTAAACTCCTGTCCCATAAGTCTTTCGAAGGAAACACAAAAGGCCAAGCGTAAAAAATCCAGATTGTGACACCAACTCTTGCAAGACCCAAAACCCTCCTAGAGGAGGTGCTACAACTAAAAGTGCTATTAGTGGGCTCCTCTAATTCCTTCACTCACAAAAGGGACCATCTCTTGCACGACAGTCCATATTTTCTACACTACACTACTACAGTCTGAGCGCTATTATTGATAATCTGTGGTCAAGCATTACAGATGAAACACAAATCGTCTCAATTGTTCACATAGACACAACTTACACAAAGTTTCCTCTCACTCTAAAGCTTCTTTCAGGAAATCTACCTTTGCCATGGTTCTTTTAGACAAGAATATCAGCTGAACAGGTCCGTTGTGGCACTATTTCTGCCTTCCTTGCAGTCCCCCTATGGAATAAAAGCATCTTCTATCACAATATCCTGAAAACTTTAGGACTGAACAAATACTCTGGTTAACCCCACCCAAGAGTCATATGGATGCCCTCCTGCTATCAATGCTTCCCTCTATTTACCAGCTTGTGTCCTTCCTGGGAGGTCCTAAGTGTAGATAAGTTTGGTGATGGTCCAAGTCCTAACCACCAAGCTCCACTAGTTGGTGCTCTTTCTCCTGATGCCACTTTCTTAAATGTTCCGATTTCAATTCACTGGCCAATGGAACGGCCCAGTCATTCTTCTCAGACATCCCAGTCATCCAGTTTGCCGTTCTGTGGCACAAGGAGTGCAGTAACTCGTATTTATATTTTCCTATTAATATGGCTGATATATGGAAACAAACAACTAGGTTGAGAAGTTTACACCAGAAGAGCAAATTTCTGTTTGAGAGTTGATCTATCCTGCTAAAAACGGCACATGTTTTCCGAGAGCCAGTTGTAGAGTTGGATAGGGTGGGAGTAGGCAGTTCAGAGAACAACATGGATGGAATAACAAAGGCTATTTGCAAGTCTCTAGACCACAAAGGGACACTTTTGCATGCAGCCAAGATATCTCACCTGGAGAGACACCTGGAGAGACACGATACAAGATGGCCGCCTGTTAAGAGCTTCTGCCCGGGAGCTCCGTGAAGACCCCGCGGGCTCGGACCAGAAGCGGCGCTTCATCGAATGCAATCCCCGACATCTGCGACGATTTGGCAGTCGGAACACCCGGAGAGGCTGATGAGCTAGATGCCACTTCTCGACGATGCTGTGTAGCCAAGAAATTATGAGTGACGAGCCCGGGCGTCCGGAGGACAAGATGGCTCCTGCAGAGTAATGAACCCGGGACTGGCGGCGTTGGAGACGGATCTGCCCTGTGGAACGAAGCTGTCTGTCGGAAGAGACCCCTGCGCGGTTAATCAGCAAGTCTTTCTACATTTGATTGTGGCCCAGTGCGAACTCCAGGGGCACGGTGGGGAGTTCCGCCCTGCGGGAAGCGAGCAGCCGATGCATCGCAGGGCGGTGGAGCCGGCCGGCGGGTACAGAAGACACTGCATGGGAAAGCCAGCCATCGCTGCCTGTGCGCTGGGAACTGGGGCCCCCTGAGAGCCATCGGTGAGTGAGGAGGCCAGCGGCTGCGGGCTGTTTCAATACACGGAGCGACCCCCCCCCCTGACTGCTTGGGGGAGAGCCGAGAGGCGGGGGAGTCCCGAACAAGTTTAGAAACCTCCCTGAACGGGCTGGGTAGCCGGGCCGTTGAGTGGTCATCCAGGGCAATATAAATAGCTACGCTGAAGGGCACATCTGGGGGAAGTGGGGAAAGACGCAGCTGGGGAAAGACGTGTGTGTATGGCAATAATGGCGGCTTTGTTGGATTGCGAGATGCCACTTTTAGTACGAGCAGAAAGCCGCAGCGTCAGATGCCGGTGGTGCAGGCTCATTGAAGGACTGCACTATTACGTATAGTGACTCTCAACGAAACATCAGTGATCTGCGGTGAGGGGGGGCGGCGATCCGATTCTCTACAGACAACACCCGAAAATAGTGTGTTTGAACAGCTCTCCTGTGTGCAGACTACTAAATTAGCAGACCCTGCTAGGAATTTCCAGACACTGTTTGGAGACCTACGGAGCATCGCATTGTCAGCGTTTGGATAGCGAAATACAGCAAGTACGAACGCAGAGTAGGTGGCTACATGCGGAAGATCGATGCCGCTGAAAAAACAGCTGATCAGCATAAAGTTTACCCCAACTTTAGAGGCCACATAACACGGCATTAAAGTGCATGCCATTGTTCTACGTTTAAACGGACAGTACAGGGGATAACTACATTCGCCACATGATCACAGTGGTAGGACTGTGCCTGACCTCAAGATGGCGTCTGGAATTCATTCGGACCATGGTTTCAGAGCATTCAGAGCATTTGGTTTCAGAGCATGGTTTCAGAGCATTTTACATTGACTGGACCTTGACAGAGTAGCGGACACAGTGTGGTCCATCGTTAAAAGAGCCAGCCTGGAGCCGATCTTAGAGGGAAAACTGCTAAGAACGGCAGGAGTAAAGAGGACTACAACTCTGCAGCTGCAGTTCATTTTTCTGCAATCACCATTGTCTTCTTTTAAACAAAACAACTAGAAATTCTTCATTAATAAACGTAAATCTTTAAGCCTAGGGCAACTCTGCAAAAAACTAACAGTGGCACACTCTCCCAAAATGGTAGACTACGTGGGAGCTGCATAGTGCAATATTAATTGTCTACCCTGCGTCGAAGAAACGAATACACTGTTGAATGGGACTTTGGTACACATGCAGAGTGAAAAGAAGCGCAAGCCTGCTGCTGCTACTCCCGACCGGAACAGTCCAGAGAGCTGTAGTGCCTTACCTGTGTGGCTGTTGAGGACCGGGGCACCCTGGGGGATCCCGAGTAGCCCTTGGAGTGAGCGCTGATCCCACCCAGAGTGAGCACCGATCCCGAGACCAAGGTAGTGACCAAGGTACCTTCATTGACTCTGACGATCAGCAATTCTATGTGGCCTCATGACGACTGAGGAGGTTTGAGTCTACAATGCCTGACCCTACAAAGGAGCCATACCGTGCATTGCGGCGACTAACCCCTCTCGACTACTGGAATTTGCGCCCTCTTCTTCCTCCTACACCACTCTATCTTCAGTCCTATCTTGTTGAATCAGTCCTGTTCTGAAGTAACAACCTGTTCCTAATCGCATCACTTCCCTGTCAGCACATTAGTTCGGGTATCTTCACCTGATTTCTGGAATATGTGCCCCCTTCCTCTCCTTATACTTCTCCTCATCACCGCTGCCCTAGTAACATCCTTCTCATATCCCCACCACCCCCCTCCTCCTCACTTACCCAACATGGCCACCTCGCGAGTTAAGTCTGGAATTAATTGCCAGAACACTTTGCCTCCCCATCCCCGCTCACAATCTGGAATTAATTGCTACAAAATCATTTATCTTCCTAACCTGACTAAAGCGTCAGCAATACGATTCAAGCATAACACCATTGAATGTTTCCCTGATTCCCTCTTTGTTGATCAATTCTACAATGGTCGGTATGGGAGGCTCAAAAACGATCTCATTTTTTTCACTCACGACATCCCCTCCTGGTCCACCAGCTTATATAATTCCCTTAACGTCACCTCCTCCTCTTCTATCCCTCATGGGAAACAGCTAAAGATTTCCCCCTCTGCGTGTTTTAACGGATCCCTCACTATCTCACTCTAAAACAACGGTACTGTCATGATCCAAGCTAAAGACACCTGTCTCTCTCTCTCTCTTTGACCACCTCTTCCCCACCCTACTCCCTCCCCTGCGACCGGACTCTCCCTTGACTCTTCATCTAACTCCACCCATTACTCCCTATCTCCTCCCCTGACCCCCCTACATAGGCTGCACCCTCGGGAGGCACAGGCTGACCCTCTTCCCCCCCTGCTCCCTCCTCTCCCATTCTTCCCCCTCTCAGTGTGCCCCCCTCCATCACATCGGCCTTACCGCTAGCTAATACGCTCCTCGTCCAATCTGCACCATCCCGGTACTCCAATCTTATCTCCGCCCCCTATCCCTACCTACCACCCCCTTTTTGTCCACCTCTCCTCCAACCTTCTCCCCTAGTCAACTTTCCTTACGTTCCCCCTATTCCCTCCTCTTCTCCTCTTTTCTACCCCCTCCTCCCCTCGCTATGTACCTCGAATTCTTTACAAACCCATTGCATCTCTCTTCTTCCCCCCACTCCTCCAGTAATGCTGTGCTACCCCATTTCCCCCCTTGGTAACCCTTTCCCTCCCTCGGACCCAGCAGAACCACTTTCTCTCTTCAACTTCCCTATCTCCCAGCCCCCCTCACTCTGCCAGGTGCCCGTTCCCTTACATTCACCTCACCTAGCTTACAGGACCCCTCCAAACCCCTCCCCTCTCTTCCGCCCAAACCTCCTCCCTTCCTATGACTCCACTCATTCCCCCCTCCCTTTCTGCCCCACCGCCTCGTTCCTCACCTATCTCCCCCTAATGATGTCCTCAATTCCTATCCTTCTTGCAACGTCAACAAAGACAACTCTCCTTTCACCTCTGATGCACCAACGCCCGCTCTCAACCACCACCTTTCCCCACCCCTGAACCCTGTACCCCAACTCCCCTCCCGTATCCCCACCTCTCCCTGCCCTCCGCCGCCAACTGCACCCCCTCCTGTTTCTATCGAGCCACCCAACATGCCGTGCTCTGCCCTACTCTCTCTGGAAAATAAGCTAGGTTCTCTCATCACCTCCATCGCCCAGCTTGAAGCTACCATTTCACTCTTAAGCTCCAAGATTTCCACCTTTCCATACACCTCAATTCCTTTGGAAAACACTCACCTTCCCACGAGACCTGCAAACATCGCAAACTCACTCAAGTCCTCGAACGCCACACTTCTTCCACTATCCTCTCCAAGTAACCCTACTATCTGCACTATTCCGACCATCTCCTCTGTCAGAACCAATCATCCACCTAAATCCTCCCGAGCACCCTCATATAAGTACAATATCCCTATCCCCCCTCATAGCCCAAGTGCCCCTGTCATCAAAACAGTCTCGGCAGAGTTGCGCTGTCTGCTCCACAACTGCAGATCTGCAATAAAACACAAACTTGAAATCTCCGATACCATCACCCTTCACAATATCGACATGCTCTTCCTCACAGAGACCTGGTTCAACGATACCTCTCACTCTATGTTTGATCTCCTATTACCCACAGGCTATTCTATATTGAGAAATGACAGAATAGACAAAGTTGGGGGAGGTGTTGCAGTCATCTTTAGAAACTCCCTTCAACTCAAGGCTTTTCCTAACAGCTCCTTCCGCACTTTTGAATGCCTATCTCTTGAGCTTCAATTGCACCAACGCTCACCCCTCAGATTCCATGCCATTTACCGCCCGCCTGGCAGCGGCCCTTCGTTTATGGAGGAACTCACTGACTTCATCAGCGACCAATACTCGCAAAGTGACAATCAGATTTTCGTGGGTGACTTCAATCTCCACTGGGGCTCGCTGGATGACTCTTCTGCGAATATGCTGGCCAACTTTCTCTCCGCAAACGATCTTATCCAACACTGCACAGAAACAACTCACTCTAAGGGCTCAATCCTTGGCCTTGTTATTTCTAAAGCAGACATGCTTACTATCGCTATCCCTATTCATGTAGACTGGTCTGACCACCTCCTCATCCCATTCTCTCTTCACCTATCACACTCTATAACTCTCGGCCAACCTAAGAGGACTACTTCATGGTTCCGTAACACGAAAAATATCGACCTCGGTACCCTCTGTGATTCGGCTTTGCTATCACTTCCAAGGCTAGACCCGAACCTGGATGTGAATGAACTCACCTCCCAATGCCTCTCAGTCCTTGCAGTCGAAATCAACAACGTCGCTCCTCTTCAAAGCAAAAGGAAAAGGCCTACTCCCTCAGCACCTTGGTTCAACAAATCCCTTTATGAAGAAAGGAAGTACCTAAGAATCCTGGAGAAACGATGGAGACTAGCGCCCTCCACCAATAATTTGGCCACGCTTCGTTCAGCAAGATCCAAGTACCACAAGCACATCTTCCTTGAAAAAGCATCGCACTTCAGAACCCTCCTTGACTCAGCCAAAAATAGACCCAAAAAACTATTCGACCTCATCAAGAATCCAAACTGCCCTCCCCCAACCTCCAAGTTGGAGGATTCTACAAAGAAAGCAGCGGAATTCGCTTTATTCTTTGACGAAAAAGTGAAATCACTTGTGGATCAGGTCAGTCATCCTACCCCTCCTGAGGAACGCAAATCCTTAGCCATTTGGCAGAACTTTGACTCCATCTCTGAAGATGCCCTCCTCAAATGCATCCTCGAAACAAAGCCCTCCAACCATTCTCTTGACCCCATCCCTAGTGCCATTGAAATCGACTTCTACACCCATTCTCTTTCCTATTGGACCACTCTGGTTAACCTCTCCCTCTGTCAAGGCTCCCTTCCTGTTCCCTTCAAAACTGGGCAGGTTACCCCTCTTCTTAAAAACCCACTGCTGATGCGAACGACCTCAACAACTTCCGCCCCATCACTAACCTACCTTTTCTTGCGAAAATCACTGAAAGATGTGTAGCGAAACAACTTTCCCGTCATATCAAGGACAATGATCTTCTTGACAATTTCCAGTCTGGATTCATTCAAAACTGCAGCACTGAAACAGCCCTGCTGCAAGTGATTGATGACGCACTGCGGATACTCGATTCAGGGGAGTCTTGTCTTCTAATTCTCCTTGACCTTTCTGCAGCCTTTGACACTGTCAATCACAACACTCTCCTTAACACTCTTCAACAGAGAATGGGCATGGAAGGAACAGTGCTTAAATGGTTTGCTTCCTTCCTCTCTGATAGATCCCAAATGATCAAAATATCGAACAGTCTTTCATCTCCTTTGGCGGTAGGTCAAGGTGTTCCTCAAGGCTCTATACTTGCACCCACTTTGTTCAACCTCTATTTGGAACCATTGGGAAATCTCCTAAGTAAATCTGGGATCCCCTATCATCTCTATGCGGACGACACTCAAATCTACCTCAAGGTGTCCTCCACACACGATCTCTCCATCCTAAACTCTACTCTCGACTCCATTCAAAACTGGATGCTAACTCATCAATTGATTCTGAATCCCTCCAAAACTGAATTCCTCCTCCTCTCCTCCTCACTCTCTCCTCCTCCGGTTCAATCATGGATGGATCAGATGAATCTACTTAACAATAAACCTATCATTGTCGACAGCGCAAAATCCCTTGTTGTCATGCTCGACAGAAAACTCAACCTACTCTCCCACATCAATTCCATTGCAAAGTCTGCTCGATACCAACTGCGCTGTCTCTGGAGGATTCGACGCTTCTTCCCAGAGCAAGACCGAAAAACCCTGGTCCAATCGCTGGTTCTCTCTAGACTTGACTACTGCAATTCTCTTCTTACTGGCCTCCCCAAATCCCACCTGTCCCCCCTCAACTCTGTGCTCCATTCAGCAGCTCGCTTCATATATGAGACCAAAAGAAGCGACCACATCACACCCATTTTATCCTCCCTCCGTTGGCTTCCCATCGAGGCAAGATCTATCTACAAGACTGCCTGTATCACCCACAAAGCCTTGCATTCCTCATCTCCTCGCTACTTGGCGAATAAACTGAAACTCTCTGGAGGCTCTAGACCATCAAGTAATGCGGAAAACCTATTGCTTGAACCTCCCACTTTCAAAAAGGAAAGATCGATGGCCCAATCCTTCTCAGGCAACGCAGTGAGAATCTGGAACTCACTTCCGCCTCAGCTGCGGACCACCACCTCTTCCCGGTCCTTCAAAACTGACCTCAAATTTCTCCTTCTCCAAAGATACTTCCAAACCAAATTCACGCCCTCTCTACTACCTCAAGGAAGTTCTTCCACTATAGGAAATTTTGTACTCCATGCCTATAGAAGTGCCTTCCCAGTGTGTCCTGAGTGACTGCCACTTATTGCAGTATTATACCTCTAGTTGTATTTTGTATCTTATGTATCATGCACACTTGTCACTTTTTCCTCTTGTAACGTATCATTTGCTACCTCTTTTTGTATCTTGTTTGTTTTGTTATTTGCACAATTGTCACTTTTTCCTCATGTAATGTAACGCTTGCTTTTGTATTATGCTCACCTGTAATTTTCTCCTCATGTAATGTTACTGTTCCTATTGTGAAGCGCTCTGACACCTTCGGGTAAAGTCCGCGCTATATAAAAACGCATAAATAAATAATATTTGCATCCTCAGGGCAGACTCCATTGATTGCCGTAATATAGGTCAGCGTGCTAGGGTGCACAGCCTTTGCTTTGCCAGGGTCAATGTGATGTGGCCCATTCATGCTATTCCTGAGGTCGGGTAGTAGAGCAGTACATGGATTCTGGGAAAATCCTCCTTTCACCATCACCCTTTAGCTGAAGACAACTCTTGCTCTAAGAGGTTTGACCAGTGGACGCAAAACCTCTGAAATTCAGTGGCTGGGACTACTGCTTCAGTTTGTCCCACCAGGCGGCTCTTCTCTACGCCCAGAGATCAATAATAATAATAATAAATAATATCAGTGTTGCAAAGTCATCCTGTGCCCTGGGCACCCCCCAACTTTTTGCTGACTGGTACTGGTGGTAACTGACCCTGACTGACCCTGGGCTCTGCCTAAGCAGGCCCAGGGCCAGTGCTATGCTGAAATAGACACATTTAGAATACAGTGAAAACACCTACATACACTAGCGTACACTATGGTATGGGGTACCCCTGTGATTGGAATGACCTTCCCTATCAGACCCTATTAAGTAATAGGGCAGGGGGATTAAAACTACCTAGAAGTCCCTAGTCCACAATAGGGCATGGCAGTTTAGAGGACAGCAGCTTTTTCTGCACTTGCATGTGTGCACTGCTGAAGCCTGAGGTCAGTTTAAAAGCATCCCTGGGTGGCAGGACTGCTTTTAAAAAGTAAATTGTGCCCAAACTCGACTTTGGTGTTTGGGGCACTTAAAAATGGATATCCTACAATGTTTTGGCATATTAGGAACCCCAGGGTCTCCCCTAGTTGTCCCAGGGGTGGGGGGTCAGGTATTTATAAGGTGAACCCTTATAAAATGAGTTTTATATGCCCTGGGTTAAGTGAAATTTCACATTTCACTCCCCACATTGTGATAAAGTGCTGCCCAAATTCGACTTTGATGCTAGGAGCACTGTGGAGGGAGGCTCTGCAATATTTCTACAGATTCAGAACCCTTAAAGTCTCCCCTAGTTGTTCCATGGGGTGGGGGTCCTGTAGATACAGGCGCAGTACTTGTAAAATATGTTTTTATAAGGCCTGGTGCTGGAAAAATGGCCCAAGTCATTTTGCCCATTGCAAATCCCATGCCACATAGGTTAACATGGCAAGAGGTTATTAACTAATAACTCCTGATAGGAGAATGATAGAACTTCCATTCAAAGACTTCCCAGAATGGTTGTGATAAATCCAACAATATGATATTGTTGAATTTCTCCTAAAATGTACAGACAAGAAGTTATAGGACTTTCTTGTTTGTAGGTCCAGATTCAGCCTTCCAGTGGTCTGTCCTGAATGGTCAGAGTTAAGTGGATTAGCCAGGCTGCTTTGAAGAGGTGATAAAGAGCCCCTGGGGTTAACCAGCTCTGCTGGGAGGGCAGTGTGCTGCTACACAGGAATGCCAGAGCAGGGGGAGGAGTCGTAAAAAGGAAAGGGGAAGGCCTCAGTGTCATTTACAACTCTACTCTTTTGACCCCAAGCCGGAGCTAGGCTTAAGGAAGGAATGAGCAGATGCAAGGGGGAGAGTCTATGGAAATTAGCCACCCTAGGGGTGTGTTTAGCCAGCTCTTAACTCCCTGCTGGAAAATCAGCCATTATGAATTTGGAGGATTTGGTGCACTCTGGGACAAAATAATGCCACACTCTACAGGATGTGGTTATACCCTTGGGGAGTTACCCTGCTCCCATTGGTCAGGAGTGACCTCCTGCTTGACCCAGAGAACTTTGAATAAGAATCTGAGGGGCAGAGCCTTACAGATCTGCTGCTTGAAACTTAAGAGAATCAGAAGGGTCTGCGCTGAAGAGTTTGATGTGCATTTCCAAAGGCCTGAACTCTGAAGATTGCGTCTTTTTTGCACCATTTGAAACTACAGCCCTGTGGATCAAACCTGCTTCAAAAGGACTAAAGAGTGGACTCCCTGCAAGCCACAGGTTAACAGAGCTCACCTGGACATCGCCACAAAGAATCCCCAGCCTGGAGTACTACCAGTGGATTTGTAAGGGTTTTGTTCAAGTGGATTGCGGGAATTGAAGTCTCACACTTTCAAGGAACCTCTTGGAGATTCCAGAACCTTGGATTGTGTGTTGGATACTTTGGGACCCGCAAGAAGAACTTCAGGAAGGAGTTCTAACTGGACCCAGCCTGCTGAAGGGAGCTGCACAAGAGTGGTAAGAAATCCTTCAGAACAATTGCTAAAGGTGAATGTGTCCCTGTCAGAGCAAACGAAATGACTAAAAGGGGCACTGTTGGTTTCTAAGCACTAGAAAGTGACTAATCTTTAAAAAATCATATCTCTGGTTTCCTACAGTGGATTCTTTTCGTTTTGGTGTCATTTAAAAGATAAAACTATTTCCTATTTTTATAAATTGGTGTTAGATTTTTATTTTGTGTCTTAATTATTTACTGAATTGGTGTTTTTAAATGCTTTACATACCTGTCTTTGAAGTTAAGCCTGCCTGCTCGCAGCCACGTTACCAAGGGTTGCGCATAGGAATAATTTTCTAAGACCTATTCTGAGCACTATACTTGGTTAGTGGCCTTATTGCAAGTGGCAGACCTACATTTGCCCCTACCAATAATCCACTTTCCAACAATCAGTATTTATAGAGCGCGACAACTACCTCAAACAGAGGTATCCCGGTGCTATAGCGGGGAGGCATGAGAGGTGCATAGCCCAAAGGTCTAGCCTTGGCTAAAAAGCCAGGTCTTCAAGGTTTTTCTGAATACCGGTTCAGATTGGATCAGGCGCATATTATTCGGCAGGGAGTTCCACAGCTTGGCTGCCCCAACTGTAAATGATCTGCCCCCTATGCGTGCTTTAGCAAAGCGAGCTATGCAAAGCAAGTTCTGAGAGTTGGACCTGAATGATCGTTTTTGTTGGTAGCGGCATAACCAGTGTTTAAGGTAGCTAGGACATCTGCCATGCAGCGCCCGGAAGGCCATTGTTAAGGCCTTAAACTCAATCCTTTTCACTACCGGCAGCCAGTGGAGCTGTCTTATATGCAGAGAAATGTGGTGCCAAAACGGTACTCGCCTAATTAATCTCGCAGCCGCATTTTGTACCATTTGTAGTCTCTTGACCATATAGGCAGGCAATCCCAGGTACAGACAATTTGCATAGTCCAGCCGAGATGTCACTGTGGCATGGACAATGACTCTACGACAGTCCTCCGGCAGAAGATGTAGAAATTTCCTCAAACTTCTCAATTTGCCGAAGCATGAAGCTGCAACCTGCCGTACTTGGGATGAGAATGAGAGATCTACTTCCCATTTTACGCCCAAGTTTTTTGCCGTCATTGCTGGAGTAGGTGGCAGGCCCATTTCTGCCCGCCACCAAAGTCCAGCCGCTGGCGGGAGAGCCTTGCCAAAGAACAACACCTTAGTCTTCTCTGCATTAAGCTTAAGTTTGTTATTGTTCATCCAACAAGAGATGTCCCTCAAGCATCCCTTAAACCTAATGAAGGAATCCGCAGAATGATCCTTGAAGGAGAACACCAGCTGGGTGTTGTCTGAGTATGATATTGCCTTCACATCCCAATTTGCTATGAGCGAAAACAGGGGGGCCAGATAGATGTTGAAGAGAAGCGGGCTCAGGGCCGATCCCTGTGGTACCCCACACCATAGTGGCTTGGGTTCTGACTGAAAGGGTTGAAGAGCGACCCTCTGCGTGCGGTCTTTAAGATAGGACTTCAGCCAGGTGAGTACCATTCCTCCAAGCCCTATCGCTTTGAGTCTATCTAACAGGATTTGGTGGTCCATGGTATCGAAAGCTGCGGACAAGTCCAAAAGCACCAGCATTGCTGATGCTCCTGCGTCCACAGTCATTCTTACTGACTCTCAACAGCTAAGTAACCAAGCTAGACAACTAGCCAGAATATTGATAAATCAAATTTTGCAACATGTTAATATCAGTGGATTATCTGCCTGTGGGAAGTACACCCGAAGTGGGAGGGTGTTCACCGAAGAGAGTTGAGGTTTTTCACCCATATGGCACCCAATCACCACCACAAACGGTTGCATTCTTCGAACATCATTCTTCTCCCTCTCTCCTCTTCTCATTTCCTCTCTTGTGTTTTTGGTCCTTTCTTGTCCTGTGTGGTAGGCTCATCGACACACAATGGTCACAGTTTTTATCAGGAGAAGTTCAGAAACAGAAAAAAAAAGGTAGAACATTTTCTAACTATTGAAATTCATCAGGATGCACAGAATTTTTTTTTTTTTTTAAACGTCCTCAGAATCACGTGGCATTATGGATAGTCTATAAGCCAGAATCGTACGAATAACCCCTAACCCTAAACTAAGATTCTTGGGTGCATTTCAAAAATGGACAATGATATTTTGCCTTTGTAGATCGACCATCAGTGCAAAAATGTACAGATGATTGCCTTGTTACTTATTCACTTTCTTGGTCTAACTTGACTGTGCAGCTGTCTGGAAGCCATATTGTTATCAGTAATATAAAGAATATATAGAGTGCACTTTGGCTCAACCCAGAGTATTACTGTCTCACCTCATGCTATTGGCTGTTTGGTCCATCAGTCAGCCTCCTGAGGAGTGTTTTCATTTCAATGCGTGATGAAATAATTAACATCTGAAAAATGTACTCAGTCATCACGCATTCAATTCTTTTATCTCATACATGCATTTTGTGCAGAAAGTAATTGGTTTGTGGTGTTTTTACTGCACGAGTCTTTTTTAAATGTTTTTGTCAGGACTCAAGTGTGAGCCATTACTACTTCATCTTTACTTCAGCCACCATTACCCACACCACCACTGCTATCACCACCGCCACCACCATTACCAGTACCACCATTTCCACTAATAGTATTACTACTGCAACCATTATTACCACCATTTCTTGCACCATCACCAACAGCACCATAACCACCAACATAGCATATGTGCATACTTGTGTGTTCGTGCTTCCCCATATAAAAGTCAGACCTATTGGCTTTGTCAATGCTTCTTTCCTACTTACTTTCACTTTTTTATTTCAATAATGTGTTTCTTTGGGAAAACTTTGAGGGATTTCCCCTTTCTAAAAGAGAACATGGGTTTCTCAAAATTAAGTGAGCCTGATATTAAAGTACGCCAATGCCTTGTGATAACTTTCTGTATGGCGTTAGAGTGAATCCCATAAGTGGTGACGCAAATAAGACGTTCTGTCTCCGGTTTTTGAAATGTTTATTGTAATAGGTCTCTCTGGCTATTCAATGCCTTTTTTGCTGCTTTTTAGGTCTCGCCTACGCAGCGCGCATGCGCTGCATAGGGAAAAAGACCTTTTGGAATCGATGCAGCATTTGAGCCAAAAACGTGCACGTGTTGCATTGCTTTGTATTGCAACGCGTGCACGTTTGGCGATTCCCTTGCGGGAGCGAGCAGCGGCGCCATGTGTTTGTAATTATCGTGCCCGCCGCTGCTCGCTCCCGTAAGGTAAACGCTGCTTGTCGCGCTTGTTAATTAGCGTGCCTGCGCTGTGTCTCGCCCCCCTCGTGCAGGCCGTGGTTCTCGGACTTTGACTTGGGACGGTACTGACGGAATAAGATAGTGCTCTGGGGACATCTAGTGGCCAGTGTTGTGTGGCGCAAATGGCATTAGGCATTTTTCCACGTTGCTGGAGCCACTGGCAACTGCTCCACTTCTGTTTCACTTTGTTCTTCATTCTGTGGAGCAAGAAATGCAGGGGATGTTTACTTTCCAATAGATCTGATTATTATAAAATTGTGCTGGTTATAGAAATTTATTCACCCGACTCAATGCAGTCTAATCCCAGTTTCAACTAAGAAATAAACGAATACGAAAATCCCCAAAATCGCACCCTTTGTGTAGCCTGAGCACAGTTACTGACATATGGGCTGCGTATTCCATATACATCCAGGTTCCTTGAAAAACAGCCCATACACACCCCTAAGAGAAGCTTTGCATCACCGTCATTTTGTCCTCTTCAAGGGATATTTACAGATGTTGCTTACCATAGTAAGTAACAAATAAAATACTTATACGGCAAAGTCCATGTAGCAATTTCACATAATTGCCCCTAAATAGGCCAATTACTAAAATGCCCCAAGAAGCTGTGCATAACTGGCACTGTCCAGTACAACCGTGCCAAGATAATCAAACTCATCACAAGGAAAATAAAACTAACGCCTGAAATCTCCTGTGCCCCCTCTCCACCACGAATTCTTACACCAAGGAGTTAAACACTACAGGGAACAAACTTCTCATTTCATTAAAACAAAAAATCATCCCTGCACCAGGCCCAAACCACAATGTCTCCAAGTAAAAGGAGTTGAATTTAAAAGTAGGACTCTTGACTGGGCTTATTTGTTTCCCTTTTGTAAGCTTTCAAAAATGGCACCTGCAAGCCTCGCTAAAAATAGCTGCCAGCTAGATGCAGCATAAGCATTTTCCATAAATCTTCCCCATCACCTTGCCCTCTGACCAGCTGAGGTTTTCTTAGCTTCTGAGGCGACTTTCAAAGCAGGAGGGAAAATGAAAAGCACATGCAACTCCTATATTTCTTTTTCAGTGTTTCATTCCCATCTGAAAATAATAACTATGTGCACAAAGCCTCATTCACGGAAGATAGAAAATGATTTGCCCTTTAGCAAAAACATTACCAAGCAGTCATCTTTAATAAAAAGCTAGTTTTACTCCTCAAAATAAGTATTACAAATCATTGACAAGGTTAGTCCCCCTACTGGCCTTCCCACATCCGCAGAACCATCACGAACCTTTCATCATGGCTGTGACAATGGGGACGGGGAGGGGGTGGCATTGTGACTCGGGCTCACGCTTACAGGGCCCCTGTAGTTAAATTTACTTGGCCAAAAGAGGTCCCTTGGGCACATATGATACTGCACCCTGCAACATGGCTAGGTAAAGAACATTGGCATTTACAATGCCAATAACTCCAAATCCAACAAATGCGAGGCCGATTGCATTTCAAATGCAATAGGTCTCGCATTTGTTAAAGTTAGAGCTGTTGGCGTTGAAAATGACAATGTTTTTTACTTTTGCTTTTTATACCTATGGCAATAACGCTATGTAAATATAATTTCTCCACTGCAAACCAAACAAGCATTGGCATAGTCAATAGGTCTCGCCTTTGGGACCTTATAAGTGTTTAGTTATCCAGCACAATATCCTTGGTGCAACAACATCAACTGTTGCATGGCTAAACACTTATAAGGTCCCAAAAGCGAGACCTATTGGCTATGCCAATGCTTGTTTTATTATTCTCATAGGGTAATCTTTTTCCTGTAGTTTCTTGGTTAGTAAACCGGCATGATATGTATAGTCTAGTTTTTCAGTGCAGTTTTTCCTAAACCTCAGGAACTGCCTACCCGGGAGGTGGGTACTTCTGATTCTTCATCACAAAGGGACTTTGGATGAAAACTGTTGTATCTTAAGAGGTCATTTCGGTCCATGGGCTTATAAAATACCACACATTTCAGGGTATCCCTGGCAGTTTTGATTTGAGGGCTAGAAATTAGATCTCCTCTCTGCTTGTAGTAAACTTAAGGTACTTATCCCCGTCATTGATCCAGTCAGAAAAAGCACAAGCTTACACCTCACTTCCCGTCCCAAAGATGAGAATGTTATCTATAAACATTTCCACAATTATATGTTTTTTGCAAATGCGTTTGATGGAGTCAGAATGTGTGCTCTCTCAAATTTGTGTACATATAAACAGGCCACACTGGTGGTGAAGGTACTGCCCATAGAAGTACCACAGACCTGTAAATTAAAATTGTCTTCGAAATTAAAATAGGGTTATTGTCTGAAATCAATTGGGTCTCCATCATCCAAGTCGATTTTAGTGCTGGGCTATGCTAGACTGTGCACACATGGCCCTCATCCGAATCTATTTTAAGTTCGAAGATGATTTTTATTTACAGGCTGCAGCAGGAACTGCCCGACTCGCGACCTGCTTGACCACCCGGCCCTCATGCCTTGACTAGGGGCACCTGCTTATGCTGCTGCTGGCCATGGATGAGCACAATAAGAGGGTGGCCACTACAGAGGAGACAACAACTGTGCTCCTCATGGTGAGCCCTCCCGCCTCGATATCGCTCTCCTGCTACCCTCACATTCACATGGCTGCCTCCTGAACATCACTGCCCGCGCCCCCCCTGGCTGTGAGAGGAGCAGTGCCCAACTGAGCACTGGTCTTTGTTTGCAGGCCTCTTTCAATATTGGATTCTTTGGTGCTAACTGGATATCGCCAATTTGAGCTCTCTGTTGATGCTCGAGCCCAGCAGCTGATTATTTCATCCTCGACCCCACCCAGCGCCCTGTGAATTCGGCGCTTCACCAGGTCTTCACCAGGCAGCCTCAGTCCTCCTCCTCACCCTTGCGCAGCTCTGCAGCCCCGGGTCCTTTGAGCCTGCTTCAGCCTTAGGACCCCTCTGATGCCCCCCTCCGATCCAGGGCTCCTCCGCGGCCCAGCTCCCCTCTTCAGAAGTCTTGTGCAGCCACTGCCTCCCCACCCGAGCCCCCCTGCGGCCCCAGAGCTCGGTGGGGCCACTCGAACTGCCACCGGAGCTCTGGGGCCAAATTCCCCCGCGGCGCCGGCGCATGGAGCGCTGCCAGTGTGAAAACAACAGTTGATGGACAGAATGCAGAACAATGTCATACATTCACCCCAGTACAGAGATCTGGACCTAAATCCATCGTTTTTTTGCTCACCATGCCATTCCAGTTTGGACCCAGCCATATGCAAATCAGTCTTGACCCTGTGCCTCATGGGAACAGTCCAGCCCGAACTGCCAAGCCAGGTCCTCCCTGGACTGGAAACAAGCATCCTAGGACCGGTTTCGGGGTTTCACCCCTCTTCAGCCAGGATAGCTTGATTGATTCCTTGGTCCCTTGCTCACTTTGCCACTGGATTCAAGATAGCCTGGCTGATGAGGGTTTTGAACCCGAAACCGGTCCCAGGATGCTTGTTTCCGGTCCAGGTAAGACATGGCTTGGCAGTTCGGGCTGGACTGTTCCCATGAGGCACAGGGTCAGACTGATTTGCATATGGCCATGTCTGAACTGGGGTGGTGGAGTGAGCTAAAGAATGATGATGGATTAAACCCAGATCAGTTGACTGGGGGTGAGTGTTTGATTTGCTCTAACGCTCCGTCCATCATCCCCTTTGGTAGCGCTGCCAGTGTGGTCATTCGTGGCTTGGTGGATGGCGCTGATTTGGCCAAAATCACCGCCGATGTCCCGTCGGACGAAGAAAAGTGAAGTCTCAAAATGGCGGAGGACAAGAAAATTTAACAACCAGCTCAGAAGGTACAGAGTCATCAACCGGACTGCCCGCCGGAGCGCCCTTCCCATAAGGTTTTCACCGGCCCTATTTCCTGACAAGGCAAGACAACTTTTGTTCCCAGGATCAGTGTGGCTTTTTAACCTTGCGGTGATCGTTCACTAATAACCGCCTGACCCTAAGATGGCGGCTGAAGTGGACGGAATGCGCTCTACCTTTTCCTTTACGGAGCTTCGCTGTAAAGATCAGTATCTTACTGTAAATTATCCTGTGTCCAATAATCAATTCTGATTCCACCATCTTGACGATCTGCCCCAGAACGGTGACTGGCCCTCAGACGGCGCCCATGATGCTGATATCGACAATCTCAAGATGAGCCCGGGGATCCAGCATGCTGCTTCCCCCACCACCATCCGGCCTTCTACCCCTATGGACATCTCCAACTCGGGGATCCCTCCAGACCCAAGACCACCACCCTTGAGTGCAACACCACCTGAATACCTGGCTGAACGATGGCAAGAATTTCCTGCTCTGTAAATATGTAATATATAATTGTCCAAGCCTAATCGCTGTTAAAATGTAATCCTGAGTGAATTTGCAATTTGTATATATATATAACTCTAACCACTAGTATATGTAGTAGACCTTTGTACTTACTACCATTCCTATGTGATTTTAGAGTTTATCTGTTTGTATCTCTTCCTTGAGTGACTTTACAACTTGTACATTTGCAATTTTTTTCTGTTTGTATCTCTTATGTAACTCATGTAATCCAAAGTCCTTATGTAACGCAACTGGTTCTTTTGTAAAGCGCTCTGACACCTTCGGGTAATGTTTGCGCTATATAAAATCGCATTAAATAAAATAAATAAAAATCTGACTCTAGGTGTAGCCCATCTCCTTGCAGTCAGGCTCGAGGGCTTGACGCAAGGTGTTTCTTGGTCTTTCTCTTTCCCCTTGAGGGATACAGGTGAGGGCATGTCTGGTGGTGTTTGATGCGGGCATGTGGAGGGTGTGACCTATCCAGCTGCATTGGCTTTTTAGTATTTCTTCATGAGCAGAGAGTTGAAAGTCTGCTGCCAATAGGTCGTTGTTGCTGATGGTGTTTTCCCAGCGGATTTGGAGGATTTTCTTCAGGCAGGTGTTGATGAAGGTCTGGACTTTATTGGTGGTAGTCACTGTTGTCCTCCAGGTTTCTGCCCCATACATAACGACTGATTTTACGTTGGTGTTAAAAAGCCTGATCTTGGTTTGCAGCGTTAGGTCCTTGGCGCTCCAGATCTTCTTTAGCTGAAAAAAGGCAGCCCTTGCTTTGACGATTGTTGCCTTGACGTCGGCATCTGTGCCGCCCTGCTTATCTATGACACTGCCCAGGTATGTGAAGGCCTCAACCTCTTCCAGTGTATCGCCTGCAAGAGTGACTGTAGTTGTGCTGGTGGTGTTAGCCTTCAGGATCTTGGCTTTTCCCCTGTGAATGTTATAGCCAAGTTGTGCCTGCCACTTTGTCAGTCTTCTCTTGCATCTGCAGATGAGTATGGGAGAGTAGGACCGGGTCGTCTGCAAAGTCCAGGTCATCAATCTGCGTCTTGGGTGTCCACTGTATCCCATTTCTTTTCCTTGCTGTGGATGTCTTCATGATCCAGTTTATGGCAAGCAGGAAGAGAAAAGGCAAGAGCAAACAACCCTGGCAAACTCTGGTCCTCACTTCGAAGGCTTCTGTGAGTTGTCCTCCATGGATTATCTTGCAAATCATTCCCTCATAACAGTTCCTGATGATTCTTTCAAGTTTATCTGGCACACCGTAGTGCCAGAGGAGTTTCCTAAGGATCTCCCTGTCCACGCTGTTGAATGCCTTCTCATAGTAGATGAAGTTGACATAGAGGGGGAGTTCCATTCCATCGACTGCTCAATGACGATGCGCAGTGTTGCAATCTGGTCTGTGCAGGATCTAGCTTTGCGGAAGCGAGTTTGCTAGTCTCGTAACTGAGCGTCGACTTGTACCTTAATTCTGTTCAGGGTGACTTTGTTGAACAGTTTGCCTGGGGTTGATAGAAAAGTTATCCCTCTGTAATTTGCGCAGTTACTCAGGTTACCTTTCTTGGGGATCTTGATCAGATATCCCCCTTCCAGTCTGATGGCACCTTTTCCTCTTCCCAGATCCTTCCAAACATTGGGTAGATCATGTCTACTCATGTGTAAATATCTGCCTTCAGTGCCTCTGCAGGAATGTTATCGGGTCCTGATGTCTTCCTAGTTCTCAGATGTTTGATGGCTTGCTGTATTTCTTCCTTGGTTGGTCTGCTGCAGTCGATTGGCAAGTCCTTGTCATCTGGCCGTATGCCTGATGGAGACTGGTTCAGCAGTTCTTCAAAGTGCTCCACTCTTTTTCATTGTTGGCCTTCATTACCCATGATTGTCTTCACAGCTTTGTCTTTAACAGGTTTTTCTGGCTTGCTATATCTGCCGGAGAGTTTCCTTGTTATGTCAGAGTTATTTCAAAATTCCATGGCTTGCTGCGTCCCGGGCTTCTGTGGCGCAAGACCATTGATGAGTCTTTGCTTGTCTGCTCCTAAGCTTCTTTTTGCTTCCTTATTGGTTTTGGTGTATTCGCCTAGAACTTTCGCTTTTTCTGCTCTTGTTCGGCTGGTATTAACTGCAGCTTACTTTTCCTTTCTCGCTTGGATTTTGCAGAGAGCCTCAGTGGAGATTCATTTGTTATGCTGGTATTTCCTGAGACCCAGTACCGCCTGGCCGGTTGATGTCACTGTTTCCTTGATCTTCTCCCACTGGCTTTCTACTGGGTCTCTGTCGTCCTCTAGTTCTTGCTGGACTTGAAACTTGTTACTGAGGGTGACAGAGTATTCACTCTGCTTCTGTGCATCTTTGAGGAGGGTGGTGTTATATCAGTGCTGTTCGTTTGTCAGTTCCATTCATGCTTTCTTCAGCTTTAGCCTGGCCATGACAAGGTGACGGGCTGACACCAAAACCGCTCCTCTCACCACAATCACATCTTGCAAGGACTTTCAGAACTTCTTGGCAATGCAGACATGGTCAACCTGATTCTCTGTTGAATTGTCTGGTGACACCCATTGCGCATTGTGTATTCTTTTGTGTGGGAATACACAACCACCTATCACCAGACTGCTCAGGGCACAGAGATCTGAAGGCCTTTCACCATTCTCGTTCATGTCACCAAGGCCATGGTCGCCCATGACTTCTTCATACCCATTGTTGTCGCTTCCAATCTTGGCATTGAGGTCCCCCATCAGTATGGTGATGTCTCTCTCAAAGCATTTCTCCAGGTTGGACTGGAACCTGTTGTAAAACTGTTCTTTTTCCTCTTCTTTGCTGTCATTTGTAGGTGCATAGCACTGGATAACATTCATGTTGATCCACTTTTTCTTTGTGCGGAGGTCGCTGTGATGATTCTGGGACTGTGGGCTTCCCATCCAATCAGAGCTCTGTTGGCTGCTGGAGTTACCATTAGTTCTACTCTCTGAGTATATGGGCGTTCTCTTCTTCATGTCCAGAATACAGCAGCATTCTTCCTGGAGCCAGTCTTTTCTGTCCAGACTGTGTCCATCTGGTCTCGCTGATGCAAAGCAGGGTAAGGTTGTATTTTTTCATCTCCGCTGCCACTTGGGCTGTCTTTCCTGTCTCGTACATGGTCCTCACACTCCATGTCCCGATGGTAATGGTCTTGGTCAAAAGCAGGTTGTAGGAGGCTATCGGCTTCCAGGGATCTCTGGCTTTCACCACAAAGTGTCATATCTCTCCGTGAAGGAGATTCCTCTCTCCCCAAGGCCAGGATGGAATTGGTCCTTTGTCTGATGTTTCTGTAGCTAGGATTTTTTTTACATGTTGGGGTAGCTAGCCCCATGCATAACCCTCCTCCTCTTGCAGATGGGCTTGTGACCAGCCATATGATTAGCTATAATAATCTTACCATCTAATAATCCTGAAGGTTTCATTAGGCCCCTGTTAGGCCTTTGTTGGTAGTGTATTGCTTGTAATGTCAAGCGAATTGTAGTGTAGCTCCTATTTCCCTAATAGGCTCTGCGCATTGGAATAATATACCCTATAGGTTTGACATAGGACTAAGGTCGGTATGTCCCTATCGAGTATATTAAACTTAATTACTTGTGCCAGCTAGCTCAGAGGCCACTAGAAACTCCTTGGATAACAAGAAGGGAGTAGTTTCTGGCAGCCGCAAGAACATGACAACTTTGTTTCCCTTTAGAATCAGAACGTGTCCCAGAGTCGTGGAAACAATAGATAACCGTTTCACTCAGCTCAATCGTGCATACTTAGTTTTCCTCAAAGTTACACAGAAAGAATAGACGGGCGTTTCAATAAAAGGATTTATTGAACAGTCTTGTTTCTCGTGTAAGTAATATGTGCTGTTACGATCACAAGACAGTATGCAAGATAAATAATGTACAGCGTAAGCAGTAGAAATAAATAGTACTGCGTTAGCATTATCTTTTAGCGTATATTCACATACATAAATATCATGAGCTAAAAATGCGAGTACTCATACGATGCGTCTCTAAGCTAGTTCTACCCCAGTGTACCTAACCTAACCTAGGTGTAGAGAGAGGTATGAAGTAGGTGAAGTATTCCTTACTATGGTATACTAAGAGTATGTTACGCCTAGTATGTCTAGTATGCCAAGAGTCTAGTATGCCAAGAGTCCCTCTAGGTTCTAGTCAGCTCCATACCTTAAGAATGAGAGAGGTGGGAATCTCTTACCAGACTCGAACTCCAACACCCCGCAAGGGAAGTCAGATCACTGGAAGCTGGACTCTCTGCGTGCAGGGATGACAGCGTCTTCTCAGTGCGTCAGGCCGGGATACGGGCTCCTCTGAAGTCGAGGTCTCCTCTGGTTTACAAGGGCTAGGGAAGGTATATTTATACCTGAGGGGTACTTCAGAATGTTAGCATTGACGTGAATCGGACAGCGGAAGACGTCATGAATGAACCCCTAAGGTATAACGGTTCATGCCTAATAGATGAGTCCTTGAAGAAATCAATAGTCCTGTGCTAGGGAAACTCCGGAAGCCTAAGGGTCTGTTCGTCAAGAACTCGTTGTGACGTTAGGGTGGACGGATGTCGGAGACCATGCCTGTATTTGGAGTGCACGGTTTAATGCCTAAATAAGGACTGGGATTTTATGCCTATATAAGGGCAGGGCGAATTGTGCCTATATAAGGACATGATACAGGAAAACCTATACACGGACACCCTAAGAGGAATACAACACCCACTCCACTTTCGTGTGTACGATAATAATATAAATGCTAAACATTTAAAATGCTAAACATAAAATGGAGTACCGCATATTGCTAAAACATTTCTTAAAAGCATTTAAAAAACTTATTAGAATGCAAAAAGTACTGTACATTTTAAGCATTGCTTCTCATTTCAGGCATATATTTGAAAATAAAATGCAATTGGAATGAAATAAGCAGTAATAATTACATGTGACAAAAAAATGTTCGATAAGTTGTTCAAAAATCAAAGTCATTTCATGTCATGGAAGTTAATGAATTTTTTAGACTAACAAGATGACTTAGGGGCCGATTCCGATTCGGGTCGGAAATCTCTCCGACCGAGCCGGACCCGGAGAGATTTCCGACCGAAAAGGACCCTAGCAGCCCGACCGAACGAGTACGATGCGCACGTATGCCATCGGACTCGAGTCGGTCGGACTCCCATTGAAGTCAATGGGAGCCTGTCGTACAACGAGGACGCGGGCTCCCATTGACTCAATGGGTGCGGGGCGGACAAGGGCGCCCCCTACAGCGTGTACGCGGCGAAGCGACTCGCGACGTACACGCACAGGTAGGGGGGACCCATGGGTCCCCCCTGTGTGCGACTCGCACGGCTACGCATACAGGGGGGTCCGACACGGACCCCCAAAGTACGGCTCCGACTGCTTCTTCTTGCCGGACGGCGCGAGTCGGTCGGACTGCACGCGGCGCGCATCGTACTTGCCCGGCCGGGGAACGTCTCCATTGCGAGGTGCGCTGCGCATCCGTGCGAGGCGGTTGGGACGGGCGTACGAGTCGGTCGGCGAATTTGCACGCGCTCGCATCGTACTCGTTCGGCCGGACGCACGTACGACTCGGTCGGGAATAAGGCCTCCGAATCGGATCCGGTTCAGCCGAATCCGATTCGGTGCCCTACCGGCCGAGATCGGAATCGGCCCCTAAGTGTCTGTGGAAGTACCGCGAAGTCCGTACTATAAGAATAGTTCTACTTCAAGCAGATTGTCGTGCCATTTGGTTTGAAAAATGGAAAAAAGTTCAATTTGGGAAGAGTTCCAAGTTTTTGAAATATGAAGGCCAAATTGTTACTGCATCTCTGGAACACTGTGGGCTGAATCAGAGTCAGTGTACGGGTCTGGTGTAAACATGAGATCATCTATTTCTGTAGACAAAATATCGTCCACTGTAGTTGGTGACATTTGGAACACCTCGTGTAGTAGATTAATTGCACAGAGATGTGAAGCATCGCTTTCAGCATAGGATGCCGCAGCAATGTTCGCGTCATTTGTTACCTGTGTGCCTGTAGATCCATCTCGTACCTCAGCAGCAGCCGGAAGCGTCTGTGAGATCTCAATGAATGCCATCATCAGGATTGGTAGCCTCTGGGGACAACACAGAGCATGGGCCGTTATCGGGTCCAGCAGAGTATCGAGATCCGTTGGCGTAGCTGATGGAAATGTTAGACAGGTGTCCAACAGGCATTCTTTACCGCATAGCAGGCATCGTAGAACAGGTAAGATGCAATCTTGCCAGATTGGTCTGAACGACAGGAACCACGTGGTATTAAGTTCCCGTAGATGAGTCATGCCAAAAGCTGTACTATTCGCTCACTGCACTTTCGTTCAAGGAGAGCTTTCTCCACTTCGCTCGGAGTGATGTCTGCGAATAGGCTGGCCATAGCGTAATAGCAGGAAGAGAAATAGAATTCCGGCAACAAGTGCTAGAATTAATGGTATGCCACCAAACACCGAATGTGCAAAGTTTGGGATGATTCCGAGGACTGCCTGGAAAGGTGCTAACAGTCCGGAACAGATGCTCTTAAATACATGTACAATTCCACTAGTATCAGACATGTTAAAGATACGTCCTATCATTTCTACGAAATGTATAGGGCAGTTTCTACGTATTAAAGTTTGTATCTCAGCCGAAGTCCTTGCAATTTGTAGATCATAGGTTTCTTTGGCCGAGGTCAAAGGCACTGTTTGTTGTAAAAGCATGGCTTTCATTCTGCTTAAAGTATCAAATCTTATAAAAGAGACGTTCAGCAAAGGCCACAAAGGCGACTCCCTGACTGTGTCTATTGGGGCAAACAAGACTTGCATATAGCAAGTGACCCTGGAGTTCACCGTTACTAGATATGGGATGCCTGGCAACATGCCGCAGCAACTCTGATCATTCAACATGAGGTAACTCCCATTAGAAAGTTGTCCAAACGTTGGATTAATCACAGCAGCTGGTGTACCCTGCTGATGGCAAGACAAATTTGCCACAGAACTATTACAAGCCCCGTGTAAAGAAATGTCCTGACATATTAGTGAACCGCTCAGTGCATTTTTACAGTGTGTACCGCTCAGAAACACTTCACGATCCCCACTCCAACATCTATATGTGTATGGTAAATTCCAAGATGTCTTAATGTATTCCTTACCCAACCTTTCATATTTGCCTGCTTGCATTTGTTTGAGGCAATACTGAAACTGAAAAGTAGTCACAGGTAGTGTGATTTTGCCATGAATAAGCCATTCTGTAGCTGGTTTTTCTGCCACTGTGAATGGTAACTTTTCCAGTTTTTCAATGCTCAGCACTGTATACTTTGCTCCTCTTTGTGCCAGTTCGATCTGTTTATCAGTTAGATTGTATTCTGCAAACAGAGCCGTTGTGTTGATAAAACGCCAAGGCACATAGCCCGCACGCAAAGATTGCAGTGTCCAGCTTAATAACACAATAGAACGTAATTGAGATTGGCCTTGTTGTAACATCGCCAAATCTTGTTCCAGTATGTCGATAGCAGAGGATACAATGCCGTCCAGTGAATATATTCTGGAGGACAAAGTTGTTAACCCATTGTCGACCACAGAAAGAGTTTTCTCTAAATTAATACGATCAAGTTCACGTATTCGTTCTGCGGCCTCCATCTGTGACACTTTCCATGCTTCATTATAGGCAGCATAAATGCCGGCATATATGAAACGTTTTTGACGCAGTTTTCTTGGTCCAAGCAAGAATTCCCTAAGATCTGCGTCTTCTTTAAGTAAGGATAACTGTTGTTTCACATCCTTAAGTGTAGATTTTTGTAGCCAATCGATGCATAATTTTCCTACACTGTCTGTTGTTACTACCCCCGGATGCTGTCTTTGGACGTATCTTGGGTCTGGCCTATGAATAGTAAAGCCCTGAGTTTTATTCAGGAATCTTTCCTGACAGTTGTTCGTGTCTGTGGGCCAGATCAACCATTTTCTCCAATCAGGATTAGATCTGTTGAGTTGTAGTATTTTGTCAACTGTAACCGCTGCCAGTGTATTGTTATCACTTGCAGGTGTTGGTACAGAAGGTGTTTTCATCTCTTTG
This sequence comes from Calotriton arnoldi, assembly GCA_963921515.1. NCBI lineage: Eukaryota > Metazoa > Chordata > Amphibia > Caudata > Salamandridae > Calotriton > Calotriton arnoldi. The sequence continues at coordinate 291,512 of CAWUFW010003603.1, read as the reverse complement.
ATCTTGGCTAGTCCAAGACAAGATGTTTGTTGGACAGTTTCATTCAAAAACATTATTTGTTCAGGGATGATGCAGGCTCTAAATAAAGCTTCTATCCCCTGCACTTGCCAATCTTTAGTACCCCAGACAGTTTTTGTGTCTATTGTGTCTTTCCAAAAGTCGAAAACCTGTATAGACATTTGGGCAATAAATGCTGCAGAATAAATCTGTTTCGTATTTGTTAACATAATTTTCAGTCCTGTCTTGTTTACATTTTTATAGTAAAACGTTTCTGGATCAGATGTATTGTAACCTGAAAAATATGGAAACTTATTAGCAAATGTTTTTGAACTACCTTTTTGTGGTGTAGGACAATGCTCCCATTGGTTAAACATAAACACATTTCTAGGGTATGCAGATTTATGCAAATATGATGACCATAGTGGTTATAGCAATACAGCTGTTCATAGTCTGATGAACCCTCTAAATATTCATTTTTAGAAAATGCAGCAGATTTTTCTAGGTCAAACATTATGTTGTTAACAGTCTCAAAGTCCCAATCATCAGAATAGGTACTGGACAAAATAAGATCACTTAGTGAAATTTTAAACAAATGTGGAATGTTCAATTGTTCCGTAGGACCGAATATATCGAAATCAGTTTTGTCCCACACTATACCATCCTGTATAGGAACGGCTGTGATGTTCACTGTTGACATGTCTCTTGCTTCACGATGGGAAGATTTATGAGGTTTCAAAAGTAAGTTCACATCTTTTCTTTCATTGTTCACATGGATGTATCTGCCATTGATAAGCACGCTCATAGTCATAACCAAAGCTAGCCAAAGCAGGAAAACAAATATTCCAGAAATAATCCAGAGTTCAATCCATGGTGAAACCAGATAAGTCTTTTCAGAAAGTGAAGAAAGTCTTGTACTTGCTGTTTGAAAGTTAATGATGCTGGCGTCGTTTCAGGTTCACTGGGATCTTCTGAGAACGTATCAAAGTTAATGAAATAGCCAGAAGCTGTTCTGTCAATTGTTGAAATTGCATCAGGATTCGTTGAAATCACTGGAACCAGTTGATCACTTGCTACGTTGGTGTAGACAGGTGTACTTGGACGAACTGTTACTTGAGTTTCAAGAGGGATGAGTTCCATAGCATTGTTGCTCAGTCCTTCATCTGTTACTGCTGAATTCTCGATGGTTATCAGTCTTTCAGTCTGAACCTCTTGGATAGTAGCGAGAGGAGTGCGTCTGCTACTAGGTCGGAGTCCACGAGGCCTACTATTTAGTATTGGCCACATACTGTGGTTTGATGAGGTCGATGGACACAAATCTTTTCTCCTTTTTTCCAGCAAGGGGCGGCAGTAGTACTGTTCTTGTTCCTTGAACAGCTAGGACAGGTACTGGTTGTCTGTAAGAAGGTCCAAATTCCTTCTTGACCGCAATCTTTTCTCTGACTAGATCCCCAACTTTTGGAATGCAGACAGGCCTTGCTGGGACCGCCGGTTGATCCCCAGTGGTGGTTGGCTGCAGGAACACGTTGCTTTGTTTCGTTCTTAATTTGTTTAAGTCCTGTAAAACAGCCAAACGATCTTTGATATCAAAGGGTTTATTTTCCACCACTGTGCCTACGTGATCGAGGTCTGGTACCCACATTCTTGTCCCAAATAGGACCTCATATGGAGTGACCCGCCCTAGAGAACTTCTTGGCAAGTTCTTTAATGAGCGTTGGACCCCATAAAGATGTTTGACCCACCCATCACCTGAACCTAATACCCTAGCTGTTATAGACTGCTTTATGTCCCGGTTTTTCCTTTCCACAACCGAATTTCCCTCAGGATGGAATGGAGAGGAGTACCGCAATGCAACGCCCAGACTGGCCATGGCTTCTTTGTAAGCCCGAGAGCTAAACGCAGGGCCCTGGTCAGAATGTAGCGTGCCTATTGCGTATGCGCCGATAAAGACTCGCAAATCTTTTATAACAGTTCGAGCGTCAGCCGAGCGCTGAGGCCATATCCATAGGAACCTTGATTTAGTATTTGTGGGATTGCACTTGTCCATGAGGATGCCTGTGCATAGATAGTCTAATGCTGTCTAACAATGATGTCTGTGCAGGGCAGCTACATTCGTAGCATGGTGTCTGGTGGCTTTCTTGCTGTAATTTGCAGTCTATGCAGTTGTTGATGAATATGTGTATTTCTGTATTCATCCCAGGCCACCAGTACATCTCTTTTAATGTCAATATTGTTTTAGAGATCCCTTGATGTGACAGACCCTCCCCCAGATGTGTTTCATAAATCAAAGCTGCTCTACGTTCCATGTTTGGAATTACCCTATCCCCCACTCCAGGGATTCGAGCAAAAGGAACGTTGTTCGCATCAATTACATAAGAGTACTTGAGTGGAAACTTTTTTGGTAACGCTGCACCACTGCCTTTGCTTGTAGCATTGACAGCCAACATTATCTCACTGTCTATTTTTGTTTTTGAACAAGTGATCGCAGCTACGGAAGCCGTCTGAACAGCCCCCTTTGCGGCTTCGTCAGCCAATGAATTCCCTGCAACGTGAACGCCATCACGTTGATGACTCAGTGTGTGGATCACGTGAGCCTTTGGTAGTTCATTTTTCAACTGAACTACTTGTTCCCAAAGCGTTTTATGCTTTATTGTGCCACCTTTCGCATCTTTGAATCCATTTTCAAGCCAGTTTTGTATATATTCATTATACGACTGAACACAGTAAAAGGAATCGCACACTATTAGTGTGGGGAATTCTCGATCTGTACTTTCAAGTGCCAGTTTGAATGCTTGTAGTTCAGCTCGCTGAGCTGTACAATCTCCTAGAGATTGTGTCTTTGTGACCATAGGTCTGAAGATGCCATCTCGCATGCGACCTTTAATGATTGCACACGCTGCACTGTAAGCTTGCTTACCCCCTGTTGCGGGTTGTGCGGATCCGTCAGTGTAAATTATGAATTCGTACTGATCGAGAGGCAGAATTTCAGTGGGCAGAGGACATTCTTGTTCATATTGCAGGAATGCTTGTGTTTTTAAATCAGGATCAAAAACATATTCAACATCTGTTGCAGCAAGAGAATTAACCCATTGTATCCATCTTGGATGTAATGCTTTAGCATTTGGAATGCTTGCTTTTGTGACCGCTTCTAAAGCCGGTACTGGGGTCACGACAATAATGCGTTTCCCTTGGGCTAGGGCTCTTTCTTTTGCTACAGCGGTTTGAACTGCTGTCAGAATTTTTTCAGTTGAAGTGAAGCGCATTTCCGCTTGTGTGTACAAATGAGATTTGTATGCAATTGGTATTTTCTCACCCTCATTAAATGTTAAGTAGGTGAATCCGCATTGACCCAAAATTATTCGGATCACTAAATTGCGTTGACTTACGCGTGTTTGTAAGTGATTTGTTGCTAACATGTTAGCCTGTAGTGAACGCAAGATTTCTGTGTGTTCTTGTGTCCAATTCTTGATTGAAAAATCAGGTTTGATTAGTGCGTAGAGAGGTTTAACCCTTTCCGCATAATTTAGAATGTATGTTCTTCCAAAGTTTAGGAAACCCAGGATGGATTGTAAGTTTTTTAGTGTTTTTGGAGGTTGGAGCAGCGCACACTTTTCTAAAAAGTTAGCTGCCAAGCTCTTGCCTTCACTTGAAAGCTTGTATCCTAGAAACAGGACATTGAGATGGGTAATTCTGGATTTTTTAAAGTTGAACTTGTAGCCCTCAGAGGCGAAGCCCAGTATAATGGTGCTTACCCTGTTCAAGTGTTTGTCCAGGTCATCGTCCGTCAGATAGATGTCATCGACATAGGACAATGCCTCATTGTCATAAATTTGTAGTAACTCTGTTACTCTCGCTGAGAATAACCCCGGGCTGTTCTTGAACCCTTGTGGGAGTCGACAAAATTGACGCTGGGTCCCCATTATGGAGAATGCTGTTAAGTACCTGCTTTCAGGTGCTATGTTTTGACAAAAGAAACTATTTGAGATATCTAAAGTGGTTTTATATTTTTTACGCACAATGTTATTCATTAATGCTGTGCTATGTGCATTTTGCACAGCAAATGTTTTAGAACAAGTGTTTAAATGTCTGTAATCCAAAACTAGACGATAGGTGTTGTCTGGTTTGGAGACAGGAAACAAAGGATTGTTCATTGAGGAGGTGCATGTTTCAATCACCCCTTGGTATTCAAGTTGATCTAAGATCTCCCTGACCTGTTTTTTAGCTTCTTGCTTTATTGGGTACTGCCTTTGTGCAGTTGGTTCATGTTTCAGATGTATTTTATGGTGAGGTGAGTCCTCATCCCATCCTACATGATTTTTATATAATGCTGGGGCCTGGGCTACTGCCCATTTCCTGGCATAACTATATTTTAGATGAATTGGAATATGGTTGGAGAAGGCAGGCATAATAATGTCCTCGCCATGTGGGCACTCCCTGACAAATTGTGGTGGCCAGTCTTTTTCTGCTAGAAGTATGTCATAGCCCTTCGAAAGTTTTTCCCATAAGAGTGCTTTCACCTGTCTAGGTATGTCTCCCTCCATTCGGAGTGTTATTTCATATAACCTTTGTGGAGTACTAACCCTGGTGTCTACAGTCTCAACTGTGATGTACTCATTCAAGTCCACTATCTCCAGAAGTTCCTTCACGTTCTGGCGAACTATTGTGACTTCTGCTGCACTGTCCAGCATTGTCTGAGCCCATTCTCCGTTCTTGAGTTGTGTTCTCAGTATTCTCGGCATGTCTGATTTTTAGACCTGCTACTTTCTTTTTGGAGAATTGAGGTTTTGTTTTATTTTTTGGAGCGTGTTTATCTTCTTTGGATTTCACGCGTTCTTCTCTATTTTCTGATCGTCCTCTTCTTTCCGAAGTCCGTGACGAGATCTGAAAGGTACGAGAGGAAAGTGTATCAGTATCTTGATACCTGTCAGGTTTTTCAAATTATCCCTATTCCTGAGGTTATACCTCCTTTCAGAGGGCTCCTTTTGAGGAGACCTACCTCGGGATTGAGAACGTTTCTCGTTTGAATTTTGTTTATTAGTTTCCCACTTCTTTTTAGAAGATGTAGGAGTTTGTTTAATAGAGTCCGTTTGAATTTTGTTTATTAGTTTCCCACTTCTTTTTAGAAGATGTAGGAGTTTGTTTAATAGAGTCCTTTTCAGGAGTCTCAGATAGTTTTGGTTTTAATGGTCTTCCACCCAAACTATCTCTGCCTAATTCTGCATCGGATTGTTCAATTATTCTGGGTAGCTCAGTTTGATGTTCTGTAACATCGAATTCTCTTAATCGTTGGCGGATCGCCACTGCTGCTGCCTCCCCTTTAATATTAGATAATATTATTGTTGAGACCTGGTCGAAATTTTTCAGTAATTTCATACCTAAATTCAGAGCAGGCTCTGCCCCGTATTCGTTTTGAATTTGTTTCAGGACATCAGGTATTACCGCAATTGGTGGAATACCATGTGTTTTAGTATAGATGGCAGCAAAGACTGAGCCCCAAGTGGTGCAGTCTTCCAGTTGTGGTGTGATCCCCATTGGTAAACTGATTGTTAGGATTCTGTGTTTCTCATAAGGGCTAGTATTTGGAAATACTGCTTCGATTTGAGTAATTTTTTGAGCTATCCAGAATGGAATTTGCTCACGTTTTGTGGGCATTTTACCCATGACTGCGTTTAGAGTCTGTGGTGTAATTTTTAGTGTATTCCCCGATTGAGGAATTTGATTTGGAAGTGTTAATGGTGGTTGGACTGTGAAAGTCCGCATGACATATTGGACCAATTGTCTGTAGATTTTTATTAACTCTGTAAGTTGAGTAAGTAATTCCTCGTCTGACATCTCTTCAATGTCAGGATGAGGTGTGTAGCCGGCTAGAATCGGCCATGTTGCTCCTGGTCTACCTAGTGGACCGAGCCTGGTAATGTTTTTGTGATGTTTTAGGGCGCCTTTAAACCAGAGCTGATGCTCCTGGTATGTTAATGGAATTTCAATATCCTCGAAAGGAATATATTCCTCTGGTGGATCATCTTCCTTGTAGAAGTGAAACAGTTTTGTTACTGGATTTGATTCTGGGAATACTATCCATGAATAGAATACCTCTGTCTGAAAGGATTCGTGTGCCTCTATCACATCACATCCTTACGAGGTTTAGCAGTCACTTGCGAATTTCAAGGTTTGTGTGATTCCTTAATAAGAGACCAAATTGTAAGGTGCACGAACAACAAAAGAGTGAAAGAAAAGCTACTGTCAAAGGATCCCACTTTAGAACAAGCTATTCAAATTGCTAGGAGTATGGAAAATACTGATCTTTGGATAAAAGAAATAGATAAAGGAAAAGGGGTAGGTGAAAACTCAATGGTAGTTACGGGAAAGAGAAAATTCCTACGGAAGTCAAGGAAGTAAAAAGAGAGATATTCAAGAAAGCGATTAATAGAAGTAATGAAAATGTACCAGTTAAAAGTGGAGAAAGACGTCCTATTATTTGTTATAGATGTGGGTGTCCTGGACATGTAAGTTCAAGTTTTGCATGTGGAGCGAGAAATGCAACATGTAGGGTGTGCGGGAAAAGAGGTCATCTGGCGAAGGCATGCAGATCAAAAGGGTACACTCAGACTACTAGTATCAAGGAAGTGGAAGACAAGGAAGAGCAAAATGAAGAATTGTTCCTAACTATAGAAGGGGTGGAATTAGATGCATTTCAAGTTGTAGAAACTGTAGAAAAATGTGTTTTGGATGTTGTGCTGAATATAGATGGCAGCTTTATGAGTTTAAAGAGAGAGAGTACTGAAAAATTAGAAAAACCACATTGTGAGGTCACATTAGGAAAAAGAACAGTAAGATTATTAGCCGATTCTGGTAGCCTTTTTACTCTAATTTCTAAGGAAACTTTTCAAGAAAAAATGAATGGAGACATGAAAAATCTTCTACAAGCTGATGTAAGAGCTGTTGGGTATGGTGGATCAAAAATTAATATTTTAGGCATGGAATGGATGAATATTATCTTCAAGAACAATGGGGTTTTTGGAAGAGTTTATGTTACTCAGGAAGGATCTAATTTGTTAGGATGGCGACATCAGAAAGATTTGAACATTATGCTCAACCCTAATGCTGTGGAACCAGTTATGGCAATTGAACCGAATGTAGAAAATGTATCCTCAAATGTTGATATGAAGAATGAGTGGGGAAACATGTTAATGAAAAAGTATTCTCATATTTTCTCTGATAATTTAGGTATGTTGAAAGGGTTTGCTCACCGTATCATCTTGAAAAGAAATGCTAAACCCATTGTGCATAAAGTTAGAACAATACCGCATATGATGAGAGAACCACTTCAGTAAGAATTGGATAAATTGTTGGAAGCTAAAGTTATAGAACCAATTGAGTCATCAGAATGGTTATCTCCAATTGTCGTTGCACCGAAGGAAGGTAACAAAATTCGTTTATGCATTGATTTGAGAGATTTGAACAGAAATATTTGCGTGGATAGACAACCATTACCAAATATTGGAGAAATGTTAAGCATGATGGGAGGGGGTTGTGTATTTAGTGTCTTAGACATGTCCTCAGCCTACCATCAAGTGAATCTACATCCCGAGTCGCGTCCCTTGACCTCATTTGTTACACCTTTGGGGGCGTTTCGGTATCGTAGAATGCCTTTTGGATTGGCATCAGCCTCTGCTGTATTCCAGCGCGTCATGCAGGGTATATTTAAGGGGATGGAGAGAATATTATGTTTTCAAGACGATATAATGATTGTGGGGAGGTCTTTCGATGAACATGATAAATTGATGGAAGAAGTTTTGGAGAGAATTTCAAAATGTGGATTGACAATCAAAAAGAGAAGTGTCAAATAAGATTGAGTAAAGTCAACTATTTGGGTCATCAGATATCAGCTAAGGGTATAAGACCGAAGGGTAGTATTGTGAGAGCTGTGAAAGATGCTCCTTGTCCTACAAATAAGGATCAATTAAAGTCCTTCTTAGGTCTTGCTGAATATTGTTCGAAATTTGTTCCAAAATTTGCTGATTTAGTTGAACCGATGAGACTTCTCTTGAAGAAAGGAATTGTGTTTGAATGGAATTCTAAGTGTGAGGATGCGTTTAAAAAAGTAAAGATATGCCTCTCCAGTGCTCCATCATTGGGTCATTTTGACTCTAACAAAAAATCCATATTGGTTACGGATGCTAGTAATATCGGATTAGGAGCAGTCTTGTTACAAGTGTCAGGTAAAGAGGAAACAATTATTGGGTTCGCTTCACGCAGATTACAGGGAGCAGAAAAATCATATTCAACTATAGAGAAGGAAGCTCTGGCATGTTGTTGGGGAGTAGCGCACTTTAAGTACTATTTGTGGGGCTTACCTTTTGTTGTGAAGACAGATCATAAACCTTTAGTCCATATTTTCAAAGGTGGACGTGGTTTAGATGGTAGTGTAACTCCTCGAATATCGAGGTGGTTATTATCTGTTTTAGATTATAATTTTGTGGTTGAATATGTGCGTGGCAGTAAGAATGTTATTGCCGACTGTCTTTCTAGAATGCCGGTGGAGGATGACTCTTGCGTGGAAATTTTGGAGGATTTAGTTGTAAATGTGGACACTGAATTTGCGGTTAGTCAAGATGAATGGAAGGAAGCAATGGAGAATGATGAGGAATATAAGAAGTTGAGGGAACTCATTGTGAATTGTTGGAATGGGTCTAGTGAAGTGGAAATGCATAAACAATACTTGTCGGTGAAGGATGAACTTAGTTTGCAAGGTGATAAGATTTTGAGAAGAAATAGGATAGGATAGTTCCTCTCGGTGGTAGGCCGTGTTTTATAAGTTTTAGAGTGATGGCTCTTCTTAAGTTTGGATGGATGTTTATAACACCCTCCTCGGTTTCAATTAAACCTGTAATGTTAAAAGCTGTTACGACTGGTTCAGCCGCAGCTACACCGTTCTCGGTGTCAGGCATTTGTTTTTTGAAAAATGTAAAACAAGTTTCAAGGAAACAAAGATAAGGTGCACAATATTTTGGAACACTGTATCCTTCAACGTTGAGCAAACCAAACAGCTAATATATAGGGTGTGTCCCTATGTAGCCATGGTGGATACTTAACCCTGCCCACTCCAGACGTCTTTTGGAGTATATAGGTAGGGGTCTCTGAGAGAAAAAGCACAGCTGAGTTACTCAGTATCTAGCGTTAAATTACCGCCTTAGCAAACCGTTGGGCGCCATGTAGTGTAGCTCCTATTTCCCTAATAGGCTCTGCGCATTGGAATAATATACCCTATAGGTTTGACATAGGACTAAGGTCGGTATGTCCCTATCGAGTATATTAAACTTAATTACTTGTGCCAGCTAGCTCAGAGGCCACTAGAAACTCCTTGGATAACTAGAAGGGAGTAGTTTCTGGCAGCCGCAAAACATGACAACTTTGTTTCCCTTTAGAATCAGAACGTGTCCCAGAGTCGTGGAAACAATAGATAACCGTTTCACTCAGCTCAATCGTGCATGCTTAGTTTTCCTCAAAGTTACACAGAAAGAATAGACGGGTGTTTCAATAAAAGGATTTATTGAACAGTCTTGTTTCTCGTGTAAGTAATATGTGCTGTTACGATCACAAGACAGTATGCAAGATAAATAATGTACAGCGTAAGCAGTAGAAATAAATAGTACTGCGTTAGCATTATCTTTTAGCGTATATTCACATACATAAATAATATGAGCTAAAAATGCGAGTACTCATACGATGCGTCTCTAAGCTAGTTCTACCCCAGTGTACCTAACCTAACCTAGGTGTAGAGAGAGGTATGAAGTAGGTGAAGTATTCCTTACTATGGGATGCTAAGAGTATCTTACGCCTAGTATGTCTAGTATGCCAAGAGTCCCTCTAGGTTCTAGTCAGCTCCATACCTTAAGAATGCGAGAGGTGGGAATCTCTTGCCAGACTCGAACTCCAACACCCCGCAAGGGAAGTCAGATCACTGGAAGCTGGACTCTCTGCGTGCAGGGATGACAGCGTCTTCTCAGTGCGTCAGGCCGGGATACGGGCTCCTCTGAAGTCGAGGTCTCCTCTGGTTTACAAGGGCTAGGGAAGGTATATTTATACCCGAGAGGTACCTCAGAATGTTAGCATTGACGTGAATCGGACAGCGGAAGACGTCATGAATGAACCCCTAAGGTATAACGGTTCATGCATAATAGATGAGTCCTTGAAGAAATCAATAGTCCTGTGCTAGGGAAACTCCCGAAGCCTAAGGGTCTGTTCTTCAAGAACTCGTTGTGACGTTAGGGTGGACGGATGTCGGAGACCATGCCTGTATTTGGAGTGCACGGTTTAATGCCTAAATATGGACTGGGATTTTATGCCTATATAAGGGCAGGGCGAATTGTGCCTATATAAGGACATGATACAGGAAAACCTATATACGGACACCCTAAGAGGAATACAACAGAATGTGCCTCTCGGTATTTACATAACAAATCCCATGGTCCTATGTTGTATGTCATGATGCATGCGTATGCACATGTCATGATGCGTGCGTACGAACACGTCAGGAAGGGAAGGTGGCTTGAAATACCGCAACCGCATAGAAGCCGGCATCTACTATGTGGCGGATGGGGGCCATTTCGTTTTGTCAATTTCCACCTACTCTTTGACGAAGTAAGAGGCTTCTTATTTACATTTTGTTTGGACACCACATTTTGACCGCATGTATGGAGGAGGGGCTCTGCTGGGACTTTAAGGATTTATCCTGTCTTATCTGGTCATACCAGAGTTTAGGAGACATAAAAAAGCTAAATATGTATAATTTCTGTCTGTTTTCATTACCAATTTTTGATTGTATCCACAGTGGAGGGGAGGCCCGTCCTATACATACGAATTCATCCTGCCTGATCTGACCATACAGATGTATTTGGAAAAAACCTATTTGTAGTCCTTGTCCATTTGCATGACATGTCTTCTCCGTAAATTTGTGCCGATGAATTGACATTCATCAGACCTAAGATAACAACCTTTTGCTGTCCCTGTCCGCTTGCATGAATTAAATGGTCATCCTGACAATCTTTTCAAGAGGAAATTGTTTATTAATATGATACAAGACATAAACTCATACTTCTCAGTATTTTGGCCTCATAGTGATTATATTCTAACCGCATGTATACACTTGTACTGTAAACTGAGCACATTACATAGAATGACACATGATGGTGCATAAGCTGATCGGTGTATTGTGTGAGAAAGCGTGGAGAGGTGTGGTGCAGCGGCCAGGGCAGCTGACTTCGGAGCACAGGGTTCACGGTTCGATCCCCGGCTCCGGAGGCAGCTCAGCTCAGCACCATGTGACTCTGGGCAATAGCTCACTTAATTTCCACTCCGGCCCCCAGCGCCTTGAGACCCGTAAGGGTGAGTAGCTGCGCTATATAAAAACGGACTTACTTACTTACAAAAGCGGCCCTTTCAGCTTGAATTGCAGTAACATAACTACCATTACTATCAGCTCAGGTTAATTGCAATCAATTAAGAAGTGCCTGTTATTGTCTCCTATCTTTTATTTGATTTTCACCACGCATTTTTCTGTGTGACTATAGGGCAGGAGTCCTCCTATCTTGCCCATGATGTCCATAAGCATCCCTAAATAGGTTAAGTCTAGCATTTGAAGAATATGAACATATTTTCTGCACTTGCATGTAAAGACATTGTGTTTTGTGTTTTACAGTATGCATTCATTCACAAGAAACACGCACTTTTATAGTAATTGTACTACCCACAAGTGGGGTAAGTATATAGAGAGAAGCTTATAGCCGGGGAACACATCATCGTTATACATTTTAACAGAATTGACTATTAACATAATATATTTAGCCATGACTTTTATTTTCTTGAATCTACTTGCATGTAACTCTCAGTTGCAGGTGCTCGTGCTGAACTAAAGTAGACAGGTATGAGAACCATAAGCCTCATTTATTTGTATGGATGTATGCACCAGTTAGGCAGGGAGTGTCTCAGCCCTGAAGAAGATAGTTGACCTGTACAGGCCTAGATATCGGTCGCAACATGTCAGCAGTTATAGGTAGTTAGGTGAACCATTGTTCCTAATCAGTACTCAGTACACCACACTCATAAATCCTTTAAAAAATATTTACAGGGCACCCTATAACAAAAGGAAACCTTTTGGGTATACCCTTAGATATTTTTACCCTTTGTACCTGGAACCCTGCATTTGTCCTGTATAAAATATCTAAGAACTCCCTCTATGGTTAAGTCCACCAAAGTGGCACTGTCCTACTCTAGTGTGGGGGGGGGGGCACCGAGGAAGAAGCATGCCATGTTATGTTGTGGGTGAGGCGACCTCTCAAAATATCTTTTATGACACCATCAGGGACTTTTTTTTTTACCTGCCTGTGAGTTTCATTACTGGTTATTTTGTACTCAAGCACCTTTTGTTATTTATACTGACTGTTATTATGTCTCAAATACTGGATATGACATTATTGGACTGGTCCTTTCATTTACGTGGTCTTTCTGGCACAGAAAGAAAGATGATGATTTCTGCTTTTTACAAAATTTAAAATCAATTATTATTTTACTGGCATAGGAATTTCGAAGATTATTTTTTTAGTTGGTTAAAAACGTTGTTCCAGAAATATTTCTTTAGTTACCGCAAAAACTGCCTAAAAACTACTGTTTTTTTAACCAATAGATTTGAAACCATGTGTCTATTGAGGGCTGGGTGTAACTTTGAAACAGTTTCTCTCACTTTGCTCAGAAATGGAAATGGCATCTCCTTCCTGGAGCCATAGCACCACTTTCCACTAAGGAAATGTGCATAGAAGCACCAGGTATGTATCAGATTGAGCATAGAATGGAGGGACATTCCAAAGGCATAAAAACTTCCAGGGCGACACCAGCATTATGGCAGAAAAATATTCAGCAACTCAAATGAACAAAACACTATACACTAAGCATCTCTGCTAGGAAAGGCACAACATGTCCAGGTCCAAGGAGAAGCAGGACGACCCCAACATAAAAATAAAAAGGAGGAGAAATTTAAAAAGGCAAAAATAGCAAGCAATTTAATAATGATCATGACAAAAAAGTACCGAAAGCTTGCAAAGCAGATTCCTCACTGTAAAAGCTGCTTATATTACAGAAACAGGAAATAGATAACTGGAAATACAGGAGTCATAATAGATCGGGGTGGAGTGATAGGCAGTGTACTCTGGAGCTGCCAGCCTAGATAGGGAACAATAAGGAAGGTGTCCGACCCCTTGTAGGTGAAGACCCTTTGTTTTTGACATGCTCAGGGAAAGAATCCAATGTGGTATGTGGAAGGCATGCTTGCACTCCATGCTTTGTGCGTGGATCTCTTGACACTGCGGTCCCGAAAGGAGGGAGTGTGCAGACAACCTTACATTATGTGGAAAGCTAGTGAGGACTACTAAAGGGAATCCCCTCATCTAAGATAATGGTTGCATCCTGACATTGACAGGGTGGGTTTCTTAAATGAGGGGATTTCCATCAGAATCTAATGGTGTTTGCCCAATGGGGTTTTCTTGATCTCACTGCTGCACCAGAAGTGGCAGTCCTCCATCTCTGGAAGGGAATCCACCCCTGCGGGTTAGCCAGCACTCCAGCCTTTATGTGCAGAGTCTCTGCATGTTGTGGTCCTAAAGCTGGAAGCATTCAGGCATCCTAACCACGGAGACATCACCCAGAACGCCTCAGAAGGCTACATAGAGTAATCAAGGCAGTCATGGCTGCTGAACCCAGTCAGGGGCGTAGCTTGGTCAGTAAGACTGGGGGTGTGTGAGATTTTCCAACAATCACGCTGGCATATCATGTTAATTATTCTATGAGAAGCAGCTGTTGGGGGAGCTTAAGGGCCTATGGAACACATAGAACACAGTACTTTGTAAAATACCCATGTTTTAAGACCTTCAAAACAGTAGAGTGCGTGTATGTTTTTGTCTGAGTATTTAAAAATCCCAGGTAAAATGTGACAGACACCTTACCATACCCGACTGAAAGTTCCTGTACCCAACTATTTACTAAATAATACATTAGGGGGTGTACCATCCCATACACCCCCGTGAAGCTACGCCCCTGTACCCAGTGTGTGATGCATGGTACTGCATGGAGAAACAAAGAATCTGGGCGCTCAGCTTTTTTCTGGGCCCTGCGGCAGACAAGGGTGCCACATGGGAGGTGCATGCAATAGGACCAGGGTTGGCTCCACATAAGGTAGCTGCTGAGAAATTCCCGGAGAGCAGACCGCCTGATGTTCACCTTGTACTACCTGTTTATATGCTTAACACCCACTTCTTTCATTCCTCCAGAGTTATCAATTGAATGACATCAGCAGCCACTGGTTATTGGTGATGCTGCAAATCTGGGCATGTCATGAAGGTTGGTTAGTGATAGCATAAATGTGAAAAATTAACTAATGATTACTGAGTGAAAAGGCAAATTTAAACACACATCAAAATCACTGAATATTGGTGTAAATCTAACCATGTGCTCATGACAAAAAGAGCAATGGGCAAGTGTCACTGTGCAGCAAAGACTTGGGAGTGATGGTGGAACTCAGACCCAGCACTTACAATATCTGAGTGCAAATCTAAACATGTATTCACGAATAATGAGTACCGAGGCAAATCTGACCCTCCATAGCGGTGGTAAATTAATGTTAATTCTTGTCGTATTGTGGGCATTTCTACCATGATAATAGCCAGGCTTGCAGTGCCATATAGTGGTAATTGTTTATATCTGCTGTGCATTCTTGAAAACGATGGTGCCCAGCTTCGGTGTAATGACTGCACTGACATATTTTTGCAATGTTTGCCATTTTTCATCACTATCACTACTGCTGTCTGAACCCCTGGCCTGTAGAAGTGGTTTAATCCCTTTTCATCTACCCATACACTCACTCACTCATTCATGCACTCTTCCATTCGCCCACCTATTGAAGCATGCATTCACTCACCCATTATTGCCACACTCAGCCACCCACCCGTTTAATCTTTGTCACATTTAATCACACAGCCAACCACAAACAATACACACAAAAACTTGTCAATCAAAGAAGAATTACTTTCAACTATATATAACAAGCATTGGCAAAGCAAATAGGGCTCGCCTTTGGGACCTATTGGCTTTAACAATGATTTTTAGAGATGCTGTATATCCTCCCTGGTGTACTGCACGGGTAAGGAAGAAGAATAAAAAGCCCATGACGTGGCCCTCCACAGCATTTTCTACAAAATGACGCAGGCGCTATTATTTTCTTTTAATTCACTGATCCGAGTTGGCTCTGTAAATAAAATGAAAATAATATCCAAATGCGTTTTTATTTTTTTAAAGCGAGTAGACAGGAAGAAACACAGGTTCAGAAGCAGCCTGGTCCATGGGAGGTGTAACTAGCGAGACAGGGGTGCAGCTGGGGGAAACAACAGAGAGTGCGCGGATAGGGCAAAGAAAAGCAATAACAGAGACAGAAAGCAACATGGAGTAATGTCCCGGTTACTTACCGGTAATCTTCATTACTCCGAGTCCTAGTCTTCCTCGCACAGTAATTAACGCATGAGTTTTAGCCTCCCACAGAAACTCCAAAGTCAAAGTTACCATACTAGCCTCCCATCCCTCCAATATGGCCACCTCCTCTATCCACCAATCAGATGAAAAAGGAGCGACACCCCCCAGAAAAACCTGCAATCAAAGTCACAGATAAACATGAAGCCCCCACACCAAGGCCGGGAGGTATGGGATGGGAAACTATACTGTGGAGTTGAAGACTAGGACTTGGAGTAATGAAGATTACAGGTAAGTAACCAGGGCATTGCCTCCTCGTCCATCTTCCTCGCCACAATAATTAACGCATGAGCAGATACCTAAGCAAGTAACGGCTTCATGAATAACAGAACAAGCCAACACTTAAGAGTGAGACTGCAACACCTTGTTTAATACACACACAACAGAGGTACAAAAACAAGAATATCAAGTAGCAACAGCACCCAGCACCGAAGAAGAAAAGAAAAGAAACAGAGGCACCACCCCCAATCTCAAGCCTGTAATGCTCCATAAAGTTATGAGGGGTAGTCCAAGTGGCCACCCTGCAAATGCCCTCCATGGAAACACCCTTAAAAGGGACACAAGACACAGCCACCGACCGTGTAGAACGACCCTGAATCAGAAAGACCTGAATCGGGTTCTTCACCACCCTGGCCGGTGATTCATATGCCACCAGAATGGCCTCCTTCAGCCAATGACTAAGGGTAGAATTGGAGGGCTTCAAACCAAGCCTGCCCTGACCAAACATGACAAAAAGACTGTCCCCTTTACAGAACGGTCCAGTTCGTGTCAAGTACATCAACAAAGCCCTTTTCACTTCCAAGAGTTGCAACAGAGATTCCTTCTCAGACTGAGGCTCGGGAAAGAAAACAGGCAGTACCACTTCAGCCGATATGTGAAAAAACAAAGCCACCTTAGCCACAAAAGTAGTATGTGTCCTCAACACCACCCTGTCATCCAGAAAACGCAAAAATGGGGCAGACTGCAAGAATCACCCTGATTACGCCAACCTTTACTCCTGCTTTTCCCTACTAGGTTTAGGGCAGATGGTCTTTTATTTGCCTGCTAAAAGTGGTAGAGGGGAGGAAAACAATTCAAGATTATACTTTCGATTTAGTCATGCTGTAATGAACCACAGATTCCGAATTTCAGTTGGTGGATTTATTATAAGGCCAAAAATAATTGAATATAAACACACCTCAATATCAGAGTATATAGGTACAGAAAAATCAATACAGAGCCAATTCTACGAATATAAGTCATTCGGCACAAAAGGCATAATATGATGAACTCCAAAATCAAAATACAGCAAAGAATAGAAGCGGAATCCAATTCTCTTTTCATTTAAGGAGAAGCAATTCTTTCCCTACTCTGCTCTAAATGAGGATCCTACCTATCTCCCTTGTATCATATCCCAAAGGTGTCAGCACGTGTTGACTTCCTAAGAAGTACTCACGTCAAATGGGTCTGATAGCTTAAAGCTATGGAGCTCGCTCTAAGATGCTCCTTCTCCTCCGAAAATCAGCAGAAGTCTCTCGAATCTGTCCCTGCGCATCACACAAAAAGACAATGTTCAACCCACAATACGTCATCTACTAAACTTTTCCATTGAAACAATTTCAGTAAGTTTCCACAGAAGCTTTTAATTAAATTAACTTCTTCTTTCAGTGGCCTTGGTATCCAGATAGGCCAGACACGAAAGGAGTCCTCCCTTCTCGCCTTGCAGTCTTCTTCAAAGACATTCCGGGTATCTCCTTAAATCTAAGAATAACGAGATCGAATTCCTGCACCTGCAGTGGGATGAGAACATACTGTCTTCGAGCACAAACAAAGAATGCATTTAATTGATTCTTGAGCAATCAAGGAGAAACGAAACTCAAAACAACCTACAAATTGGGCCTACAAATTAAACTAAACATAGTTACATTATATGAGTATAATGTCGTCCTGCACATTACACATACAGGAATTATGTTTTCTAATACACGCAAATCCTACTTAAATGTGCTCACTTAATTTTAATACTAATATGACGTGAATAAATGCATCTTAATAATCATAAAACACTGCAAACGACAAAAATACCTATGAGTGCGTTTATATCAGGAGTATAGTGCACCCCTACAATTTAGAGTGCTGTAAACGCTCTATCAACCCCAACTCACCAATGCGCCTGGCCGAGGCAATGGCCACTAAAAAGACAACCTTCAAGGTCAGAAACTTCAAGTCCACGTAATCTAGAGGTTCAAATGGACACCCCTGCAACGCCTTCAGTACCAACGGGTGATCCCACAGAGGGGCAGACAACATCGTCTGAGGCCGCGGCAACGCCAGTGACTTCAACAAACGAGAATCCAGAGGCTCCACCCCATCAAAGAGAGGACACCTAAAAGCACGAAGAGCAGCCCACTGAGCACGGAGTGTAGAATGTGCCAAACCCAGGTCAAAGCCATCTGATATAAAAAATCCAGAACCCTGACAGGATCCACATCCTCAACAAGAAGCCCCTTCCTCAGACACCAAGCAGATAGGTTGGACCAATGCTCGATACAAGCATGCAAAGTAGAAGGACGCCGAGACTGTTGAATCAGCCCGGCCACCACCTGGGGACAACCCCTACTCATCAGACTCCACCGTTCAAGAACCAAGCCTGAAAATGCATTGATTGGAACACTCAGAAAGGAATCTAGGGACCTATTAATGGATAAGGATGATAAGGAATCACCCAGCGCTTGCGAATCCCCAACTCCAATAAGAGGGGAAACTAAGTGCGCCGCTGCCACCCTGGTACCGCCAGAATCACCAAAGCCTTGTCCACCCTGATTTTCTGCAACACTGCCGGAATCAGGGGAACTGGGGGAAAGGCATACAAAAGATCCCGAGGCCATTGGAGGGACATCGCATCCACCATCCACGCCCCCTGGCAAGGCATAATCGTGCAAAAACAAGGGACCCGGACATTCTCCCAGGAGGCAAGCAAGTCCATCCTCGGAGACCCCAACTTCGTCTGTAAACTCAGGACAGGGAACTCATGGACGGAAACACTCTACTGAGCCTGTCCGCCACCACATACTCCAGTCCTGGCAATTAAATGGCAGACAGGGACCTCAATTCCATCTCCGCCCAGGAGCAAATGGTCTGACTGAGACCACTGAGGGACTTCACCTTGCACCCTCCTTGATGATTCAAGCAACTCATGACAACCTGGTTGTCTGTCATGACTTGCACATGCTGACCCCCCAGGTGCGGAGCAAAACCCAACAGACACAAGTGAACTGCCTTCAGCTCCCTGTAATTGGAAGAACAACCCACCAGAACACGGGACCACTTGCCCTTTACTAACAATTCCCCCAGGGCAGCACCTCAGCCCTACAGACTTGCATCAGTTGTCACAAAATGGGTAGGAACCTCCTGAAACTGCCGAGTCTGGGACAGACTTACCTCATCCAACCACCACCCCAGATCGTCCTTGACCTGGGGAGTCACAGGCACCCCCTGGTGATAATCCTGACCACTCAGAAGCCAATGTGAAAACACATGGTTAATTACAGGGTACATATGCAAGCGGGTCCAATGAAGAACTATCAGTGAAGCAGACATAAGTCCCAGCACCCTCAACCAGCTGCTTACGGAGGGCAGTCCAGTTCATATACAACATAACCGGCAAACAAACTGGCGTTGAAAACGCCATGGTTGCTAGGGAGACAGTCCCATAAACCCATGCAGTGACTGCCACCACGTAAGGCAAGCGTGCACGCCACAAAAAAACCCACCATAAAACAACCCCCTCTACCCTCCCGCGATAGTGAATGATGGACAGTCCAACAGCCCCGCCCACTCGCTCATGCGAGCGCGAAGCCGAGCCAGTAGGATCTACGCGGCCCCACATGCAGGGAAACCGTGACCTTCCCCGAGTCGTTACCGCCAGATGAGACAAATGTTGCCGACGCCGCAGCCAGGTCCAAGAAGGAAGGATCGCAACCCTCCCCCGAGTCTGCTCAAGCAGGACCACCAGAAGAGAGGGATCGCCAAAGAGCCAACTCCGCAGCCAGCCCGCTCCCACGAGACTGCTCCCACGCTCCCCGCGAGTGCGCTCAAGCAGGACTAATATACCGGGGAGCGCAAGTCAGTAGATACCAAAATTCATAACGTAAGGTCACCCAGGTACGCCCAGCAACACCCAGACCCCACTGGAGCCCGAGCCTGCTACAGCAGAACCACACTCCCCACTTACCTGCAATCTCTTCCACCCAGCATTCGGAGTAGTGCATAAACAAAAAAAAATCCTTTTCCTGGGTGGTGGTCGCCCCTTTTATCTGATTGGTGAATAGAGGAGGTGGCCACATTGGAGGGATGGGAGGCTAGTATGCTCACTTTGACTTTGGAGTTTCTGTGGGAGGCTAAAACTCATGCGTTAATTACTGTGGCGAGAAAGACGGATGAGGAGGTAATGGGGGAAAAAAGCAAGCTGGAGAAAGAGAAAGCAATGTGGACCTGGGGGGTGAAGCACGCCGACGACAAAACAGCGCAGGGGAGAAGTATGCAAGGGCATCACGGAGGTGGAGAGGGGAGAAGAACATGAGCGAGAGAGAGAGCAACACAGAGCACTGAGGGAGAAAGAGAAGCACACTAGGTATACTGCTGGGAAATAGGCCCACTCTTGTGGAGTGCTTAAGGCTTAAGAAGTAGTTGTATGAAAGTAAGCAGTTGAAGGGCACGAGTAAATTGACAATACTCCAGGTGAGGGATAGACACCAGATATAGAAGGCAGCCATTGAATAAGAAGCAAGAAAATGAGAGTGACAATAAAGCCAGACAATTGTGAACAATGGGTGGGCTGCAAGCCCCTCTATGTTCTTGGTGTGCCCACGATCTGTATTTTGCAACCAGACAACTGTGCTGTGTGGTAGGCTTCACCTAACAAGCCAAACCGTTTGGCTTTGCCAATGCATTTTTTGCAGGTTATCAAAAGGTTATCAAAAGGAGCTATTATGAGAAAATATACCTTTCTTTCTCTACAAGAAGCTTCCCGTTACGTCAGAGATGTAAAGCATCCCACCCACTGAAAGACAAAGTACATGTGGGTATGAATTATAGTTGCGGGAGCAGCGACAGGTCCTGTGCCAGATGTTGTCTGGCAATGCCAGGCCTGGAGAGATGGGCGAGTATGCCAGGATTTGACGTGGAATCTTGGGTCAGGAGTTCCTGAGGAGTTAAGTCAAGAAGTATGATAAGGTAAAGTTAGGATGGCGAGTCACTGGCAATGCTGTGGTATGGTGGAGCAAGGCAGAGTCAGAGAGGGTTGTCCACGTCAATATGTTTCAGTGATGAAGGGCAATAATGACGTTATATGAAGCAGGACTGGTGTTGACAGTACACACTGAGCAGTACTGTGTACATCATGCGGCTAAGGATCCCCTAAGATCTGAGAAGGTTTCTCCCTCGCATGTGTTTCCTTTCTAAAGTTCTTTGACGGCGGTCGGCGAGCGTCACGGCAGCACGTAAACTTAAAACGTGTGTTGCGCGCTCCTGGTTCCGAAGGGCGGGGCCCGTCACGCATTCCCCCAGATGGCCTGCGTTCCCACGGCTGACAAAACAAGACGAACGGCCGAGGCTCCAAAGCCCGCGGTTTTACGCACCGTTGTTTACCACGGGGCCCTCTCGCCAGCCGGGTGGGTTTAATAGCTGTCTCTCCTGTGCACTGTGAGGGAGTAGCAGAGGCTGGCTGGAGCCTGCCAGCTGCTGCGCGCCCCCTCAGGCCCAGGGGCCTCCTAGGTGTGTATGGAGGGGACGCTGAGAACTGAAGGCGGCTACCCCTCTCCCTCCTCTGGGGCTGTGAGATATCGTAATCGAACACTTTAATACGGGTCTTCAAGCCTCACGTGCAAACAACTGTAAAATGTTACCTGATATCCTCCCGGCACGGTGTTTACGAGAGGCTGCTGGCGCGAGGGCAGCTCGTGCATGGCCTGGGCCGTGGAAGCCCTCTTTACGAGGAGCGTCGCAGTAGGCAGGCCCGAGCCTGCTAAAGCGCGAGCAATGAGCCGTCTAACGACAGACCACTTCCAAACATCTGTCTGCATATGATTGCAAAAAAAAGTAAAAAGTGACCCATTACAAAAATACATTAAAAAAAGAAGCAGAGATTGGTCTATCAGCCCTGGCTTTGCAGTGGTCTATTTTAAAGACGATGCGCAAGAGAGTAATGCTGTTATTCACAGTGAAGACAGCTGGTGGCTGAAGTGGATTGACCCATTGCCACATGCTATATAACGTGGAGGGCAGATGCAAAATGTGAATGACTCGAACAGACCAGTGGATGACGAGGGCTGACCATAAATCCATGTGTGTGCACGTGTGTTTCATATATATTTATATATATATATATATTTTACATTATTACATTTTGGGGAAACGGGTATGTGAGAAAGCTTAAGCTTTTTTAGGTCGGACCATATAAATAGAGGACAATGCTTCAGAGTCAATTAGAGGGTGAAAAGTACTTCAAGTAATCCAGTGTCCCAAAGAAAGTCCCTCAAGTAGGATTTGAACAAGAATACGTTTCTATTTATCCACTTTTAAAATGCTAATACCATGTGCTTAGTAACTAAGAATAGAAAAGCTGAGTGTGGTTGTGACAGTGTTCAAGAAAGGCGGGTCTCATCAGCTTAAGGAAACCTCCTCTTTGTCCAGGGCCTCCAAGATGTTCCAAGAGATTGTTTTGCCATATTTGGTTCTATTTATATGTTTATAAATCGGCGGTAGGCATAGAGGCTGTAACAATTTGTGCCTTCATTATCTTCCTACTTATGTTTTTTTTTTTTTAAACTGTAGTTCAAAATCTGAGATAGCTGGAAAACTCCTAAATGTTACAAATGATCAAATCATCACAAAACATCAACGCTGTGTTTACTTCACTTTCAATATCATGGATATGCATTGCAGCACCGAGAGCAATGGAAAGTACTGTGTCAACGCTTGTTTGTTAACGTCAAGCACACACTTTTACCAGCCTGTCCTCTCTTTCCTCTAACTGATGACAACAAAGTCAGACTCTTCCCCCGAGCACAATGGAGCTTGCAAATCAATTTTGGCAACAAACAGGAGCTTGGGCCCAAAACCGGGTTGTACTGTGGGCATACATTTTAGACGTTTGTTTCTGCGATGTGCAACAGGTGGAACTTTCCAAAAATTGTTGGAGTCAAAGGAGCATCTGTGCTGTTTGCGCACCTCGCACGATGGCTAATATGCACTGTTGGAACATTATCGCCCATCCTGAGGTGTGAAACTTAGAATCGGTTGAAAAGTGCTCCCCAATTCCTAGCTATGTTTTAACCTCTTCAGGTTTGAGCACCATCTTCCTGTGATCTTCCTCCAAGGTTGCAAGCACCCTTTACCTTATCAATCAGATAGTCTTTGTCTCTGCTATATGGCAGCGGAGGGCAAATACAGCTACGTGGGTCATACTCTAAGGCAACTTCTAGGCAATAGTGATGGCCAAAGAGCCATGCCGCGCCTCAGTTATTCCCAGCCAACCCTGACTCAAGGTCAAGACAAGACAGACCAGCAATGCAATGGGGAAAAGACAGCCTGCTGTTAAGGGGGAGGGGGATCTACCTGAGTCAGCTGCAGAAGACAGGCAGTTAAGGGGGGGTGTGGTGTTATGTTATACTTGGTATTTATCATTAAAAACCGCCGAAGGCAAGCCCGTCTGCGCCCGTCCGCGACCCGACCGCGACCAGCGCCAGGAACCCTGGACCTCCGCCCCGTCAACGCTACGACCCAGCAGCACTCCACGCACTCAACCCAGGCCGCAACAACAACTGCAAGCTAGCATCACCAGCCGACTCCCACGGACCCTTCAGCTGTCACCGCTGCCGGCACACCTGCAGCACCGCCAAGAACACGGATCCAGCACAACCCGCCCACAAGAACACAACGAACAGAAGACCCTGCAATGCATCCTCCTCAACGTCCGATCCCTCCACAAACACGCCACAGAAATCTGGGACCTCCTCGACAGCACCACCCCGGACGTAGCGTTCTTCACCGAAACCTGGACCAACACCACCTCGGGACCGGCCATCGCCATCCCCCAAGGATACAAGATCTCCAGGAAGGACCGCCCCACCCGCCCAGGAGGAGGAATCGCCATCGTCCACAAATCCAGCCTCCGCCTGAGCACACTCCCTGACGAGCCCACAGAACTGATGGAACACCTTCACTTCAAGATACTGGCCAGCCCCACCGCCACCCTCCGAGGAACCCTCATCTACCGACCCCCTGGACCCCGCGGACCCTTCGCCAACTCCATCACGGACATTATCTCCCCGCAGGCCATCGCATCCACCAACTACACCCTGCTGGGAGACCTCAACTTCCACCTCGACAACCAACTGGACCCCAACACCACATCCCTCCTGGACAACCTCCACAACATTGGACTGCGCCAGATCGTGACCGAGCCCACGCACTCAGCAGGACACACCCTCGACCCCCTCTTCACTACAGGAAACTCCATCACCTTCAGCCACACCACCGAACTCCCATGGACCGACCATCGTTGCGTCCACTTCACCTTCAGAACACCCACCATCCACAGACACCAGCACCTGCTTCCACGAAGAAACTGGACCAAAATCACTGACGACCAGCTCACCTCCTCACTCAACAACTCCACCCCAACCATCGCGGAAAACGACGACCCCAACACCGCAGCCCGAACCCTGCATAGATGGATCTCGGACAGCACCAACACCATAGCCCCCCTCAAGAAAAACAACAATACCCGCGCCAAGAAAGCCAGATGGTTTACCACCGAACTTCGAGAGTCCAGAAGCACATGCCGCCGCCTCGAAAAGGCCTGGAGGAACACCAAATCCACAGAAGCCCACGACAACTTCAGAGCCGCCACCAACGCCCACCATCAACTCATCAGAGAAACGAGGAAAACGCGATTGAAGACAGAATCTCCACCCACGCGCACAACAGCAAGGAACTCTTCAGCATCATCAAGGAGTTCGCCCAACCCACTAGCGAGTCTACCGACATCCCTCTCTCACAAGACCTCTGCGACAAACTCAGCACCTTTTTCCACCACAAAATCAAGAGCATCTACGACAACTTCGACGAAGACAACCAACACACTGAACCCTCACCAACCACCCCCGACACCCAGAAACCAGCGATTGACGACTGGACAGCCCTCACCACCGAAGACACACTGAAGACAATGAAGTCAATCCACTCGGGCCCCCACGGACCCCTGCCCCCACCACATCTTCAACAGAGCCGCCGACACCATCGCACCCATGCTCCGCCACACCATCAACCGCTCCCTGGCGACCGCCTCGTTCCCCGATGACTGGAAACACGCCGAGGTCAACCCCCTCCTAAAGAAACCCTCAGCGGACCCCACCGACCTCAAAAACTACAGACCCATCTCCCTGCTCCCGTTCCCAGCGAAAATCATCGAGAAAGCCATCAACAGCCAACTCGCCACATTCATTGAAGAACACAACATCCTCGACTCCTCCCAATCCGGCTTCAGAAAAAACCACAGTACGGAAACCGCCCTCCTCGCCGCAACAGACGACATCCGCACCCTACTGGACAAAGGAGAAACAGTAGCCCTCATCCTCCTCGACCTATCAGCGGCGTTCGACACAGTCTCCCACCGCACCCCTAATACGCAGACTCTACGACGCAGGAATCCAGGACAAGGCCCTCGACTGGATCCGCTCCTTCCTCTCCGGCAGGACGCAGCGGGTCAGACTCCCCCTTTCCTCTCGGACCCCACACCTACCACCTGCGGAGTCCCCCAGGGCTCCTCCCTCAGCCCGACGCTCTTCAACGTCTACATGGCTCCACTCGCCCCCATCGTCAGAACCTACGGACTCAACATCGTGTCATACGCAGACGACACCCAGCTCATCCTCTCCCTATCCAACGAGCCCAACACCGCCAGACGCAACTTTCGAGAAGGCATGGAAGCCGTCGCCAAATGGATGAAAAACAGCTGCCTACAACTAAACACCAACAAAACAGAAGTACTCATCATGGGCCCAAACCCCGATGCCTGGAGCGACACCTGGTGGCCCCCGCCCTCGGAAACCCGCCAACCCCCACGGACCACGCACGCAACCTGGGAATCATCCTGGACTCCGAGCTCAAAATGGACCGCCAGATCAACTCTGTCTCGTCTTCCTGCTTCCACACCCTCCGCCTCCTTCGTAAGACCTTCAAATGGATCCCCCTCGAACACCGAAAGACCGTCACTCACGCCCTGGTCACCAGCAGACTCGACTACGGCAACGCACTCTACGCCGGAATAAACAAAAACCTCACCCGCAAGCTACAGAACATCCAGAACGCCGCCGCAAGACTGGTCCTCAACCTGCCAAAACACTGCCACATCTCCCAGCACCTGCGCACACTCCACTGGCTCCCTGTCGAGGCGAGAATCACCTTCAAAATGCTCACCCACGCACACAAGGCCCTCCACAGCACCGGACCAGCATACCTGAACAGCCGACTCAAATTCCACGCACCCCAAAGGACCCTACGATCAGCCCAGCTCTCCTACGCCGTGGTCCCCCGCACCAGAAAGACCAGATCGGGAGGCCGCTCCTTCTCCTTCCTCGCGGCCAAAGCATGGAACGCCCTTCCGCTCCACCTCAGACAGACAACATCGCTCCCCATTTTCGCAAGAAACCTCAAAACCTGGCTCTTCGACAGACCCCCTCCTTGATGGATGGAACCTGCACCCACCCCTAGCGCCTTGAGACCCTTACGGGTGAGTAGTCGCGCTTTAACAAACTCCTGATTGATTGATTGATTGATTGATTGATGGTTGTAGGCATTGTACTTTGTATAGTACGGTATATAATGTAGAGCACTCTATTGGAGCTTGTATTATATGTTATGCAGTAGTTCGAATGTGGGTGACAGTGGATTGGAATTCCAAAGTCAGTTGGTGCTGATTCTCTGGGCCCTCTGATCCTGTATGCTGTTCTTCCTTACTTCAATAAACCTACAAAGAAACTTCGTTGGTTGTTGGCTTCAATCTCTACAAAAATGGCGACAAGCATGGGATAAGGATCCAGCAAGACTCGTGTTAAGGAATTTTCCGCTTTCTCCTTCACTTTATTCAAAAAGGTACTGTTTCTTTATTTGTCCTATCCGAGGGCTTAGGGATCTATATTTTGTTTACCCACTCAATCAACTCGTTCATGAGTCAGCGCTGTCTGTTTAGACATTTTATAAACGTTTCCAGCATGTACTTACTTTGTACTGTTTGAAGATTAGGCCTGGAACGCTGTTACTGCCCGTCTTCGCATGAGCAGCAGGTCCTCGAGCCCTGCAAGCGCTGTTTTCTGGAAGCGCGAGTCATGTTTTTCTTGAGCGCTGTGTTCCGTCTCACTCCGACGGCAACTGCAACTCCACTGCATCCTGATCATGACGTTTCGCACAATCGTTTTGCATGGTCTTCTTTTCCATTCGGGCCTGCAGTATCCTGCAGAGCTGGTGTATTTAGTCATTTCCAACGTGGTGTGATTCTCCTGACTTCGCGCATGAGGGTGAGGATTCCTAGCTGACGGCTGGCGTCTAGTGCACTAACTTCAGAATTCACATATGTGCACGAGGATTTCCGGCTGATTTCTAGCATTTAATGCGCTTATTACTTTTGGCACAAGTAATGCGGATTCATAATATTCGGTGATCCGCACACCTTATTCTCTATATGGTGCTAAACCAGCTTCCATCTATGTGTTAACACGGTGATTGGCACACCTTACAACAGTTACTAAGCCTACAAAGCCACCAAATTCACAAAGTACTCTCTATTTCAACAACTAAATCCACATATTTTATCTCTATGGGAGATGGATTTAATTGGAATACTTAGTAATATTGGTCATATTTTTTTCTCTCTCTGCTCCACTAAAGAACATAAAGTAGTGAACATTCAAGTGATTTCTACAACATGGAAGAGGAAATTTACCAAGATTTATTGTACAGTACAAGTTCAAATTTTCTTACTGTTTTCCTTTTTTTTTGTTTCTTTTCCTTCTCTTTCTCTTTTCTGGCTGTTCTGGTTACCATGCAAACTGTAACACCTCCTAATCATTTTTTACAGGAACCTGGCGAACCTCCTTTAAAGTGGCGGTTATGGTTTAGATCGTTCAATGCTTATTTGGGGGCAATTGACGGTTTGAAATTTAAAGCGGATAGGAAACGCAGTCTACTTTACTACTACTTAGGGATTGAAGGTCAAAATGTATTTGATTACTTACCGGAATATACTGGCCTAGACAGTGAGGATCTGGATGAATATCAATTAGCTGTAAAACAATTGAGTACATATTTTGAGGGAAAAGTTAACCTGGTAGTTTTTCACTAGTGTTCAGGGTCCTAATGAATCTATTGACACTTATGTCACTGCTTCGAAGGTACTGGCCAGTTATTGTGATTTTGAGAGTTTTACCTCTCAGTTAATCAGGGACCAAATAGTTTGCAGATGTCATTCGAAGAAGATTCAGCAAAAGTTATTATCGTGCAAGAATAAAAAATTAGCTAGCATTCGCGCCAAGAATTTTCAATTCTATTAAGGACACGGAGGCGAGGATTATGCTTCTCTTTCTATTTTATTGCCACTCACAGCAGCCAATCAAAACGTTTTTGTATGCCAATAAAACTACATATCCCATGATGCTTGGGTATACATCACTTCCTGTATGACCCTATAAGAGCCACCATGTCCATTATCTGAGCCTCTTTCTTTGCTCGAACATTTTAATCCAATAACAAAATTTCAAGTCCAAATGAACAAACATCCTCCAACGTGGAAGAAACCAGAACCACACTGGAACGTAAACGCCTTCTTGACCATAAGTTCTGTCACTCCATCTTCTTGTCAGGACCTGGAAGGAAGGAGATACAAGAAACCCCGTAACTTCTGCTTGAACAGAAAATCAAGAATATACGGGTGGGTAAACATTACAAACATTGTAATATACAGGGTGGGATAATCCTCGCCTCCGTGTCCTTAATAGAATTGAAAATTCTTGGCGCGAATGCTAGCTAATTTTTTATTCTATTACAGGACCGGAGGCTTCGGATTATGCTAGTTTAACGCTTATCAAATACAACTGAAGCTATCACCCACCGGTTTATAATAAAACTGTTTAAATGTAGACTCAAAAGAGCAGTCAGCAGATCGCATGATATCTTGAATAGTAGAACCCAACATGAAAGCCTTAGAGGCTATGACACCACGCACAGAATGCGTCCCATACACCTGGATATCAATACCCGCTTGTTACATCCCTGATTTTAGCCATCAGGCTATAGTAGCCACAGACACAGGATTATATGGATTCTGAAGTGCAATGAACAATTGTGCCACACCATCAGAACGTGAGGACCTTGTACATTCCTCATAGGCCTTAGACATTGAACTACACAGAGCTTTGTATTACCAGGAAAAGCATGATAATCAACCTTTCTCGACAAAGTTTCAGTCCTGGTTGTGATGTTAAAGGATAAACTCCTTCTGGAGTAAATATTTACCTGTAAAATCCAGGGCATGCACACCGGCATAACGCTGACAGGCCAATAAGCGTAATAACATAGCTAGCTTGAATGACAGTTGTTTCCTACTGAACATATTATTATGTGACCATTTGTAAAATAAGGAAAGGACTAGATACACCCCAAGGGAGGAATACTTAGGTGTAGGAGGATTTGCTACCCAAATACCTTTTAATAACTTACAGATTACCTGATGCCTACCAACAGGTTTGCCCTCTATGTGAGAATGATTCGCCGAAATGGCAAAACGGAAGATGTTAACCGAACAGTACGCCAGAACCTTCTGACGCCTTTTTCAGATAAAAAATTCCCAACATGGGGTAGTTCAGCCCCCACGGAATCCACGTGTTGCTCCATGCACCGAAGACTCCAGCCTATCCAGTCGGAAGAATAAGGTTTCCTGGTGGAAGGAGCCCAGGCCTGGTTGATGAAGCTATCGCCTCCTCCGAAAATCCTGGCATTTTCCATCTGTGCTTGGAAGCCTTCAGGCCATCAGGGACAACTGTCCCGATAACACCATCGGGTGCATTTCTCCATGAGAGCCCCGGAGCATCGTCGAGGACCAAGGAGTCATTCTGGGGAAGTCGCAGCTCATCTCCAACAATATTAGGAACCAGAACTGCGACTTCCATAGAGGGTTATTAGAACCACTTCCGCCAGGTGACGAGATACTTATGTTGTTACCCTGGGAATCAATTTTAAGGGAGAAAAGTCATGATTCAGGCCCGTGGACCAATTCCTGAGAAAAACATCTGTTGCGATTGCGACGGATCCGTCCTCCAGCTGAAGAACCTTTGCAAATGTCGCTTCAGACTAGACAAAAAGAGGTGGATCTCGCAGCTGCCCCATATCGCTTGCAACCAACTGACCATCTGGGGCTGGAGTTACCAGTTACTATAGTCCTTGAGATACCGGGAGTTCCAGTCCGCTACTATATGTGACTGCCCCGGAATATATTCGGCTATGACCGATATCCGACGACTCAGGCGGTAGTGCCAGAAGTCCTTCGCTATCTCGTCCGGCATTGAGGACTTGTGCAGCCCAACTTGTTGGTGTACCTTACTGCTGAGATATTGTCCATCCAAAAGAGGATGCTGCACGAGAGTTGTTTAGCTGACAATGTCTGGATCACCAACGATCCGGCTAATAGTTCTAGACAATTAAGGTGGGGATCAAGGTCGCGCAGGGACATTTGTCCTCCTGTAGAGATATCTCCGCAACGTCTTGGAAGATCAGAACTAAGTTCGTGAAAGGGAGGCCCTTCTGAAGATGATGCATCTTTAATCTCTGAAGGGCTCGATAATGAAGGATTCCCGGAAAAATTGCTTGTATGGAAGATGCCAGAAGACCAATGACCCTGTCAATCAGTTGTAAAGGGACCGTCATCTTGGACAACAGAGTGGACAACTCCTTCTTGATGTTTCTCAATTCGAAGCGGGGAAGAAGTTATGACGAAGCCCAGAAAAAACCCATCAAGAATGAGCTAGCGCTGATTTGGGTTCGTTGATCACAAGCCCCAAGTTGTACAGAGTAGTTATGGTTGTGTGTAAGTGCAGAGCAACTTGTGCTGGGGACTGCGCTATGATGAGTATATCATCCAGATAAAGTATCATACGAATACCCCATTCTCGTAAATGTGCTATCACCGGTTACATGACCTAGGTGAAACACCATGGCGTTGAGGAAAGGCTGGAAGGAAGGGTCAGGTATTCGACCCCCGGTTCCGCCATGGAAACTGCGGGAGACGGTGATGAAGAGGAAAAATTAGGAATTGACAATATGCGTCCTTCAGGTCCAACCGGACCATCCAGTCCCCTGCAACAGGAGATTTGTTAAAGATGGATGCCTTCCATCGTAAAGTGTTTATATGTTAGGAATTGATTGAACTCAAGGTGAAAAAAACCCCGAATCATCTGTAGGAGCCAGGCACCTAGTGATATTAGAGACCAACTGTGATAGAAAAAACTGGGTTGTGAATGTGTCCACAAACTTGGAGACATCTTAGACAACGCATTCTCCGAAGAGGTTGTCATCTGCTAAGGGAGGCCCAGTTCCGCTGATGCTAATTCTGTGAGGATGAAATCTATCCTCATGAGGAGCGATTAGCGCCGCTCCGTAGATAGAGCGCATTAACTTCCCCTAACCAGCATATGACGCGCTGGGGCCACCCTGTGAATACGTCGGAGTCCACTGAAGTTCCGGAGTCCTGCGCCTCTAAAGCTATTTGTAAAACTTTGGCCAGGGGACCTGCCACGTCCAGGAGTTTGTCCTGGGAGCCTTGGCGTGGATATTCGGGGTGCCTGGATATGGGGTCTGGGGCACTCTGAGCGTAGACTGTTAAGCCCCGTTAATACCAGCTTTGCGTAAGTTGTCGTGCAGATAAGCCGCAACTTTGGAGCGGTTGCTCAATCCGAAGACCTGGGACGAACTAAGTGTTAGAGAGAGGTCATTCTCCTCGTTCGTAGACTTCTTTGACTGTTTCTTAGATTGACAGTCCCTATGCTATCCGTGTCCATATTCGTGTTTACAGAAGTAGTAAAATCGCGACGTTTGCAATCGCTCGAATTGTTTAGTCATTGGTTTCAACGCAGCAGCCAGTGCTAGCTGCACAGTCCAAGAACTGCCTTGTCAATGGCCTGACTTACAGACTCTTGGACAGCAGCGTCCAGAGCCCCCACAATAATGTCCTCTAAGGAAGGGGTTCCACTTCCTCTTCATATAAGTGATCATCATCCTCATATCTGACCCAATACCCCATGATGGGAGAGAATATATGTGTAAAATTGAGGACAGGGTAGAGGAGTAAGGGGGAGCCAACCCGCAGCACAAGAACCAAATAAAGTACCTAGCTCCTCAGCAATGCTGTATAAGGATTCTTGCAGCCCACAGGGCGTAGGGAGAGCCAAAAGAATAAGAGATATAAGGAGTTTGTGCACACTCCCAGGCCAGAATACTATTGCAGCCACATCAGGCGTAAACAGGATCTCGTGGATGAGAAACTCCGGGCTAAATGAGCCTCTGATTAAATTAAGGGACGAACACGGCCTGCATAGCCCAAAAGCCTACCAAAAAGTAGCCCAATTGGGCTACGCACGTCGTATCGAGTGAAAAGCTCTCAACGAACGCACCGGCTAATTAGGGAGGCCTGCAGCGTTAAATTTCATCAGCTGTTGACACTGCCGGGGGCAGCGCGGTACAAAATCTCCACGGGAATGATTCCCAATGCCTGATCGGGCCACAAACATGCAAGCATTGTAATCGCTCCCAGCGGGAGTCCGTCAGCGCGCTCAGAATGCTAATACATTAGCGCGATACACACGCATCTTGGAAAACATTACAATGCCCGAGCGGGCAGCCAGCGTGGAATCGCCTATACACTCCCAGCGGGAGTCCTTCAGCACGCCCGGAGGGCTTTAATGCCTTAGCGCGATACACGCGCACAGCGAAAACACCATAGAATGCCCGAGCGGGCCACCAGCATGAGAAACAGCGAATGCGCTCCCAGCGGGAGTCTGTCAGCGCGCCCGGAGGCTTGACTGCATTAGCGCGATACACGCGCACAGTGAAAAAACACTAAAGAAATGCCCGAGCGGGCCGCCAGCATGAAAACAGCATATGCGCCCCCAGCGGGAGTCTGTCAGCGCGCCCGGAGGGCTTGACTGCATTAGCGCAATACACGCGCACCATCAAGAAACACTCTATAATGCCCGACCGGGCCGCCAGCATGCAACAGTATATGCGCTCCCAGCGGGAGTGTATCAGCGCGCCCGAGGGCCTAAATCATTAGTGTTAGCGATACACTCGCAAATTAAAACAGCAAAGCGGAGGAATGAAGACCGTTTATTTAATTCATCGTAATGCAGCGCGTGCTGTAATTAATAATAAAACATCACATTTCAATAATATAGGTATAAAAGATCTTGAGCACTTAACTTCCTGCGTGAGCAGCAAAGAAAGAGGCTCAGATAATGGACATGGTGGCTCTTATAGGGTCATACAGGAAGTGATGTATACACAAGCATCATGGGATATGTAGTTTTATTGGCATACAAAAACGTTTTTATTGGCTGCTGTGAGTGGCAATAAAATAGAAAGAGAAGCATAATCCGAAGCCTCCGGTCCTGTAATAGAATCCTCCTTTGGATGAAACCATCGATATAGCATTGAGCGTTCAGAGTTAGATTCCAAACAGTTAGAAACTGACACTCCTGTTACAGGTGTAGGAAGTGTAAATTCATCTAGTAACAGTTCACATGCTTCTAATGCCAGTGATGTAAAGTCAAAGAAAGGAAAAGATTTAGCGGATATTAATGCTAGAGGTGGAAAGAATGTAGCATCTGGACGCACTTACCCCGGTTTGCAATGTGTTAGATGTGGTTCTACATCACATGTGTCGAACTACAAAAATTGTCCAGCTGCTGCACAAGAATGTTGGAGATGTAGGAAACTGGGTCACTTTGGAAAGGTGTGTTAATGGTGGCAGGCGTATTCCCATCAGGAGTATTCAGGAGCATGTGACTTCGGAAGGACGAGGATATTGAGGAAAGGGTAGTGGAATTGGCGCTATCTCTGGAGTGTCTGGAAATCAACAAGGTGCGCATGGAAAAGAAATATGGAGATCCCTTAGTACACATAAAAATTGAGGGTCTGATATTCCTTTACTCATTGATTCAGGAGCCAGAATCACTATCATCTCGATGGATAGGTACAAACAATCATGGTTGCATAAAGTACTGCTGCCTCCTGATGTTATTACTACTGCGTTTGAAGGCAGTGGAATAGATTTGGGAGGATATTTTTGGGCAGATATTACTTTTGAAAACAAAACCATTCATGGCAAGGTGTATGTAGCTTACAAGGGTATTAATGTGTTGGGGTGGTGGCACCAGGCGGAATTTGGTATGATTATCAAACCGGGTCAGAAGAATCCTGTTTCCTTGGTAAATTTTGTGTCTGATTGCACTCAATGGAAAGAAAAGTTTGAGAATGTTTTTCATGACAAAGTCCGTAAAATCAAAGATTTTTCACGTCATTAAAGTTAACCCTTTCTATGCTCATGACGGAGCGGTTCCGTCATGAGCCACGGTGGGCGTGTGCTCATGACGGAACCGCTCCGTCATGGCACCTACCCATGGGGGAAGCGCTGGCGCTCCCCCCATGGCCAGCCCATCGAGCCCCCACAAAGGGGGATGGCAGTGGAAGAGTTTCCGCTGCCTCCCCGACTCCCCCCGGGCAATCCCATGACGTCAGCGCACGCCGACGTCATCAGGAAGCCCAGGACGCGCTGGAAGCCATTTGCTTCCAGGCGTCCGACGGAGGAGATAGGTGTTCCTCATCCGGGGGGGGGGTTCATTAGCCATCGAGGCATCAGGGGAGAGGAAAGAGTTTTTCCTCTCCTCTGATGTCTCTTTGAAAGGCATTTGTGCTGCACGATCACGCACACCGGCGCGATCGTGCAGCATAAATGCCCCCACTAGGCACCAGGGATATCTTTTTTCTGCATGGAAGCGACCCCTTGGGCAACGGTCGCTTCCAAGGGGGCATTTACATTTTGGTTGTTTTTCTCCCCCCCCCCGCTCCCCCCCGGAGGCAGATCAGCCCGTTATTTTGGCCTTTCTGCCCCCAGGGGGGGCTGAAAACCCCACTAGGCACCAGGGATTTTGTAAGAAGTTGTATAGAAGCGACCCCTTGGGCAAGGGTCTCTTCCAAAGGGGGTAATAAGTATTGAATGTTTTTTCTGCCCTCCCCCGGGGGCAGATCAGCACGTCTTGTGGCCTTTGAAACCCCCCTAGGTACCAGGGATAATGTATTTATTGTATGGAAGCGACCCCTTGGGCAAGGGTCGCTTCCAAGGGGGAACAAATTTGCTCAATGTTTTTTCAGATCGGGCCAATTGTTGGCCGGGGGGGGTCAGAAAACCCCACTAGGCACCAGGGATTTTGTTTGATGTTGTATGGAAGCGACCCCTTGGGCAAAAGTCGCTTCCAAAGGGGGTAAAAAAAATGGATGTTTTTTCTGTCCCCCATGGGGGCAGATCGGCCCATTATTTGGGCCTTTCTGCCCCCAGACGGGAGGGGGGCAGAAAACCCTACTAGGCACCAGGGATCTATTTCTTTTGCAAGGGGACAAATTTCTGCCTGCTGTTTTCTGCCCCACCTGGGGACAGATCGGCCTGGCAGAAAACCCCACCAGATCCTTTGGGCAAGATCACCCCCCATTTTTATTGGCTCTATTTGAAGGCCCATCTGGCTGATTGACCATTTAAGTAGTGACATAGCATGTTATAATGTTAATTGCTTTATTTCTTCTGAATTGCAATTGTAACGTTTTATTTTTCCTTTTTATTCTAGTTCAAGGCTTTTGCTCTTTAGACTGATGTTCCAGGTTGCGGTTTCGTTACTGGTGGTTCTGCAGTTTGTGTAATTGCATGTGTTTGGTAAGAGACTTTTTTGTGCTATTTAAAATGAGTTTCATTTCCCTGCATGAATGTGTTTTTTGCAAATGGTGTAATAATAGCAGTATGTTTGGCTTCTGTTTTTTGAGTGTCAAAATCATTTTGCATTTGTGCTCGATGTGTATTTTGTTGTCTTGTGAGTAATTGGTTTTGTTTTTTCTTTCTAGTGGGATATCGTTGGTTTTTGCTGTGTCACTACAGAGTAGGTGCTGGTGAATGTAGCTATCTTTGGCAAGTGAGTTATATTGTTTTTGAGTATATAGATCTTTGTGCTAAAGCCACACTTTATTACTTATTTTGCACAGTGTTGGTTATAGTTTACTTGTTTGTGAAGTCTCCTTTCTTAGTAAGGATTATGGCTAGCCGCAAGATTAATGCTCAGCAGGTTGTTGGTATGCTTTTTGAGTCTTCCTCTGACCATGGTTTAGAGACTGATTCTGCATCTGAGGCAGAGGAGGGAGTGAAAGATTCAGGCAGTGAGTTTTCTGTCCATGAGGAATCATCAGATGATGAAGCTACTCTCAGTGCGGATGTAGCTACTCTTAGTGCGGATGAAGTGCCTGTTTTAGAGGAGGACATTGATGTGCCGATAGTGCAGCAAGAGGCATCTGGGCTGCAGCCTGGGGCTGTAAGGCTTCCCATTGGAAGTGCTGACCTCTGGGTTGCCCCAGGCATGGTGCAGCTGGCACTGCCAGACTTTACTGGTGTTCCAGGGTGTAGAGTGGATACTGAAAGCTGTTTGCCGATAAATTGTTTTCAGTTGTTTATGGATGATGTATTTTTGGCAGAGATTGTTGAGCAGACTAATTTATATGCTGAACAGTATTTGAGAGACAACAGTGCCAGCCTTAGGCCCCACTCCAGAGCTACCCGCTGGACTCCCACACATCTGGATGAGTTGAAGAAGTTCTTGGGGTTAACTTTTTTGATGGGCTTGCTAAGGAAGCAATCAATGTCCTCATATTGGTCTACTAGTCCCTTGATGGCAACTGCTATATTTCCGGCAGTCATGAGTCGTGATAGGTATTTGCTTCTGCTTCGGATGCTGCATTTTGTCGATAATGGGATAGTGAACTGCCTGGTTTGTATTGTTTTATATTTTTTGTTCAGTTTCAAGGTTAGCATTTGTGCAATGTATTTAGTTTCAGATTTTGTGTTAGTAGATTTGTATCTATTTACAATTTGTTTGTGTTTTCTTTTTTGTATAAAAAAAACCCAAAATGTGATGGTGGTGTGTGTAGGCTGGCGCTTGGCTGGTGGTGTGCGTGGACTGGCGCTTGGCTGGCGGTGTGTGTGGACTGGCACTTGGCTGGCGGTGTGCGTGGACTGGCGCTTGGCTAGCGGTGTGCGTGGACTGGCTCTCGGCTGGTGGTGTGAATGGACTGGCATTTGGCTGCCAGTGTGTGTAAACTGGCGCTTGGCTGGCGGTGTGTGAGTAGTGCCTTGCTGCTGGTCACTACACACACTGGTAGCCAAACGCCAGTCCAAGCAATCCGTCAGCTGGTGTGGTTGCTGTGTCAGGCATGTGGGCGTGTGAAAGTGATGGGCCCTTGAATGGCGCTGGCTGCTGATGTGAGTGTTGTAATGTGATGGGCCCGCGGCTGGTGGTGTGAATGGTTTTGTATGTGTCACACGCATGAAAGGTGTATGAATGGCCTGTAAAGAGGTTGGTGCCTTGTCGTGGCTTTACAGCTCACGAGCTGTGAGTCAATGGTTCAGTTTCTCTTCCTTTCAATTATTAACAGTGCATTTAATTTTTGTGAAATCTCTTGTTAATACAATTGTATATACTGAACCATCACTCACCCTCGTGCCACATCCAACCGGTATGTATGTGTGCTTGACGAATAGATGGTTGTGCAGTAATATTTGTCTTTTCTGTCTTTCTCAAGCAGGGTGTACCCTGTCCCTCTTTGTGAATGTTGTAATGTGTTGGTTTCGTGCCTGGTGGTGTGAATGGTCTTGTGTGTATCACGTACGAAAGGTGTGTGAATGGCCTGTAAAGCGGTTGGGGCCTTGACACGGCTTTAAAGCTCACGAGCTGTGAGTCACTGGTTCCGTTTTTTGTCCTTTCAATTATTGACAGTGCATTTCATTTTTGTGAAATCTCTTGTTAATACAATTGTATATACTGAACCATCACTCACTCTCGTGCCACATCCAACCGGTATGTATGTGTACTTGAGGAATAGATGGTTGTGCAGTAATATTTGTCTTTTTTATCTCTCTGCCAAGGTGTACATTCCATCCAAGAAAAACCTACCAACTGTAGATATTGTCGTAAACTAAACACCCATGGGAGTACATGGTGATGTCTCTCTTGTGGATCCCAACAAGTTATCTTACCCACAATGTCCTGCAAACATCAAAATGTGACTGTCACATTTTCCTTGCATTATTGTGCCAAAATTTTCACACTTCAGAAAGAAACAACAAATTTCCTATCACCCAGCATTTCCCCAAGTCTCCCGATAGAAATGGTACCTCACTTGTGTGGATGGGCCAAGTACCTGCGGCAGGGAAGGGCCCAAAACGTATTGTGGAGACATCAAAATTACCTATTTTGAAAGGACCTGGTTTTTCAAGGGGGGGAGTCACCTGAGTTTTTGGTCCCGGGCTTGGCGACCATCTTGGGAAGCCTACCAAACCCACACATTTCTGAAAACTAGACACCCTGGGGAGTCCAATGAGGTATGGCTTGCTTGGATCCCCCAACATTTCCCTACCCAGAATCCCCTACAAACCTCAAATTTTGTTGAAAAAATCAAATTTTTCTCAAAGTTCTGTGTGGAAAAGTTGTAGGATCACCGGGCTGACACAAATTTCCTCCCACCCAGCATTCACCCAGGTCTCTCGATCAAAATGGTACCTCACTTGTGTGGGTAGGTATTGTGGCTGCAACAGGCAATGCCCCAAATTATACTGTGGAGACTTCAAAATTACCTATCACAAAACTATCTGCAGTGAGGTATCATTTTACTCTGGAGACTGAGGGGAACGCTGTGGGATAGGACATTTGTGCCAGCACGGTGATTCCACGCAAAAAAATGTGTAAAATGTTTTTTTCAGCTAATTTTGAGGTTTGCAGGGTATTCTGGGTAGGAAAACGTTGGGGATCCACGCAAGCCATACCTCGCTGGACTCCCCCGGGTGTCTAGTTTTCAGAAATGTGTGGGTTTGGTAGGTTTCCCAAGATGGCCGCCGAGGCCAGGGCCAAAAACCCAGGTGACCCCCCTTGCAAAACCAGGTTGTTTTGTGATAGGTAATTTTGATGTCTCCTCAATACGCTTTGGGCCCTTGCCTGTCGCAGGTACTTGACCCACCCACGCAAGTGAGATACCATTTTTCTGAGAAGACTTTGGGGAATGCGGGGTGGGTGGAATTTTGTGGATCCACACAGATTCCAGAACTGTCCACCACAGAAATGTGAGGAAAATGTACTTTTTTTTCAAAGTTTGAGGTTTGCAAGGGATTCTGGGTAACAGAACCTGGTGAGAGCCAGACAAGTCACCCCATCCTGGATTCCCCTGGGTGTCTAGTTTTCAAAAATGTGTAGGTTTGCTAGGTTTCCATAGGTGCCGGCAGAGCTAGGGTTCAAAATCTACAGCTAGGCACTTTGCAAAAAAAGGGTCAGTTTTCACTGTGAAAATGTGGTGTGTCCACGTTGCGTTTTGGGCCGTTTCCCGTCGCGCACTTGGCCTACCCACAGAAGTGAGGTACCATTTTTCTTGGAAGACTTTGGGGAATGCAGGGTGGGTGAAATTTTGTGGATCCATGCAGATTCCAGAACTTTCCACCACAGAAATGTGAGGAAAATGTGTTTTTTTTTTACAAAGTTTGAGGTTTGCAAGGGATTCTGGGTAACAGAACCTGGTGAGAGCCAGACAAGTCACCTCATCCCGGATTCCGCTGGATGTCTAGTTTTCAAAAATGTATAGGTTTTGTAGGTTTCCCTAGATGCCGGCAGAGCTAGGGTTCAAAATCTACAGCTAGGCACTTTGCAAAAAAAGGGTCAGTTTTCACTGTGAGAATGTGTGTTGTCCACGTTGCGTTTGGGCCGTTTCCTGTCGCGGGCAGTAGGCCTACCCACACTAGTGAGGTACCATTTTTCTCGGAAGACTTTGGGGAATGCGGGGTGGGTGGAATTTTGTGGATCCACGCAGATTCCAGAACTTTCCACCACAGAAATGAGACGAAATTGTGTTTTTTTGACAAGGTTTGAGGTTTGCAAGGGATTCTGGGTAACAGAACCTGGTGAGAGCCAGACAAGTCACCCCATCTTGGATTCCCCTGGGTGTCTAGTTTTAAAAAATGTATAGGTTTCCCTAGGTGCCGGCAGAGCTAGGGTTCAAAATCTACAGCTAGGCAACTTGCAAATAAAGGGTCAGTTTTCACTGTGAAAATGTGGTGTGTCCACGTTGCATTTTGGGCCGTTTCCTGTCACGGGCACTACACCTACACACACAAGTGAGGTACCATTTGTATCGGGAGACTTAGGGGAACACAGAATTGTAGAGCAACTGTTATTACCTATTGACTTTCAATGCATTTCTGCCTTCCAAATGTAAGACAATCTGTAAAAAAAGAAGTCACTTTGAAAAATGTCCTTTAATTCACATGCTAGTATGGGTACCCATAATTTCGGAGATGTGCAAATAACTACTGTTTCTAAACTCTATATTTTGTTCCCATTTCAGAGATACATAGGTGTCTTTCATACCGATTTTCCCTGTTTATATTTTCCCAAATGAATTGCTATATACCCAGTACACAATAAAAAACCATTGCAAGACGCTGCTCAGTTATTGGCTAAGGGTGCCTCGGGTTCTTGGTGAACCTAGAAGTCCTATATATCCCCACAACCAGAAGGGTTCTGCGGATGTAACGGTATATTGCTTTCAAACATCTGTCATGCTTAGAAGAAGTTACAGGTGAAAACGTTGGCACAAATGGCTGTTTTTTTTAACTCATTTTCAATTTTTCCTATTGTCAACTGTTAGTTTCTATACGAAAACCTTGAAGGATCTACACAAATGACCCTTTCCTGAATTCAAAATTGTGTCTACATTTCAGAAATGTATAGCTTTCCAGGATCCATCATTGCTTTCATACCCTTTTTTACCATTAACTGGAAGGAGGTTGAAAGCACAAAAAATAGCAAAAATAGGCTATGTCCCAGTAAAATGCCAAAACTGTGTAAAAAATGTTGGTTTTCTGACAAAAGTCTGCTTGTCCCTGAAAGCTGGGAAGATGGTGATTTCAGCACCACAACCCCTTTGTTGATACCATTTGCAGGGAAAAAAACCAGACGCTTTCATCTGTAGCCCTTTTTTCCCAAAAAACCCAAAATTTAGCTTTATTTTGGCTAATTTCTGGGTCCCCTCCAGGGGAATCAACAAACGCTGAGTACCTTTAAAATCCCCATGATGTTGGACGAAAAGGACGCAAATTTGGCGTGGATACCTTATGTGGTCAAAAAGTTACAGGGGCCTAAGTGCGAACTACCCCAAATAGCCAAAAAAAGGCTTAGCACGGGGGGGAAAGGCCTAGCAGTGAAAGGGTTAAAGAGGGTGTGTCTCCTGTGAAACACAAATTAGAAACGTTCTACACAGCATAAGGAGTGAACTTACGTCACCGTTAAAGAAAATGCAAAGTGATGGTATTATTCAAAAAGTGGATGCTACTTTGTGGTTATCTCCCATTGTTTTAGCTAAGAAGAAATCTGGTGAACTACGCTTATGTGTGGACTCAAGGTCTCTCAACAAAGCTATTTGGATAGAGAACTATCCTTTACCGCACATTGATGATCTCATTACAGCTGTGGGCCAGTCCAAGTGGTTTTCAAAATTTGATTTGCGTTCAGCGTATCATCAGGTAGTTTTGGATGAGCAATCTCGTCATCTAACAGCTTTTGTCATGCCTGATGGCACGTTTCAATTTTGTCGCATGCCATTTGGACTGGCCTCGGCTGCTTCTGTGTTTCAAAAAATTATGACAAAGATGTTTCAAAATGTTCCTAATGTGGTGGTGTTCCAGGATGATATTTTAGTTCATACCGACACAGAGGACAAACACAATGAGGTGGTGGAACAAGTATTGTTAACACTGCAAAAAAATGGAGTAACGATAAGAGAGGACAAATGTATTTTTGCAGTGAACAAAATTGAGTATCTAGGCCACATTCTTTCTATGGATGGTGTCAAACCTAAACCCAGTATTGTAGAAGGTAGAAGCTCCACATCCAGTTGACAAAGATCAGTTACGATCCATTCCTGGTCTATGCGAGGTTTATGGTAAATTTATAAAGAATTTTGCTAGTCTCACTGAGTGTTTCAGGAATTTACTAAAAAAGGGAGCAGATTTCATTTGGACAGCTACTTGTCAAGAATACTTTCTACTCATCAAAGAGTGCATTTTAGCTGCCCCAGTTCTTCAGGCATATGTGGAGGGTCGTGATACCTATATAACGGTGGATGCCAGTTTGTATGGAATGGGTGCGGTGTTATCTCAGGTGATTGGAGACAAGGAGGTTACTGTGGGGTTTGCTTCAAGGAGAATGAAGGACGTGAAACTGAGGTATTCGGTAATTGAAAAGGAAATGCTTGCTTGTGTGTGGGGAGTTGAAAAGTTTAAATCTTATGTGTGGGGAAGGAAGTTTTGGTTGAGGACGGACCATAAACCTTTAGTTGATATTCTTTCCGATACCAAGATAAAGAAGGCTACTGCTAGACTGGCAAGGTTGGCAACCAAATTGTTAGAATTGAATTTTCAGAACATCATATTGCTGGTGGCAAGAATGCCAAAGCAGATTTTTTATCTAGACTTCCTGTTGAGGATGGTAATTTGAATTCAGAAGAGCAAGAAGACATTGAAGAATGTATAATTGCAAATGTGGATGAAACTGTGATTTGTCCTAACATGGAAGTGTGGCAAGATGTTTTGGCAAGTGATCCTGTTTTGAAACAAGTCATGGAATTTGTGGTTGCTGGTTGGCCTTAAGAGAAATCATTAGGGGTTGACCTACAACCTTATTGCAAGATCGCTGATTAACTTTCTATTGACAACAAGTTACTGGTTAGGGGAGGAAAGCTAGTTCCCCCAAGCCATTTTAAACAAAGAATAATGGAAACTGCCCATGCTGGTCATCTAGGAATGACTGCAACTAAACGCAGAATTAGGAATGACTTTTGGTGGCCCAGTATGGATCGCGATGTGGAGACAGTGGTTAGGGACTGTATACAATGTTCTTATAGTGATAAACCCTTGTCAACATCTACATCTGTGCCGAATCCGGTTCTTTGTCCTGACAGGGTTTGGCAAAGGGTTGCTGTGGATTTTTTAGGTCCTTTTCATATCCTACCTAATTGCATGAAATATTTTGTGGTATTCATAGATCATTTGTGCAGATGGGTGGAAGTGAGAGGGATTTCAGAACCCAACACCAAATCTGTTATTCGTTTTATACAAGACGTTTTCAGTAGAGAAGGAGTACCTGAGGAGTTATTGACAGATAATGGTGTGCAATTTACGTCTTCCAGCGTGCAAGAGTTTTTAACAAAGGTAGGAGTGAAGCATCGATGTACTCCACTTTATCATCCACATGCTAACGGAAAGGTTGAGAGATTTAACACTGTTGGTTGAATGTATACAGAGCACAGTAAAAGCAAGAGGTAACTGTGAGACAGCGGTAAGA
This sequence comes from Calotriton arnoldi, assembly GCA_963921515.1. Classification (NCBI taxonomy): domain Eukaryota; kingdom Metazoa; phylum Chordata; class Amphibia; order Caudata; family Salamandridae; genus Calotriton; species Calotriton arnoldi. Next base: position 248,226 of record CAWUFW010003603.1, on the reverse strand, counting down.
GATGTGGTTTGGGCATATATAACTACTCCACATTCTACGTCAGGTGCTGTACCATTCGGATTGATGAGAGGGAGAAAGGCTGTTTCTTCTATTAATCCATTTTGGAAGGTGAAAGCGTTTGGTGGTGATTGTAGTGTGTGGTATGAGTCCCGAAAAGCAGAGTGCTAGTGACTGCACTAATCTTGAAAGGTATGAAAAGAAAAGGAGTCTAAGAAAAAGGAAAGAAGTAAAGTTTTTGGTGGGTGAGTTTGTTCGGGTCAAAGATCCCTTGTTATTGCAAAAAGGGAAGTTAAATTTAGAGAACCCAGTTGTATCATCGGCATTAAGGGTCATGCAGTGAAACTAAGTAATGGACAGTGGTGTAATGTGTCTCGATTAGCTAAAATCAGGCAGCGCAATACTGTTTCAATTACACAAAAAGTGAGGTCTGGTGCTCAAGTGGTACGGAGAAGTTCTAGAACAAGGAAAATTCCCAAGAAGTTCTATGATTGATGTTTTTTTTTTGCAGTATGTGTTTATTGTTCTTCAAAATGTGGTTTTTCAGTATAATTTTTTTTGTAACAAAAAGGGTGTTTGTGTTTTTTCAAAAGAGGGGAGATATGTGGTGTTATGTTAAACTTGGTATTTATCATTAGAAACTTGTTGTAGGCATTGTACTTTGTATAGTAGGGTATAGCATGTAGACAGGGCCGTTTCTAGGTGTTTTGCCACCCTAGGCGAGAACTGAAAAATGCCGCCCCCTCCCTTTTACTACCATCACTCTCTCCCCCTGTCATCCAGGCTAGAAGAATTAATGCATTAGATATAAAAGAACTTGTATTCAACATTAAACAATAAAACACATCAAACATTACATAACTAAATAAGCACTGTTCATGATCTTTTATTTCGTTTTTAAATTTCTCTCTTCTAACTTCAATGGTGTTTTGGGTTCTTTCTCTTAATCCAATGGTACCTTCCTTGTCTTTAGTTTAGCAAAGTCTTTAAGAAGATCTCTAATGTCAAGCTGGTAAGCCATGTCTTTTTCTACTAAAATTGTGGCTAGTCCCATGAGTCTCTCTTGGCTCATGGAACTGCGCAGATATGTTTTTATTAATTTGAGTTTTGAGAAACTCCTCTCCGCACTTGCCACTGATATTGGTAAAGTCAAAAGGATACGAAGAGCTACGAACAAATTAGGAAAACCATTTTCTAACTTGTTTTGGCACAAATAGTTCAGCACATATTCGGGTTTCGCATTTTTTTGTATTCGATGACTTATTCCTGAAAGTTCAGAGCAGAGAGCTGCTGCGTTAATGTCCTTTAGAAAAGATGGGGTTTCTCCAGGTCTACGCCAGGTTAGAGCTGTTTCCAATTTGATACACAAATCCATGAGTTGTTTGGAAGTTTTCATCTTGAGGTCACTTATATTGTATAGAAAACCAAATAATCTTGCAATTTTATTCAACTGTGTGAATCGTTCTTTTACAGAACTAATTGCCGGCTCGTGTCCAATATTGCAAAATAGTAATTTACTCTGAACTTCTCTTTGGGGTCAGCGATGGGTTCATCTCTGATTCGTAAGCGAACAATTTCCTTTTCCTCCTTCTTATCTCTGGCTGAAAAATTGGCTCAATATGGATTTCTTCAGCTAGCTCTCGAGCATCAACCAAAACTCTCTCAAATTCCATGTCACTCCTCATGTTTTTTAAATACTCCTCTGTATTTTTAAGCTCATTTACTGTTTTCTCAAGAGTAAAGTGCTTCTCTTGCAGCAGTTTACTGGTCAAATTGATTTGAAATAATATACTGTGCCATGTTACAACTGCCACAACAAACATAAATGAAGATATGCTGTTTAGAAGACCTTCAGCTTCAACCTTAGTCATGGTACCAGAAGAGCCTTTGAGAGTTGAATCTTCAGTAATTTCAAACAACGCATCATACACATGCGGTAACTGGTACCTGATGAGTTAAGGCATCGATCCTGCTTGACCACCGAGTATCACTCAGAGGTTTTATAGCCAAAGATGGTATATGACGTTTCAGTATATCCCATCGACGTGGAGACGCAGCAAAGAATACATACAATCATTGTATAACATCAAAAAAGCCTGTTGCTTCAGTGCAACATGAAGCAGCGTCATTTACCACTAGGTTCAGGGTGTGGGAACTGCAGGGGACATAGAAGGCACACGGGTTAATATCCAGAGTTTTCTTCTGCAGACCTATTTCCTTGCCCTTCGTATTGCTCCCGTTATCATAACCCTGACCTCGTAGGTCTTCAATTGACAATGACAAGCTTTTGAGCTGATTGCTCAGAACATGACTCATCGATTCACCTGTGGTTTGGGTTAGTGGTACAAATCCCAAAAAGTGTTCCTTTATTTGCACGAGGCTGCTTTCTTGGAATTCTTCATCAGAAGACTGAAATGACTCTGTTCCTGAAGATTGCACGATGTCCACAAATCTTATGATCATGGTCATTTGTTCCGTGCGGCTGATATCTGGGGTGCAATCAAGAATGATTGAAAAATACTTTGCCTTTTTAACCAATGAAATGATTTTCTCTTTGATACCGTTTGATAGCACTTGGATCAGTTTGTTTTGAATAATGTTGCCTAAATAGTGAGCATGTCTTCTACCCTTATTTTGTATTCTCCTGAGATGTTCATTCATAATAGGATCAAACATGGCGAGCAATTCCACAATTTTAAGAAAATTGCCATTGTCATGAGCATGAAGTTTATCACTGCTGCCACGGAAGGCCAAATTTTGTGCACCTAGATCTCTTACAAGAGATATTACACGCTCTAAGATCTGATGCCAGTACTTTTCTTCTTCTTTAAGCTTTTTTGTATTAACACTATCTATAGTTGCGTCTTGTTTTAGACTTGTGTACAGGCCCTTCCAGTTATGGAAGTTGGTAATATGTTCAACACTCTTTTCGTGTGAAGACGGAATCGCTGATATGTTATGCCAATCGTTGCATCCATTCTGAGTGAGACTTGTACTTGAACTTGAATTTCCGCCAAATACGTTGCAGCAAAAACAGAAAACTTTATTGGTTGATACAGAATACTGGAGGTATTCACGGTAAACTTCTTCTCCATTTGGAAGTTTTCTTTTATAATGTGCAGCTGAAAACTTCCTTTTTTTCTCATCTAAAGGAAATTTTTTGCTCACTTGTTTTGGCCCATTTTCAACCAAAAGAGTTCTTAATTTGTCTCCACTTATTGGTAAGTCTTCCCAGGAAGCAGGATCTGAATAATCTATTTTTACGCTTTCTTCAGTTACTTTCGGGCGTTTACTTTGATCACCATCTTCATTTTCAAGGTTATCCTTTGCAGTATCCACTACAACGTGTTCTTCTTGCTCTCGGCTGTTAACTTCTATGTCCTTGTCTGGTAGGCCTATATCGTCATCTTTTTCTGAGGTTGAAGTTGATGCCCAAGCAATTTCAAGAGAACTCTTTGGAGGGCGTAGAAATTTTTCAATAGACCCGTTCAATTTGGATAGTTCTATTTCTCTATCCCCTTTTCTTTTTCTGTACTGAGCACCTGAGATTGTTTTTCCTGTCTGCCATTTTTGATCCTTTCTACCTGAAAAAATATAGGGCAATAATAATTCTGAATATTGTATATAATAATTCTGTATATTGCATTAGAAAATTGTAACAACATTATTACCGAAAAATTTAAGAAGCCAGTAACATTAATGGAAACGATTTTCGTAAATCTATTTTAAGATCCATTTAATGATTTCAACTCATTTCAAATATTATATCAAATAGTAAGATGATATTTTTGCGTATACGTCAGATTTAAAGAAAACAACAGCTAATTTGTTTGAGAAAAGACAGTAGTTTTTTTCTCGCTAAACAAAGATTTATTTCATCCAAATTCCTACTCCATATTCTGAAGTAGTATGAATAAATGCGGGAAATATACACTGCTATCCAACAGATTTGCGGTCTACGCTACTAAATATCAGAGCGTTGGAGCGGAGCTCGGAGCAGGAGCGCGGAGCAGTGGAGCAACAGATTTTTACCCGGAGCACGGAAATCCTATTAAAACTTTTTAATCGGAGCCCGGAGCAGAGCAAGGAGCGGAGCTGGAGCAAGTATTTTGATGTGGAGCGGAGCAAGTCAAAAAAATGTTGCTCCGAACGACCTCTGCTAAATATTCTTACACTTTACACTTTACAGACAAAGACACAGTCATACATATGTCTGCTATGAACACAATGTGCTTTTGCAAGTCGGGGTTTCCCCGTTTTACATCTTGCTACACAGAATTTTTCAAATCGGCTTACTGTTCACAAATTAATTATTTTTCGCCGTTTGTTTTCTCCCGGCCATCACAAAATCTAAATTATTAAGCCGGTGCCATTTTGTTTCTCGCGGCCCTCACACTTATTCCCAATTATATAGGTAGGTTGGTAGGAAATAATATAACATTAATAGTAAAACTTATCTCTTTTATATGACACATGAATTGCACTTACCTTTTAGATATGTTGAAAGAGAGGTACAACAAAACCTAGCTCTAGCACAACGCGACCATGCCTCAGGCATGGTCGTTGTGCGGCTCGATCCCGGGACTCCTGGCGCTATCTCTTGCGGCGGCTCTCGACCCGTCGATGCTTTGTCCTAGAGGCGCCTCTTCCTGTGTGATGATCCAGTGGAAGGCGGCGATTCGCGAGCGTTGTATGATGTCGTCACAGAGGTCCGATCGGGTCGAGAGCGAAATCGGAAGTCGGCATCCAAAGTCGAAGTCGAAAGTCCATTTCAGAAGTCCTGTTCGCCCGAAGTCCTCCCCGTCGGCGAGACTCGCATATTTAATAGGGGCGCGCACGGCCCCGTCCCGTGGCGCCGAACGTGACGTCGAATTGTAGAAGGCGCTACCCAATGCGCTTTCGAGGTCGAAGGCCATTCACTTCAAGGGGATTCCCAAACTCATGTTTGTTTACGTTTCGTACTCAGTAGCGGCTCTTTACTTTCTTACTTTTGAGGTAGGTAGAGGCAATGTTTACATTAGTCAAAGTAAACACTTATTAAGTAATTGTTCCGTATGCTTCTGAAAACAATTCGATGTTTTAATTTTTCCTCTATTTCATTTTTTTTCTCCTAATTTGCTCAATTTTTTTGCTGTTTGATTTCAAATAAAAAATATTTTCCACCTTTTGCCGCCCTAGGCAGCCGCCTAGTCTTGCCTAATGGTAGAAACGGCCCTGCATGTAGAGCACTCTATTGGAGCTTGTATTATATGTTATGCAGTAGTTGGAATGTGGGTGACAGTGCATTGGAATACCAAAGTCAGTTGGTGCTGATTGAATTGAATTGAATTAAAAACTTATATAGCGCAAAACTGCCACCCTATGGGTATCCTGGCGCTTAGATTGAAAATAGCCACTGTAACAGCAGAACCAATTGTCAGTGGGGGGATCTAGTGTTCACCCCTTGGAAATAGCCAAGTTTTCAGACTCTTCCTAAAACAGGTCAGAGAACTGGCCTGTCTAAGGTTCTGAGGCAGCTCGTTCCATAGGCGCGCGGCGGCCACACCAAAAGCTCTGCCCCCCCATCCTGGATCGCTTAAATCTGGTGGTTGTTATCAGATTTGCACTCGAAGAGCGAAGCTGCCTCCTGGGATTATACTAGGTGAACATCTCCTGCAGGGGAACTGGACCCAGGTCATGTACTGCTCTGTGTACAATACAGAGGGATTTAAAGCAAATTCTTTCCTTAATAGGCAGCCAATGCAGGTCTCCCAAGGCCAATGCCGTGGAAGACCTACGCTGTCTATTTAGCACCAGCTTAGCTGCCATGGACTGGACTCTCTGCAACCCCTGCAGAATATATTGCGGTGCTCCCAAATACAGGGAGTTGCAGTAGTCCAATCTGCTCAAAATTATGCTCCTCACTACAAGAGATCGAGTATCTTTTGGTAGTAGCGGAAGAACCTTCCGTAACATGCGTAGCAGGGAGAGACAGACACTAGCAGTTTTGTTAGCCTGTGATTCCATTTGGAGGTTATCATCCATCATGACCCCCAAATTACGCACCATTTTAACAGGAGTCAAGGGTTCATCCTCGGGGGTAAGCTTGAACTCCACCGGTAGATGTCGGGACAATCTGGTAGCAGGACAATACACCACCTCTGTTTTCCCCCCATTAAACTGTAAGGAATTTTTCCTGAGCCAACTAGCAGTCTGGCGCATACACTCCTGGAAGGTATCCATAGATACCGCTTGTTTCCCCTCCAGGGAAAACACCAGTTGGGTATCATCTGCATAGTTGACCAGGTCAATTCCATAAGATTTAATAATGGGGAATAGAGGGCGTAAATAGATATTGAAAAGAACAGGGCTGATCGCCGAGCCCTGCGGCTCCCCGTGGTATACTAGGGACTTGCCAGAGGTGAACGGTGTCATAGACACAGCCTGTTGTCTTCCTGACAGATAAGATTGTAACCACTGCAAGGCCCGTCCTTTAACCCCTACACTTTTCAATCTTTCCACTAGCACTGTGTGGCTCACCGTATCGAATGCGGCTGACATGTCCAATAGCACTAGGACAGAGGAATTCCCATTGTCAGCACGCATTTGTAGATTATCCATTACGGTTGCCAAGGCGGTCTCAGTGCCGTGTCCTGGGCGGAAACCAAATTGGTCCCTATCCAGCAAGAAATTATCCTCAAGATAGCATGATAGAATTTTGCTAACTGCCTTTTCTAAAATTTTGATCGGATATGGCAGGAGGGAGATTGGTCTAAAATTTGCTGGAATTGTAGGGTCCAAAGATGGTTTTTTGAGCAAGGGGGTCACCACTGCCTGCTTCCATAACTCTGGTACCTCTCCTTCCTCCAAAGACTGGCAGCAAATCTGTCGTAGCCAAGGGAGGGTTTCTTGCCCAAATATTTTCCAGATTTTATGTGGAAGGGGGTCTAAGGGGGATCCCGAGGACACACTTTGGGCAAGATGATTAAAAGAGTCCTCCGTAGGGACTTGAAAGTATTCCAGGGAGGTGTCTACCTGGGTTTCTGCGTCTAACTTCCAGGGTGAATCATCCTGACCACTGGTGTCAGTGGGGTGAAGATCTCCAACGATTTTAATTATTTTTTCTTCAAAATAAAAGGCAATCTCGTCGCAGAGTTTCTGCGATGCGACCACCTTATTGCTCGTGCAAGCTGGGCTAGAGAGATCCCTAAAAATATTAAAGAGTGCTTTTGTGCTATTTGGTGCCTGCAGAATAGATTTAGCATAAAAATCTGCTTTGGCCCTGGCGATGGACTCCTTGTATTGGGACTGTACTAATTTCAAATCTTTCTTATCTGACTCTAAATAGGCCCTCCTCCATTTTCTCTCAGCCTTTTTACATGCTACTCGTAGCTGTTTCAACTCATCATTATACCAGGGGGCAGATGTTTTTTTCCTGTTTTTGAGTCGTTTTACTGGAACTATTGAATCAAGGGTTCCAGCTATGTAATTGCAGTAAGTTTGATCATTTTCGCCTACAGAGACAGAAGAAGCAAAAAGATTCTGATTCGGAAAGGTCGGGTATGTCCTATTTTTCACTAACTTAGCCCATTCTCTTCCCTTTCGATAAATCACCGGCCGATTATTATTATCCTCTAAACTAGGTGTTGTGATACAAAAGGGGATTAGAGAATGGTCGGTCCAGCTTTGAGGCAGTATATCAACCACCTCAGTCTCGGCCTGGTTTGCAAACAAAAGATCTAAAACATGCCCTCCTAGATGAGTCGGTTGTTGTACCAGTTGGTGTAAGTTAAGATTCTCACATGTGTGCCTTAGGTCTCTCAAATGATTATCTAGGCTGCCGTTATCCCATAAGTTAAAATTCCCTAGTAGAATCATTCTAGAATGGGTTAGACTCAGATCAGTGATGGTATTAAATAGTGCTTGAAATTGGGTATCAGAACCCGGGGGTCTATAACAGACCACCCCAGTAAGTAGCCTACCTTTAGCCTCTTGAAGTGAGAAGCCCAACAGTTCAATCCCTATAACATCATCTACCTGTAGAGGTGCAAAGTTCCACTTTTCCTTAAAAATCACCCCAACCCCCCCTCCTCTTCCAACAGCCCTCGGTTTATGGAATATTTTGTATCCATCTGGGCAGGCGAAGCCCATTTGTGCTGAAGAGTCAGTGCTAGTCCAAGTCTCTGTTAGAAAGAGAACGTCCAGATCCATGTCCTCTAACATGTTGGATACCTCTTGGTAGTGTTTCATCAGGGATCTACAATTGATCAGCCCGCAGTTTAGAATGTTTTTATCATAGACCGTAACAACAGAAGGTTGACGGTTACCCCCTCATCCCTCTTACCCATATTAAGTAGCTGTTCCCTGGAGTATTTTATTCTGCCCAGATTTTGGCTACAACGGACAGCGTGGCTGGCGCTGGGCGCGCCCGGAGCACAGATGGGCGCAGACGGGCTTGCCTCTGGCGCGCCATCGGCACAGCCGCTGCGCGCTTGCATTGCCTGTTCTAAATAGGCAGGCGAGTGCTGATGCCCAAACACCAGAGCGCGACCCCGGAAGTGCAGCAAACCACGAGTCCCTACACCCAAGATGGCGCTGAGAAAGAGCGGCGATTCTCGATTCCCGCCAAAGCAGCGAGATGTGGTAAGTCAATTTTATGTGCAGGTAAGCGGAGCGAATACAAATTTTAAAAGGTTGGGAAGAAGTTGTTAAAAATCAAATTTAGCATTTTGGCGACACAGCAGCTCCTAATATCACAAAGTAACAGAATAAAAGGTAAAAAGCTGGCAGTATTACCTGATCCTCTGGGCCCTCTGATCCTGTATGCTGTTCTTGCTTACTTCAATAAACCTGCAAAGAAACTTCGTTGGCTGGGTCTATCTGAGTCATCTGCAGAAGACAGGCAGTTAAGGGGGGGTCTATCTGAGTCATCTGCAGAAGACAGGCAGTTAAGGGGGCCTATCTGAGTCATCTGCGGAAGACATGCAGCTAAGGGGGGTCTATCTGAGTCCGCTGCAGAGGACAGGCAGTAAAGGGGGGGTCTATCTGAGTCAGCTGCAGAAGACAGGCAGTTAAGGGGGTCTATCTGAGTCAGCTGCAGAAGACAGGCTCTTAGGGGGGATGAAATCAAGATAAGCGCTCCTCCCTCAGTTGAATCACAGGAAACGTAGATGTACAAAAAGGTGATGTTTATTTTCAGTAGTACAGCAGAGGACCCCAGCCACAGCTGTCATCCTGAACACACTCTGTCAAACGCTCCACGCAGGGAGCTCAACGTAGAATGTTCCCCACTGTGGCATTCTAAAGACTGTCACAGAGGTACAAACTATAACAATAGCAGGGGAGGGGGTGAGTGACATGAACAAGGTTCCCCTACAGCGGAGGATACCACACATCCCCCTCCTTTACACATTTAAAAGAACACAGCGCAAATGGGGGGAAGGAAAATGATGACTCAACCTATTTGTCAACATAGTGTTCCAAATACTTCGGGCGAGAAACCTTCCTGCAACTTGCCCTGGGAAAGGAGTTAGCCTGTCTTGAACACCCCTGCTCTTGCGACCTGGCCCTACTCTGGATTCTGCTCTCATTTTCCAAAGTGTTGTTGGTGTCCATTGTAGGAGCAGTGTACTTCACCACTCTCCCCAGGTTCCAAATCTTCCCTTCTTGAGTTTTTACGGCTTTCTTGAACAACTTTACAATTTTGGTGGGTTCAGTAAACTCGGACCAATTCGCTCTGCCAGTGGGTGCTTTAATTTTGATCAGATCCCCCACCCGGAATCCCATGTATTTGACTGCATGAAGTCTATCAAACCTAGTTTTCCTATCAGTCATGGCCTTGCGTTCTCTGTCCCGCCACTGTGACTCTTTAGAGTGACCTGTCCAACCTTTGTACCACTTCATCCACCCTGGTACTAACCTTGAGTTGGGTTTTCTAGCTTTGAGTAATTCAAAGGGTGTCATGCCAGTGGTTTGATGAGGGGTCAGTCTGTAGGCTTCTAGACGTTTCAAAACCTCGTCCTTCCAGCACAACCCACTTGCCCTCGCTAGTTGGATACCCTCCTTATTGTCTTGTTGAACCGTTCGACCATCCCATTCGTCTCTGGGTGATAAAGTGCACATCGCTTGTGTACTATCCCATTGCACTCTAAGAACTCTCTCATTTCTTTTGAGCAGAGTTGCACCCCATTGTCCGTCAATAACCTACTTGGCAAACCTTCCCTGATAAATACTTCTAGCAGGAAGTCTATGACAGCCCTTGTAGTGATTTCAGGCACAAATTTTACTTCAGGCCACCTGGAGTAAAGATCTATGAGTACCAATATTTAAGGTGTGCGATGTTCCCCTGTCAAGGGACCCACGATGTCAAAAGCCACATCCGCCCACAGACCCACAGGAAGAGGCCTACAGTGCATGGAAGGTGTGTGCTGTTTTAGAACCTTGTCGCTGGTGGAGCATGGTACACAGTCTCTTATTTTCCTCTCGATTTCAAGATCCATGCTGGGCCACCAATAGTCTAGCCGCAATCTCTGTTTGGTTTTGGTAACTCCCAAGTGCCCCTCATGAGCCAAGTTGACCAAACTCTCTCTCAAAGTCTCAGGAGGGACCAACCTCATACCCCTGAAAAGACAATTGTCGGCAATGGATAGTTCGTCTCTGACCATCCAGAACGGTCTAAGTGTCTCTTCCCGCTTGTCTTGGTCCATCCAAACACCCTTAGTCTTCCCACACACCCTCTACAGGAGCACGTCAGCTCTCAAGGGTTCCTTCCAGCGTTCTTCTTCTATGGCTCCTTGGGTGATGACGCACACGTTCTCTGCCTGCATCCCTTTGTCTGCCTCATCTTCCTCCTCCACGTTGACTGCTTCATCACGTTCTTCTCTCACCAGGTGAGAGAGGCAGTCAGCTGCAAAGTTCCTCACCCCAGGTACATATTCGACCTCAAACGTGTACTCTTGGAGACTCACAACCCACCGTCTGATTCTGTATGAGATGGAGTCTAGCCCCTTCTTAGTGAAGACTTCGAGCAGGGGCTTATGGTCGGTCCTCAGGTTGAACTTCAATCCCCACACAAAGTCACTGAATTTGTTGACGGCCCAATGTGCCGCTAAAGCTTCTTTCTCGATCACCGAGTAGTTGAACTCCGCCTTGCGTAGCGAGCGTGATGCAAATGCTATTGTTTCCTCTCCACCTTCTCCTACTTGCATCAGAACTGCTCCTAATCCTTTGGAGCTGGCATCGGTGGTCAACATGGTCTTCCTGCCAGGTACAAAGGATTTGAGGTTAGGGGCTTCAGCCAATGCCTTCTTTGTGTCTTCGAACTCCTTCTGGTATGCCTCACTCCAGTCGAATGTTACCCCTTTCCTTAGTAGGTTACGGATGGTATATGTGCGTCTGGCAAAGTTCTGAACAAATTTGCTGTAAAATTCCACCATTCCCATGAAGGATTTGATTTCATCTTTGCTTTTGGGTGGTGTAAAGTTAATAATTGTGTTTTGCAGATCTGCCTTAGGGCTAATGCCATCCGTTGTCACCTTGTGCCCCAGGAACTCTATCTCAGCACACCCAATCTTGCACTTTTCTCTCTTCACCGTGAGTCATTGTTCTTTGAATCTCTTCAGCACCTGTCTGAGCCTGAGTTTGTGTTGTGTGTCATCCTCTCCGAAGATCAGGACATCATCCTGGTAGCACACAACCCCAGGTATGCCCTTTAGGAGGTTGCTCATCATCCTTTGAAAGACCGCGGCAGCGGACACCAGTCCAAACGGCATACGCTTGAATTTGTAGGCCCCCATGGGCGTGATGAACGCTGTGAGTTCTTGTGATTCAGGGTGGAGCCTGACTTGGTAGTAGGCAGAGGTTAGATCAAGTGTAGTGAACACCTTTGCCCCCGCTAACCTGCTCATCATTTGTGAAATGTTCGGCAGAGGGTACTTGTCAACTATAACTTCCCTGTTTAGTGCTCTTAGATCAATGCATAAACGCACTGCACCATCCCCCTTCCTGGCTGCAACAATGGGTGCCAACCACTCAGTGGCTTCTACTGGTTCGATCACCTCCAACCTGCACAACTTCTCCAACTCCTCTCTCACTGCTTCCTATATCGAAATGGGTAGGTTCCTAACCTTGGCTGAGACAGGCTTGGAGTTCTCTTTGAGTCTTATTCTGTGGGCATAGTGTTTGAGGCATCCTAACTTTTCGGTGAAAACATCCCTGAATTCTTCTTCTATCCCCTCCAGTGTTTTCCCCACCTCTTGTACCAATATTTGAGGGTTCTTGTTGGGATTGAGGTAGATGCCTAAATCTTTTTGTGCTTGCCAACCCAGTATGTTATCCCCCTTCTTGGACACATAAATCTTAGCGACCGCAAGCCTGTCTTTGTATCCTACAGTGCCCCAGAAGTAATCCTTCATCTGTATGGGTTGCCCACCGTAGCCTCCCAGTCTTACATCCATTCTCTGCAGGGTCAATTTACCCTTTGATACTTTCTCAAAATCTTCTGCAGATATGATTGTCAGTTTAGAACACGAATCAAACATCGCTTCAACTCTTGTCTCCTCTACTGCTATGAAATCCTTAGGATTGCTCACTGACTCACCCTGAACCTGTAACACAATTTCGTCACAGACACGGGTAGTGTCATCTCTGTTGTATTTCCTGTAATTAGCATTACTTCTGCAGCATTGTCTAAAGTGACCCTTTCTACCACACTTACTGCATGTAGCTTTTAGGGCAGGGCACTCCCTGTTATTCGCTAAATGTCCAGGTTTGCCATACCTGTAACAACTTCCTTTGAAACTCCAACTGCCCTTATTCTCTTTTTGTTCCTTTTAAGACCTTTGACTGCAAGCACGTTCTCACTCTCAGAGACTTCACTCACTTTGGCCTTCCCCTCGCAATCCTGTTTTACTTCACTCACACATTGCATCATGTGCTCTACTTGTTTCGCTACGATGAGCACCTCCCCAAAGGGCGGGTCATCTTTTAACCACAACTCTTCACGTATTCGTTCAATCTTACTCGTTAGAAGAAATTGATCACGTATCCGCTCCTCACAAGCTCCCCCAAACTTGCATGTAGCTGCCAACGTTCTCAACTCGGAGACAAATTCCTCTACTGTTTCACCCTCCTTCTGCCCTCTCTTTCCAAAATGGTATCGTTCCATAATTGTGCTAATTTTTGGCAAGAAGTGGATGTCTAGCTGAGTCAGCCACAGAAGACAGTCAGTTAAGGGGCGGTCTATTTGAGTCAGCCGCAGAAGACAGGCAGTTAAGGGGGGTCTATCTGAGTCAACTGCAGAAGACAGGCAGTTAAGGGGGTCTGTCTGAGTGAGCTGCAGAAGACAGGCTGTTAAGGGGGAGGTCTATCTGAGTCAGCTGCAGAAGACAGGCAGTTAAGGGGGCCTATCTGAGTCAGCTGCAGAAGACAGGCAGTTAAGGTGGGGGTCTATCTGAGTCAGCTGCCGAAGACAGGCAGTTAAGGGGGTTTATCTGAGTCAGCTGCAGAAGTCAGGCAGTCTTGAGTCTATTGTCAGTTTGCTGGAAGATACCAGGTTGCTCCACCAGTGGCAGCAGCATAACAGGGTCTCCCAGGCTTTGAAACAGGATCTCAAAAGATGCTGCCGTGGATGGAGCGCAATGCATGGGCGATTGTTACTGATAGAGGTATGGCTACACATGCATCTGTGTAGGCTCACACCAAGACTGCAAACTGAACACCAGAAGCTGCAGTCCTAATCCTAACCTGTTGTGGCCACCACACTCCCATTGACAGTCAGAAAGACTGACAAAGAGGGCTCCTATGTTTACTTATTTGTGCATGGACCTGCATTGCTAAATCATCATGCTTGACTATTTTCTGAGGCTGGAGGGATGAAGAAATTTCTACAAATTGAGGGCCTCATTTACGAGGCCCCTAGCAGCACTTTTGCATTGCCAGAGCATCACTTTTTTGACGCTCCAGTAGCACAATGTGCCGCAGCATATTTACAAGGCTACGCAAAGCTACTTTGTGTGGCTTTTTCATGGCCTTGTAAATATGTGCCCCTTTCACGCAGAACACTGCATGAAAGGGGCTTTCCATGGGTGTTGCTGTGTGGGTTCCCACCCAATACCAATGGAGTCTGAAGCATTCCCAGATTAACGAGGAATCGTAAACCTGGGTATGCATCAGATTCTAATGCCACCTCAGGGGTGGTGTTAGGGAGGCACAACAAGGAGAAATATCTTTATTTCTCCTTTTTTGCCCTCTTTCTATGTATGCTGCATTTTGCAACAGACATAGAAAGAGGAAAACACCTTTCATGATTGTTTTTGTGCAGGAAGGTGTGCCTTTCTGCACAAAAACAGTCACCCCCTACAACGCAGACACCGTGCACCATGGAACAAGGGTGCCTGCATTGGCGCATGGCAGCGCATTGTGCGCCACCACAGGGGAAAAGGACAGGAATGCTCTGTATCTCATAGATACGGTGCATTCCTTCCCTTTTCTCTTAACACAGGGCAGCGCAACAAGATTCCTTGCAACACTGCCCTGTGCCAAATCCCCGTAAATGAGGCCCTGAGTAAGCATCACAAGTGGTGTGTGCTACTTGGCAGGCATGTGCTTGCAGATACACATATCCTGCACATACTAGACAGTGCCAGACATGCCTTTAATTCCACCAGCCATTTCCCTGGTGTAGGAAGCTGGCTCTGAATATACTATACCAAAATGAGGTATAGTGTGCACAGTCCAGTGCAACCCCAATGGTAGGCAGAGGTAAAAAGTAGATAGCACCTTACTCTATTTGTGGTACTGTGGACGAGCAGTAAGGCTTTATCAGAGGGTAGTGTTAAGCATATGTTGTACACACTCAGACAGCAAAATATCTCATACACTCAAAGACTGAACTCAGACCAATTTGTTTGTATCAAAAATATGATTTAGTTATTTAATTTCTAGAACCAAGCCAAGCCTGGTGTAGGTAAGTGAAATAAATGCTTTGCAAAATCTTATGCAATGTTTTACAGTTGAATGCAGGTTCAAATGCAGTTGATTGAATTACAGGTAAGTCAATGTTTCAAAATTACTTTTCAGTTACTTTACAGATTACTTTGTACGTTACTTTTCAGATTACTTTTTAAGTAACTTTTTCTACTCAGTGTGATGTGCCTAGGTATCACACTGGGACATTTCCTAGAGAAAAGGTAAGTAAATAAGTTTTTGTACATTTGCAGTGTTTCAGTGTTTCATACAAACCAACTCCACACTTAGAACAATTTTCAAGGAAAAACAGTCAATGTATTCCTATGGAGAAAAATGAAGTTAACGGTTTGAAGGTAAGTACAAGTTTGTGGGAGTTAGTATTCTGAGGTTAGAACCATGGTTCCCCCAGGGTCAAGGATGCACTCCTGAAACACCCTCAGCAGCACTAGGGCGGCCGGGTGCAGAGTGCTGAGGCCCAATGTTATCCAATGGGGGTAGGGAGCCTCCGGTTGGTGGCTGCTCACGAGCAGGCCACAGGGTTGTGGGAGAAAAGCTCCTGGTGTTAGGTTCAGGGCAAAGGGAGATCCAAGTTAGCACCCAAAGTACACCCGCAGCGACGCAGGGGCGGCTGGGTGCAGGGTGCTGTTTTGGCATCGGGTGCCCTGTTGTTTTCAATGGGGATTCTCCGGTTGTAACAAAGACTGCATGCTCGGGGACGAAGATCTTCTGGAGGTGACCACCGGCTGGAGAGGTAAGTTGGAATGCCTGGGGATGCTGGGACACCGTCGGTTGGGCCACCCAAGGCCGTGGGACGTCGGGTGCAGGGGTGTCTTTAGGCGTCGGGTTTTCTTACCAGCTCCGGTCGCGGTCGTGGGGGTCTTCCAGAAAGAGACTGCAGGCGTCATTTGGAGAGTCGAGGCAGGTCAGAGATCACCAGATCTCAGGTCAGGCTCGCCGGGGAGACCTCCTCGTGGTGTTGGGCCACTCGTCTCGGGCCGTAGGCGTCGGGTGCAGAGTGGTGCAGACTCAGGGTTTTGGCTGGGGCCACAGTCTGTTGGTGAGCCAATCCGTTGCTCACGGGAGACAAAGTCTTGGGTTTGGAAGGCAGGGCAGGTCCTTCGGGTTCTTGAGGCTTCTGGCTGCAGGACACACTGGGATTTCGCTGTTACAGGTTCGAGGTGGGGGCAGGCTGGTAGGGTTGGGGCCAAGTCAGTGGGCGTCCTCCTCATCTTAGTTTCAGCACTGCTTCTTCGGTCCTTCTTCTTTTCTTCTTGGTCGTTCTTGTCTGAGGAGGCAAGGTTCAGGGGTGCCCCTAAATACTAGATTTAGGGGCGTTACAGGTAAGTAAAGGTTGGGACCAATGGGTCCCTTCCTTGGGGTGGGTACACCCCCTACTATGCCACCCTCCAGTGGGCGGGGGGCATATGCCTCTCTCTGGTTGTCTGGGTCCCCCAATCTGCAAGATGACGGGGACTGAGAGTTGTGCTTCACCTAGCCTCCCCCATCTGAGGGGTGGGGTTGGCAAAGGTGGGCACACCTCACTTGGTTTTCCAGCCGATTCTCCCGCCCAAAGTGGGGGTCAGAACCGGTCGGAGCCAGTTGCTGGAAGCAGCAAAGGGCTGGGGTAGCTCACAAAGGCAGCAAGCCTTTGAAGCTTTCCCTTCGTGGACCCTGCCCATCCTGGGGGAGGAGGCTTGGCACCTCGTCCCAGGATATGCATTGTTTCAGACTCCTGAGAGCAGCAGGCTCTCGACTCAGGGGTCCAGAAACATGTCTGGTGGTGGCAGCTGGCGAGCAGCCACTCAGCCAGGACACCAGTGTTAGGTCGTTTTTCAGGGGGCATCTCTAAGATGCCCTCTGTGTGCATTTTTCATTAAATCCCACACTGGCATCAGTGTGGGTTTAATGTGCTGAGAAGTTTGATACCAAACTTCCCAATTTTCAGTTAAGCCATTATGGTACTGTGGAGTTCGTAATGACAAACTCCCTGCACCATATTTTCTTAATGGCATCACTGCCTTTACAATGTTTAAGAATTGACTTAGACACTGTAGAGGTACAGGGCTCATGCACCTGTACCCTCACCACTGTTATAGTGCACCCAGCTAGAGGGGTGGCTGACCTATGCCAGGACAGTGGGTTGTAGGCATGGCACACAGAGATGTGTGCCATGTTGACTCTTCACTTAGTTCTGCACCGAAATGCAGCTTGCAATGGCAGTATGTGTGTGTAAAGGTACAGGGCCTCTAAGGGTGGCACAATAAGTGCTGCAGCCCTTAGAGGCCTTCCCTGGCCACAGTGCCCTTGGTACTATGGTACCATTTACAATGGACTGACCTGTGGCCAAAGAGTGCCGATTGGGTTTTGTTTTTAATGCAGTTTAGGGAAAGGACATAGGCTCTGGGTACCTGTTTGGCAGGAACCCAGGGCACACTCAGTCAATGTACATCAGCAGTTTGGCAAAAAGTGGGGGCAACCATGCAAAAAGAAGGCACTTTCTTACACCTGGTGGGCTGTCGCCCTTGGAGGCTGGGTTTGAAAGCCCAGGGCTTGTCCTGGTGCCTCTGTCACTTTCCCCAGCTCTCCGGGTTTAATTGAAGCAGGCAGGGGATGCTTCAAGTGAGAGTGGAAGAGAGGAAGGGAGGGGGGAAGGTGGAAAGAAAGTGATCAGAGAGGGAGAAGAGAGACAGAAGAGAAGGAGGAGAGAAGGAATGGATGGAAAGAGAACAATAGCGCAAGAAGACAAAGGCATCAGGGCTGGTTTGAGAACTCAGGCACTGAGACCAGGGACACCAGTCTCCACCTTCCAAGTTCAGAAGCTCAAACTAAAAGTCAGTCATGTTGTAATCTATATGGAAAAGTAAATGTCAGTTGCATTTATATGTTTGATTGATGTGCCTTGCTCAAGGATTGAGGGGAAGAAATTGAATCAAGTTTGGAAATGATCACGAATACCCATTTTATCTTTAAAGCGGTGGCCATCATCCTCAATGCATAGATGACATTTTAAGCTGCCTTTGAAAGGGTGACATTCAGATTATTAGGCAAAGAACAGTATTTCCAGTGGTCTGAATCAACTATTTAAATGTATATCACTAATTTGTTAAATCTATCCTTTGTAAAAACCTCCTGTATCATTTTCTTTATGTTTTCAATTTTCTCAAGTTTCGTTTATCAGTGTTCAGTGCCTCTCTTCCTCTATACTGACTCTGAACTTGTGTCCCTCTTATTAAGGTACTCTTATTATAATCCTTCTTAGGTCTCGTCATCCAAACAGCACAAGCTGTTTGGTTGCAAAACCAATTGTTGGGTTAGAAAAACCTACAGCCCACATATTGTTTGCTATTGGTTTTCGTTATATTCACTCTCATTTGCACGCTTCTTATTTGATGGTTTTCCTTCCTCTTCTTGTGTATTTGTCCTTCCTGTGGAGCATAGCCTCTTTACTGTCCTTTTGATTGGCTGACTTCGATCATTCTACTGCTCACATTCAGGGAATTACTTTTTTAGGTCGAGCCTCGAGTAGCGCGCAAGCACTGCTCTGGCGAGACTTTAAGTAAGGGGTTTCGAAAGCTGACCACACGCTCGTGCGTCGTGGCCTTTTTCGGGCGGTTACGCGCGCAGGGCCGACATCTGTTTCCCATTATCGTGCCCAGACGCGTGCACGATAATTGGAAACATATGCCGGCCGTGCGGGGAAAAGGCCATGACGCAAGAGCGTCTGGTCAGCTGAGCAGGCTGCCGCGCTCGATCGCCCCCGCTCCTCCATTGTTGTCCTTGTTATTTTCTACTTTCCATCAGCTCCCCGGCATCGCCTTCACGCGCACCGCTTCGGGCTCCCTCGTTGGCGGCGATAAAATGCCGCTTCGCTCATAGCTCCGAACCAGCACGCACCCTGCAGTTCCCCCGGGGCACAAGCAGGCATCCACTTCTGTCTTTCCATAGCAGACAGCATGCGCGTGTCCGTAGGGACTGTGGACAGTCCCACGCCATTTTGTTGCTATAGCAACGAAAATGCCGCTTCGCTGATAGCTCCGAACCAGCACGCACCCTGCAGTTCCCCCGGGGCACAAGCAGGCATCCACTTCTGTCTTTTTGCTGACCTACAGTTCCCCCGGGGCACAAGCAGGCATCCACTTCCGTCTTTTTGCTGCGATCAGCTTGTTTTACTTAAAATTTGCTTTTCCAGATGCTTCTATATTTCTCTTAGGTTTGAATTGTTTTATATTGTCATGATTCTAGGGCTCCCCCTGCTGACATTTCTCTGTATTTATGCAAGTTGTTCTGATTTTGTGATGCTCAGTGGCGGACGCGCTGGTGACACATTAGGCTGCATCATACTCTGTCCAGGAAGACTGCCTGCTTACTCCTGACAGGAACAAAGACGCATTCTTCACCAATGCCGATAATCAGGCCTTATAAAATTGTGCTGAATTTGGATCACGCACAGGCCGGCGACTTCGTTTCCCGGCATGCATAGCACCATGCCAACCTCGTGCACACCAACTGCTTACACATAACACACGTAGGCACCTGGGGCACTCCTGTGCACTCTCCGCGCCTGACAGGGCCTCCTTTTCATTGCCGACGTAGAGGCATGCCCACAACGTGTAAAACGTATGCACACCTGCAGCTTCATAGACGAGGGCACTCTGGACTACTGACAACATCCAGAGTGCGCATATGCATGTAGGTGGTACTACCAGGGCCCATGAAAAGACAAACGCCGGCCTTCTGTAAACACAGCAGCTGATATTGTCTCTGTTTTTAAAATAAAGACGTTTTCTGGCTTTAAAAATCGGGAGTCTCCCGCCAGACTCGGGTCTATTATCTATTGACATGTATGAGTGAGCCGGGATTCGCCCTACCACTTTCAAATGTCTCTAACCGCCACTGCGTGCGCAGCTTTTAATTAGATGAGAATACTCCGATTTACAAGATGGTTTTTCATTGCCATATTCTGCTAGATGTTGTGAATTTTTCTTATTGGTCAGTTAGCGTGGTGTGTGGCGCAATCTGGTAAAAAGTATTATACACCCCAAATGGTAAACTAAAAAGTCTAAATAATTTTAGAGCACTGGCCATCATTTTAAAGGTTTTATCTCAGTTAAGCGTTAATTCCAAAGTAATATATGTAATGAAAACCTTGAAACAGTTGGTCAAACAATATTGCACCAGGTTATTCTGTCTTTGGAGTATGTTGCTATAATTTATAATATGGCACCCGAAAATTAGTGGAGCGTTATCATAGTCAATAATGTATCAGAGAGGTATTAAAATGTAGCAAGCATTGCCATAGCCAATAGGTCTCGCCTTTGGGACCTTATAAGTATTTAGCCATGCAACACTTGATGTTGTTGCACCAAGGATATTGTGCTGGATAACTAATCACTTATAAGGTTCCAAAAGCGAGACCTATTGGCTATGCCAATGCTTGTTCCTTTTGCCTTTAGCATTTCAAGGGAGTGCATTTGTTTTTTTACTCTCTTCCTCTTTCATACTTATTTTGCAAACTCTTTTCCTCTGTCCATGTTCATTGTCACTGAAAAACTTCTTGTTTTCTTCCCACCTCCTCACATCTGTTTCAGTTTACTGTGCAGTTTTATGGGGACTGCTATATATACATGTAAAGCTTATTAAGCAAGCTTAATTTTACACCGTGCTTCTTATTTAGAAAGCAGCTTACAAACCAATTTTTCTCAACTTCGCTCTGCAAGTTCGATGTTTATTTTACACTTTCCAACTTCTCCATTTATTTCTCCTCACTTTGAACCATTTTCTTTTATCCCCAAAAGTGTCCTTGTTGCTCCCCCAGGCCGATCCACTTCTCATTCCCTGACTGTTTTTAAGTGTACTTGTGTGCATTTTATAGCTGTAACAAGGCAGCTCTGTTTTATTTTTATTTCATTTTATTTTCAACTTTTGTTAAGCATGAGCATGACCCGTGGGTATCAGTGTGCTGTACATGTAAGCAACACTCGTCATCGTATATTGGGGTTTACAGCAGTAGCAGCCAATTTTTGCTACGAGTGGCAGGGTGGGCAGGTGGGGGGAGGTGAGTGGGGGCATAGGGGTCGCGAAGAGAGGGGAGCAAAATAAAAAATAAAAATTCTTTTTTAAACTTACCTTGAGACTGCCACGTCCCCTTTCGCGCTCCTCTGCTACTTTTCTTCAGTCACAGGCTCCCAGCCTGCCCTGTGGCCAATCCTGAAGCTGCTCTCACATGAGAGCAGTTTCAGGATTGGCCTGAGCGCTCTTGATTAGTGCTCCAGGACAGACTGGGAGTCTGTGGGGTTGGAGAGAGCTTCACTGGGCATGAGTGTTTGGCCGGCCTGAGACGGCCAGCCAAACCGTCATGCGCAGTGAAGGGAGTGTACTACCACTCCCCTCTGTGCTGTCATCCCGCCAGGCCCCGCCCCCAAGACTTGTCAGGAAAGGAGAAATAAAACAAGTGTCATTTTATTTTTCCTTTCCTGCTGTTTTTGGGGGGGGGGGGGCAATGCTCTTCCGTCATAGCGGAGGAGCCACCGCTGGTTTGCAGAAAACATAGTCAATTAGAATGCATATTAATAAAATAAAAGAAGTGTAAGCTCTCCAGTGGTAATGGATTGCCTGGTGGGAGCGTTAGTCTCTAAGATATGAGGGTGTGAGAAGGAGAGTTGTATCCTCAACTCCTTGTTGGACTCATCTTTTCTTTGTGGTGTGAGATAAAAGATTTGAGAAGCATAGGCATTGTAACCTATTTGGCCTTATCAAACGTGTTCAGAGTGGTTCAGGAGGTGGTAGGTATTTTGCAAGAAGCAGTGCTTTGACTCTTTTCTTGAAGGAGGATTTGACACACAAGGACTTGCATCAATCTCAGCCCGTGTATTTGCGTTCAACAATGAATCATTATCGGCCTTCTAGACAGCTAAGACATTCTAATAAAGCCTTTCTGAAGATCCGACGTATTTGTACTGCTAGATTTGGCGGCAGAGCCGTTTCATATCTATCCCCATATCATTGAAACAACCTTCCTTTCCACATTCGTACATGTCCCAATTTTAGGAATTTTAAGAAGTTGCTTCAAACTTGGTTGTTCTAGACAATTCTCTTATGCCCGTATAGCACAGCGCCAAGATACTCCTACTGGAGGGAGTCGTGCACGATATCAAGTACTAAAGTAAAGTTTCTACGGGCTTTTCCTGAGAATGAGGTAGCCTGGGATTTTTCCTGTTTCACTCCAGGTAGCTCCAGTAGAATGGATGCAGAGCCGTTAAGCAGTGTTGTGCCTAGGATTTGGTGAGTTGTGGCCCAGGTATTTTGGAGTGCCAGTGTGTAAAACTTTGTGAGTGATGCACGCTGTTTTGAGTATGCATCGCGCTTCTATTAGGAGCCAGTTTAGCCTGATAAGTGTGGGAGTGAAGTGATTAAAATGCTTTGTTCCAGAGACGAGCCTGGCTGCTGCATTGAGAGTGGCCTTCATGGATGCCTGGGGAGTCTTTGAGGTGCCTGCGAGGATAGGATTCCCATAATCCAGTCTGGTTATGAGAAGTGCCTGCACAACGATTTTTAGATCATGTTCGGGAATGCAAGGCTTGATCTTTCTAGTCTTAGGTTGTGCATTGCGCTTTTAGCTGATGTGTTTATTTGTTCTGTCTTGTTGAGAGCCTCGTCTAGACTTATTCCTAGTGATTTGGTGTTGTCAATGATTTTGGGTGAGCAATTTCGAGTGTGGAGGTGTGCTATCCAGAATTGTATAGTGAAGGGTTGTCTTTGTGTATAAATTAGAAGAAACTAGGCTTTCTGAGGGATGAGCTTCAAATCGTTCTGGGCTAGCCATCCTTGTGCATTCTTTAGGGTATAGATCAGGTGACACACATCCTCGAGCAAGGATAGTTTGAGGTAGAGTTGCGTGTTGTCTGCATACAGGTGGTTTGCTAGGTTGACTTGCAGGAGGAGAGTGGTAAGGGGTTCGATGTATAGACTGAAAAGGGCAGGGGGTAGGATAGATGGTTGATGGGGGCTGAGTTAGATCTACCATTCTTCAATTTGATTAGTTGATAGCATTTGCTGAGGAACGAGGACAACCATTTTAGACCTGTGCCTCTGGCCCCCGTGCATGATTTCAGGGTATTTATCAGTGTGTCGAATGCTGATGACAGGTCAAGTCTGTTGAGGAGGCAAGAGTCACCTTTGTCCAGCATTCTGTAGATATACCTTTAAGGATGGTCATGAAGCCAGCTGTAGATTCCTGGTGCCTGAGCCTGGTTCTGGAGTGCTGCTTCCTTTAAGTGTGGGTCTCAGTGTGGCATTGCTCAGCACACATCTATTTCACTTCAGTGGGAAAGATTTTACTCAACGCCTAATTCCAAATCAATAGATACTCTTAATACACAGCCTCGTGGAACACAAACAAACCCTGGATTGATTTGATAATTTGCACATTCTCCTTGAAAATCTGTATGTCCACTTTTCTCTTGTCTCCAGTGTCATTAAATACATTTTGAAGACACAGATTCCTACCACGAATTAGCAAACGTGTCAAAACGTGTAGCGCCCCCATTCCGTTACACACAAAAATGTTAATAGCAGGATGATTCCATAAAACTATCCAGGGTCCAGGAAGCCCCCATGGAGACCACATTATAATATGTCACAGTCAAGGAGGAGCCTCCTGAGAGAAGTTGAACCTCCACATACTGCCCAGTGAGTGGCCAAAAAGTTGCAGCATATTGAAACAATAAACACTTAGCTGAAGTGTGCCATTGAGATGCGTCACTGG
The DNA here is from genome assembly GCA_963921515.1 of Calotriton arnoldi. Classification (NCBI taxonomy): domain Eukaryota; kingdom Metazoa; phylum Chordata; class Amphibia; order Caudata; family Salamandridae; genus Calotriton; species Calotriton arnoldi. The sequence goes on along the minus strand of CAWUFW010003603.1, from coordinate 224,519 downwards.
GCATCACCTACGCATGCCAAGAATAAAGGTTGCTCAATGGTTGGACACACAAGAATGAGAGTCTCTAGAAGGAGCAAATGACCGATGAATCCCAGGATGAGAAAGAAGCAAGCGTTCATTCCCTGATGAAACTGGTCTAGAAGACAAAGACAGCAGATATCAAGGGCAGAATGGTCCCAGACCTGGAGCTGATGGCTTTAATTAACACTGGGGCTACTGAAGATGAGATTTGCTGGATAGTACCAGCAGTTATGGCCTTGCAAAGAGCTGTCTGCAATGAAGACCAGATTGTATGCCTATAAATGGGCCATGTGATGGCGACCCAACACCAAGGAAGATTAGAATTCAAATATTAAATCAAACAGTGGCTCCTCCAGGTTCATTAATCCAACAATAACTGCCCCACAGCTCCAACATGGGTTTAGGTTATTCAACATCTATATCAAATGCAAAAACACACACTGGATGCACAAAGAGGAATGAAGCAAGGAATGAATGATAAATATATTTATTATAATCAATCATTGATTAATAGCCAAGAGGGTGCTACAATATGAGAAGATGGAGTGGCACAGTGCTTATGTAATTCAAACATGCACATATTGATAACAGACAAAGGTGCTACGTATACAAAATAATGGCTTCCAAGAGGTTTATAGCTTATTAGAGAGGGATATAGTAATTAGTTCCCCCATTTCCTTAGTCAGAGGAAAATAAAACAGTCCAAAGTCTTAAAACATTGCCACTCTTTTACCCAGGGATTTGTTTTGAACACAAATATATCATGCCAGCATGTATGCTGGCCACAGTATTTGTTACAGAAGCCAGCACTCTAGTGAGATGCTTTACTACCAAACAACTTTCATTGATGCAGTGCTAGCTCAGTGAGAGCTCCTATGAGATGAAGGGCAGTCCAGAAGTCTAGTAGCGTTACTATTCATAAGTCTTGATTTCTATGAAATGAAAAAATAAACCTGCATGTAGACACCTCGATGCGACCTTTGGCCTTATGCCACTAAGAAATTCCATTTCATAAATGCAAGGTGCTAGATGCTGTGCTGAAGAATTTGGATATGAAGAAGTTCCCTGTTCATCATAAAAACAGTAAAACAACTCAGACTAGTCCACATCTGTTTAAAGCTGAGGACACCCACCTGGGCAAAGGAGATGCACATCACCCCAACAATCGATGGCAAGATTTTGGACCTCAGTGGGGCCAGGTGATTTTTCAAGTTTGACTTCAATGCCGGGTACCACCAGCTGGAGCTACATGAAGAATCATGATACATAATAACCTCTTCCACTTGTTTGGGGCTGTGGAGGAATAAGCAGCTTAGCTTCTGATTGTTATCATCAGCCAAAGTACCTCAGAATGCCATACTCTGCTTTACCTGTCGGGGTACTGATATCAGCGACGGCATGCTAATATCCGTGCCCTCCAGGCAAGAACATTTTTTTTTTATAACATATTTTATTAATTTTCCTCAAGTTACAGAGAGTTACATTTGTACAGCAGGTCAATGCATAGGTACATGCAAGTGGTATAAATTGGCATTTGTGTAACATTTTGTCTGTCGTTAGTAGTTACAATCGTGAATTATCCAGCACATGGCCTGTTCCAACACTTATCGTGTGGGCTATAGGTATCTTTCTTGCTAGTACATTAAAATGATAAAATTTCTTGATGAGAATGACATAGAAACATAACATTATAAACTACCCACCCTCCCCCCAGCTGACGGGCACAGAGAGTAAAAAAGATGGAAGAAGGGGAAGGACTGGGTTATGAAGGCTGGTTACAGCTTATCAGGTCAGTTTTGGAAACACATGATACGTGAATGCTATGAAGCTATTTAGAATTTGTCTGCTCTTCTTCAATACCTAGAGTTTGGGGAAATAGTGAGTATGGGGAGCTAATCTATGACCAGCGAGATGTGTTCCCGGGGATAATAAGTGTTGTTTCCTGCATGGGAATATCTAGGTTTTGTATGTGAGGAGAGCTCGTAGTTGAGTGTTAGGCTAACCTCCAGGATTGAAAATGTCAGCGGATTTAAAGGATTCCAATATGGTGTCCCAGCTCATAGCAATAGGCCTCCTTCTTAATCCTCTACATTCTTCTCTATGAATAGCTACACTTTCTGCCAGTCCCCATTTTTCAACTGCTTCTTTCCAGCTGTGTATCATAGGGACTGCTGATGATTTCCATCTCCTTGTGACGCCCCATTTTGCTAGTATAAGAGCCAGGTCTGCAAATTTGGCCTGCACTTCATGTCCCTTTTGCCGTCGATATAGTCCCAGTATACATGTTTCTGCTGTTTGCAATCCCATATCTCCTATCACTTCCTGTAGGGCGGCAGATATCCCTCCCCAGTATCCTTGCAGCCCTGCACAAGACCATATTATGTGAACGAGGTCTGCGTCCTGTTCAGTACACCTGGGGCATGATGCCGTAACATTGGGGTAAATGGAATGTAATTTGTGTGGTGTTAGATATGCCCTTTGGGTTATCATATATTGGATGAATTTAAACCGCGTGTTTCGGGATGCTCATTTTGGGTATTCCAATATTGTTTTCTACTCTTTGTCTAGTAGTGGTCTGTTAATATCTCGCTCCCATTTGCTACGTATTGGACTTAGTGGGAATGGTTGATGAGTGCGTATCCCGTGATAAAACCAGCGTGTGAGATGACTACCCGTTCCCATAAGGTATATTAAATGAACTAACTCATTTGTGTTGGGTTCCAATCCTTGAGGAGCCCAGTATCAGGCTTGTGTGGGTCAAAAACAATGCTCCTGTGACCCCTCGCTCTTTTGTGAAATCTGTGTGTTAGCAGCGTCCCCTCTCCAAAGAGGTCTCCTACTGTGTTTACCCCGGCTTGTGTCCAGGGCTCTAACTGACTGTTGGTTAGAGTTCCTATATTAGTGGAGATGCTCAATAATGGTCGGGGGCATATGCTGGGGTGTTAGAAGTATATTTTAATGCCTGTTTCCAATATTATTATTATTATTATTAATTCATGCTTGATAGAGCGCATGGCTACCCTTAGGCATCCCAGCGCTATGCGCGACCACAAGATGGTTCCAGTCTTACTGCAATTTCTGGAAGAGCCATGTTTTTAATTGCTTCCTGAACGTCAGATGCTGGGTCGTTGATCTGAGTTGGATCGGGAGTGTATTCCAGAGAATGGATGCATTGTATGAAAACATACGCCCGCCCGACCGTGTTCTAGTGATTTTAGGACCCTTCACTTGAAATAGGTTGGCCGATCTCAGGCTGCGAGATGGTCGATGAAAGGACATTAGCGAGTGGTTGATTTTAGGACCTGTGCCCCAGAGGGTTTTGTGCGCAATGCAGAGTGACTTGAACATTATACGTTCTGAGATGGGTAGCCAGTGCAATGCTTTCAGTGCTGGTTTGGCTGAGTGTTTTCTAGGGGTGTTGTGTAGCAGTCTGGCTGCGCAGTTCTGCACCACCTGAAGTTTACTTGTGGTGGTCTTCGGGGTGCCCAGGTATAGTGAGTTACAGTAGTCCAGCCGAGGCAGTATCAATGCTTGTACCATGGTTCTGCGTGCTGTTTCCGGGAGCAGAGGCAATATTTTCCTTAATTGTCTTAAATTTTCCGGAGCATATAGCTGCTACTTGGACTGCTTGGTGGTCTAGTTTTAGTGACCTGTCTAGCCAGATTCCTAGGCTTTTGATCTTTTCTTTGGGTTTTGGGGCTGGACCCAGGCAGTTCGGCCAGGTCAGTTTTGGAGGGATCCTCATGACATTGCTAAGGATCATTAGCTCCGTCTTCTCCCCGTTAAGCTTAAGGTATGATTGGTCCATCCAGGTGGCCACCTTTCCCAGGCACGATTCAAGGTCGACTACACTCTTCTTGGGGTGGTTGAGGGCTACTACTAGCTGAGTGTCATCCGCGTAGGTCACTATCTGGACCCCAAACGGAATGACTATCTCGGCCAGGGGTCTCAAATACACGTTGAAAAGGGTAGGGCTCAACGATGAGCCCTGTGGGACCCCGCAGGTTAGAGGGGTCTTTCTTGAGGTATGCCCACCTTCAAATACCTGGAATGTTCTATCTGTTAAGAAGGACTCAAGCCAGGAGAGTGCTTTACCTGCAACTCCCACTTCCTTAAGTCTATCCAGTAGAATACCATGATTTACAGTGTCGAATGCGGCACTCAAATCAAGCAGGATGATTGCCACTGTGCCTCCGAGATCAAGTACTTTCCGTGATTCCTCCATGACTGTAAGTAGTGCTGTTTCTGTGCCATGGTTAGGTCGGAATCCTGTCTGGGAGGTATGCAAAATCTCGTGGGACTCAAGGAAGTGAGTGAGGGTCTTGTTTACATGTTTTTTTAAGATTTTACTAGTCAAAGGGAGTAGCGAGACCGGTCTGTAGTTGCGCCATACCTCCGGGTTGAGGTTAGGCTTTTTTATAAGTGCTTTGACCATTGCGTGTTTCCAGGTTAATGGTACTATCGCAGTACTTATGGACGAGTTGAGCACTTCCAGTAAGACTGGTAGTATCAATTTGTCCAGCGCGTGCGCTGGTGCTGGGTCGCAGGGTGATCCTGATTTCACTGACATGAATAATTTGGATAGGGTGTACAAGTCTAGGATTGGAAGGTCAACCAGGCCGTCTTTACCCTCCATAGTACTTCCCGATCTTGTATTTGGCTTATCTGGATCCGGGGTTGGAGGAAAGGCATTGTATATGTCTAGGATTTTTTTATTAAAGAATTCTGCCAATTCCGTGCAGCGCTGGGGAGCTGTTTCTACAGATCTTTCAGGCTGGGGGCAGTGTGATAGTTGTTTTACTATTCTGGCAATTTCCCTGGGGGCGTTGACTGCCACGTTAATTCTCTCCTCATAGTATTGAGCTTGGGCTCTTTTAGTTTCTTTCTGATAAATCTTGATCGCCTCTCTGTATTTTTTTTTTTTCTCTGGGCAGTAGTCCTTTCTGCAAGCCCTTCTAGCTTTTTACATTTTTGCTTGGCTTCTCGTATTCTAGGGGTATACCATGGGAATCGTTTTTCTGTCGGTCTCTTTGATCTCCATTTGTAAGGGATGGTGGAATCCAGTGACGTTTCGATCCATTGATTGAAGTTGTCATTGGCTATTCTGGGGTCGGGGTTACTTTTGGGGCTCATACTAGCCAGTGTTTTCGACCAGATTTCAGGGGCTTGGTTTAGCCCAAGATTGGTCCCATTTCTTTGTTGGTTGTTCATTAGAGACAGTTTTAAATGATTTCCAGATCATTGGGATTATGAAATGATCTGACCAAGGGATTGGGGAAGGGTTATCTACAGATAGATTATCTTCATTTGAAAAAACTGGGTCTAGTAGGTGGCCTTTATCGTGTTTTGGGCTGTTGACTTTTTGGGTGAGTTGTAAGGCCTGCAGGTTTTGTGTGAGGTTAAGAGCCTCGCCTTTACTGGGTTCCTATAAATGCAGATTTAACTCCCCTAAAATAGTAAAATTAGCGGCGGAGTTTGCCCTGGTTGCCGCCGTGTCTGTGAGGGATTCGATAAATGTCCCACACGGGCCCGGGGGTCGGTATATTAAAATTCCTGATAATGAGCATGTAGGGGAGAAGGTGAGTATGAATCCCATGCTCTCACAGTCCTGAATGATATCGGGTTCCATGCGTCCCATTACATGCTCTTTCATGATGATGGCAATCCCCCCTCCTTTCCCGGATCTTCTGTCTTTCCTGAGTATATGGTATCCTGGGGGTAGTGCTTGTACTACATCTGGTTCTGCGTCTTTATGCAGCCATGTTTCTGTGAGAAACAGTGCCTCCGGCTGCTGTTCACAGAGTAGGATGTTAATTTCAGAGATGTGCTTTGGCAGGGACCTGCAGTTAATCAGGACTAGTTTTAACTCTGTCCGATTCTCTTTTCTGGTAGTTTGTTGAGGTGGACAATTCAATTTAAAGGGGCAACTTGGGCAGGATCTGCTGCCGGCTGCGATATTAATACAGTGTTTACACTTATCGTTATTCACAGTTCGGAGTGTCAACAACTGTTTCTCTGTATATTTTATATATGTCGCGCTAGAGCCAGGGTTCCTAGCCCCGGGTCCCGGAAGGGCGCGGACGGGCGCGGACGGGCGCAGACGGGCTTGCCTTAGGCGCGCCCGCTGCGCGCGTCCGCTGCGCGTCCACGCTGCCATGCGACTGAAATAGTCAGTGGCTCCGCCTCCTGACCTCTGCCCTGTGCCCTGCCTCCTAACGCCGTTTCCCTCCACAACAATCGGAACACTCCGTGGTGGACCGGGGATTAGGCGATTTAGCAGGAGAGCGGGAGGTGCGGCGCAATTGCAGCTTGGTGAGTGTCTTTACCGTTTAAAAATCACTTTTAAAAAATAACACCCCTCCTTCCAAGTCGATTAAAAGAATATAGTTAAAACAGCAAGCAACTCGCTGATTAAGAATCCCCTGCTTCTCACAAAGTGCTTAGTGCTTCGTGCAGATTAGAGCGTGCCCTTTCCTATCTGGTTGCAGCGTGACTGTTTCTCCAAAGCTCGTTAGTCGTTAATATGTGATTGCAATCTTAAGCAGTGTTTGAGCTGAAGATGGAATCGTACTGCCGGGACATAATAATCTATGTAAGCTACCCTGTGCGAGCATTTGCTGTGTGTAGGCTATTTCCTGTAAATTTCGACCTGTTAGCCAATATGAGAGCCATTGCAGTTGTGTTGCTATGCAATATGCATAGAAATCAGGGGCTCCCATCCCACCTGCATCTGATGGGAGTTGCAGTTTCACTAAACTTAAACGGCGGAGACCTGTGCCCCATATTAAACTAATTAGTAACGTGTTCAAGGTTTGAAAAATATTTTTGGGGAACACTACTGGCAAGTTCGTAAAAAAGTATAGTAGGCGCGGGAGCATTACCATTTTTGATATTGCTAGTCTACCAGCAACTGAAAGAGGCAGGGATGTCCAAAATGTGATTTGGGCCCTCAGTGAGCTTATTGCTTTTTGCAGGTTCCCTTCAATAAGGTCTTGTTGGTTCCTACATATTTGTATCCCCAAATATCTGAAAGTAGTGTGCGCTATTGTTATGTTTCAGTTTCCAAAAGGGATCATTTGGGTATCGGTGTCGTTGCCGAAGGGGAATGCATACGATTTTTCGTAATTTACGGCCAAACCTGCAATGGACTCAAATTCTGTGAAGATTTGTGCTGCACTGTCTAAATTGTCCTGCAGTCTTCTGGTATAAAGTATGTCGTCTGCATAAAGTGATAGCGCGTTGTGTGTACTATTTAATGTGATATCCCATCCAGTGGATTCTGCACGCAGTTTGTGAGCTGAAGGTTCCAGGGCGAGCACAAATAATATAGGTGATAGGGGGCAGCCTTGTCTTGTGCCTCTTTGTATTTGGAATAGTCTTGATATATGCGATCCGTTGCGCACTCTAGCTGTTGGAAGATGGTAGAGAATTTGGATCTATCGTATGTATTCCCGAGGGATTCCGAATTTCTGCAGCATGGTTAACATGTAGTCCCAGCCTAAAGTGTCGAATGCTAGGGTAATATCTAGTGAGATACACCCCGTCTCCGTCATCTCCATGGCATAGGAAAACATTGTATTACACAGTCTACGTATATTTAGGGATGTGTTACGCGTCGGGACGAAACCACACTGATCAATGTGTACTAACTTCGTTAATAGGAGTTTCAAACGGTTTGCAAAAATTTTGCTTAGAACCTTGTATTCTGTGTTCAATAAGGAGAGTGGGCGATATGCAGTCAATTTGGTGTGGTCTCTTCCAGGTTTGGGAAGTGAGGTTATCAGGGCTTGTGCTGTGGATGGAGATAAAGTGGCAGTCTCGTATGCTTCAGTGTATAATTTCTTGAGTTGGGGGGTGAGTTGTTGCATGTAAGTGGTATAGAATTCTGCCGGTAGGCCATCTAGTCTTGGGGTCTTATTTTTAGGAAGACCCTTGATTGCTGCATTTATTTCCGCTGATGTAATGGGGTCAGCCAGTATTTTTCGGGCCTCTTCAGCAATTTGGGGTAGCTCCACTGTGTCCAGGAAGGAGCGGATCTCCTGTGAGTCCACTCGTTGTGGCGCAGTGTAAAGTGCCTGGTAGTGATTGTAAAAGGCCTCATTGATGTCTGCTTGTGTGGTTGCTCGGGTATGTTGAGAAGTTATTATTTCTATTATTGGTGTTGGAGGGGGAGCATTTCTAAGGATGCGCGCTAGCAATGTGCCCGGTCTATCCGCTTCAGTGTGTACTTTATGCATATAGGAACGGTGATTTATGCTGCATAATTGATACATTGGTTCCGTGTATTGTATGCAGGCTTCGTGGAGTTCTGGTTTCGCAGTAGGATCTAGGGCTGCCTTAGTCTCGAGTGTGCCTAATTTATCTTTGATCTGTTTTAGTTCCCTGTTGATCTGTTGACAGGCTCCTGTGGTGGTATTGATGGCGGTGCCAGGCAACACCACCTTAAATGCTTCCCATTCCATCGAAACTGACGAGGCCGTGCCAGTGTTTTCAGTGAAATAATTTGTAATGGTGTAAGTTAGTGTTTCCTTGAACACCCAATCTTCCAGATGTACAGGGTCTAACCTCCATGTGGGGACTGGAGAGGGGACTCGTACCCACTTGATTGTAATCTCTAGTGCGCTATGATCCGATATTGCTTTACCTACATAGGCAGAACGTGTGGTTTGTGTTAAGAGTGATGCACTGCAAAATATATGATCAATCCTAGTATGGAGGTCATGTGCAGGTGAATAATAAGAGTATTCCCGCCTCCCCTTGTTATGGCTGCGCCATATTTCCCTCAGGGACCACCCTTGTGCCCAAATTTGCAACAATTTGGATAGACGTATTGTGTGAGCACCGATGAGGGGGGGATGGGATCGGTCCAGTGTAGTGTCTAGGACAGCATTGTAGTCGCCACCTAATATCCAGGGGAATTCAGTACAGTCTGCTAGTGCAGCACTCACCTGGGCATAAAAAGATTCTTGTTCTGAATTAGGGGCGTATAAACTCCCTATTACTATGGGACTGCCATCTAGGATACCCCGCAGCATGACGTATCTGCCCTCTTTATCTATTCATTTTTCATGCACTACAAATGGGACTCCTGATCGTATCCACACTGCCGCTCCCCGAGCAAATGCGGAATAGGTTGTGCTATATATTTGGCCTCTCCATTTTTTTGCAGCTTAGTGGCTTCTAATGCTGTTAAATGTGTCTCTTGTAATAGCACTATTTGTGCTTTACGCCTAATTAATTGTGCGTGTATTCTATACCTTTTGTGTGGCGATCCCATTCCCCGTATATCCCAAGTGAGACAGTTATAGTGTTGTGACGATTCCATGTGTGACATTATTGTGTAACATTAATAGCCAGTCAAATCCAAAAATAAACAACCTGGGGCCCGTCAGCATCCCTGAAAAACTACCCAATACTCGGTCCAACTTCGGAACTTTGTTCGACCACTCTTTATAAACAAGTCCTGTTAACACTACATATTGAAGGTTTGCTATTGCAATAGGGGTCATGGTTGGTTTGTGACGTGCGGGGCTCTTGAGAAGACCCAGTTGATCTCCCGTGAAGGGTGAAAGCCCCCGCCCCGGGAACCCGCCCAGCCCCCGCCAGATGCCAGTGTTCAAGTCTCAGGACTGCAAACTTCAGCTCCCGTATGAGGGACCATTTTAGTCCTCCTTTTTGTGGGGACTTCCTATATTCTGCTTTAACGACAGCCTTACCTCAGGCCTTGGTGGGCCACTGTTTATCCCATTGGGTCGTGTCGTTCAATAGGGCAGCACATGTGTCTCTCACCTCCGCCAAGAAGGAAAGCCGGTTGGCCTCGTGTTGGCCTGCGTTGATCTTGGATAGCAGTCCGCCTCCGAGCCCCTAAAGTATGGATTATTGAGATAATTGCCGGGCGTCTTAAAGGTTCGTATTTGCTGGGTCCTCAGTTGAGCAATTCGTTTATCGTCTGTGAAGATATAGATGAGAAGAGCGGCTGGCTGTTGTCTGGTTCCGATTGCATTGTGTCACCTGCGGATGATTCGTCATCCGTAAGAACTCTTGTTTCTCTGAATGTGGCTGCAGATATTATAGCCAGTCGTTGTCCTTCCAGTACTAGTTCGGGTGTCGGAGTCGAGTCCTCTTCCCGTCTTTTAGTGCTCTGGCACCGGTGTTGTTGTTGCCTTCTTCTGTTCTGCGATTCTTCATTTTGTCGAAGAGCTAAATTAATGGGTGAGTCGGGGAAGGTATGTTTGAGCCATTCCCATGCTTCATCTGGGGTGTCAAAGAAATTACTTTTCTGGTCATGCAGAATTTTGAGTTTAGCTGGATACAGAAGGGCGTATTTCAGATTTATAGTCTGGATTTGTTGTTTGATCCCTTGATATGATGCTCTATTCTTCTGAACTTGGAGCGTATAGTCAGGGAACAGTGATATGCGTACGTTGTCCTTCATGATCGGTGCTTTTTCTCGTGCCACCTGTAGGATTTGATCATGGTCTCTATAGTTAAGCACTCTGGCAACCATAGGGCGAGGTGGCATACCAGGCACTCTCCTCCTGCTTGGAACTCTTATGAGCCCTCTCGACACAGAAGGTTTCTGTTAGTCTTCCAGCTGGCATCAGTGATCGCAGCCATGATTCTATAAACAGCGTAGCGTTTTGGCCCTCTGTGTTTTCCGGCAACCCTATAATGCGGACGTTGTTTCGGCGTGACCGCCCTTCTCCATCCTCCACCCATTCCTGCAAGGTTGTGATCTGGTGCTGTAGGCATTCCAGTGTAGCAGAATGTTCTTCTGCTTCAGGATCAGTTCTTGCACTGCCGCTTTATTAGTGCTCACTTTGTCTGCAAGTTTTTTGTGGTCATCTCTGAAAAGGGCGACTTCTGCGGTTAGTAAACCCAGTTGTTGTTCCATTAATGTACGGGATTGCCGTATTTCTTGTAAAATGAGGTCTAGCTTATCCGACTGTGGACTCTCCGCTGTGGGGGGGGACCATGTTCGTGGTGACGGTGGTGGAGGGGGCATTAATGTCCTCATTGTCTTGATTTTTCCCTTTTGTGCGTCCCATTGTGATCCAGCGCTTATGATTGTTTATGGTGCGGGCGTTTAATTAACGCGGTGTGACTGGGGGGGCCGTGCTCTGGTAGTCTTCCTCCCCAGGGAGCGACAGTGTTGTGTTTGCGCCCCAGTTCATACAGCGCAGGTGCATGGCATGCCGCCCCGCCCCAGTTCGCACAGCGGAGGTACGTTTCAGTTATAGTGCCCGAGTTGGTTCGCTGCAAGGATCAGCAATGGTGTACACCCTCCAGGGGGCCCCTCACTCGCTCAGCCGGAAGGTATTGTCGCTGCCCGTGATTCTTTTGGTGGGTTTGGCAGTAATGCGTATATCAGGTTCTGCAGCAACCGTTCGTTTGCTCTCAGTACAGCGAGTGAGAAATCTGTATTTGGGTGCTAGGGAGAGGAACCATTACAAGAGCGTCACAGCTAGGCCGCGCGCATCAGCTCCCGGGAGGCATCGGAGCGGCTGGGGGGAATTATATCAATGTCCGCTTCCCGCTCCTAGGAAAATCTCTCTTCTTCCCAGCCGTTAGGTGCAGTTACCGTATTTGTCCTTTATTTTGGAACCGCCAGTGGCAATAGGCCCAGTATCCAGTCCCCTCGTATTCAGGTTAGATCTCTCACCTACTGGTCCGGAGGTTCGGCACGTATGAGCCAGGTTGGCTCGGCTCAGTTCGGCACTCCCAGTCGGCTCTGCAGTGAGCTGGGTCGCTCGTCTACACGTCTGCTGCAAGAGGCACCCCTCCTTAGGTGCAGCGCAGTCCCTCTGCTCCCGCCACCCGAGTGAGCCCAATCGGACCCCAGATGCCAGTCGTTTGGCAGCGGTCCACGGCCACCGGATCATCGATCTCTCCCTGCCCTATGAGCTCCGGAGGTGAGGGCACTGGATGGGGGACAATGACTAGTGGGCCCCGTCGCTGTCCTGATGCGAGGTCGGCGCTTCCCCCGCTTCATTGGGAGATGGAATCCGCCATTTTGGTGCCTCCTCAGCGTCTGCGTCTTGCTGCGAGAGCGGGTGTAGGATTTTGGCACCTCCAAAGAGGATATGCAGTCCTCAGGGTCTAGCAGTTGTCCATGCTAGGTTATGTCGGCCGATGTCATAAATTATCGAGTGATACGGCAGGGATGTCGGGCCCCGGGACGGGAGCTCCGAGGTTATGCGTCCTCCATGTTCGGCGGTTAGCCACGCCCCCCCTCCAGGCAAGAACATTATGCCCAGCTGTGATATTCCAGGGACTGCAGAAGTGTTAGCCTTACTCTACACAGCATGAAGAACAAATACATGAAGCTTCAGCTCAAATTCATTGGGTGTATCTTCTGGTAGAATGAGTAACAGCGTAATCATGCAAAGTGCAGGCCATCAGATGAATAATCTTCCCTCCTTAGCTTTTCTTTTTAATATTTTTTTCTCCCCCAGGCTCAACCCCAAACGCTTCTGTTGCTCCCTTGACCCCACCCACTCCCTTTTGCTTCCTCCCAATATTCCTCCATCTGTTCCTTTAATATATTTTTTGTATTGTCATTTTTTGGAGGCCATTTGCTGCCAGCTTGGTTCATCTTCAAAGAGCACTTGCAAGCGAGTCAAATTTTTTATTTTTTATTTACCGATCCAATAGTTGCCTGCCACCTTGGATTGGTAAATAAAACACATGGTGCTGTATCATTTCATAGGCAAACAAATGTTTGGTGACGCATGCGTGCGTCATCACATATGTGCACACGTATAAAATGATGTAGTTACAAGCAATATCCCCTTTTATTTCCTTTTTTAGGTCTCGCCTAACAGCGCACATTCGCTGTTGTTGCGAGGGGTATTGTATGCAGTAAAGGTCTTGGAGCCCTTCCATCACTTACCATTTGCAGACGCAACTGTCACTCTTTGTAGCTGCCTCAAAATTGGCCACCATATGCCTAACATCACTTCCTTTTTTTTCTGGTGTAATAATTTAGTTTACTTTGTGTCCTTCAGATTTTTCGCTGTGTTTTCAAGATTTTTTTTTTTTCAACATTTATTTCGGATCTCTATTGTTATTTTTTCTACATTTCACTTTTTTTGGACAACATTTTTTTCAGATCGGCATTTTTTTCAGATCGGCATTTTTTTCCAAACTTTCACTTTGTTCTACGTGACTTTTTTCAATGGCTTGGATTATTAAAGCAGCTATGTGACTGCAGTGTTTGTTTTTCAACCTTTTTTCAGATCAGCATTTTTTTCGGATCTCCATTTCATTTTTTTGTTCAACCTTTCACTTTGTTGGAGGTCACTTTTTTAGGTCGAGCCTCGAGTAGCGCGCAAGCGCTGCTTAGAGGTGAAGACTTTTAGTAAGTGAGTTTTGAAAGCAGTCCCAAAAACGCTCGTGCGTCGTGGCTGGCCTTTTTGAGATGGGTACGCGCGGCAAACATGTGTTTCCAATTATCGTGCCCAGACGCGGGCGCGATAATTGTAAACACATGCCGGCAAAAGGCCATGACGCACGAGCGTCTGGTCAGCTGAGCAGGCTGCCGCGCTCCCTCCTCCCCCCCCTCCGCTTCCTCTGTGGTGTGCGTGCACTACTGTTTATTTATTTTTTTAAACCGCGCGGCCGCCATTTCTTTTTCATTTTGCAGCCTGGTTGTTGTTGTCTCTGGTTGCATACACTGAATAAGTTGTACCATCGCCCCCGGTAACAGTGGTGTAATGATTTTTATCACTAGAGCGGAGCCTAGGACTGGAATCTGAGTTCCCTAGCTACAAGGCGCGACGTGGCAACCCTAGATGTAAGGCGCTACAAAACGAGCTTCAGAAATGTCACACTTCGCTGTTTCACTGACATCCTGGGCCTCTGTAAAGCACGCACTGCTTGAAGAACGTTTCCTTTCAGCGCTTTTGTCACGTTGTCCCTCCATCTAACTTTTTTTTTTGTAACCAAGGCCTTTCCGTCCCACTGAGGTGGCTCGCTTTTGATTTTGGAGGGCTATGAAGGAATATATGACTTGTGTTCCTTTTTTGCTGATTTATAGCTGGCCGTGAAACATTCACGCGCTGGCAGCTATTGTGCTCTTTAACATATCTCGGGGGCTATCTGATCGCGGCTGTTTATGTCATTGTTGGGTTACTGCAGAGCTCGAGTGGGCCCCGTGGTAAACAATGGGCCTGGGCAGCGGCGCGCGCCGTGCGCCGCCATTGAATCTGGCCCTACTTACACACGCAGGGCTTCCAATGAGTCTCCTTGGGCACTTGGCTGCAGGAAATTGCGTTACACACAGCTGCTACTTTGTGCAGCACAGGCTGTCGCTCCCTGATGCCCAAGGAATCCTGTACACAGGGCCTAGTGTGTTGTATTGTTAAGCTTCTGGGTCAGTGTGAATTAATTAATCTCATCCTTTTTACAGTGTCTTTTGGGTGCCTTGCATCAGCTTACACGATTGTTGTGCATATTTTTGCTTTGCTTCTGAGTATAATTTTTATTGAATATAAACGTTCGGTTTTGAATTCTTTCTTTATTTCCTTTGCCCCTCTCTCTCCTCCCCCCGACGCCACTCGAATACCCTATCTTGTGAGATTCTGCGTGTCCCGGAGAGCAGGCCTGTGTGCTGGCTGGATTAAGTATTGCTGGTGGAGGGTGGAGCAGGCTTTGAAGCTTCTGAGCTTGCTCGGGTCATATCTGGAGATGGCCCTGTTTCTTTGCCTAGTCCTGAGCAAACATAGATTACGTCTCTGATGTAAAGATCTGAGACACAATTTACGTATCTTGATTTCAAGGTAACCCCTGCATTAATAGCTGATGGGGCTCTCTCAGATCAGGTGTACAGCATCGATTTTGTCATGCTCGACGCAGCAGATCTGGCCGGAGGCTGCCTTGTGCGTACACCATGATAGTCTGGGATAAAGCCCATCTCTTGACATCACATATTGCCATTCTGAGTGCCTGCCACAGGCGGCGTAAGGGCCAAACCGTGGAACCCGTGCCAAAACCCACAAGGAGTCAGCAGGTTTTTAGGGAACTAGACCTTATTTTAATAAATGCACATACAGAAGAAAACAAGCATTGGCATAGCCAATAGGTCTCGCTTTTGGGACCTTATAAGTATTTAGTTATGCAGCACAATATCCTTGGTGCAACAACTTCAACTGTTGCATGGGTAAACACTTATAAGTTCCCAAAAGCGAGACCTATTGGCTATGCCAATGCTTGTTTGTTAAATGGCACCGACTATTAAAGCAGTCCATGTGACTGCATGTGTTTCATTTCCTTTTTGCGGTTTTTTTGTGTGAGTGCATGTGCTTTAGGCCTTTGGTACAACCCGAACCCATTTTGCTCTCTCTCGCACCCCTCTTTATGTTCCTCCTCCTTCGTAGCCCTGCTGCTTTTTATTTCTTTGCGTATACAGTTTTGTATATTGACAACTGTACCCAAAGGTATTGGAGCACTTTACATGAGCACTAGTTATATTACACATGGTCACATTCCTCTTTTTTAGCACAGGGAGATTAAGTGATCTGCCCAGATTCACAAGATGTTGAGTCGATGTCTGTATTCAAACCTGGTTCCCCAGTTCCAAAGTCAGCAGCTCTGACCATTACGCCACATCCTCTCACGTTTATTATTCGGTATGATATTAGGTTGGTATTTGGAGTAACAGTAAGTGTGACGTTTATTTGAAATGTTGGACTGGCGTCCATTCCATGAGTTGGGTGCATAAACTTATTTTTGTTTTTTACAACATGATGTTGGTATTAGAATCGGGTCTTTTTCCCTGCCCATCAGCCTCATGCCACCCTCCCTTCCCTGACAGTCATTTGTCTGTGGTGTTCACAGGAGCCAGTTGACAGTGGTAGATTAATGCACAAGCTGGGAGCAGAGACCTGTTCCTTTGATGATTACTAGTGCAAACTGAAGTTGCTCTTTTTGGTGTTGTTAAAATATGAAATTGTACACGTGTGAGGGTAGTTGGAAGCTCATCTGTGATGCCAACGCGCCCCAGTTATTTTATGCGCACAGGGCTGCTGCCACAGTTATGACACTTGACAAAGACATCATCTGTGGGGCATTGTAATTCTCAAGGCTTGTTGATTGGCTTGCACAACCCTAGCACATTTGTCTTTTCCTCAGTTTAACTGAATATGTTCTTCTTGGTATGTGTTACAATTAATTAAAAAAAAATTTTTTTTAGAGTTTTATATAGCGTGAACTCGACCCGAAGATATCAGGTATCAGAGCGCTTTACATGAGCACCAGTTTTGTTACAGATGGACACATTCATTTTTGTTAGGCGTGGGGAGATTAAGTGATTTGCCCAGAATCACAGGATGTTGAGCGTCCCTGTGGGACTTGAACCTGGTTCCCCAGCTTCGAGGTCGAGCCGTAAGGCTGTAGCTGTAAGGCTACTTACTCTCCCCTATTTAGATTCAGTGCTTAATTTGTAAAAAAAAAATAAGTGCCAGGGCCCTCGTGAGGAGGTTACTGCAGTTTGCACAACACATTGCCACTGCACTTACACAACTACTAACCATCACACTGAAGTGTGAGAATTCAGACTGTTCAAGGCCGCCAAAGCTTTAAGAATGGCTTGGGTGGCAGGTATTAGTTGTTAACGTTTATTGAATTAACAAGCAACTGTTTTTCTGCTCATCTAAAAATTACACAAACAGTGTCACCATGTGGCAGCTGTCATAAGTGCCGGTTCAGGCAATTAAGTGCCGGTGCCAGCAATTAAGTGTCGGTGCCAAGCACTGGAACCCAAAGGCTCAAATTAAGCACTGTTTAGATTCTCATTTTAGCTTTTGCACAGTGGCAACTTTGCTTGTGCTTTATTTTCCAAGCATATTGTGTCAAATCAGTTGACTTTTCTTTTCCTTAAAACATCCATGGTGTTCTTTTTTTCACATAGTAGACAATCACAAGCTGCATGAACCATGGTCTCTGGCGGGTGGGTCGTATAGTATTCATTTAAACTAAACCTTTTATTCAGTCCCAAGCTTTGCCATATGTGCAGGTGATGAAGTGCCTGGTATTTTACACTCTTTTCTGGATTGCACCAGATTTATTAGTGAAAATGGATTTGCTTTGATACAGTAGATCATGATGTGCTGCTGAACCCTTTCTCGCCATCAATAGATGGGGCTGTTCCGGTAGATCATAATTTGCAAACATTCAATTATGCATATGGACATTTTGAAGTTCTGACCATCACGACATGAATAGATAAGGATCTCCTGGTCCTGATGAAATGCCAAGATCCTTCGGACTACTAAAGGCATGAAACATGTTGACCCCGTTACTTGACACACACTAACTAGAGCCTGAGAGGTCCATCATCGCCTGCTCTCGCCTTGACTCATTAGTCTTTTAACAATAGCACAGGAACCCAGTTAATAAAGAATCTTCCGGGATTCCTGTAATTATTTTTATTTTACACAGACTCCTCCTCCACTTCTACTCATACTCGTACCTCCTTCTACCACACACCCCACCTCCCCTTCCATCTCACATCGGCAACAAGAAAAGATCTCCGGCAAAGAGCCCCCTTGAGAGGCCTGTTGGGCATTGCAGCGCTGGCCCAACGAGGAGCTGTCCGATGATGAAGCATGACACCCCTTGGAGTGTGTGAGGGCCCTTGCTCTTAAGGGAGCGATCCCCCCCATCCCCTTTTGCTGACATCCGGATTACCTCTCTCCCCCTGCCCTCATTTGCCCTTTCCCATTAGGAACTGCATACACTTGTTTCTACCATTTTGAAGTTCTCTCCAGTTTTCTGGGCCAAACAGAAGGGCCATATTGTGCATATACCATTTGATAATGGCTGTACAACTGATTGGGGGCAATGTACTTTCATTCACCCACTATAGAAGCAAGCATTGGCAAAGCCAATAGGTGTTGCCTCAAGTTTGCCAGTGATTTTTGCCAATGCTGTTCAACATCGTCAAAAGGAGAAAAAAAATAGTGACTGCCAATGTTGAACAGCATCAGCAAAACATTTTTTGATAAAGGCAATAAGTCTTGACAATGTGAGATCTATTGGATATGCCAATGCTTTTTAGCCATGATGCACAGCTGCTGCTGTACAGCATGGCTAAAAGTAAAAAAAAAGAAAGCTATGACGTGGTCAACACTGGCGCGTCACAGGGGTCTTTTTCTTTACTTTGAATCACGCTGCACAGCAGCCACGCTGCTGTAAAACATACATTAAAAACATTGACAAAGCCAAAAAATACAGCTATTAGGCTTTGTCATTTTTTGCCAAGTTGTCTTGCTTTGCAGCTGCTGTGCTGTATGGTTCAAAGTAAAATTTAAAAAAAGGCTACGACATGGCCTCATTCACCCCATCATAGTGCTTATTTTAACTTTCAGCCATGACTGTACAACATGACTTAAAAAAAACCTATTGACAAAGCCAATAGATCTCGCATAGGCGAGACCTAGTGGCTTTGCCTATGCTTGTTTATTTTTGTCGCATCAAAAAAATACTTTTTTATCAATGCTGCACTGCATAGATAAACAGCACTGTCAAAACCAATAGGTGCAAGCCCTCCTGGCTTTGCCAATGCTTGTTCACATAGTCATAATATTCAGAAGCCATCGACCAGTGTGTGATGGTTTTACCTCCAGGTGATGGGGTCTCTGACACCCTCCTAATCCGCGCTCCCACAGCTGAGACTTCCCATGCATGACTCACCGTTTTCCATCCAACATCTCCACTGGCTGCTTGTCAACGGGATGCGATCAAGTAGTCCGCGAACCTATAGTTTTTTTTACATTTGCTATAATTATTTGCTTCTAGTTCCATTTCACATAATTGATTTTTTTTTCTTTTAGGGCTTGTTTTCACAGCTGCACATCCTCTGGAAAGACATTTCTTTTGGCTACTATATGATTCGGAGGCTCGGAATGGGGAACGGACTTGATCTATTGAGGAGAAAATCCCCCTCTCCTCCAGGCCACCTCTTCAAGAAAATAAACGGTATTTTTTGTAGGTAAACGTGCGTACATGTATATTACAAAGGAGAGTAGTGCCACACCTCCCACCTGTAATAAGCCCCGCTGCCAGCCTCTTCCACCCTGAGAGCGAGCGGGTTCGCCGTTCTAGTCTCCATTTCTGTTTCCCTGAGACCGTGTCCTGTTTTCCTTGGCCACCACCATAGCTGGCTGGTCGCCCATGCCAAGGCTCGCATGGGGAACGTTCTTCAGCGTCTAGGATCAGTTTGTACTGCTAGCGTTGAGGAGTCAGGCAGGGCGGGAGCGTTGTCAGCTGCCCCCGCTGCACGCACCAACTGAAACACGGGCACGTGCCCAGGGGCATCTTAAGGATTTTGGGGGCCATGGGCCAAACGTATTTTGGGGGCCCCTCTTCAGAACAGCTTTGAATTTTTGATCCAATTTCAGCTCTTTCATGCCTTCTTTGGCCAGGTTACTGGTAGTGCACAGGCACAGTTGTCTAAATTCTAGATGTGTTTACATCTAATATTGAGGAATAGTGATGTGTGTTTTCAATATTGTAACATAGCAGCAGCTCACTAATATTACTGCAAATAATCTCTGTGACACCATCCTATTTCTCATATGTGAGGTCCTGTTTTGATTTCAAAGAAATGTTTTATGTATGTTGCATGAAACATTAACACATTTGTTTGCAGAATGTCTGTAATAGGCTCTCGCCCATCACTCACATTCAAAATGCATTGAAGGAAAAGGTATTTAAAACAATCTGTTGAGAATTATTCAAGGTCAACAGGGCAAGACTCTCTGCAGAGCTGGCTGTATCAGGGGACACCCTGAAAGGTTGGGGCCCTGGGCCAGAGCCCACTTTGCCCATGCCTTAAAACGTCTCTGCACGTGCCCACAGCCCACATTTGTAGTTTGGAACTAATGTAAACTTGTTTAACGACGTCTCAGATTTTTAAAAGAGCGCACCTAGGGCCTCTAAACCAGATGAGGTCAAACGCACCCTTGCGCAGAGCCTTTCTTATGAAAAGTGAATATAAAATAAACAACCTGTCTTAAAGATAACTTGGCTAGGAAACTGTGGGCTAGTCAACACCAACTCTATGTTTTGAAATACAAAATTAATGTATTTTATTGTATTTAGCTACACACCGGAAGTGCTCACAAAACAATAGAGTGGGCAGGATACGAAAAAGAGCACTGCTGCTTTTACTGCTGTGGTGACACTGACAAAGACAGCAGTTCTGACTTATTAGTAATGACACACCCTTAAATTGTCATGTCACATAGGTGGGGGATATTGTGGTTATAGGGTTCAAGACCTAATAGGTGACAAGCCCATTCTACCTCCCCTGAGTACACCTTGGACTGATCTGCTTCTCTACCTCCCCTGAGTACGCCTTGGACTGATCTGCTTCTCTACCTCCCCTGAGTATGCCTTGGGCTGATCTGCTTTTCTACCTCCCCTGAGTACGTCTTGGACTGATCTGCTGCTCTACCTCCCCTGAGTACGCCTTGGACTGATCTGCTTCTCTACCTCCCCTGAGTACGCCTTGGACTGATCTGCTTCTCTACCTCCCCTGAGTACGCCTTGGACTGATCTGCTTCTCTATCTCCCCTGAGTACGCCTTGGACTGATTACATTGGCAGGTTTCCGACCTCAAAAGGCTGGACGACTGCAGACATGCCTGAAAATGTATATGTGAACCAATGGATGGTCCTACCTAGATGTGGTCTGAAAATATAAAGAGCTTTTTGTCTGATCTTGGATAGAGCTGTGAAACTGTAATAATAATTATTGAATAATTGCAATGGTGCCCCCTCATTAGTGGCACCTCAAGGCCGATGAGGTTGCAACTCTCAGAACAGCCGTGCCTCCATCCACATGTATTTCGGGGGCCCCTGTTTGAATCATCTTTGAATTTATCCTCCAGTTTCAACTCTTTCGTGCCCTCTTTGGCCAGGTCACTGACAGTGCACAGGCACATTGGTCTAAATTCTAAATGTGTTGACATCTAATATTCAGAGACAGTGGATGTTTTCAATATTGTAACACAGTGGCAGCTCACTAATAATATTGCAAATAATCTTGTTTCTCATATCTGAGGTTATGTTTTGATCTAAAAGAAACTTTTTTAATGGATGTTGCATGAAACATAAACGCAACATTCCTCTACAAAATGTCTGTAACAGACTCCCACACACCACCCACAGTAAAAAAAAATAATAAAGGAAAACCTTATTTAAAACAATCTGTTTAAGAAGTATTCAAGATCATCAGAGCAAGATTCTCTGCAGAACAGAGTTGCCTCTATCAGGGGACCCCCTGAAAGGCTGGGGCCCTGGGCCAGCACCTACTTTGCTCATGCCTTAAAACGTCTGTGCCCAGTAGTGAAATTAAACTCTGGCAGTGCTTAATTTGAGATGGTTGTTGCAGATGGGCCCCACCAGCACTCATTTTTGGGGGCTGCCACTTATTTTTCCTCATCAGACTTTTACCCAGAGTAAGAGAATGAGAAAATTTCAAAAGGGAGAAGTACAGAAAACAGTGACAAAGAAAGGAAACATGGATGAAAAAGAACCCACAAGAGTGAGATAAAGGGACAGGGAGTGTCTGGAGTTGGACGAGATGGAGTGCAGCCTCAGTATTCGGTACTCCCGACATTTGACAGTGCTGGCTGCGGGATTTTGGGCAAAACTTTGGGCACCTGCGTTTATTCTTTTACAAATTAAGTACTGAATAAATGTGCTCCCCCACATCGTTTATCTCACCCCACCCACCCCAACTTTATGATTCCATCATGCCCATGCCCTAATCTCCTCCTGATTGACCACCCCTAACCCCAACCTGTACTCTGGCAGCAAGACCCTTGCTTTGCTTGACTCCACACCACTAATTTCAGCCCTATGACAGCCCCAACCATTTTAGGGTATACTGCCTAGAGCCACTTAGGACAGCAGGATGGCTCTGAAGACCAGCTACAGACGGTGATAACATATTGGTATAGGATTGTCTTCATTTATATGTGCTGAATATAAAATTATGTATCAATTTTTCTACTGCCCTCACTAGTAAACACTTTTTATCCCAGAAAGTTCTTTACAATTTAGTATGGTTTAATACGGGCATTTACATGTCTTTGTTTAATAATAATAATAATAATATGTAGATTTATAGAGCGCCTGGTTACACCACACCGGTGTGTGCCCGTGCTTAGACCACAGCCAAGCTGCTGTGAGATCTAGCAGAAGAGAAAGAGAAGGCCCAGATGGGCAATTATGAGGAACTAAAGAGCCAGCTTTTTAAAAGATTCCTAAACCGAGTCTCCGAAGGTTCGGCTCGTAACGGTGCCGGAAGGGAATGCCAAACCTTAGCCGCTTGGAAGGAAAAAGAACTTGCCCCCAGTCTGGCCCGTAGGATCTTGGGGATTTGCAGAAGATTAGCATAAAATACCTAGATCTAAAATGGTGCCACGGGGAGTAGGGCTGTATCATGTGGCATAAGTATTTGGGACCTTTCGAGGATAAAATCCTGTGGCAGAAACAGAGAGCCTTAAAGCGGATTGTCTTTTCCAATGGAAGCCAGTGGAGAGTGGCTAGAGCCACTGTTGCAGAAGCCCTTCTGGGGAGGTTAAAGACCAGGCGGGCCACAGCATTTTGCACTCTTTGGAGCTTTTTTAAGCTCTCTTTGGTAGTTCCCAGGTAGAGCACATTACAGTAGTCTAATTGAGTTGTGATCAGCGCATGAACCACCGTTTTGGGTAATTCAATAGGGAGAAGGTCCAGCGTCTTTCTTAGCATTTTCACAGTGCCGAAGCATTTCCCGGCTACACCACTGATTTGGGATTTGAAAGAAAGATTGGAATCAAACTAAACTCCTAAGTTTTTGACTTTTGGCTTAGGTTCAGGGATCTGGCCCAACGTGTCCGGCCACTACACCGTTGACCATATAGATGGAGCCTTGCCTACGATCATGATCTCTGTTTTATTGGCGTTGAGCTTTCAGCAGCTCTCGGTCATCCAAGAGGTCAGTCAGACTTTAAAAGTAACTACGGAAAAATTATTGCAAATGGATTAGGTAAAATTATTTCTCTCAGGGATCTATATTTTTTATGCTGTGGTTTACACGCAGGTCTGAACATTCTGTGAAAACCCATTGGTAAATTGAGGACACGCGTAGGCGTAAACTTAGCTTGTCTGATTTATTAATGGAGACCATGATATTTATGACAGCCACTTGCCATGGATATATGCTGACTCATGACAGACAGCTGTAACTAGCCTGGAAGCACCACCGGCCCCAAAACCAATGACAGCCGCTTGCCATGGATATGTGCTGACTCATGACACACAGCTGTAACTAGCCTAGAAGAACCACCAGCCCCAAAACCGATGACAGCCACTTGCCATGAATGTGTGCTGACTCATGACACACAGGTGTACCCAGCCTGGGAGCACCACCAGCCCCAAAACCGATGACAGCCACTTGCCATGGATATATGCTGACTCATGTCACACAGCTGTGACCAGCCTCCGAGCACCACCAGCCCCAAAACTGATGACAGCCACTTGCCTTGAATAGAAACTGACTCATGAAACACAGCTGTAACTAGCCTGGGAGTACCACCGGCCCCAAAACTGATGAGAGCTACTTGCCATGGATATATGCTGACTCATGACAGACAGCTGTACCTAGTATGTGAACACTACCAGCCCCAAAACTGATGACAGCCACTTGCCATGGATATATGCTGACTCATGACAGATTGCTGTACCTTGCATGTGAACACCACTAGCTCCAAAACTGATGACAGCCACTTGCTATGGATACATGCTGACTCATGACACACAGCTGTAACCAGCCTGGAAGCACCACCAGCCCCAAAACTGATGACAGCCACTTGCCATGGATATATGCTGACTCATGACAGATTGCTGTACCTTGCATGTGAACACCACTAGCTCCAAAACTGATGACAGCCACTTGCCATGGATATAAGCTGACTCATGACAGCTAGCTGTACCTAGCATGTGAACACCACCAGCTCCAAAACTGATGACAGCCACTTGCCATGGATACATGCTGACTCATGACAGACAGCTGTAACTAGCCTGGGAACACCACCAGCTCCAAAACTGATGACAGCCACTTGCCATGGATACATGCTGACTCATGACAGACAGCTGTAACTAGCCTGGGAACACCACCAGCTCCAAAACTGATGACAGCGAGATTGATAAAATGTGGATTTTCATTGCACACGCTCTGAACCCTGAAAGGAGCGGGAGTGGGTGGAGGGAGGTATGCCCGTTCACATTCTGCACACATGGTTCACTGCCAAGATAAATGGCGGAAACAGCTCCAAATATCGGGTTGCAGGTTCCCGTAGCTGGGCCCTTAACAGGCCTGTTTTTAAACTTTGGAAAGCAGAGCACACCTGCTCCTAAAAAATTCAACCTTTTACAGCGACGTCTTGTTCTATAATGTGCCTAAAAATTGTTAATGCAGCACATTTTTCAAGATCTGTAATAACTAAAAAGACATTCAGGGCTAGAAGTACTAGGGACTGTGCGGGCGCAATTTTGCGTTGCTCCAGTGGTCTTTTATAATAGTAAATTGACGCTACACTGACAAACTCCTAGGGGGCTTATTTACAAACCCCTTGTGCCGGCAGTGCATCACTTGTGATGCACCGACGGCACAACACGCTGCCCCATATTTACAAGGACTCATAAAGCCACCCTGCGTGGCTTTTCTCGTCCTTGTAAATATGGCCCTTTTACATGTAACACTTTGCGTGAAAGGGGCGAGCCATGGGTGTTGCTGTGGGTGTTCCCACACAACACTCATGGCTTCTACCGCATTTCAAGATTTACGAGAAATCGTAAACCTGGAAATGCATCAGAATGCTACACTTCCCCAGGGGAGGTGTAGGGATGCGCAACGAGGAGAAATGTTTTCATTTCTCCTCGTTTTCTTCCTCTTTCTTTGCGTGCTGCATTCTGCAGCACACATAGTAAGAGGAAATCACCTCTTGTTATTGTTTTTGTGCAGGAAGGTGTCCCTTCCTACACAAAAACAATCATCCCCGTGAGGCAGGCACCCTTGCACCATGGTGCAATGGTGCCTGCGTCGGCGCATGGCAGCTAATTGTGCGCCAGCGCAGGGGAGAGCAAGGGAATCCGACATATCGTAGATATGACGCATCCCTTTGCTTCAGAATTAACGCAGCGCGGCGCAGCCAAATGGCTTGCGGCACCGCGCTCCATTAATTCCTTGTAAATAAGGCTCCAGGTTTTCATGGGTTTTGATTCACAAGGGAGTTTCTTTTTCTGGAGTTATGATTCATATACATTTGCAGTTCTTTCTAGGTCCACAAAGTACCACGGAACACGCCTCAAAAAGTGGAGTAAACCATAGGCCCTCATTTTAATCTGTGCAGTAATTCTGATTTGTGAACAGACTTCCATTTGAACCTTGGAGTGGGGAATAACAAGCATTATACATAATATCCTCAAGTCCGAGGTGAGGAAATCGGAATGGGGCAAATACTGAAACCTGTGTTATTGGAATTTACTGGGTACACAATTTGTATCCATGCAACAGAGTGGTTCCGCAACTCATAATCAGCCCACAGATTTTTAGGTGTACTCCTGCATTTACTGAGGTGCAAACGGTGTCTAAAATCACGGGTTCTGGGCAAATTGCACTTGGTCCTAGGATTTTCCACATGCAATTTTCTCCAAGTACTACCAGAGGAAACTGTAGGGCAGATTTTCAAAAAATGCAAGCAACGCAGCACAGCACCCAAAGAGGCTGCGCTGCGTTGCCTGACAGGGAGGGAGCAGGAGAGCACCATAGCTGCAGAGAAATGGCTCTCTACACCCCTTTCCTTAGAGCCGACGCTGATTTCAGATGCTGTGCGCCACCCACAAACCTTAGCTCCATAGCGCTAGGGTGTGTGCGTGAGTCTAGCATAGGTTTTGTACAGGAGGGTATCCTTCCTGTATAAAATACCATGCCTAGACAAGTTTAAAAGCTTTTCCTACTTTGCATGCGTGCTGCACTATCTTTCCTTTCTTTTCTGAAAAGAAAGGAAAAATAAAAACATCTCCTGTTAGCACCTCCCTTGAAGTGGCGTTAACTTTTGGCGCTAAACCCTGTCTACAATCCTTTGTAGACCGGTTTTGCGTGAAAAGGCAACGGTGGTTGCATGGGAACGCCCATGTACCACCCATATAATGCACCCTTGGGGCTAAGTACCGCAAAGCAGTACTTTGCGCTGCTATGCGCTACTTTTAGGGTACTTTCCAGCACAAAACAAGTTAATCGCTGGAAAGTAAATTGCAAAAAAAAAATTGTGCTGGTTAATGTCACTTTTATGATGCTAACCCAGCGCAAAAATGTTTGAAAATCTACCCCTGTGTGTGTAAAATAGTGTGCAAAGAGCAATACAATCCAGTAACAGTGGCCACAAAGACTGTAATTGACATTCCACCTAGGCTAGCAGCACTTACACCCATCACTTACTTCATAGAATATCTCAAAGTTCACATTGATGGAGCAAGGACTCGTAAATGAGACTTGCTCGGAAGCAATCCTCTCGTTTAAACTCATTAACGGATTACTAACAATGTGTTTGTAATTAATAATTCGCATTTAGAAAAAGACACGCGGGAAGATGAATCTTGCCTATGTGTTTACTAAGCATAACAACATGAACGAAGGACTAAAAACGCACTTTAACAGGGAATCTTTACTGCGCATGCGTCTACTACATCTACGTAGTATGACGTACTAATGCTTGGAGGGAAAATCTTGCGCCTGCGCAATAGGCGATAAAATGGCCGCTTGAAAGCTCACATGCATGCCACTTGCTTAGCTGAAATAGAAATTAAGTTTTATACTAACGCAAATGCAGAAAGGGAAATAATAAATGGAGTGGGTTAGAGTAGAGGGTGGTGGTATACAGTGAAACCATTTATTTTTGAGAATAACATTTCTTCTTTTGCCTTTATTATTAGTGCGCATTTGGGCCCTCTACATTTGTCTGAATTGAGCTGACTGACGTAATCCTACACATGCGTACTGGAGAGAAAATACGGAAGGATGAGTAAGGACTTGTCACGCGTCCAAGGCCAGCGGAGATGTGCCCTGGGAACATGAGGGTGAAGAGTTCATATGAAGGAGCTTTATTCATAACGTCGCAACATTTTGTATTAATAAAGTTTCGAGATGTATGAGAAAGGAAAATGAATTAATAAAGTTTGAGGGGAGGGATTTGAAGACAATGGTTTAAAGAAATAAGTGAAATGTAAGCATGGTGTTACGATCATCCCCCCTCGCCTGTCCAATCAGAGTTAGTATTTTGTAAAATTGAAACATTAATGGGTAGTACATGGCTATGGAAAGGTATAATTGAGGTAGTTTTAGTTAGTTAGAGAGCTTTAGGATGACACAGGAGCTGAAGCAGCACTGAAGCAGAGCTCGGTACGCTGTTGGCGTTGGGGGTGGTGCTGACGCTGTGAGATGCTGATGAAGAGATCGAATGCAGAACCATCTACTTAACTTAATTGGGTTAGAAAGAAGATCGCGGAAGAACCACGAGGGGGAAGAGAGTGTCAGAGAGGGGTGCGACGCAGTCGGTATTTAGAGAGGTGAAGTATCCTGTCCTGGTTCCTGTCCTGAAGTCTTTGTCTCCTGATCTATCCCGGGGACCCTTACCAGCCCTTTGGCCAGGGGGTTGGTCTTCACACCATTCTTGGTAAATATAAATATATCGTATTTGATAGATGTCCTTTTCTCTCTGTCCTCTTCTTTCTGAGCATAGTTATTGTGTGGATCTGAATTGCTAAAATCTATTGAAACTTGAATGAATTGACACTCTTGCGAATGAGGGTGTTTGTACTGAAACGTTTGAGATGGTTCATACGCAATTAATTTAGATAAAGATTTTAAAACTTCCCGAGTCTGTGATTATTTCATTTTAATCAAGAAATGTTTTATAAGTTATGTTAATTATCACCATCAACTAGTTCCAACCAAATGGTCCATTGACCAGAGGAAAGAACTAATTGATCAGTAAAAGGTTTAGTTAGTGAAAGAAATAACTAGATCTTGAAGTATGAAAAACATAAACTAAGGTCCCAGCGGTCTACTTGCTGTTTAGTGGAAATAGTTATATGGGCCCAAGTGAGTATATGGTAGTGGAGTATCTGTTGTTAGTACACCGCTGGATCCGTTTTCTGGTAGCAGAGTTATGGTTTTTATTGACTAGTTTGGTGATAAGTATGGATTATTGATTTTGATTTATGTTTTAACAAAAGAGTTAGCGTCCTTGTTTTATGTCGTCTGGAAAATTCCCGGGGAATGAATAGCGGGTGGCGATAGAAACCACACTGCAGTGAGGTTACTCGTCTGTTGGAATAACACTGAGGAGCTAGGTAGGGCTAGCAGTGTTAAAGTAGGGACTATTTTTCTGTGTAAAAGTAAGAGTGATTGTTAGCAAAGAGTTCGCTAGTGAAACTTTAGGCGTTATATCACCTAGAAAGGGTAACCCTGAAGAAGTAACAGGTTCTTCCGAGCTAGATTTACAGCAAATGGAGTTCGCTGGTGAAACTTTGGTCTCAAATTTCCCAAAACGGGTGACACCGGAGGAGTAGCAGGTTCTCTAGAGCTTGAATGAAGGGTAAGCGGAAGGGTTTTACTCACAGTGGAAAGAAATAAACTATCCTTTGATTTAGTGGAACAGACAGAGTAGCGAATGTTTTTATGTCGTTAATAACAAAGAATTTTACAGAAAATATCAAGAAATAAGTTTTCCGTATTACCTTGTGAAGGGAGGGTCAGTTGCCGGAGTGGTACTGACGTCACAGTGTGCCGCGCTGGGATTGGTAAAAGCAGCGGGTGTGTGACAGGAACAGCCTTGTAAAGGAGGGGTCCGTAGTAAGGAGCAGAACTGACGTCAGGGAAAGGCCGCGCTGGCATTGGTCAGATCCCGGTCGCGAGTCTGATTTGATTGGATAGCTAGTTAAAAGCCGCGATAGGATTGGTGGAGAGAAGAATTGTATGCGGGATTTTGATTTGACTGTTAGTGCAAGACGTACAGGTAGAAGATTTCAAGGGTTTGCAGAATATAATTTCTTACATCGATCCTCAAGAATGTATGGAGAGAAAAGAAAGATGTCAATTTTTAAGAAAATTAAGAATTTCTTTGTAAAGGATAAGCCTGTGTTGACTAGAGAGGGAATTCCTATTCCGCCACCGAAGACACCAGCATCTTTTATGATGATGGAAAGAGGATATCATACTTGCGTGTGGTTGGAAAACTGGGTAGAGTATACGAAGGATGATGGTGTGTTAGCATTTCCTAAGGATGGTACGTTTAATGGGAGGATTCTTCAGAATTTGAGATTGAAAATTAATGATTTGGAACCTAGACCTAGGTTAACTCAATATGAGGCTTTGGAAGAATGGGAAACTGAGACATATGAATGAGAGAAATGCAGAGGTGGAAGGTACAGAGGATTCTTTCCCAGACATTTGCATGAGTCACGCGAAGGGCAGATGAAACAATGGAGGAGAGCTATGGTATCAGAAGGGTTATATCCAGTGTTGATGGCTGAGGAACAGTCTGGAGGAAAGTGTAAGGAGAAAACGAAACATATGAATTCAGCAGGATATGGTGAATCAGATGACGAGTTGTTAGAGGATATTTTAATTAAAAATCCACCACCGTATCAAGAAGCAGCTAGTAAGGTTACCCCAAGTGCACCAGTAATGAGAATGCCCTTAACCCCACATATTTTACATGAAACGTCATATAACGGAGTGTTGCAGGATAATGAGAGAGAAGCCCTGAATAAAACTAGGGAAGAACTAGTTCATAGGATAAATCAGTTACATTTGAATACTGAAGCTTTGACAGTACCAGTGAACATTGGTCCGGTAATTCCGTTGTACGGAGATAATAAGAGTTGCCAGAAACCACAATCCGTGACAATTCCACTAAATAGTCCTAGAAAAGAAATAATAATTGCAGATGATCAGGTTAGCGAAAGTGAGTCAATTATTTCACTAATGGATCTCCCTAATGTAGAACCTTTGACGGAGACTCCAAAGAGGGTCACGCCCATGAATTTGAGAGAAAGAAGACCTTTGGTTCATGCTGGAACTGGAGGCGCAACAGTAGTCACCTCTGAAGAAATAGAAAGGTGGGCACAGGAAAGAGATAATCAGAACCCAACACCAAGGATTTTAGACATTAGGAAATTGAAAGTGGAATTGGAAGAGATGATGACAGGATGTGTGGGTACAGAAAGATTGAACGCTTATAATGATGAGGAATTATTATTTTTATGTAAGAGTATTACAAGGAGAGCAAGAGTATTTCATGAGAGATTGACTGAAGTTGCTTCAGAGATTGGATTAGACATAGGGAAGTCAAAGTTGCTACAGAAACCATATCGAGTGGACTTTACTGACAAGGATTTAGAAAGGGTAAATGCTTCTGGAAAGAGACTACAGATAAAAGAATTAATGAACATTTTACGAAAATGGGGAGACATTGATAAATGGAGAATTAGATGGATAAGAAAGAAAGAAGAACTACAAGCAAGAGAAGCAGCAGCTGCCTTTCCAGTAAGAGAAACAAGCAAGGTGGAAAAATTGTGTCCAATGAGAGAGGTTCCTGGAGGTGGATATGTTCATGTTCCTTGGAGTAGGCAAGATATTTTGTCATTTACAAATGATTTTCCAAATCTGAGAGAGAAACCAGTCGAGTAGTACAAACAGGTAGAGAGATTTGTGAAGGTTTCAAAGGTTTTATTGAAAGACTTGGATGGTCAATTTGATATAGTGGTACCTGCTGATTTATGGACAGAATGTAAAATTACAATTGATTGGCCTAATGAGGAGTATGCTAGAGATGCAAAGACAGGGGCACCCTCGGAGGAGGTGATGAAAAAGTATCACCAAGTGATTACATATTTGAAAGGGAAAATTCCTCCTACAGAAACAGATTGGGTAAAAATAGATAGAACAACTCAAGAACCAAATGAATCTGTACATGCGTATTATGAAAGATTGTTGCAGGTGTTTAAGCAGTATAGTGGTTTCGAGAATATCGGTGACAAAGATATGGGACATTTTGTGTATCGATTTGTATATGGTTTGAAACCAGAAATCAGTCAGATGATACAGCAGCACATGTTGTGTTGGCAAAGCAAGACAGTGGATGAGATTTTAAAGTATGTGAAATATTGCGGAGATGACATTGAGGCCAGGCGTAGGAAGCTAAAAGAGAAAATGATGTGGGCACAAGTTAAATTGGCAGTGCAGCAAGAAGAGAAAACAAATGATCAAAATAATAATCAAGTGAAAGAACAGAGTCAGAATAATCAAGGAGCGAGTGGTAATAAATATTGGGGACGAATGGACAGAGAAGAAGCGAAAAAGAAGTTATGCGTGCAGAAAGCTTGGACATTGGAAGAACGAGTGTAAGAGTACTCAGAATAATAAGAGTAATAATGGGCCAAATCAAAATTTAATCCCACAGATGCAGAATGAAGTACTTATGAATCAGCAGCAGCAGGTAGTTACACCACAATATCAGGTGCCACCAGCTCCTATGCCAAATTTTGTGAACCATCAAAGTTTCAGTGCAAACACCGGATTTCAAGGAGAAAGTGGTAAGAATAATAGAACAATTACACAATATTTTTTACAGAATGATGAAGGACATTCAGATGTCGCACAATGACGGTGCCTGAGGGGGGA
The DNA here is from genome assembly GCA_963921515.1 of Calotriton arnoldi. Lineage (NCBI taxonomy): Eukaryota > Metazoa > Chordata > Amphibia > Caudata > Salamandridae > Calotriton > Calotriton arnoldi. The sequence goes on along the minus strand of CAWUFW010003603.1, from coordinate 192,761 downwards.
GGAAGAGGAGTGCGTGCTTGGCGCATCCTTGCCGGTAGATCAGTCAGGTCCATTTATTGATGGGAGAGTAGAAGGTAAAGACATTACTTTCCTATTGGATACTGGTGCTACCAGGTCTACTGTGAGAACAGCAGACATCCCAAACCTACCCCTCTCGGGAGAATCAATCCAAGTTGTAGGCGTGTCTAACCAACAGATTAGAACCCCAATCACAAAACCAATGGAGGTGCACATTGGAAACTTCAAAGAAATGCATCGGTTCGTAGTTTGCGATTCCAGTCCAGTAAATCTGTTGGAAAGGGATCTTTTATGCAAGATGAATGGCACAATCTATTGTACACCAGATGGTGTCGCTTTCCAAACCCCTGATGAAGACGTGGTATACAAGATGATGCTGGCCAAACAGGGAACAGAAGTAGATGAAATGTTTTCACTAATAACTGAGAATGAATTACCAGAAGAATTGAGAATCACAGTTAATCCAGAAGTGTGGGATTTTACAGGAAAAGACATTGGGCTAATGACAAATATAGACCCAGTTAAAGTGATAGTGAAAGAAGGTGCAGTGTATCCAAACACCCGACAGTACAAGATGAGTCCAGAAGTAAAAGCAGGAATTATTCCAGAAATTGAACGAATGGTTAAACAAGGTATTTTAAAAGAAGTAATGGGTAGTCCCTGTAATTCGCCAATAATGGGACTGAAAAAGCCTAGTGGAAAATACAGAATAGTGCAGGATTTACGGAAAATAAATAAAATTGTAGTGCCATGTTGCCCAATAGTGCCAAATCCAGCAGTGATCCTTTATCAGATACCCTAGAATGCAGGCTGGTTTACAGTAATTGATTTATGCCAAGCGTTCTTTTCTATTCCCTTGCACCCAGACAGTCAGTATCTTTTTACGTTCAAGTTTGAGGATCATATTTACGCATGGTGTCGAGTACCTCAAGGGTACACAGAGAGTCCTTCAATTTTTAATCAGATTTTGAAAAAGTGGCTAGAGTCATTGATTATGCCTGGAAAATCTGTTTTGGTCCAGTACATTGATGACCTACTGGTGGCATCAAAAACACGAGAAGACTATGTCACAGACACAATTGCATTGCTGAATCATTTGGCTGAAGGAGGACACAAGGTGTCTCCAGAAAAGTTACAGTTCTGTCAACAAGAAGTTAGATATTTAGGGCATAAAATAGAAAGAGGAGTTAGAAAAGTGACACCGGAAAGAATAAAAATAATCAAAGAAATGCAATTGCCACAGACTCAAAGAGAAATGAGAATGTTTCTAGGAGTGGTTGGATACTGTAGGCAATGGATTAATGGTTTTTCGATGTTAGCAAAACCATTAATACAGATGATCCGGAAAAGAGCAAAAGATCCGATTGATTGGAATGATGACTGCATAGAGGCATTTATAAAACTAAGAAACTGTTTGTGTGAAGCTCCTGCTTTGGGCATGCCTGATTATTCAAAAGACTTTGCTTTGTTCTGCTGTGAGAGAGAAAATTGTGCACTTTCAGTCTTAACACAGAGACATGGATTGAGTCGACGTCCAGTGGCATATTTTTCAGCTACATTGGACCCAGTGGCTTCAGCATTGCCTTGCTGCTTAAAAGCAGTAGCTGCTACTTGTATGAGTCTGGAGCAAAGTGAGTCAATAGTGATGGGACATCCGGTAAACGTTTTTGTTCCACACTCAGTTGAGATTCTTTTGACAAGAACAAGAACATAGCATCTCACCCCTAGTCGATTGACTAAGTATGCAAGAGGAGCTGAGACCGTGACTGTGATAAGGTGTACGATCATGAACCCAGCTACCCTACTGCCAGACCCCTGCGATGAAGAAGTGAGAGATGAGAGTGATCATGATGGTTTGGACGTGACTGAGTTATGCACAAAGCCCCGGCCTGATATAAAAGAGACACCTTTGAAAGAGGCCGACCATGAGTTATTTGTAGACGGTTCCTACCTCAGAACACAAGAAGGAGGACTTAGTGCTGCATATGCTGTTTGTAAAATATCGGGGGTAATTGAAGCATCCTGTTTACCTGGGGTCAAGTCTGCACAAGTAGCTGAATTGGTTGCCTTAACAATGGCATGTAAAAAGGAGAAAAATTGGAGAGTAACCATATTCACGGACAGTCAATATGGGTTCGGCGTTGTGCATGACTTCGGCCAGCTCTGGATGCAGAGGGGATTTCTGACTTCTTCAGGATCCCCTATCAGAAACAGCAAAAATGTGAAGGATTTGTTGGAAGCATTACAATTGCCAAAAGAGATAGCAGTTGTAAAATGTGCTGCACATCGGTCAGGAAATGACTATGTGACTGCTGGCAATAATTATGCTGGCCAAGTACTGTGCCAAAAATACAGTGGCCATAAATCAGAAAATTGAAGCGGGTGAAACCAGATGCCAACTTATGTTTTTCTCAGTACCAGAAACATGGGATGAGATCAGACAATTGCAGGAAGAAGTTGAGGAAAAGGAAAAGGGAATTTGGATAAAGGCAGCCTGTACAAAGAGACCACATGATGAAGTATGGGTGTACTTAGATGGAAGACCAGTCATGCCAGATTGTTTGCTTTCCAAAATGGCAAGAGTGTATCATGGAGCAACACACATAGGGAGAGACTCAATGATTAGGCTATTCAGACAGAGTTGGTACAATCCGAAATTCAGGGTAATCGCAGAAAGCCTTTGCCAAAGATGCTTAACCTGTCAGCAGCAAAATCCAGGTAGAAAGACAGTGGTAAGCTGGGGAAAGATTGGAAAGGCAGAAGGACCCTTCACTAGATTACAGTTAGATTTTATTGAATTGCCCCCATGCAATGCACTGAAATATATACTTGTCATAGTATGCCTTTTCTCAAGATGGGTGGAAGCCTATCCCACTCGAAGAAATGACAGTCTTACAGTTGCAAAATTGTTGTTGAGGGAGTTAGTTCCGCGATTTGGTTTTCCAGTCACTTTGAAATCAGATAGAGGCCCTCATTTTAATAATGAAATAATTCAATTAATCTGTGCTGCATTTAACATTGAACAAAAACTGCACTGTGCTTATCGTCCAGAGGCTTCTGGAATTGTTGAGCAGATGAATGGCACAATCAAGTCAAGACTGGGAAAGGTGTGTGCGTCCACAAAGCTGAAATGGCCAGATGCATTACCTCTTGTATTGATGGGTCTCAGAAGTATTCCAGACAGAAAAACAGGAATGAGCCCACATGAGATTCTCATGGGAAGAGCCATGAGACAGGCATTTATTCCTGGGAATAAACTAATGAGTATAACTGATGATCTGGTATTGGATAATTGCAAAGGATTGGCTGAAATGATGCGTTCTGTCTCTCACCAGGTTGGAGAAGACGCAGTCAAAAGACAGCCAGACCAAGCGCATGATTTGAATCCTGGAGATTGGGTGCTAGTAAAGAAACACGCAAGAAAGTCGTGCCTAACACCAAGGTGGGACAAACCGTGGCAAGTCATACTAGTCACTACCACAGCAGTGAAGTGTGCAGGTTTGCCCAATTGGATTCATGCCAGCCATACCAGAAGAGTCCCGAGCCCATCAGAACAACAAGAGCAACCACTGACTGAACGGGCTGAAGCGTCAGGAGTTGTAAACTGTGAAATTGAAGAATCTAGAGTAATAGATTCTGAAAGACAACCATATGATGAACAGCCAAGTTCAAGTCAGGAAGATTGGATACCAGTGATTGAAATTGTTGATGATGTCATTGAAACCAGAAGAAGAACAGAACTGAAAAGACAGGAAAGTAGTCAGGAAAAGACAGGGGAAGAAGAACACACTCAGGGGGGAAATAAAAAAGACATCCACGAACCTGAGGAGGGAAAAATAGAAGAACACGTTCTGGCAGAAGAAGAAAGGTTTGAAATAAGACCTGAACAGGGTCAGATAGAATTAGAAGAACAAGCTCAGGAAGAAGAACAAAATACAGTAAGACCTGAGCAGGTGGAAGTAAAGGAAGGTACAAGCACAGAAAACAGAAACAGAACAGACTTTGCCTAGAAAAAATGAAATAAAAAGGACTTTACAAAGAGATAAGGAAGGTGAAAACGCAGTGCAAATCAAAAGAATCAGAAAGGAAGACAATTGGCCAACTGGAGTAAAGAAACTAAAATATCACTTGAGAAAATCTAAAAGAAACCAGAACAAGTAAACGAAGTCACAAGTCAAACACAATCTAAACAAACTTTGGCAAAGATAACTCGGAAAAGTCCAAGATTGAGAAACTTAAACAGGAGATATAAGGCTCCTGAATGGACTTACGTCATACTCGAAGAATTTGAATCCCTAGATCTGACTGATGAAACAGAAGAAATTCATATTGTTCAGATTGATGAAAGCAAATTAAGGCCTCCTTAAGAACAAAAAGGAAAGTCAAACTGACAAAGAAAAGATAAGAGAAAAGAAATTTTCTCAGGAGTAAAATGGCAGAAATTGAAGTTGCCGGGAAACCAAAATGTGGATTAAAAAGAAAGTGTTTTAGATTTTGTTTTTGTAGTGTTTTATTAGCAGTATTAGGGTGGTTATTCCTAACAGTAGGAGTACCTCTGTTAACGAAAACAAGTGACAAAAATAATACAGATACTAATGTTAAGGTGGATAGAATAAATGAAACTGAAATAGAAATAGGGGTAGAAGATGAAACAAACTATCATAATGAGTCAGACTATAATACGTCCTCTAATGTGTTTATTAAATTGTTATTTCAATATGTTAGCACTATGGAGATTAATAATTGCTACGTGTGTATGAAGTTACCATCATCAGTATCAGAAGGGATGACATATCACCATATACCTTTAACGTATGGTGTGTCATGTAGTATTTTGTCTAGTTTATTTTATGCTACAGGGAGACTTCAGTATTTTTATTCAAATCTAGATGTAGTATTTTTTAAATTACCTATTAGAAAGAATATGAATCCAGTAGCTAGTAGCAAAAATGCACAGTTTATGGGTGAATTTTTCATAACAATGAGTTCAATAGATTTAGTACAAACACAAAAAGATAATCTAACATGTACATTAAGAAAAGAAGAAAAAGATTTTTGGGATTTAGTAGAAGAAAGGAGACAGGATTTAATAAAGAAGGCAACTAAACAGAAAACTCATGTACCTCCATGGGTCGGGAAGGACGGCATCTATGCAAATGGCAAGGCTCATGCTGCGATGTCCCTGGATTTTGTGAAAAGGGGAAAATTCTGCCTCCATAGATTAAAGACAGACTATAACAATAATTACATTGGTTCCAGTGAATGTGAACACAACTTCCTAATTTTAGGAGGGTGGGGACTAAAAGGGGGAACTGATCCTGTATTTCCAGGAGTGTATTATGTTTGTGGGAGCAATGCCTATTATAGGTTACCTGCAAGATGGTACGGGAGCTGTTATTTTGGAATAGTTTTTCCAAAGATCTAACATGTAGATAAAATCAGTGGAACCAATGGAAATTCTAATGGACTAACACGTAGAAGAAGAGCTAGTTTTTCTGAAATTGTAGGAGACATTTTTAGTGCATTGATACCCTCAGTTGGAGTCATTCTGAATTCACAGAAAATCTGTAAGTTATCAACCATAGTTGATCGTCTTTCTACAGACACTGCAGGAGGATTCTTAATGATTAACATGGAAATGGTTGCAATCAGGTCTATGGTTTTACAGAACCATCTTGCTCTTGAAATATTGTTAGCAAAAGAAGGTGGAGTCTGTGGCATGTTGAAAATTCAACACTGCTGCACTTATATTCCGGACAAGAGCAGAGAAATTAAAGGATATATTGAAAACATTACAAGAATGCATAAAGACTTTTTTTTTTTTTTTTTTGTCCTCATACTGCCGGCACTCTTATTAGGATTCCTCCTGTCTCTCCCCATCAATCTGTACCACCCCTTGGAGGAGACGGAGAGAGAACAGAGCTTTCCCGCAAAGATATTACTGTTTCCATTTCCAACTCCTGTTCACTTTGGGGGCTCCGGAATGTTACCAAGGAGGTCAGGACCAACAGTAAGCTTGGCTTAATCATAAGACTCTCTTGCCTTCTCCCTCCAATCTGTCAATGCAGACCAGATCCTGACTTTACTTCTTTGATCACACGCCATATCAGATTCACTAGTACAAATAATATTCTTTAAACATTCTGCAAAAGTTGGTGGGAATTCTGACTTCCATTTCCTACATATCTCTCGTCTTGCTAAGATGACCACATAAAACGTAAACTTTGCGCTAAGAGCATTCAAGTGGTAGTCTTTTATAAGGCCGAAAAAAATCAGATTGGTACTTACTTCTATTGGCATCCCCAGTACTTCTTCCAGAAAGTTACACACCCCCAGCCAGTAGAGCTTGATTTCCGGGCATTCCATAAACATATGCATATCAATGCTACGGGGTATTTACATCTTGAACAGTTAAACACGTTACCTGTAACTTTCGATAGCTTTTGTGGAGACCAATATACTCTATAGGCAGTATATAGATGATTCCTCTTGAGTGATGCTGGTTTTACCACAGCCTGTAACATATCAAACGAATCAGACCAAAATTTATTTATGTCTTCACTATTATATTCTTTTCCCCAAAGATGCAAAATTTCACTTTCCAGATTATCCTCCGCATCCACTAGGGCCCAATACCAAAAAGAGATTTCTTTTTCCACTTGTCCGTTCTAGTTACTTGATCCCATTTCGGATTTTCCTCTTCCTGGGACCAGCTCTGTGATGCCCACCAAGAGGATATCTGATAATATTTGAACCTCGTCAAAGTTCCTCTTGTGAGATTATTAAGCACTTCCCAACTAACTATATTGGCTTCCTTTTTTAAGTCTCCCCATTTATTTATACCTCACGTTCTTAACGGCTGACTAAGTTGATCCCTCAAACATTCAGGAGTGCCCGGGGAGTCCCAAATTGGGGCTTGAGCTGCGTAATATGGTATCTTCATTTTCTTCCAAATATAGACCCAAGACTCCAAAGCAGCTCTTAAAATCTTTAGCCTTACTTTCTTGTAGAACTTTGGATCTCCATACTTGTAGAGAAAGTAATTCTGACCTTGCACCACATCTTTTAACATGGCCTCAAATAGTAGACCTAATGATGAACTGTCTATCTTGCTAGCTAACATTCGAAAAATTTTAAAGTGGAAGGCATAACAATAGGTTAGTAGGTCAGGTAATGCCAGCCCGCCCCTAGTAAGCCCTTTTCTAAGTTTTTTCCAGGCTATCCTTGAACCTTTCGTCGCCCAGATAAAGCTTCCTATTTTACCTTGCACCTTAGCTATGTCTGCCTTTCTAAAAGACAGTGGAATAGAGTTATATAGGAAGGTGAATTTTGGTAGGATAATCATTTTCACAAGGTTAACCCTCCCATAGATATTTAAAGGGAGGTTTGCCCATCGTGACAACAAACTCATCACCTCCTTGCTTACTCTCTTCCAGTTTACTATAGGGATTTCCTCCAATTTCTTAGTGAGCTGTATCCCTAAATATCTCATTTGATTTTGAACCCCGGACTTCTCACCTCCTGATTCCATTCCATAATTACTGTTTTTTCCCTGTTAATTTTATACCCCGAGACCTCGCCAAATCTCTCCGCCTTCTCCATCAGCCTTGGAATTGCTTCTTGGGGATTTGTCATATACAAAAGCAAATCGTTTCATTTCTAACCCACCGAGCTTAAAAGGCAAAATTGAGGTATCTGCTCTAAGCCAACAGGCAAACGGCTCAATATATAGGTTGAACAGGAGTGGGGACATGGGACACCCCTGCCTAGTGCCCCTTGTGATACCAAACCTATCTGTCAATTCCCCATTCACCAGCACTTTTGCTTTTGGGCAAAGGTATAGATTTTTCACCGCCCTAACTAAATTGTTTGGAAAACCAAACCTTTTCAGTGTCTCCCACAAGTATGCCCAATTTACCTGATCAAATGCTTTAGCAGCATCTATTGCCACTAAAGTTAAAGGGACATTTCTTTCTTCAGCAGAATCTATGGCCCCCATTACCTGGAAGGTCAGTTCATTTAACTGCCTCCCTGGTATGAAGCCTCTTTGATCTGGATGAACTACCCCCTTTATTATTTTTGAGACTCGTGATGCAACTATTCCAGAAAAGATCTTATAGTCCGTATTTAATAAGGATATGGGTCTGTAAGACTCAATCTTCTGGGGGTCTTTATTTGGCTTTAAAATCAACGTAACCGTAGCTTCTGCCCATGAACAAGGTGGGTTTTCCCCATCAATATAGATTTTGTTAAACAGAGATTTTAAGATTGGCACTACTTTATCCAAGATGCTCAAGTATAACTCTACTGGCGGCCCATCTGGGCCTGCGGCTTTCCCTCTTGCCATTTTTTTACATTGTGTCAATATTTCATCCTCAGTAATGCTTTGTACCAGAAATGTCTTTTGTTCCTCTATCAATTGGGGAAGCGTTATCTGTTTTAGCCACTTCTGAATATTTCCATGTCCTGGCTTAATGTCCTCACTATATAATTCACTCATAAAGCTTCGGGCTTCATCTCGGATCTCTTGGTCTGCTTGTATAACTGCTCCTGAGCCTCTTTTTACTAAATTCTTAATCGTGTTCCTTGCTCTATCTGATTTAGCCTTCCACGCCAACAAAGAGCTGCACTTCTCTCCATATTCAAAATGTTGAAGCTTACTTGCCTTCCACTTTTCTAAGAGCTTCTTATCTATTTTTGCCTGAAACTCAGCCTGCAATCTCTCCAGCTCATTTACTAAAATTGGGATTGTGCTTAAGCCTTCCATTGATGCAACCTGTAATTCTCTTTCTTTTTCCTTAATCTCCTCTATTTTCCTTACCTCCTCTTGCTTCAAGGCTTTCCTTCTTCCTGCTGTTATAGCTTTCATTATCCCTCTTGAATATGCCTTGAAGGCCTCCCATACTATCTGGACCTTAGCTGTTCCCATATTAAATTTAAAATACTCATCCGTCTTTTCCCCTAAGTCTCTGATCACTTCTTCGTTTAATAACATCGTCCTGTCTACTGTCTGCCTTCTCTGCACCTCTTTTTGCTGCAGTATCAAATTCATAACAACTGCTGAATGATCCGATAATATAGCAGGAATATGTTTTATCATCTCTACCTCCGCACACAACTCTTGGTCTATAAGAAAATAATCAATTCGAGAATGATGCCTATATTTCTTACTGTAAAAAGTAAAATCTCTAGTTTCTCCATTCAAACATCGCCAGATATCCACCAAATTAAACTCTCTCAACATATTTTTTAAACTAGAAAACGTTTTTGGGGACTATTATATTTTGCTTTCGAAGTGCGATCTATTTCCTTATTTAAGACCAAGTTAAAGTCACCCCCCATTATGATTGGAGCTGTTGTATCTAACATACTAACTTCAAGTTTAGAGAGCGCACCGGGGTTATCTTCGTTTGGTCCGTAGTATACTGCACAGACCAGGGGCCTATCCTGCACCGTTATGGTGACCACCAACCATCTCCCTGACTGATCTGTCTCATACTTAACTATTTTTATACCTACATTGCATCTTATAAGTAATGCTACTCCCTTGAACTTCCTCTTTGCTCTGAACAGAGGACCTCCTGCACCCATCTAACTTTGCTAAAACTCTCTTTGCACTCTTGTACTTCTAAGTGGGTTTCTTGTAAAAGATAATGTGTGCTTCAGTATTCCTTAAGAATTCTATAACCCTGAACAGCTTGCTCTTCTTCCTCAGCCCATTCACGTTCCATGAATGGGCTGAGGAAGAAGAGCAAGCTGTTCAGGGTTATAGAATTCTTAAGGAATACTGAAGCACACATTATCTTTTTACAAGAATGCATAAAGACTTGACCCAACTGGAGGTTGACAGTGTGTGGGGAAGACTAACAAAAAGTATAACATCAGTAGGGAAATGGTTTGTTGATCTTGGGAAGGGTTTTCTAGGTCAAATAATAATACCATTAGTCATGATAATAACAATAGTGATGATAATAATGATTACATATAAGTGTTGTAGAAGAGTTAGGAAAGAGAAAGTACATTTTGAAAGAAAAGAAAAGGGACAGAAACGAAAGAGAAAATATGATGAAATACAGCTGGAGGAAATGAAAGGCAGATTATATAAGAAGATGAGAGATTTAGAAGGAAACGAGTTGAATGATGAAAAATTGAGAGGAGAAATAGAGAAAACTGAGAATTGCTAAGGTTGGAATCTGGAATGGGATGGGTAATTTTGTGATGGCTTAAGATGCCATCAGAGAGGGGATTGATGGAGCAAGGACTCGTAAATGAGACTTGCTCGGAAGCAATCCTCTCGTTTAAACTCATTAACGGATTACTAACAATGTGTTTGTAATTAATAATTTGCATTTAGAAAAAGACACGAGGGAAGATGAAGCTTGCCTATGTGTTTACTAAGCATAACAACATGAACGAAGGACTAAAAACGCACTTTAACAGGGAATCTTTACTGCGCATGCGTCTACTACATCTACGTAGTATGACGTACTAATGCTTGGAGGGAAAATCTTGCGCCTGCGCAATAGGCGATAAAATGGCCGCTTGAAAGCTCACATGCATGGCACTTGCTTAGCTGAAATAGAAATTAAGTTTTATACTAACGCAAATGCAGAAAGGGAAATAATAAATGGAGTGGGTTAGAGTAGAGGTTGGTGGTATACAGTGAAACCATTTATTTTTGAGAATAACATTTCTTCTTTTGACTTTATTATTAGTGCGCATTTGGGCCCTCTACATTTGTCTGAATTGAGCTGACTGACGTAATCCTACACATGCGTACTGGAGAGAAAATACGGAAGGATGAGTAAGGACTTGTCACTCGTCCAAGGCCAGCGGAGATGTGCCCTGGGAACATGAGGGTGAAGAGTTCATATGAAGGAGTTTTATTCATAACGTCGCAACATTTTGTATTAATAAAGTTTGGAGATGTATGAGAAAGGAAAATGAATTAATAAAGTTTGAGAGGAGGGATTTGAAGACAATGGTTTAAAGAAATAAGTGAAATGTAAGCATGGTGTGACGATCATCCCCCCTCGCCTGTCCAATCAGAGTTAGTATTTTGTAAAATTGAAACATTAATGGGTGGTACATGGCTATGGAAAGGTATAATTGTGGTAGTTTTAGTTAGTTAGAAAGCTTTAGGATGACACGGGAGCTGAAGCAGCACTGAAGCAAAGCTCGGGACGCTGTCGGCGTTGGGGGTGGTGCTGACGCTGTGAGATGCTGATGAAGAGATCGAATGCAGAACCATCTATTTAACTTAATTGGGTTAGAAAGAAGATCGCGGAAGAACCACGAGGAGGAAGAGAGTGTCAGAGAGGGGTGCGACGCAGTCGTCGGTATTTAGAGAGGTGAAGTATCCTGTCCTGATTCCTGTCCTGAAGTCTTTGTCTCCTGATCTATCCCAGGGACCCTTACCAGCCCTTTGGCCAGGGGGTTGGTCTTCACACCATTCTTGGTAAATATAAATATATCGTATTTGATAGATGTCCTTTTCTCTCTGTCCTCTTCTTTCTGAGCATAGTTATTGTGTGGATCTGAATTGCTAAAATCTATTGAAACTTGAATGAATTGACACTCTTGCGAATGAGGGTGTTTGTACTGAAACGTTTGAGATGGTTCATACGCAATTAATTTAGATAAAGATTTTAAAACTTCCCGAGTGTTATTATTTCATTTTAATCAAGAAATGTTTTATAAGTTCCGTTAATTATCACCATCAACTAGTTCCAACTAAATGGTCCATTGACCAGAGGAAAGAACTAATTGATCAGTGAAAGGTTTAGTTAGTGAAAGAAATAACTAGATCTCGAAGTATGAAAAACATAAACTAAGGTCCCAGCGATCTACTTGCTGTTTAGTGGAAATAGTTATATGGGCCCAAGTGAGTATATGGTAGTGGAGTATCTGTTGTTAGTACACCGCTGGATCAACATCTTCAGTCACATCGTGGACAAAAATCAACCTACTCCCACGTTTAACCCAAACCTAGTATGGACTCACCTGCAATGCTTTATTGAATGTTTTATAATATTTTTTTCTTCATGCAGTTACCTTCAAATGTGTAACGTCGCTCTGCGGCAAGCTCCGTAACACCCACAGGTCCAGGTATGCTATACAAAAGTGTAAAATAAAATATTAAAAAAACAATATGTATAACAGAAATTTTCACAAATGGCAGCTTTTCATGCACAAAGTGGAAATATGTGCAACCGGAAATCTTTGCAAAGATTGAATGAACACAACTTTCCAACTCCACTAATCTTTGGTTCTAAAATAATATTCTTACAGATAGATGTTTTTGTAAAGGCTCATGCATTACAAAAGGGAAAACTCTCCAATAGTATGACTGAACTAGTTACGGATGGAATTACAGTCTATCCCCCTTGAAAGTGAGAAAGAAATATGCAAGATGAGTATGAAAACCAATTTATGTACATATGTTTTAACACTTACAGATTTTATTTAATGTTTCACCCAGAATTGCCTACCTGCAACGAAGTAATCTTGCTCTTGTCATATCCACTTTTAAAACTTTCTCCCTATGAGTATTATGTGAATTGTTTCTCCAACAAGCTCTATTTGTGTATTATTATCAGAACTTGCCTTATGTGTTTTTAATTATATAAAATCTTGTATACCTTTGTGATTAATGTATGAATTTTAATTGTACTTTTATGGTCATAGAGTGACTGAATAAAGAAGTTTGACTGACTGACTGCACGAGTTACGCGCTTTCCCCCCCAAAAATGCAATTTGCATGCATATTAATAAAAAGCTATAAAAACACACAAAGGTTCAACCAACAGCATCTCAAAGCATTTGGCTCATTTGCTTTGCAGAATCACAAGAAGGGGGCTGCGTTTGAAATCAGTTGGAATCTGGAACTCAGCATTTATAGAACTCTTTCATCCCCTCTCTAGTCCTGCAGAAGCATAAATAGTTTTTTCAGGTACATAAGCGTAGATTCATTGGCAGGTGTAACCAGGTGGGTTTTCAGACGAGGTTTGTAGAAAATGTGGCATCGACTGTACGCTTGCTATTAAGGGATATATATGATTTCGCAACAACAGTACAGGCATTGCTAACTCCACTGTCTGGTCTGGAATACATCCTGTGCTGCTGGAGGTGGCTTTTAAGAACACTACACAGGCAGAAGTGGACATCTACCAGTGAAAGAAGGTCAACCACAATAGCCAGGGCTGGACTGGCTATTCTGGCCACCTACCATTTTCCCGGTGGACCTCATGCTAGAGGACCACTTTCAGAGTATAGAGTGCAATTGATCCAGATCTGAAAGCATCTTCAGTGTTGTACCAGTGCCTGAACTATGCTTAGCAACCAATCTACTTTCCTAAGTCAAAGCTTTACCCTTTCCCAGGTACCATGTTCTCCTAGCTGAAAAAGTGACAGCCTGTAGAGTAGTGCTACAGCAGATCAGCATGCACAGGCATGAAGAAGGTTTCATCTCTGGGTGACTGGTGTGGGAGCAGGAACTGGAGCAGAAGACCAGGTCTTTCTCCCCCAAGAAGAAAATGGAAGAAATGAGAAGAAATAAGGAAGTGCGACCTTCCATAAATCTATGCAGCAGTGTAAAAAGCAGCTGTCACGTGGCTCAGGTGAAGATGGATAAATCTTGCAGTTCCAGCTGCATGCAGCTTGAACCCTTCAGCCAAAGGTACCTGTTGCAACCCAGACCATGTGAATAGGAGGGTGCCCAAAGGAAGGGAACAGACGGTAATGGGAGGTTGAATGTATTGTAGGTTTGCACAGATACTTGTATTTAAAAGAAGTGTCACATCATTTGGCAACTAAGGGGCCTATTACGATGTCAGGCGGACTTACGTCCGCATGACACCATCTCGGAAACGGGACCAACCGACCTCCGGTCGGCAGTCCCGACCACCTTATTATGATGCGACCGAACACTGTTCGGTCGCATACTCCCATTCCTCTATGGGAGCTCGTGTCACGGCTACAAACCGGCCGTAACACAAGCTCCCATAGAGGAATGGGAGTCTGTGTTCATCCCTGCATCGTGTGGCAGGCACCCTGAGGTGCCTGCCACACGTGAGTGCATGACCAGGTCATATGGCAGAAATCCGCTTCCGCCAGTTCCCAACGGGGGCAGCGCTTGGCCTCCCCCTCCATCCCCCCATAGATTGCTGTGATTTTTTGGGAGGTGAGGTAGGGCTGATGGATGTAGTTAAACTGAATATATTTGAAGCAAGTATTACGAGTTACCTTCTGCAGGTATGTTATTATTTTCACCCATTCCCAGTCTGGGATATCCCTTCCTAGTATCCCTTCCCATTTCGCTTTGAGATCAACTAAGGTCTTCCTGATCATCCCATTGAGGGCACCATAAAAGCATTTCACTAAATGCCTCCCTGTTGTAATGGGTAACAAGAATTGTAATACACCATGCATCTGGAGTCCGTCCACCCCATTATCTCAGAGCACTGTGAATACCCTGGCAAGTGCCTCATATGTAAGGAACTGTCCTAGGTGTAAGCCATATGTGTCAATAAGAATGTCTTAAAGGAGCAATGTGGAGGCCTCATAGCAGTCACCCACCATCCCCAACCCCACCTTCGTCCAGGCAGCCAGTTGCATCACTGAAAAAACCTTTAGGCGTTACCCTGAGGTAGTCCTACTAATGGGAGGGCTGGCGCATACAACGGTCAATCTAGTGTTTGTCGGACGCCATCAGTATCGGAGTGCTGTGGACAGTAACAAGTCATCTTTACCCCTCCCAGGCACCATCGGCAGTAGTCTTGCCAGTAATGCACCCTGATTAGGTTCAGCCCCTATGGGTCCCAGCTCTGCCTGGTTCACTCCATCCAGCCATTTTGTGATCCACTGCAATTGGGCCGCCAGAAGATATAATTCAAAATCCGGCACCCTGAAGCCCCCTTCCAAAATTGGCCACTGGAGGGTTTCTAAGGACACTTTATGGCATCCTCCATCCCATATGAGCTCCCGAAGTAGCAAGTCCAGTTGTCGAAACCATGCAGTTGGTACCCATGTGGGGTAGATTGATAAAGTAATAAAGTAACCAGGGAAACATTATCGGTTTGGCGAGTGTAATCCTTGCCATAAGGGGAAGCCTCAGCAATCGCCAAAAGGCCACACAGCCCTGTAATGAATGTAGCGCTGCTCCCAGATTACCCTCCTGCAAATCCTCCAACTTATGGTAAATTTTTATCCTCAAGTAGCAGAAGGTAGAGGGGGGCCAGCAAATTTCCGGCATAAGAGTCTGTGGCTTGTCCAATCCTCTTGTAACAATCGCAACATGAAGGGGACATCTGTTTCCATATTGGACACATACAGCAGCAAATCGTTAGCATACAATTAAATTATGTGGTCAGACCCGGCTATCGTGATGCACTTCCCTCACCGCCTCACTCTGCATAACTGCACTAGCAGTTCAATCGCAAGAGCAAACAGGAGAGGGGACAATAGGCACCCTTGCCTAGTACCTCAATGACTGTAGTACGAGCTGGAAACAATTTGACCTATCCGTTCCCTAGCAGTGGGGTTGTTGTACAACAGGCGCACCCATTCGACCCCAGCAAATCCCAGCCCCATTTTGACTATAACCGCTGTCAAATAAAACCAACTAACTGAGTCAAACGCTTTTTCCAGGTCAACTGACACTATCCCCACTTGACCCACTCCCTCTAGCGAAGGAGCATTCAGAATCATTTACAAGCGGCGTAGGTTAAGGGAAGGGTTACGCTGCTGCATGAACCTGCATTGGTCAGGGTGCACAAATGTTTGTTAGAATTTTGCTCAAGATCTTAAAATCCATGTTCAGCATGGATAATGGTTTATAGGCTGTGGTAGGTGCCCCCCGTATATTTGTCTTGGGGAGTGGGATAATCAGTGCATCCTTGGTGGTGACTGGGAGTTCTCATTTCTCTAGTGCCTTCGCATATACCTCAGCTAACCGTGGGGCCAATATTCCAGCAAAAGTAGAATAAAACTATGCCGGTAATACGTTGGGGCCCAGTGTCTTCTCCCATGCCATATCTCATATGGCACATTTAATTTCTTGTGGTGTAATGGGTCTTTACAGCTCCTCCGCATCTTCTGGTGTGAGACATCGTAGTTGAAGGGGGTTCAGTAGTCCTCTGTAGTTTCTCTTGGTCCCTCAGTCTGCTTTCCAGATAATGTTGTATAATATTCTCTGAAGGCGTTATTAATATCTACTTGAGACTATACCTGCCTCCCTTCTTTTATGCGTAAGTGAGTATTTGGGGAGCCCCTGCTCTCTGGTCACACAATCCAGGCCAGCAATCTTCCTGCCCTACCCTCACTGTCATGAGCTTGAGCGATATACTCTTTATAACTCTGGAATCGAAGCCTCTCCAATAAGGTTCTGTACCATTCCCTGGCCTCCGCCAACCGCGTTCCAGACTCAGGGTCGGTGTCAGAACGATTGTCCAGTTTTATCAATTTCCACTCTTAAGTGTCTCCGGATTTCCACAGTTGCACCCATACAGTACCCCCGGGTGACCACTTTAAAGCCCTCCCATTCAATAAGGCAGTCAGAAGCCATACCCTGGTTACTTTCAAAGTAGTCCAAGATGGCCTCCCGGAGGTCCTCTTGGTATGCAGCACCCTCCAGGGCGCCGGGGCATAGGCACCAAATAGGGATGGCTGGTCGGACCTTCCCCCGTTGCAGTCTCGCTAACATCGGGCTATGATCAAATATAGTGCGGCCAAGCTACTCACTGTGTTGGACAAACTGATACAGTCACTCAGAACAAAGGAATTTGTCTAATCTTATACATAGGGTGTACATTCTAGAATAAAAGGAATAGTCCCTCTCTATGCCATGGTGTGTTCTCCAAAAATCTTCAATCCCCCAGCCCTCCGTCCACTCTCGAAACCCCTTGGCTGTCCGGTATGCTGGTGCCCTTGGCAAAGGCAGAGTTGAGCGATCCAAATCTGTATCTGCCACAAATTAAAATCTCCTCAATGTTCATGTCCCCTCCAGAGATTAGGCTTAACTGTGATGACAGCCGGGAAAGGAAGGGCACCTGGTCTTGGTTAGGAATATAAACGCATCCAATCATCAATTGCTTACCGTCTAATCTTTCTTCCAGTAAGACAAAGATACCTTCCCTATCAGTTTCAACCTGTATTGCCTCAAAGCGGACTCCAAAATCCAAATCAGGGTGCCCCTAGCAAAAGCAGAGTATTCTGTGGCATACACCTGTCCTCTCCAGCACCTCTGGAGATGCTGCACTTCAATGTTTTTAAGGTGTGTCTTCTGTAATAGGGCGATGTGGATAGCCCTGTATTTTAAAAACGTGTACTTTATATTGTTGCCATAGCAATGATATTTGGCCCGTGTCGTGGCCCCACCCCAATCTCTCCCTGTCTCATGTATACCAACTCTCTGTTATTAGAGGTACCAGTCTAGGAACGTGTAAAACATATAAACTTACTCCCAACTCCCCAATCCCAGAGAAGCGTAGCAATGGCTAGCCGCCCAAACATAAGCATGGTCAACAACGTGTGTGACGTACTACTGTTATCCCCGATTAGATGCATGGGGGTGTGTTTAACCTCACAAACAGCACGTGTAGGAACCTCCACCGGGCCTAGCATCTCCCAGCCCAGCCGTCAGCGGCCTTACATATAGCAAATCTAGTCCGAACAGTGTGGGTAAGACAACAGGAACATGCACACCATGGCATCAAAGTCCATAGGCAGCCAGTCTCTGTCCAGTGCCATGTGTTTGAACAGCAGTGGATCTAAAATGTTGGAGGGGTCCAGTGTAGGCAGAAAGGCACCTCCTGCAGTCCTGCGGCGGACCTCGAATCGTAGACTTTCCCTCCGTTTTGCCAGCATTCACCCTTCCCAGGGTTCAAATCACTGTTTGTCCCTTCCCATACCTCACCCTCAATGTGGAACTGTCTTACTAGTGTGTGGCATGAGCATCAAATCAAGTCCTCCGCTGCTTTTAGTCACTTGTGGCATGCTTTGTTTGTTGAGTGTGGTGTCGTCTGAAGCGTACTCCCGTCTGAGCGAGCTCCATCCTCTGAGTCCAGAGGCCTGCCGTTAGTCATCCCAGTCGCTGCTAATAGTGCTGCTGCTTTAACTTTATCCACTTGAGCACTTGTCGGTTTCCTGATGCAGTCCAGGCGATTTGGATCGAAATGCCATCTCTGCAGCCCCACCCCGCAGCACCCCTGCTTGTGCCTTCTGCCCGGCACTGCTCCAGCCACTCTCAGGCATCCGTTTAGGTCATGAAGATGTGGGTGGCGCTGTCCAACATCACCCACAGTTTAGCAGGGAACAAGAGGGAGTACCGCAGTCCAGCATCCTGTGACGCCCGCTTGACTTCCAGAAGTATGTTCTGTTGGCCGGCACTGACGCAGTGAAGTCAGGGAACATATTCACCGTCACATTATCGATATGGAAGGGGCCGCCTGTGCGCCTTTTGAAACAGTGTATCTCAATCTTGATAGTGCAACAATTTGGCCACCACTGGCCGTGGCGGTCTTCCTGGGGCTGAAGGCTTCGCAGGGACTCTGTGCGCAAATCAATAGTTTAATTTATCTAAAAGCAACAATCAAGCTTGAAAGGATGAAAACCTTATGAGCAGAATACATATTTGTGAGGAAGCGACATATATGGCCATGAAAGTAGAATTGAAATATTTGTTAACCTGTCTTCAGATTTTGTATTTATTTAAGAGCATACTCCTGTGACTATAAACATTTTAAAATAGAATAGTAATGGTACATAGCACCTCAGATGGATCGGTTATTTACAGAGCCACGTTGAAAACACATGATGACTGTAAACCATGCTGTTTGCGGATATGAGCAACGGATACTGGAAGAACCATGAATGTACAATTACTGAAGTCTACATAATGTACAACTACTGAAGTCTGTCGTTTGTTTCCCTACCCATTATTTCTATGAAATGACCCTCTCCTTACCTTCCATCTCCTGCATCCCTTCTCTCAGAGTATGGATAAGTCACAGATAGTCAGCCTTATTCTAGATAATTCTATATTATTGCATCTCTGCACGTTGCCCATACCTCATTTCATAGATCACACCCTGAAATCTAACAACACTTAATCCCTTCTAGCCTATATATTTATCACATCAACCATTTGCTTAAACTTGCATACCTCCACTTATGATCACACCTAACGATTATTAATTTAATCTACCACAAAGTAACTGAATTAGGTGCATGGAATAACCAATAACTAAGTTAACCACGAACCTTGATTTCTGGAGTTGTGTGCTATTCACCACAAAGCACTTCAATGCCTTGTAGAGTGAAAAGCACTATATAAATGAAATTACAATACAATAAATAAAACACCATAATAAAAAAGCAAACTATACTTTAAACTTCAATATTATAGAACCACACTTAAAAAACTCTATACTTACCTTTGATAATTTAGTTCCACAATATTTTTGTTGTCACACTATTTTGCACCATAATATTATGGCCAGATGTTAGAAATGGGGGTCTCTAGTTGCACCTTTGTCCAAGTAGGGACCATTCTTCTTAGTCAGGGTAAGGGGGATACACTTCTAAAATAACCCCTGCTCACCCTCCTTGGTACCTTGGCATGAGCAGACAGGTTATCTCAGAGGCAGTGTGTAAAGCATTTGGGCACACATACAGTAATACAGTGAAAACACTACAAATGGACACCACACCCTTTTAGAAAAATAAGTAATCTTTATCTAAACCAAACAAGACCAAAATGACAAAAATCCACAATACAGTTCTCAGAAATCTCAATAATCAAAAATAGACTTAAAATATAGTTCCTTGAAGTCGATAGCTCCATCCGGGCTTATCACGGTGTTGTGAACAACAAATCCAAACAGTTCTGGCTGACCACAGCGTCGCGGGCCAGATATGGTGTCGGGAAGACCCGCAAAACAGTACCTTTAGAAATGCAGGGTGTTGGTAACCTCTCGTTGAGCTCCGAGGAGCCAGCGTCGGCAGGCGTCGGTGCAGGAGTCGTCAGGCCCTTGAAGTCACACGCGTTTGCAGGTCGAACTCCTTGCAGTTGAAGTCGAGAGTGCCGGTGTCGGGGCTGCAGTGCGAAGTGCGGCGTGCGGTGCCCTCAGGTCGCGGTGCCGGCACCGGCTCGGTGACGGTCGCCCAGCGGCATCGGTGAGACCAGGGCTGCGGTGCGAAGTGATGCAGTGCTTGTTGCGGTGCTGGCAGGTCACGGTGCAAGCAGCAGCGTCGGCGTTGCGGGGGTGCTGTCGTCGGCTGAGGAATGGAGTCGATGGCGCAGCGTTGGCAGGCGTCGGGCCTACGGTGCAAGTCAGGGTGGTTTGTCGTGCCCTCCACGAGCGGTGCCCACGGCTTTGGTGTAGGTTACGAAGTCACTCGCCGGCGTTGGTGTTGCAATTTCCCTCTGTGACAGCTGAAACAGCAGTTCCAGATGCAGGAGGACAGAGGAAATTAAGTCTTTGTGTCCCTGAGACTTCAAAACAGGAGGTAAGCTCTACTTCAAGCCCTTGGAGATCTTCCTCAAGCAGGGGACACAGCACACAGCAAAGTCCTTGTCCTTTCCTTGGCAGAAACAGCCACTGCAGGCCAACCCCAGACAGCACACAGCAAAGGGGCAGTACTTTTCCTTCAGTTTCTCCTGCTCGTCTCCTTGGCAAAGGTTCCGCTTGAATCCCAGAAGTGATCTAAAAGTCTGGGGTCTGGGCCCCACTTTTTATAGCACAAAATCCTTTGTTCTCTGTAGGCAAAGAGTGTCTTTGCCCAGCCAGAACCAGTTCTGTCCTCTCTGGTGTAGCTTTCTGGCAGGAGGTGGAGACAGCATTGTCCAAGGCAGACGAGGCCCATTCAGGTGTGAAAGAAATCTCCTCCCCCTACTCTAAATGCAGCCCAGGTCTATTCAGCCCAGCCCTGACTCACCCTGGAAAGGCAGGTCACACCTCACCCCCCAAAGTGGCTGTCTGAACAGAACACACATCCCCAGCCCCTGCCACTCCAAAGTCAGACAGTCAATACACAAACCTAGCAGAGGCACACTGGATGGCTAACCAAGAAAATATCTACTTTCTAAAAGTGGTATTTTCAAACACAGAATGTAAAAATCATCTATCCTAAAAGATGCATCTTTAGATTCTGAGTTCAGGCATACTGATCTCCATTTTCCTATCTTGTTCCCCTGGGCAGTTTTAACTCCCCATTCTATCCTATTGGACAGATAGCCTTTCAATAGTGAAAAACGAACTTGACAGTATTTCACTATCAGGACATGCCACCTCTCAGGGCATGTCCTACCTTTCATATACACTGCACCCTGCCCAGAGGGGTACCTTGGGCCTACATTAGGAGTGACTCACATGTAAGAAAAGTGAAGGTTAGGGCCTGGCAAGTGGGTGCACTTGCCAGGTCGTCATGGCAGTATGAACTGCACACAGGCACTGCAATGGCAGGACTGAGACCCTTTTGCAAGGCTGCTTGTGTGGGTGGCACAATCTGTGCTGCAAGCCCACTAGCAGGAAATCAAAGTACAGGAGTAAACCCGTTAACCCATGTGAGACCGGGTGGAGTATGTAACAAAGCAACAGTGTCTCAACTGGTAATCATTAGGGAGGACAATTACAGAGATAGTATAAATCACTTGAATGGTCGCGCGTGCCTCCGGAACCATCGGACCTCCACCTGAACTACCGCAAACTACGTAGTCAGGTCCCGGTACCTCGATACCACACTTCTCCGAAAATTGACTTCCCTTGTCGGAACACACACAGTGGTCCCTCTGGGACCCCCTACCTTGCCGGATCCTTACGGCCTTCCCCCATGACGTCTTGATTGTTGTGGAACTACCAAATCAGCACTATTCTGAATCTAGTAACAATTGTCCTGATGATGTCCTGGAATTGAATAGGTCGAAACGGCGTCGACTACCCAGCGCAAACCGTGACTTTATTGTGGTCAATCAATTCAGTCTAAATCGGAATACTTACCTTGTACATATTTGCATTGTATCATTGACCACATAATTACTTGCTTTCACTGTTTTTTCGACGCTCACGCTGTTTTCTCACCCCTGTGTCACTGCGCCGTTCACCATCACTAGCACGTTCAGTGCACACTTGTGTGTTATAGTTACTGTATATAAAATTGTACGGTAGTGCTGATACAACTACTTACAAATAATACTCCATACTCTACAAAATCCTTTTGTGGTCTCCCTTTCTTCTCCTCCGGCCCCCCCCCCCCCCAAGGGATTTATGCTATCTCTGTAATTGTCCTCCCTAATGATTACCAGTTGAGACACTGTTGCTTTGTTACGCAAGCCCACTAGCAGCATTAGGTTTACAGGCCCTGGGCACACACAGTGCACTGTACTAGGGACATATCCAAATAGACCAATTATGGAAACACTAATCCATGACAACAATTTACAGAGGGTGCACTTGCACTTTGGCACTGAACAGCAGTGGTAATGTCCCAAGAGTCTTAAAACCAACAAAAACAGGGTCAAAAACAGAAGGCCCAAAAGCAAAAATGTCTGGGGATAAACCCGCTGGACAAGCCAGGTCTAACACCAGACAATATGTTTGAGTTGGTATTTGGATAAAATACCCACAAAAAGATTTTTTGAAGAATGGAGACATTATCTGTTAGGAGCCAAACATACTACAGAAATACATAAATATCATAGAAATGTATAGTTTGTGAAGTCAGCAAGAGTACTCTTTGGCAAACCATATGGACTTTGCTTTACTCTGATAATGATTTTGTGATTAATTATCTACCATGTCCTACAAATGAGGAGATAGATGTCTTTCAAGACAGTATCATGTAGACAATGAAAATGAAGTAACTGAAAATCCACCATTATTCTTGTTGCCAAAGAGGCTGCATGATCATTCTGTTGCATTAATTAATGCATATTCATATGAGGTCAAATTGCGTACAGAGAGACAATTTCGAGATAAAGAGTTTTAATAAAAATATTAAGAATATAGATATGAAAAGGATGGATTGTTGTAGCATGGGAAAGCTATGTATTTACCATTAGATAAGTTAAGACAACATGTTATGAGGTGGCTTTATGATTCCATAGTAGATAGGCATCTGGAATTGCTAAATGTTTGGCAGCAGTAATAACATATTTTTGGTGGTCAAGTTTCTATGCTGATGGTAAATCCTACACATAAACATGCTTAATTTGTGCCAGAGTCAAGAACCCACATAGTATCCCAGTGAGAATCTTGCATAGTAAACCAGTGAGACTCTAGGCCTTGGCAAACACTGTCATAGATTCACTGTAAAATTGTAGAAGACTCAAGGATGTAAGTTGATTCTAGTTGTTATGGCTCATTTGACCAAGATGGGTAATTTTATATCTTTTTCTGTCTAACCTACATCTAAGGAGTTAGCACATGTATAGTCACAATATGTTGTTCATTTCCATTGGTATTAATTACTGACAGAAGATCCCAGTTTATAGATAAAAGGTTCACCTGTCCACCGGTTATCATCCTCAGACAGATGGACAGACTGAAAGATTTAATTAGTGTGTTGAAGAGCACCTAAGATACCAAACCTTATCACAAGAGGATAATTTGAGTAATATGATGTGAGTTACCCTACACTAATACAGAGCATTTATCTATCCATTGTGACAGTTCTTTTGCATGTATGGTCATCTCCTCATATATTTTCTCTGGATCAGTCTGTATCAACCTCTATTCTGTCTGTGCAAGAACATTTAACAGAGTTAATTGAGATCAGAAGTCTGCATAAGTGACTTTAAAAAAAGCTAAAGACACTTAGAAGTTTCATGTTGATCAGAAGAGAAGTCCTAAATCTCAGTATGTCGTAGGAAACAAAGTGCAGTTAGTTACAAAGGATTTGCCTTTGAAAAGACCCAATATATTACAGCCTAAATGTGTGGGGCCATTTACAATTGATGAAATTGTGAATCCAGTTACTGCCACAGTCTATGAAGATCTATCCAGTCTTTCATGGATCTTGGTTAAAGACTTTCCCTGCAAAACATATAGTTTTTCATGTCCTATACCAGTTGAATACAATCTGATAATGAGTTTGAGATCCATAGGATTTTGGATGCAAGATTTAGATAAGGAAAACTGTAATATTTGATAGATTGGAAGGGTTTTGATCCTGACTAAAGATCATGGTAACCAACATCCAATTTTCATGCTCCATGACTGTTGCAAGACTTCTATGTAACATATCCTGATAAACTAGGAGCCCCTACATAAAAGACAGTGACCTTGTGGTGGGGTTACTGCTATGATGGCGCACTGGAAAGGCTTATCATCATGTTGGATTTGTGTGTAAGAAAGCAGTAGCTTGAGAACTTAAACGCAGATGGCCTTCCAACAAAGGAAAGACTTGTGGTTAGTACAGAGTGTGGGCGCTGAGTGGATTCAAACTGGGTGCATATTGGCAACGCGCCATGTGCTATATCATTAGCAGTGAACTGTGTTTCCCAGTGGGCCACAGAATCTTGCTTTTATAGGGAGTCGGACTGGATAAAATGTTAGTTATGCCGGAGTAATCAAAGTAATTTTGGTTTTCGTAATTATGAATAATCTGGCACACAAATTTTACTGAAGGAGCACAGGAACAACAAATGTAAAGAGCTCAAGTGGGTGCTAGCTGCTGCTGTTCATGGTTTGTTGCATTTAGCACTATTTTGTTAGTACAAAAAGCATCCTTTGAGTCCAAGGGTGCATTTTGTGCGTAGAAAATAGTGCTAAATCCTGGGTTACGAGCCTGTCTTAATTCCACGTAATTTTTCAGTAATTTTGCATAGTTACGCTACAGCAAATTATGCGAGTAACACCCACCCTTAAGAAACAGACTGTGGCCATCTTGGATCTTCAGGTATAGCTTCCTTCATAGTGCTTGGTTTTTGAGCGTCAAGGCCTCCAGTTCCCTAACGAATGGATTTTGGACATTTTGGCTCCCAGGGAATTATCTTGAAGTTCTGTTTGATTTGAAAATGAACTTTGCACATTTGTTTGAACTTTAAAGATTGTTGGGGATTGTGAGAGATAGACAAGAACTTCACTGCCATTGGATCTTGTACACAGTGCAAAACCTGACAGATTGTTGTTGTGTAGGTTTAGCTATGTTTTCCAAAAACAAAGACAGTTATAAATAAAAATCATTTTTTCCTGCCTTGGCTTAGGAAATTAGCGCAGTCAATAAAAGTTATTATTCACTTACTTTTAAAAGTCTTATTTGATGGTGAAAATAGATTTTTGATAACTTTAATGGAAACATATCTTTCCAAAAGTATACTTTTGTGCTACCTGAGAGTAAACTGATTTAGAAATGGTCAGCCCTGCTCCAGAGACTAATATACATTCATGACTGGTTGTTAAGGACCCTCCTCATGGACCGAAAAGGCCTGGTCTCTGTAAGTAGGTAGACATGAATGATGTTAATAATCACCACACAGCTAGCAGCAAAAAAGGGCAGCTTTCACAGTTTTCTTTGGAATGGAAATCACAAATGGGTCTGCCAGAAGCTGCAGCTACTGATTCCTAGAGCCCCCTTGGATATTCTGTCTGTATCTCCAGCAGGAGGGAAACCAGTGGTAGCACTTACAGAGTGAAATATCCCTCATCCTCAAATACTCCCTTTGAGGATGAGAAGGAGGCAAGAACAAGTTGGAAGCTGGAAGTTGGCTGGAAGGTGGCTAAAGCCATTTGGGTGGGAGATTCTGGGAAGAGTTACATTAAATGGAGAAAGGCAGTGATTAAAAGGATGAGGAAAGTCTGAGAGAGGACTGGGTGTGGGAAAATCTCTAATCACTGGTTAGTGAACCGGAATAGACCGGCACTTCACCACCATCTCCTCAGAATAATCCTAGACCTGGTAAAACATCTGCAAGAAATGAAGATTCTGCCCGAATTATGGCTAGAGAAGACTGAAGGACTACATACACCTGCTGGCTCCTAGGGACTGGAATAGCTGTATAAGGGTCAAGTGATTAACTTCACATCCCTGTTGCATGGACA
The DNA here is from genome assembly GCA_963921515.1 of Calotriton arnoldi. NCBI lineage: Eukaryota > Metazoa > Chordata > Amphibia > Caudata > Salamandridae > Calotriton > Calotriton arnoldi. The sequence goes on along the minus strand of CAWUFW010003603.1, from coordinate 166,704 downwards.
CAAAAGGCAGAAGGTGTCCATGCGGTAAAGAAGGCACAGCTGACCACTTATAAGTGGACCATGGGAGAGTCCTGGTTGGAGATAGGCATAGTGCCAGAAGTCTGCCCTGAATTGAGTGTATAGGAGAGACTAGCAGGGACTACAGCAGGCATAAAAAAACTTTTGAGATTCTTAGTAGTTGTGTGAAGTAGTGGCAGAGTGGAATGTTTCCTTTTTGGTGTTGTGACTGAAATCTTTCAGCTCTAAGACCAAGGAAAGCTGTGAAGTGTACCATTGTGACAGACTATTGTCCTGCAACTAAGGTCGCAGCCTCCAGTGAGGCAGAAAGGTTTACTGGTAATGTTTTTATCCTTTTTTCTGGTACAAACGTTTCTGGGAAATGCACATAGACCCAGTGATCTTTAGAGTTTAAGATCACAAGATTTTTGTTGTTTGTATGAACATTTTTGACCATTTTGCCTTAATATTTTCCCCTTATTCAATTCTAAACATTTTGTGTCTTTTTGCTAACTAAATTTTCCTTGTCTTTACTGATTTTTTAGGTTTCTCCTAGGCAGCACTTGCGCTGTCTCTTCGAGACATGTTGTATTCAGAATATGGGCTCTAATCTCCGCCCATGGTTTTAATTGGCTTCTTTGACTGTCTTTTGGAAATGCTTCTTTTTCTTTGGTTAATTTCTTTAGTAGTCCCTCCTTAGTCCCTCCTTTTCTACTATTGAAACCTCCCATGAGGACTGCCCCTGTTACATGTGACCTTAGATGGTACGGTTTATTTACGAATTCTAAGCACTCTTGTTAATTACTTTTTCGGCGTAGCGCTGCTCAGCAAGAGTGCCTGGATTAAAACATTTGTATATTTTATTTTTGCAGCGCAGCACACCACTTTATTTGCTTGCTGTCCCTCAGGGCCATTTCTAGGTGTTTTGCCGCCCTAGTCGAGAATTGAAAAATGCCGTCCCCTCCCTTTTACTACCATCACTCTCTCCCCCTGTCATCCAGGCTAGAAGAATTAATGCATTAGATATAAAAGAACTTGTATTCAACATTAAACAATAAAACACATCAAACATTAAATAACTAAATAAGCACTGTTCATGATATTTTATTTCGTTTTTAAATTTCTCTCTTCTAACTTCAATGGTGTTTTGGGTTCTTTCTCTTAATCCAATGGTACCTTCCTTGCCTTTATTTTAGCAAAGTCTTTAAGAAGATCTCTAATGTCAAGCTGGTAAGCCATGTCTTTTTCTACTGAAATTGTGGCTAGTCCCATGAGTCTCTCTTGGCTCATGGAACTGTGCAGATAGGTTTTTATTAATTTGAGTTTTGAGAAACTCCTCTCCGCACTTGCTACTGATATCGGTAAAGTCAAAAGGATACGAAGAGCTATGAACAAATTAGGAAAACCATTTCCTAACTTGTTTTGGCACAGATAGTTCAGCACAGATTCGGGTTTCGCATTTTTTTGTATTCGATGACTTATTCCTGAAAGTTCAGAGCAGAGAGCTGCCGCGTCAATGTCCTTTAGAAAAGATGGGGTTTCTCCAGGTCTACGCCAGGTTAGAGCTGTTTCCAATTTGATACACAAATCCATGAGTTCTTTGGAAGTTTCCATCTTGAGGTCACTTATATTGTATAGAAAACCAAATAATCTTGCAATTTCATTCAACTGTGTGAATCGTTCTTTTACAGAACTAATTGCCGGCCCGTGTCCAATATTGCAAAATAGTAATTTACTCTGAACTTCTCTTTGGGGTCAGCGATGGGTTCATCTTCTGATTCGTAAGAGAACAATTTCCTTTTCCTCCTTCTTATCTCTGGCTGAAAAATTGGCTCAATATGGATTTCTTCAGCTAGCTCTCGAGCATCAACCAAAACTCTCTCAAATTCCATGTCACTCCTCATGTTTTTTAAATACTCCTCTGTATTTTTAAGCTCATTTACTGTTTTCTCAAGAGTAAAGTGCTTCTCTTGCAGCAGTTTACTGGTCAAATTGTTTTGAAATAATATACTGTGCCATGTTACAACTGCCACAACAAACTTAAATGAAGATATGCTGTTTAGAAGACCTTCAGCTTCAACCTTAGTCATGGTACCAGAAGAGCCTTTGAGAGTTAAATCTTCAGTAATTTCAAACAACGCATCATACACATGCGGTAACTGGTACCTGATGGGAGTTAAGGCATCGATCCTGCTTGACCACCGAGTATCACTCAGAGGTTTTATAGTCAAAGATGGTATATGACGATTCAGTATATCCCATCGACGTGGAGACGCAGCAAAGAATACATACAATCATTGTATAACATCAAAAAAGGCTGTTGCTTCAGTGCAACATGAAGCAGCTTCATTTACCACGAGGTTCAGGGTGTGGGAACTGCAGGGGACATAGAAGGCACACGGGTTAATATCCAGAATTTTCTTCTGCAGACCTATTTCCTTGCCCTTCATATTGCTCCCGTTATCATAACCCTGACCTCGTAGGTCTTCAATTGACAATGACAAGCTTTTGAGCTGATTGCTCAGAACATGACTCATCGATTCACCTGTGGTTTGGGTTAGTGGTACAAATCCCAAAAAGTGTTCTTTTATTTGCACGAGGCTGCTTTCTTGGAATTCTTCATCAGAAGACTGAAATGACTCTGTTCCTGAAGATTGCACGATGTCCACAAATCTTATGATCATGGTCAATTGTTCCGTGCGGCTGATATCTGGGGTGCAATCAAGAATGATTGAAAAATACTTTGCCTTTTTAACCAATGAAATGATTTTCTCTTTGATACCGTTTGATAGCACTTGTTTTGAATAATGTTGCCTAAATAGTGAGCATGTCTTCTACCCTTATTTTGTATTCTCCTGAGATGTTCATTCATAATAGGATCAAACATGGCGAGCAATTCCACAATTTTAAGAAAATTGCCATTGTCATGAGCATGAAGTTTATCACTGCTGCCACGGAAGGCCAAATTTTGTGCACCTAGAACTCTTACAAGAGATATTACACGCTCTAAGATCTGATGCCAGTACTTTTCTTCTTCTTTAAGCTTTTTTGTATTAACACTATCTATATTGCGTCTTGTTTTAGACTTGTGTACAGGCCCTTCCAGTTATGGAAGTTGGTAATATGTTCAACACTCTTTTCGTGTGAAGACAGAATCGCTGATATGTTATGCCAATCGTTGCATCCATTCTGAGTGAGACTTGTACTTGAACTTGAATTTCCGCCAAATACGTTGCAGCAAAAACAGAAAACTTTATTGGTTGATGCAGAATACTGGAGGTATTCACGGTAAACTTCTCCATTTGGAAGTTTTCTTTTATAATGTACAGCTGAAAACTTCCTTTTTTTCTCATCTAAAGGAAATTTTTTGCTCACTTGTTTTGGCCCATTTTCAACCAAAAGAGTTCTTAATTTGTCTCCACTTATTGGTAAGTCTTCCCAGGAAGCAGGATCTGAATAATCTATTTTTACGCTTTCTTCAGTTATTTTCGGGCATTTACTTTGATCACCATCTTCATTTTCAAGGTTATCCTTTGCAGTATCCACTACAACGTGTTCTTCTTGCTCTCAGCTGTTAACTTCTAGGTCCTTGTCTGGTAGGCCTATATCGTCATCTTTTTCTGAGGTTGAAGTTGATGCCCAAGCAATTTCAAGAGAACTCTTTGGAGGACGTAGAAATTTTTCAATAGACCCATTCAATTTGTTAGTTCTATTTCTCTATCCGCTTTTCTTTTTCTGTACTGAGCACCTGAGAGTTTTTTCCTGTCTGCCATTTTTGATTCTTTCTACCTGAAAAAATATAGGGCAATAATAATTCTGAATATTGTATATAATAATTCTGTATATTGCATTAGAAAATTGTAACAACATTATTACCGAAAAATTTAAGAAGCCAGTAACATTAATGGAAACGATTTTCGTAAATCTATTTTAAGATCAATTTAATGATTTCAACTCATTTCAAATATTATATCAAATAGTAAGATGGTATTTTTGCGTATACTTCAAATTTTAAAAAAACAACAGCTAATTTGTTTGAGAAAAGACAGTAGTTTTTTTCTCGCTAAACAAAGATTTATTTCATCCGAATTCCTACTCCATTTTCTGAAGTAGTACGAATAAATGCGGGAAATATACACTGCTATCCAACAGATTTGCGGTCTACGCTACTAAATATCAGATCGTTGGAGCGGAGCTCGGAGCAGGAGTGAGGAGCAGTGGAACAACAGATTTTTACCCAGAGCACGGAAATCCTATTAAAACTTTTTAATCGGAGCCCGGAGCGGAGCAAGGAGCGGAGCTGGAGCAAGTATTTTGATGTTGAGCGGAGCAAGTCAAAAAAATGTTGCTCCGAACGACCTCTGCTAAATATGCTTATACTTTACACTTTACAGACACAGACACAGTCATACATATGTCTGCTATGAACACAATGTGCTTTTGAAAGTCGGGGTTTCCCCGTTTTACATCTTGCTACACAGAATTTTTCAAATCGGCTTACTGTTCACAAATTAATTATTTTTCGCCGTTTGTTTTCTCCCGGCCATCACAAAATCTAAATTATTAAGCCGGTGCCATTTTGTTTCTCGCGGCCCTCACACTTATTCACAATTATATAGGTAGGTTGGTAGGAAATAATATAACATTAATAGTAAAACTTATCTCTTTTATATGACACATGAATTGCACTTACCTTTTAGATATGTTGAAAGAGAAGTACAACAAAACCTAGCTCTAGCACAACGCGACCGTGCCTCTGGCACGGTCGTTGTGCGGCTCGATCCCGGGACTTCTGGTGCTGTCTCTTGCGGCGGCTCTCGACCCGTCGATGCTTCGTCCTAAAGGCGCCTCTTCCCGTGTGATGATCCGGTGGAAGGCGGCGATTCAGCGAGCGTTGTATGATGTCGTCACAGAGGTCCGATTGGGTCGAGAGCGAAATCGGAAGTCGGTATCCAAAGTCGAAGTCGAAAGTCCATTTCAGAAGTCCTTTTCGCCCGAAGTCCTCCTTGTCGGCGAGACTCGCATATTTAATAGTGGTGTGCACGGCCCCCGCCCGTGGCGCCGAACGTGACGTCGAATTGTAGAAGGCGCTACCCAATGCCCTTTCGAGGTCGAAGGCCATTCACTTCATGGGGATTCCCAAACTCATGTTTGTTTACGTTTCGTACTCAGTAGCGGCTCTTTACTTTCTTACTTTTGAGGTAGGTAGAGGCAATGTTTACATTAGTCAAAGTAAACACTTATTAAGTAATTGTTCCGTATGCTTCTGAAAACAATTCGATGTTTTAATTTTTCCTCTATTTCATTTTTTTTCTCCTAATTTGCTCAATTTTTTCGCTGTTTGATTTCAAATTAAATTTTCTTTCCCCCTTTTGCCGCCCTAGGCAGCCGCCTACTCTTGCCTAATGGTAGAAATGGCCCTGCTGTCCCTTAATGTCCCCGTTCCACACCCTCACCCCTCCCGAAACACTGCTCGCAGGCCCTCGCAACCCCTCCGAGGCCACTGCCCGTTTTGCTTGTTTTTTTGTTTGGTTAATTTACGCATGATTTGCAGTGCAGTGCCCTCAGTTAATCTCCCTTTGCCATCTCCCGCCACCCCCCTCGCACAACACTGCTTGCCCGCCCCACCTCCGAGAGCGCTGCATTGATTTCTTATTGTTATTTTAAATTAGTAGCTTTCATTTATATAGCGCAGCTCTCCAGGCGCTCGGGGGAAATTAAAGGATCAGCCCATAATCACGGGATGTTGAGCCCACACCAGACTAGAACACGGATACCCAGCTCCCCAGTCGGCAGCTCTGGCAGCTGCGCCATATCATTTCCCTAGCCATGTTGCAGGGTGCAGTACCATATGTGGCCTAAAGAGGGCCCAAGGGACACCTAGTGACAGCCTGTGGTACTGCACCCTTTCACTGTAGAACAGTAAATGTTGCTGTACCCACAATAATGTGCTGCATAGCAAATATTTATAATGTCCCAAAGGCAAGACTGATTGCATTGCAAATGCTTGTTCTGAATTGGTGCGGGAATGGTACTGTGTACTGCCTGGTACTGCTTGAACATAACAAGCATTTCTCTGCTGAACTGCTTAATGTCAGAGCAGTCTGCAGTTGAGTAGCTATTGTCTTAGAACTGTGTTGTAACCTAGCTATATTGTGTTTATTAAGTTTGTAGAGGTACCCACCTCCCAATTAGAACATCAATTTCTGACATATGGACTCCCTGCTATCAATTGCCAGCATATTGTAAAGGAAAGTAAATGTGGTGTTGAAAATAGTAAATCATACTACCCTATTTAAGCTTACCTTCACAACATATTGGTAGTGGATATTCCAAGCAGGTAGATGTAGACATGTGCAGAAAATAATAAGCTACTTAGCTAAGGTATTATGTTACTAATGGGTTTAAAAGAATGAGAAAATGGTGACTAAGGGACACTTCAGAGAGCTCTGCAAAAAAAAAAGAAGCCACCTGACCAACAAGTTGTTAAATAATTGTGTACATTGGTTGGTTATTGGGGGTCTTTTGGATAAATGCTAAAAATCCTGTTTTAATGTGTTTAATTGATTCCCAGTCAGTAGCACTAACGTCACACTAGGCATCCTGAAATGCACCTCAGGTTTTGCACCCTTTGAAGACGTATGTAGTACAGACATGACTCCAATACTTCCAGGGGCCTGTAGATCCACTCTAGAGGTAGATTACTCTATTTTTGGGCTGCATGTATTCCCTGTGGCCATAAGAAAGGAATAAGATCTCAGCATCTTCGAGGTGAGGTTCAGACCTGATTTCTAAGTATTTCCGTACTCTACCGAACACAAATATCCACTGATGAATGACCTCTAAAGAGAAGGACCTTTCACTTCAGTAAGCCCAGGGTTTTAGCACTATGGAAGAATTTAAAATAAACTAAAGGAAGCTAGGCCTTCTTCAATGCAATGCAGGGATTCCAGAAGGTAGGTATCCTGAGCATTACTGATACCTAAAGATTCCAGTGGTACAGACAGTCCAGAGCATGTTTCGCTCTGAGAATTTGGAACCCTTCTCCACGAAGAAATAAGCCCAACACTCACTTTTCTAACCTTCTGCAAGGCGCTCAGTACCCCTCTTTCCTCTGCCTCTTACTTGATCTTTTGAACCCAAACTTTTCTCCATATCTTTCGCTTGAGAATCGCTTTAGAAGACCCTTCTTTGTTCAATTGCTGCTGCATTTTCACTTTGTCTTGATGTAAACCACTCAGCTTCCCAAGGGGTGAAGTTCACTCTCCTCTAACACTTAAAATAAATATATTAATAAGTGTCTAAGTCATTTGCACCATGCAGTGAAGCTGAAATGAAGCCATCAATGGATATAACATACTCTCTTTCTATTACCAGATCCACACTACGCTGCGAAACATCAAATTAAATTCAGCTGTGTTTTATAGCAACCAAGCAATTTTCCATCATCCATGCCCTGTAGCAGGTTGCTAATGAGTCAAACAATTTCGGCCAAGCTGCAGCTTTCAATCAAATATGGGACATGTATGTAATTAGGTAACTGTATGAGAAACATTACCAGTCAGTCTGGCATTCCTGCCTGAAGAGGAGTGATTGCACTAAATAATTATGCATACTAAATTGCTTGCAATGTCATGTCAGACATTTATTTTGGATACAAATACAGTCCACCACAGAAGAATTTAGAAAAATTATTTTAAAACTTATCTAAAATGCATTTTACTAAAAGTACATGGTGTCATTAAAGCGAAAAACAAAATAAAAACGTTATAACATTTAATGAATTGATGGTATAAACAGATAATATGGATCAGTGTAATCGTCATTATTAGTTACTTTTATTTATATCAATACCAATGTATAGTTGAGTTAAGATTGCCACTTTTTAAAAAGGGATTCAATTTATGATGCTTTTTGAGACATCCACAAGGAATGTTCGTGACAGAATACACACACACGCACGCGGCAACGCGCACAAACACACACACACACACCTACCTATATATCTTACAAAGTGGTAGTAGACGTTCTGTAGTTATAGGTAGGATGATTCTGAGAGTTAGAAATTCCTTGGACCTTTGATTGGTGACAACTTTGCCACCATTTGTCAAATCTCAACGAAACTATGCAGACCTATTCTGTTTTGTACATTGGCTGATAATGCAAAGTTTAGTGGTGATTAGTTAAGAGGGTGCAAAGAAAAAAGGCGCTCAGAGCACCCTTTGAACCTCACGAACCACGTACTTTAACGAGGAGAGCCTTCAGTGGCTACTACCTGCAGGGGCGTGGAAGTAGGGTAGGCGCAAGAGCCAAGATACATTTCTGGGGAAGTAAGTAGCGTTCTCCAGCCGGAACAACGCTCTTTGACAAGGTAAGAAGCTAACCTTGTATTAATGGGTACCTCTGTTCACCTTCTGTAAATGACCAGGGAACAGTCCAACATCCACGTATCCTATGTGTCCTACTAATGATGAATTTAGGGTGAGAATCGAACTATGTGGTGATAACCAATGTTCATGATACATGTGTCACTTGTCACCGTTGATGGCTGACTACTCATGAAATAACCCAGTTTTCTGCATGGATCACATATTCCTGGTATGTTGATTGTATTGCAAAACACGAATTGATCACAATGTTTGTTTACCTTCGGGCAGGTACGTACGAAACAGAAGGAACTACATTGTGTTAATTTTGATGTGTCTTTTTTTGTCATTATTTGTTTTTACCAGGTCACTAATATAATTGAGTCGCCTACCACCTGAGCTTATGGGATGTAACTCTTCTGGACAAATGTTATCCATTAGAGGTAGGGGTTCACTTATTCCCTGATTAGGATAGGAACTCGACCACAAGAGAAGTTTAGGTTATTGAGATTAGGTCCTGAAGAATTGCCGCAGATCCTTTTAGACATGAAACATGTAGACCTATTTATTGACAAAGAATTCTACTGACAAACGACCATCTATGCATTATTTACTTGGAAAAAAGGAACATCACTTCCCCTATATTCTCTGAACTGTTTTTAATCTTAACATAGACCCCGCTAATGAATAAAAATGACCTATAACGTTCTCTAGTTAATTTTAATCACCCCATACCAATCTTCCTAGACAGTCCTGTTGATGTCCTCCAAGACTGGGGGCATTTGAGTAGCACTCTTGACAATCAGAAAACCATTTCTCATTAAATCTTGCTCTCCCATTGGGTAGCAACATTTCAAGGTGCCACAAGCAACAAGTTGCTCTGAAGCAACATGTTGATAACCATTTGTCTATTGTGAGGGGAGCAGTGCAACTAGGAGACCCTATAGGAATTTGCAATGTATGGCTCAATATGTTTTAGTTTAAGTTGAAGTACTTAAAGGAGACAACTGTACCTATTGAAGAAAGCTATCTCTTATTAACAACACTTTAGGTGGTGAAGGTTTAAGGCTAATAACGCTTTGCAAAATGCAGCCAATTAACACAGTAATGGAACAATATACATTTTACTCACTGAAACAAGAGCTTTCTCAAAACATAGAAGAATACATGGGAGTGTAATTTGCTGTAGGTGAATGCAAAATTATGCAAAGTTAGGCGTAATTACACGAAATGCATTAACCAAATGCTCTGTTCGGGTAAAAATTCAACTTTAAAATGTAATTTCAAGTTGATTTCTGGTTGCTCACGTTTGCAGCTCATGTTCATATTTGTAGTTTTGTGCCAAAAAATTACCCAAACAATTCGCCTAGGTAAAAAATCTACCTGAAATGTTGGTTGACCAACCACATTACAGGAACTGCCGCTCGCATTCGAAACACTGCCGCCCATGTTCAGATTTGTAGTTTCACGCTCAGAAATTACACAAATGGTCCGCTTGGGTATAAGATCTACCTGAAATGCAGCTCACATTAAAAAAATTACCTGAACGGTACATTTCATGTTAACATTTCTCCCCGCAAATATGTGGTGTCCTACTAGAGTAATATATATAATTTTGTGTAGATTTTGTTACTCACAATTACCAAACTTAATCCTATTACAACGGCATAATAAAAGCTTTACTCAGCCTTAATTATGACCAAGTGCTCAGGGGCCAAGTATTATTGAGAACAACTAAAAGATACAAGAAAGATTGTGGGCTACACCTAATTTAACAGGCCGTCGGTAGCGGTCCGTCTGACATTTGAGGCTGCGGTCTGACCGCCGCATAATAATGCAGTCGGTCGGAGCACAGCGGGCAGAGGGACCAACCGATGTCTCAGGCAGGCTCAAGGAGCCCATCAGAGAGTTGGTCGGAGCGTAATCCCTAAAATGGGAGTGGTGCCTGCGGAGGCACCACCGTAGGGATTACGATGTCCTTTTTCCCTCTACCTTTACATGGCAGTTTACCGCCATGTAAAGGCAGACGAAATGGGACTTTGGGGGCCCCTAGCAGGGCACCTGTCCCCCATGGGCCTCCGCTACGGGGCCAGGGGGGCACATGTGGTGCCCCCCCAAACATCCATACACCGTGTGCCAGGCACCTCAGGTGCCTGGCACACGGTGTATGGATGTTTAGAAACATGCCGTTTTCAATTGTGGCTTGTGCTGCGGCCCTTCACTGGGCCGCAACACAAGCCGCAATGGAAAAAGGAATGTTTCTGACCGCCTTTACTGCGGTCAGATCGTAATAGGCGGTGGAGACGCTTACTACATGTCGGGCGGTCTCCATCCCATACAAAATTTTCCTGAGAGATGGAAGAGCCATTCAACTGGAAGAGGATATGGGAGTTATTGGCATAGTTATATAAAAGTCAATCTTTATTCCCAAGTTCTTTGATGAGAGGCCAGACATAAAGATTAAAAAGTTAATAAGAAATGGAGGAACTCTGACACACCCTAAACTTAACCTGAACTGTGGTGGCTTTAATAAACCGAGGTTTACAGCTTGAGTGGAATTATCCAAGAAGGATTTAATCTACTGATGTGCCGGACTTCCACATGATCAACCAAATTTTATGGTTGATCCTGTTGAATGTCGCTGATAGGGCCAGCAAAACCAAGTCTAATGTTTGTCAGATATCGCCTGACTAATGCAGGTCATCAAGTACGGATAGCATAACTGACTCAGTAATATGGACCAGCCGAAAGCCAGCCTGTAGAGCATCAAGTAAGATGGTACATTGGGACATTATTCCTACACTGAATTGGCTTCCAGGACTTGGAAGAAAATGGTAAGAGTGAAATGGGATGGTAATTTTTCAGACACAAGGGATCTTCGCCATGTTCCTTTTGCATGGGAATGACTATTGGCTCTTTGAGGGAGTTGGGTACTGTCCCTTGAGAAGGGGATTCATTTAAAAGGGACTGTAGGAGAATGTAGGGGACTTAAAATTTCAAGCTGAAGAAGTTTTAATATACGTGGAGGACAGGGACTTAAAAGGGCGCTAGATTTCACCTTAGACATCAAAAAAAGTAGCCACTCTTTGTTGATGGGGGAAATTTAGATTGTAGTAGGATTCCTATCTGAGGAGGATAAGTATGTTACAGGCTTACCAGGAATGTTAGGAATACTATCTTAGACCTTGTTTATTTTATCAATAAAATAAACATTAAGCAAGTTACAGAACTCTTGGGCGTGACCGTCTGAGCAATTCTGTCAGGTTCACTTTTTACTTCACTGTTTTAAAAATATCTTTATATCTGTTGGTAGATTTCATTATCTTGTTGGTGAAAAATGAGATTTTGGTTTGATTTAAAAATGTTTTATATTCTGTCATCCTTTTCTTACATATATTCTTGGCTTCCACAGTGCAATCTTTCTGCCATTAGCATTCAAGTTGGCATAATTTGAGCTTAATACACATAAGGGCCCTCGGGTCTAAAGGTACAGTCTAGGCTAAATACAAGACCACTAGATCAAAAAGGCGTCCCTTTAAAGGACGGTTTCCCTCACCCACCAAAGGTGGCATGCTTCATCATTGGGGAACCTCCTCGAACGATGAAGCCTAGACATGGTGCGGGCTACAACCCCCTCACTGAGAGGGAGGAGCTCAGGGATGTTTTATATGCTAGGAGGGTAGTTACTAAATACCCAATGAGAGCTTAATGGCGTGGTGAAGTGCGCAGTGCAAGTGATGAAGTGAATTAAAACGAGCTACAGGGTTCACCATATGACTTTATTCTGGCTGCCCTGTGCTACGATTAAAAACCGTCGGGAACCATTAAACCACGTCGTGTTATTCAAAGATCGACATGTTTCGGCCAATGACCTAGTCAGTGTCATGGCCTTCTTCAGGATCTATTACATGCTACTGCTGTGAAAGTGAATTGTGCAAGGAAAAATATCAGAAAAAATATATTTGTCCTTTATATACAGAACAGAACCAAATTAATTCACAAACGTGAACCAGCCTTTTGTGGTAGAGATTACTGAGGAGGTTTGTTTTGAAAGGAACATGCTTGTCTCACCTTTACGAAAGCAACTGACATTTACGTCCCCTTTAGTTTACCACAACAGTTTTGGGTCCCTCTGTTTTTGTTAATAGTTCCCGTCTGTTTTTATGTTTTTAATCCTAGCACAGGGCAGCCAGAATAAAGTCATATGGTGAACCCTGTAGCTAGTTTTAATTCACTTCATCACTAGCACTGCGCAGTTCACCACACCATTAAGCTCTCATTGGGTATTTAGTAACTACCCCCCTAGCAAATAAAACATCCCTGAGCTCCTTCCTCTCAGTGAGGGGTTGTAGCCTCCTGCACCATGACTAGGCTTCATCGTGCGAGGAGGTTCCCCAATGATGAAGCATGCCACCTTTGTTGGATGAGGGAAACCGTCCTTTAAAGGGACGCCTTTTCGATCTGGTGGTCTTATATTTAGCCTAGACTTCACCTATAGACCCGAGGGCCCTTATGTGTATTGAACTGTACGGATGTGGGGAGTTTTCCCTTGCTGGTCTTTAAATCTCCTCTGGCCCTTTTTGTGTATTTCTTTCTGATCATTTGAGCTTAGAATCCTTTAGTGCCTGAGAAAACCAAGGAGCTGGTCTAGTCAGCATTTTAACTCTGGATTTTAATAGTGGGGCATGTTGGTCACTGGCTGCTTTCAGTCATTGATAATTGTCAGTGGCTATGTTAAGTTTGTGATTCACACAGGGAGTAGAGTTAAGTAATGTGTCTCCCATACACTCTGTATTCACTTAGTGCCATTTCCAGAGGTTTTTAAATACAGTGTCCCTGGTATTATTTTCTAGAACGATGGGTATCCTAAATTTAAACAGGTGGTGGTCAGATCAAATACACAGGATTACTTCCAGTGTTGTTACCTAAAGCTGAAATGTCCACAACAAGCCCAGGGAGCTACCTTTACTATGAGATGGGCAAGATAAATGTTGATGGAAGTATAAGCTATTCATTCGCTCCAAAACCTCTTGACCCTTACAATCTAATTTCTTGTCATTAGCCTAGTAGTTAAAATTTCCAATTAAAAGTAATTGTTCATAATAGACCAGTAGGGGGCATATAATATAAAATTGTTGGGGGGACTCAGTTATGTAGTTGAGGGGTCGATAGGTCAATACCCAGATCAGAGTCTCATAATTTAGCTCAATTTTAAGTATTAGTAATTCCATATCTGGTAATGTTTCACTTTGTAGTAGTGACGGTTTGAGTTGTTAATGAACAATTGCCGCTATCCAGTCCCCTTTTTTACTACCCTTCCTATTCACCTGAAAAATGCTATAGTTATTTGGTAGTGCCACCAATAATTCTGGAGTGGACTTACCTGATGACAAGGTTTCTGAGAGCAATCGGATGTTTGGACTTTCTGTATTAAGCAGATTGAATATCTCCATTCTATGCTTTACTAAAGAGCGAGTTTTGAAGTAGACAACATGTTTAAGCTACTTGATGAAGGGACACCTTTATCAAAAGGTTTCTTGTGCTGAGGTAGTGTGTAGGTGATGGGGAGTTATTTCATGAGCTCACAAAAGCATGTGACTAGCATCTCCCCTATGTTATCAGGACAATATTTTTGAAATATTAAGCTTTATTCTTGAAGTATATATGCCAACACTTCTGATTTAGGCAGAAGACTCACGCTTTTGTAAATTACACATAAAATAATGTTGCCTTTCTCTGTGTAAAATTTCCTTTGAAAGGATTGAACAAACTAACTCCGCCGCCAGCCCACTCCACATGGCGTACTATTCCATGTGCAGTACAATTCCATGTAGATGTGATTGCTTTATCTGCCTGGATTCTCAAGAGGTGAGACCGCTCTCCTATATGAAGTATGCTTACCCAGCCCTACCCACCACCTAATGTGTCTGTGGTATGTACCTGCACTCACTTTAGGAGATTGGGGCTTATTTTTCACCAACAGGCCTCGACCCAGAGCAAGCGAGAAAGAAGGAAAGGGAAGAAAGAAGGAGAAAGAGAGATAGAAAAACAATGGTGAAGGCAGAAAGTGTAGGATAGTGAAAGAAAAACGTAATGCTAACCCTGGCATTCAGCAATGGACCCTAAAAAATACTTTGAGGCTCTGCATTTATTTATTTACAAATTACACACTACCCCCAAGAGGTTGTCACCTCCACATTTAGCAGCAGACATGTCTTGTTTTCTTATTGTTAGCATAATTATATTTAAACCACCCTCACATTCACCAGTGCAACCGAATGACAACTCACCCTGGAATCAGTACCACCAGAATACCCACACAAAGAATGGAATATAAATTTCACAGGAAGAGGTGTCAGCTCCACCTAAAAATAATTGTAAGCCACATAGTATCCAAGGATGAAAAGGAAATGCTGATAGAATCACCTCACAAGAAAGGGGCATATCCAATTCCAGTTCCAACTAGCACTTTCAAGAAAATATTGGCCGGTGCAAGCAAGTATTGCTAGTTTGCATAGGAAGACTACACAAGTGTGGAAATGTAGGAACAGTGTGAGACACCACAAACTATGGCCAGGAAGCAGAATCTACACTAGTCTACGCTAGCTAATAAGAACTTTGCTCATCGTAGATATGGTGCATGGGAGAAGGCCTACTTGTTCACAGTAACACTGACTTGTGGGCCCACCTATTCAATCTAACCTCATTCTGAAGGAGCCAGCCCTATGTAAGCACATGATCTTTCATCTCATACTTAGCCTAACTTCAGTACATCGCAAACTTTGCAGCATCATTGCAGTAAGTAGGGGTGAGAAGGGCAAGAACACAACCAGCTATGCCGAGACAGGGTAACAACTTGGTAAATTGTAACACACCCATATCCAGTACACTCAAATTTAAAGAGAAATAAATAAGCAAATTGTCTTCTTTTCAAGGAAAACAGCTCTTCAACATTTACTGAGTAGAACTGGGAAATAAAAACACAATTTCAAATATTTGGAAATAATTTTTCATTGTGTTATGATGGATTTAGATACTTCTGCCCAAACTGAAATATTTGGGTCATGGAAGAGCAAGCAGGATTATGCGAGACACCCCTTATTTGAAGTGAAAAATGGACAATTGGAGTATGGATGAGAGAAAAAGTGAATACGGGATTTTTACAAGTTGTCAAATAAGTGTGCCTCAATGTGTGGTACTGACCAAACTTGAAGCGATTGTTTCAATTAAAAAAGTGTAACATACATACATTGGTCTATACACTGTCACACACATACAGCAATCATTGGAAGCTGAACTAAGGCCTTGCTGGGAGTGGTAGGCAAATACATCTTTTTATTTTTTATTTTCTTTATTGGTTTTTATGATCAAAAAGAAAGATACATTTCAAACCAAAGGAAAATAAAATAAAAATAAGCTTACAACGAAAAACAGTCACAGCGATCATGAATGTACATCATGTTTCATTACTGAAAGGGTGTTGCATAAAACATAGGTAGACTGAAATAGGTGGCATCTGTGCACGCTTCAAATCCATTTAAAAACTAGGGTTCCTGCTATTAAGTTCCCTCATTTCTGGCCTTCTAAGTAACTATTATATAAACTCCAGAAATTTTCAGGACGACTCCTAGGGGGAAGCAGTTCACTGTATGATTCAGTTTGCGTATTGCAGAACACCATGTCTCTAGACCATTGTGTCAGGGTAGGGGAGGGACCGCGCGCCCAGTGCATTGCTACCACTCGTTTCGCTATCAGAATGCCCATGTCAATTAGGCGCCTAACATCTTTTCGGACTCGCTTGGAGAAGCCCAGTAAGGCTAGCAGTGAGTCTGGTCTGATAGTTTCACCTGTAATCGCACTTAGCTTAGAAAAAATTTGTATCCAAAAGTTAGCAATTGAGGGGCATAGCCATGCTAAGTGTAAGAAGCCAGCCGCCTCCTCCCCACATCTTTCGCATTTGTCAGTTTCACGCAAACCAAACCGGACTGGGGTGTGATATATTCTATTAAGAAATTTAAATTGAATGAGGTGGTGTCTGCCATTAAGGGAAATGCGGTGCGTAGCCTCACAACAGTACTTCCATGTGTCGTCATCTAATTGGATTTCTAAGTCCAATTGCCACTCCAATCTGGGCTTAATGTACTGGTTCCGGCGTAGTTCCTGTATTTTGCTGTATATGTGCGAGACTAGCCTACTCGGGGAGTCAGAGCGTAACATAGTGGTGAGAGGTACTACTTCTGGTGGTTCCAGCAGTTCGTCCCCCAGCAATTCGCGAAGTGCACTTCGGGCTCTGTAGTAATGAAATACTGTTAAGGGGGGAACAGCTGGTTTATTCGCAACCAGCTCTTCCCAGTCCCGCCCTTTCCCATCCGTAAAAAAGTTCCCAATTACTTCTATGTCTAGAGTTTGCATAGCTCGCACTACTTCTAGTTCTGTGATAGTTGAAAGCCAGGCGCATCATTCAATGGGAGTGAGAGGGGAATAAAGGATGGAGACCGCTTGGCGGTTAATTAGGTTATGCCAGGCGTGCATTGTCGCATTTATAGAGTCTAGAGTCCCAGTTCATCGTATCGCTGCACGGAACAGTGTTGTAGTCAAGTGTGAAGGTGCCATTGCCACCCTCTCTATGTGAAGGTGGGAGGGAGAGGGGGCCTGTTGGTGTAGCCAGTAATAAGCATGCGAGCATTGAGCCGCTCGGTAATAGAGGTCTAGGTCCGGAGCTCCCAGTCCCCCCATCGAGTATGGAAGAGTAAGAACATCCCATCTGGCTCTGGGTTGTTTTCCGGCCCAAGCCAATTTAACCTCTAAAGACTTAAGGTGTTGGAAAAAATAGGCAAATACCTCTTTGTTTGATTTTGTGAACTATAATGTTGTTCCATGTATGATAAAAATCTAAGACAAAGTAAGGTGCAAATGACTATTGACTTGCATGTCACTTCTATCTGCCACCCACGTTCCAGCCTCATGTGCCAAGCATTAAAGGCAAAGCATTAACCTTTGACGTAAAACAGGAGAAATGCAGAGATGTCCATCTAGTGGCTGAAATGAACAATGGGAAAGCAGAAAACCTCAGATCAATCCCGGCTTCTCAGCTTGACCAAATGATGTGATCCTAGCCAAAGCTCTCTTTTGTGTTTGATTTAATAGGCTGTATTGTTGACCACTTTATAATAAGTATCTAGGCCACATATAGAGTGTGTTTGACAATAGACTTCCATGAGACTTCTGCCCGCCATCCACACAATAACCTCATGTGCCAAGAATTAAATACAAAGCATTAACCTTTGCTGTAAAGCAGGAGAAATAAAAAGATGTCCATCTAATGGCTGAAATGGACAATTTGAAAGCAGAAAGCGTGGAATCAATCCCGACTTCCCATTTTGACAAAATTGTGTGATCCCAGGCAAATCTTTCTCTTGTGTTTGATTTAATAGACTATAATGTTGCTACATGTAGAATAGGAATCTAGGCCACTTATAGGGTGCAAATGACAATTGACTTACCTCTTAGTTTATTAATAGCACTATTGTCATGCCAGGGGGGCGTAAATGTTTCTAAATTCACACTTATTTCAAGCTAGCACTTTTAGTAAATGCCTGTCATACCAATGATA
Organism: Calotriton arnoldi; assembly: GCA_963921515.1. Taxonomy (NCBI): domain Eukaryota; kingdom Metazoa; phylum Chordata; class Amphibia; order Caudata; family Salamandridae; genus Calotriton; species Calotriton arnoldi. The sequence continues at coordinate 148,728 of CAWUFW010003603.1, read as the reverse complement.
TAATTTGTGATACTATGGTGAAACATTGCCGCTTTTTAACAAAATACACTTCTTTTGAATTGTGAAGCAACTTTGCATATTTTGTTGCATGAATTACTTGCCAGTTTCGTGGCTCAGCTCATAACCAGGCTCCCCCTGTTAATTTGTTCGCTCGCCCACTTCTAAAGAACCTAGTGTTTGAAAGCAAGGCTGGGGCATGGGTGATTTCATAGTACACTTGGGCCCAGCCTTTGGTGTTGGAAACATTTCCATGGAATCGGGTCTCATGCCAAGCAGGTGCTCCATCACAAGGGCAGCATTTTGACAAAGATACACCGCAGTATTTCTTTTGTACTGGATGGGGTGAAATCTGGCTGGGGTAGTAGTACTTACCAAGAGCTGAAATGAAGATATCGATACATTAGACCTCTCCAGCATTCTCTGCCTGGCTTCTTTCTTCCTCTCTCTGTCTGTGTGCTCCAGTTTCCATGGAGGGGGGGAGTCACAAAGGGGGTATGGGCTTAGGAACAAAAAGACCAACATTCTGGCTGCCACCTTTTTAAATGATGTGCAGCGAATGTTGATCTTCCGGCTCACTGGCGCGCTGTTTTCTGGGAGAATCACAAGGTAGACAATTTTCTATGTTGTATTTGTTAATTTCTTCCGGGCTTCTGGTGCTCAGCATGTTGGGAAAAATCACAGGGAGGATGTGAAGAAGGTTTGAAACCGTTTTCTAGCCTTTCTACTGCCCTGTGTGTGATCCTAACAGCAGTGCTGGAATTATAAAATCTTTACTCCGAGAACCCATAAATTGTGGGTCAAGGTGTGACAGTGAAATGGGGGTGGGGTCATGATCGGTGAATTCATGACAAACTGTGTGACATTGAGGTCCAGATTTACAAAGATTCCACACAGCACATCAAGTGAAGTTTCTGTGCTGCATGCTTGAAAGGAAAAGAGCAGAGCAGCACCATATTTTATGATGCAGTTCTGCTCTCTCGGAGCGCTGGAGCACATGTGGCACCTTTGAGTCATGGTGCAAGGGTGCCTACATTGTGGTCAGGACAGTTTTTACACAGTAAGGCATGTCTTCCTGCACAAAAACTATCTTTTGAGGCTATTTTCTCTTTCATGTGTGCTGCAGGATGCAGCACACATGCAAAGAGGAAATGACGAGGAGAAATAAAGGTATTTCTCCTTGTTACAGCAGACTCAGGTAGGTGCACCATTTCAGCGCAAACCTATGTCTATATTTTGTTGTACATATGGGTTTGCATCAAAATACAGGGGTGGATGCACGGAAACACCCATGCACCACCCATGTAACGCCTGTCTAACACAAGGTAACGCAAGGAGCGATATGTGCTGCTTTGCCTTCCTTTTCTAGCAAATCTTAGTAAATCTGGGCCTCAACTTTTACATTTGTTTTTAGCTGTGCCACAAAGAAATTGGCAACAAGGAGAAATGTGACAGCAAATCCGTTTTGAATATCTGATCGGGTTAAGGTACTTGCTGCAGAGATCTTTGGGTGCTCAGTAAATCTCAAAGAATAATAGTAAGAGAAGTCTCGTGGTTAGTGCATTTGCTGGAAAGATCTGTGTTTTCTAGTCATAGATTTGACTCAAAGTAGCTTAGAGGGTTGATGTGTCTCCTGCAAAGTACATCATGGAACATGCAGATGACAGATTTTTCTTTTACGTAGATAGGTTAGTGGGCTACTGCTTTTAACACAGAGATCCTTTCATTGTTTGCAGTTTATAAATTGCAAACCTTCTAGTACACGCAGTGAGATATGAAGGATGTTATGTGACTCCTACACTTTGTAACCTTCAGTGTTTTATGTAACAATATATTGGCATCTAAGTGTGAGGCTTCAAATAGCTCCCAGCCAGGATCAAACGAGAACAAAAGAAGGACTAATGGCCCCATGGCTTTGGCCTTTGTTTTGAGCCCAGCTTGAATTTAAAATGCAAAAGCCCCCTCACTGCCTGCACATTGTTGCCCAGAACAGAAAGCTGCAGAATGTGTCCCTGTGTTGGAAAATTAAACTGGGACAAGTTCAGCATTTTTCACTGGGGCCCATCTTCTTGGCATGGGAGACGGTGTCCACCCTATAAAAATAGTGGGTGGACACCGTCTACCCATGTGTACCCCCTACTTGTGCCCTGTTTGGCTCCATTCTAGTCATGGGCACCATAATGATGATGCGGTTTGTAAATTCACAGGAAATGTTTTTTTGACAAGTGGGCCAAGATTACAGAGACTCACTGACAACACAGTTTATTTCACTGCTCGCAACCTCACAAGTTCCTCCTCTCCAAACCACAGCATTCTTCCCACCGAACATTCCACACACCCACCACACTCAATGCCTCATTCAAGCGGCCAGCGCTACACACTTGTTCCCTTCACAATAATAATAAAGGACAGTGGGAAAACAATATGCCTCATGCGAGTGCTAATGCATCGTTTTGGGCCTCTTTTCTCTTGTTCCCTGCAATGGAACTTGCTAGGTGCCTGAGGAATAAAAGGAGTTAGGATCAATTACAATTTAACAATTACAGTGTACTAAAATTGTCAGTTTATATAATGGTGGTATGTTAATTAGGTTAGTAAATTCTATAGTTTTGATATTCAAAACTGCATTTGCTAGCATCTTAATGCAATGCATAGTGCTTTGTCTATCTGCTGCCAATTCGCCCAAAGAAACTTTTTCTATCATCAAAAAACTACTGAAAGCCCCCGCACCACGAATAGCCCCTGACCCTTCTGGGCAACGGTGTAACAAACTAGCCGAGTATTTCACCACCAAGGTTCAGCATATCTTGGACTCCCTCCCATGTAGGGAGGATGAAGGCAACCCCTCGTTTGGACAGACTAACTCTTACTCTGACCCCCCTGAACATATGCTTGAGGCCTTTCCCCCTCTGTCCCGGGAAACGTTTCTCACCTTGTTGTCCTTGGTAAAGAGCGGTTCCCCTAACGATCCAGCCCCACTTAATATTCTGAAACAGGTCACCTCTATTATAGCCCCCAATATGACAAATCTGATCAATGCCTCATTGTCTACGGGAACAGTTCCCATTAAAAGGAAAGGAGCCATGGTAAAAGCCCTACTTAAGAAGCCCAATTTGGATCCAGCAGACCTGGGCAATTATCGTCCCATATCCCTCCTGCCTGCAATAAGTAAGATACCCGAGAAATATGTTAATCAGACTCTTTCCAGATTTCTTGAAACACACAACTTGCTCCACTCTTCTCAATCAGGGTTTCGACCACGCCAGAGTACCGAAACGGCACTCTTAGCAGTGGTAGAGGAAAGCAAGAAAATTCTCGACTCAGGAGGTGCGGCAGCCATACTACTCCTAGACCTGAGCTCCGCTTTTGACACGGTGAATCATTTGATCCTGATCCAGCGTCTCAAGAGTATAGGAGTAGATGGCATGGTACTTCAATGGCTAACCTCCTTTCTGGAGGGTAGAACCTTTCAGGTATTTGAAGAGAATATTGCATCTAAACCCACCTCCCTGTTGAGTGGGGTACCACATGGCTCGTCCCTTAGCCCCACGCTTTTTAACGTGTATATGACCCCTCTGGCAGCCATTGTAGCCCCTTATGGAATCCGGATGGTAACCTATGCCGACGACACGCAATTGGTGGTGGGGCTCAACCAAGCTGACCAAAAAACTCATGCCCTCTATACCTGTCTAGAGGACATTTCAAGATGGATGGATGCATCCCAGCTTAAGCTCAATGGAGGAAAAACGGAGATTATGCTACGGGGCAATTCCACGAGTTTTAAGTGCAGCTCCATTTGGCCTCCCTGCATGGGCCCAGCCCCGGGTTCAAAGTCAGAAATTAAGAGCCTGGGCATATGGTTGGACCAGGACCTGAGCTTTAGGACGCAGGCTAGGAAGACGGCAGGTCTCTGCTATGGCCTACTTAGAATGGCCCAAAAAGTTCTGCCTCTCCTCCAACCTCAGGCCAAAAAAGTACTGGTCCAATCACTCATACTCTCTAGATTGGACTATGGGAATGTTTTGTATTTAGGCGCCCCCATTTCATTAGTTGCCAAACTCCAATCGGTTCAAAACTGCGCCGCCAGACTACTAACTGGAACCACCAATAGACAATCTGCAAAACCCGCTCTTCGCTCCCTCCATTGGCTCCCAGTACAGGAACGCATTAGATTTAAGGCCCTTTGTCTGGCGCATAAGTCTATGCAGGGGACAGGGCCGCCTATTAATTCAACTATGATATGCCCTTGTAAAGTAAGTAGGAATCTCCGATCAAATAACCTGCACTTAGCAGAGATCCCGAGGATTAAGAGGTCTAGAAGTGGTGGTCGGCTGTTTTCTTATAACGCCTCCAAACTCTGGAACGCTCTGCCTCTACACCTTCGCACAGTCTCCAACCATCTGGCTTTTCGTAAGCAATTAAAGACAGCACTGTTTCCTTAGTTCTCTGCTCTCCCCCGTGTCAGTTCATAGCGCTGGGACGCTTAAGGGTAGCCATGCGCTCTATAAATGTCTTTCCATTCCATTCCATTTGTTCTTGGTGCCAATGTTGGACTGAAAATGCGTCTAGCCGACTCCTTCTAGCTTTTTGCATGTTAAGTTAGCATTTGCGGCGCCATTTTGTCTGTAGGCGCCATTTTGTACTGTGATCGAAAGTAGGACTCTGTCACATTGCTTGCCTGCCTCAACGAAGAAGACAGCTTAGAGTTATTTCTCTGTATCATATTCAAGGCTGTATCCTAATGAATGGTTTATTCTGCCCTCGCATGCCTTTCCTCTCTCGTATCCCTGCTCCCACGTTGAAGAACGCTGAGCTCAAGCAAAGCAACCTTGAGAATGTGATAAGATGTACCCGTTCTGCAGGTGGTTTCTCATCTCTCTGTGCCTCCTTTGTTCACCAGTGCCCGAGCTGGAATTTTCCAGTATGGGCGTGTCTCTAGGGATCTGGAAATGTATAATATCTGATGTAATGTAGGGGGGAATTAGTCCCTCAGCTGTTATCTCAGGAGACTGGTCAGACTGGGCTCCGCTGCAGCGCATTACTCATAAAATTGCTTGGTTTGTATTCTCTACTGTTTTCTCGACTCTTCATTTCTTGGAAGGCAGGTGACCCGGGTGGTCCGATTCGGGTCACTTCCTTCAGTTGGCGCCCGAACAGGGACTCCACCAGGTGACCCATCTTCGCCCGCAGACTGGTGGAGAGGAAGGGGTCGTGTCCGGTCGGATGGGCGGATCAGGGATCCCCACACGATAGAGCTTAGTTCTCGCAGCTGCTCTGCCTGTCTGATCGGGCGGTGCCTCGCCCAGCGGTCATCCCGGCTGGGGTCCGGAAAGGCAAAACCCTTGAATTTGACCGTTTGGTCCGAAGAGTCGGCAGTGGAGAATAACTTTGTTCGACCTGTGTGCACCAGGTGAGTTTGTCTTGACTCTTGGTGAATATGGCGCCATCTTGAATAATTTTGAGTATGGTCTAGAGACCATTTTTTGACGTGCTTGTACTGTGTAGGTCTGCGGACCGTTTAGAGATACAGGGTGTCTGCGGATACCCTGCCAGGCAACCTAGTGAATTTGGTTTACTCTTGAAAATGCCTGGGGCTTGAGCCTGTCTCTCTGGTGCAGTCTGAGGACTGACTTGTGGATGCCTTCGTTTGGAGTGGTCTGAGGACCAAATTACTTTGCAAGTCGTCTGGTGCGAATATTGAACGTATCTTATATTAAGATGCCTTGTCTGAGCAAAATGTGGTGTTTGGGGTGCCATTGTTGTTCTGCTGATGCTCGACTGGAGGAAAGTCAACCTGCACCTCCAGAAGGCACCCTGAATTTTGACATGTATGTGAAGCACGGTATTGGCCCTATTATGTTTAGTACATTATGGCACAAATATACGAGGGACAATGCCGAGCTTCAGTGGCCATTAACAGGTACCTTTGATGAACAAAAATTGAATTTCTTGCAAGATAAATTGTTTGCGAAACGGAGTAGACAGTCGATGTTTAATTCCCTTCAGGTGTGGCAAAAGGAAGCCAGGCAGAGGCGCATAAGAGCAGAAAAAGAGGCTAGGCGAGGAAGGATGCAGACAGTGACTCAGAAAGCAGTAGCGCATGATAGAGAAAAAGTAGAAAAAGGGATAGAATACTCTGATAGAAAATTTCGATTGCAATGTGACAAATCTTATGTTGCTCAAGAGGAGGGTGATACATTAGTGGAGGAGCTCTTAGACTCTCGACCTCCTCCTCCTTATGCCCGCAGAGAATATATCCAGTGGTCCCGACGCCTTCGTCTTCTGCCCCTCCTGTTTCCATTACGGGTTCTCCTGCCCCTGACCCGGCTGCTCTGGCCACTGCACCCCCCGTTCTTTCTCTAGCTTCGCTTGCTGCTACAGACGCCGTGACTGCGAGTCTCCCTGCTACGCCTATAGTTTCTGCTTATGCTCTCTCCCCGTCACTCACACCCTCAACGCAGTCATTGTTAACGCTTGTGTCTGCCCCTCCACCTATTGTGTCATCCTTGAATGTCTCCTCCCCGGTATTGTGGAACATTGGGACGCCAGTGCGTGGATCGGATGAGGGTGACTGGGCAGCAGCTTGAGAACGAATGGGACGGGTGCTGTTTGGATCAAATGTGGGAAATGAGGAGAAGAAGATGGTGGAGGACCAGGCCGCGCAGTGGGCCCGGAGTCCGATTTATAGCATGGAAGATGTGTGGAGTGTGATGAAAGATTATGAGCCGTTCGTGCAACAGCGCGCCCTCAAGCATATGTCGGCCACATTGATAGGGTTGTGGGAACAGTGTTTAAATGGTGTCGCACCTCAGATAATTTATGACATCCGGGACCGTGTGCATGCCGTTGACCTGGCTCCTAATGACGTATTTAGTAATGTTGCCACATTGGTAGGTTATCGAGGTAGACTGCATCAGAGAACGCCAATGACAGGGTTCCAGTTTCCGATGAGGGAAGTACATCCTATTTTCCACCCTCAGATCCCGGAGCTACGTAATCAGCAGAACGCTATTGTCAGGCAGCGAGTAGAGGACCGTTTTCAAGAACAATGGGTCTACACTCCATGGAAAAGGATTGAGGTTTTATCTCTAAAGAGTCAGTTGCCCGACCCTAGGAAAAATACGACTGCATGTTACAAGGAATTGACAGAGGCTGCTTCATCGACAGTGATGACGCTGGCAGAGATTGAGATGTTTTTCGGATTGTTGGTACCGGTGGACATTTGGAGACAGGTGCATACACAGGACCATGTTGTGGAGTTGGGCGGCACTTGGGATGAGATCAGGGCGTGGGATAAGGAGAGGAAACCTGGTGAGAAGCCTAGGGCTGTGATACTGGCCTTGCCAAATCGTATTATTACCTATATGCATGCCCTAATACTACCGAGGCGGGTTGATTGGGATAAGCTAACAGCATGTCGTCAGAAGAAAGATGAAAGTGTGTCTGATTTTTTTACCAGGTTTGAGGGGGTATTCTTGGATTTCAGTGGGCAGGATTTGTCAGTGGAAGGAGGTGTCCGATTGTTCGTTAATAGGTTTGTTACAAATTTGCTTCCAGAGATCGCTGCCCGGTTGCAGGCTTCAGAGAGTATGTGGACTACCTCCTCCCCTTCGGTGATATTGAGTATGGCGCAGTACTATGAGCACAGGAAGAATGAGGAGAAGGAAAAGGTGGAAAGGAAAAACAAAGAATTGAAAACGAAGGTGTTGATGCAGCAGGCGGCTAGGGGAAACGGTAGGGGACGTGGCACCGGTTTAACGCAGCAGTTGCCTCGTACTAATAGGAATAGCACACCTGTGGGGCCGAATCAATGTGCATATTGCAAAAAGGAGGGGCATTGGCGAAGTGAGTGCCCGGAATTGTTGCAGAAGGTGGCAGCCCCTAGAGGACGGGGTTCTAGAGGACGTCGTGATGGGGTTCAGACAGATGAGTCTTCGCAGAGTCGTTCTGACAAATTATTTTGATGACCCTCGAGGAAAGCAGTACTACCATGATGATTATGATATGGATGAGGTGACAGGGATGTCCTATAGCTAGGACAGCCAAGGACAGGGTGAGGGACCAGTCCATATACCTGTAGATCAGCGTGGTCCTTATGTCACAGCGGATTTGCATGGCTCGGAGAAAAGATTTCTGGTGGATACGGGTGCTATGAACAGCTCTGTTTCTCGTTCACTGGTCCCCGGGGCAGCTCTGTCTGGCCAAAATAACGTGTCGGTGGGTTTTTCAGGCATACCGGTCGTGAGCCCCATCTCCAAACCCCTTGCTTAGACTATTGGCCCCTTTACCGTAGATTCGCTATTTTTACTGACAGTAAACTGTGGTGAGAACTTAATGGGATTAGATCTGTTGAAGAAATTGCATGCTACCATTTCTTGTTCGCCGGATGGTGTCTATATGACAATAGGACCGAATGTGACTAGTACCAAGCAGTGTTTTTCCAAAGATATGCCGCTTCCTGCTGAATTCAAGGACGTGCCACCCGCGTTGTGGGCCACAGGTGACACAGATGTGGGATTGTTGCAGATACCCCCGGTCTCTATTAAGGTAAAGGACAACGCTGTGTTGCCTCGTATCCCCCAGTTCAAAATACCACAGGCGGGGGAGCGTGCTTTGTTACAGATTATACAGGATTTGGTTAAGTCAGGAGTGGTTGAGGAGACAGCAGCGAATGTGTGTAACAGCCCTATTCTCCCCATTCTTAAGAAGGTACACTCAGACTCCCCTGATGCCCCTCCTGATGTCTATCGTTTTGTGATTGATTTGCGGGAAGTTAACAAGATAGTGGATCCCCAGTTCCCGGTGGTCCCTGACATCACTGCCCTCCTAACAATGATTCCTTCCACTACAAAATTCTTGTCTGTGTCTTTAGTATCCCCATTCACCCAGATAGCCGGCATCTTTTTGGGTTCACTCTGGTCGGTAGAAGCTTCCGATTCTGTCGCGCTCCTCAGGGGTATACTGAAAGTCCTAGCATATATAGTCCAGCCTTAAAAAGCCAATTGGATTCTCTTACACTTCCCTCAGGTAATGTATTGCTGCAGTACGTCGATGACCTACTGATAGCTTCTGACACTGATGAAGGATGCAAAGACGCAACGGTTAAATTATTGCTACATTTGGCACATCACGGACATAAAGTGTCCCTTTTGAAATTCCAATATTGTCGACAGGAGGTCACCTACTTAGGTCACCTACTGTCGAAGGAGGGAAGGAGACTAACACCTGAGCGTATTAATGCTGTTGCTAAAATGCCTATCTCTAAGACGCAGCGGGATGTGTGTGCCTTTATAGATATTACCTCGTATTGTCGCCACTGGATTCCTAACTATTCCCTACTAACAAAACCCCTCCTACAATTAACCACTAAGGATGTGCATGAACCTTTGCCTTGGACGCATGAATGCCAAAAAGCTTTTGAGCAACTAAAAATAGCGCTTTGCTCTGCACCTGTGCTTCGCACGCCACACTACCAGAAGCCGTTCGTGTTGTATGTACACGAAGTGGCTGGCTACGCGCTCTCTGTTTTATACCAAGCCTTTGGAGGTAAGCAAAGGCCGTGTGCCTATTTCTCTGCGCTTTTGGATAACGTCGCTAGAGCCCTCCCGAGCTGTTTAAGAGCGGTCGCGGCCGTGGACATCTCAATCCGACAATCGGCAGGGCTCGTCCTTGATACTGATCTCACAGTCATGGTACCGCCTGCTGTGGACACACTTTTGAAAAGAACAAAGACACAGCACCTCACCAGTGCGCGTCTGACTGGCTACGAATTGACCCTGTTTGCACCACACATCACCATCAAAAGGTGTGCCACTCTGAACCCAGCCACGTTACTACCCCTCCCTTCTGAGAGTGACGATGCGGACGTGCATGATTGCATTTTCCGCACTGAAGAAGAGACGAAGGGACGGGTATACCTGTCTGATGTTCCCTTGCCCAAGCCCCAAGGGGAACTATATGTCAATGGCTCTTGTTTCAAACTACCAGATGGCACAACAACTGCGGCGTATGCCATCACTTCTTTGCACGCAGTAGTCGAGACATCGCAAGTCCCTTATTATTCGGCCCAAGCTGCAGAATTGGTTGCCCTCCTTCGCGCCTGTGAGTTGAGTGACGGACTGGCTGTCAATATTTACACCAACAGTCAGTACGCCTTTGGTGTCGCTCATAGCTTTGGGCGGCTCTGGGCAGAGAGAGGCTTCCTGACTTCACACGGGGCAAAGATCCAAAACGGCCCACTGATTCACAGACTTTTGTCAGCCCTTACACTTCCCAAAAAGTTAGCAGTAGTAAAGTGTAGTGCCCACAAGACAATTACTGATGATGTGGGGAGGGGAAATGCATTTGCAGACCAGACAGCTAAGGAGACAGCCGATCGAAAATGAAAAGAATGTTTGTGGTGGGTCCTGCTAGATTAGTACCCGATAATGCAATGTTTGAAGACACATTGGACAATGTGAAGGAAATTCAGAGCGAGGCAACAATTGAGGAGCTAGCAATGTGGCAGGAGAGAACAGGACGGCTAGACGATGAGGGGTGCTGGACGGACAAATCAGAGAAGCAGAGATGGATGTTACCAGATGCATATGTACTCCCAGTAGTCACTATGGCGCATGGGCCAGCCCACATTAGTGTGAAGGGAATATGTAGACTATTGGACCCTGCGAGGCAGAATGATAACATTAATAGGGTAGCTGCTCATTTGGTGAAGTATTGTATGGTCTGTATGATACATAACCCTGGAAAAGATACCCCTTCACCTTCTGGTAACTTTGCACCACCCTCTTTCCCTTTCGAGGTTCTCCAGATGGTTTTCATCGAAATGGAACGAGTCAACAACCTGAAATATGTGCTGGTGGTTGTTTGTGCGTTTAGCAAATGGATTGAGGCTTATCCCACTAAAGAGAACACAGCCATAGCAACGGCGAAGGCCCTTTTAAAGGAGTTCTTCCCGTGCTTCGGCTTGCCCCGTTTGATTTGGAGTGATAACGGAAGTCACTTCAGCTCAAAGGTTATTCAACTGGTGTGCGACGGTCTGCACATCCAGCAAAAGTTTCATGCAGCAAACCATCCCCAGTCAGCAGGTTTGGTCTAGAAGTACAATGGTACTCGCAAGCTGAAGTTGGCAAAGGTCAAGGAGAGCACAGGATTGAAATGGACAGATGCGTTACCCCTAGCCCTGTTGTCCACAAGGGCGATGGCCCACTCTAGACCAGGATTGTCCCCATATGAGGTTGTTTTCGGCCGCCCTGCAAATGTTTGGGCGTCCCCCGGCCCCGCCGCTTTTCAGAAATTGAACACCCGTTGCTTGTGAACTATTTGTGTGAGTTGACTAAAAATTTGCATTCTATTCATCAACAGATCCTTGAGGCGTTGCCGCCACTAAAAAAGGGGCCAGGGCACAGCATTCAACCCAGTGATTTTGTCCTGATTCGCAACTTCCAGAGGAAGGGGTGCTTGGAGCCACGGTGGAAAGGACCTCTGCAGGTCCTTCTTGCTACCCGGACGGCGGTATAGGTGGATGGCCGGAAAAACTGGATCCACTCATCGCATTGCCGGCGAATCCCGCTGCCTCTCCCCTACGACCGGTGGGTCCTGGATGGCATAGGGGACCACGAGACGGCGAAGGTGCCGCGGTTTGTTCCTTTTTCTGACGCCCGACTGACATGGGCCCAGACGGAGGAGGAGAATGAAGATGCTTTGAATGAGGCAGTCCCCCCAGAAATAAGGGCTGCTCAGGATCCCTCTCTATCTGGCCCACAAAGGTTTGAGTCTCAATCCCTTGCCCCCTCTGAGTTTAAGGTTCTTTTCCGTGACGACACAGTGCCTGGAGTGGCTAGGTACAATTTGCGTCCCTCGCAGAGGGACAGTGCACCAAAGGAAAAGTCAGATTAGTAGGGATGGACTTCATGGATGAAGATTAGGGGTATGTGCCTTGTTTGCGGTACCAACGATAGATTAGGGAAAGGGAGATTGGTGCATTGTCCAAGACACTGGACAAGATAAGTTGGGGGTGTCTTCCCAGGAGGGAGGGTGCCCTATCCTGAGCGAATAGACAGAAAGGGTTGTGATCGCACAGCCCCACCATGAAGTGCTCAATAGCACCATCATTGACGAACAATAGGAGTCTACCAGTGAGGCTCGGACGGACACTGGACTGTGTGCCTTTTTCACAATTTTTGGCTCCATAGTACAAACTTTCCTCTGGTAGTTTTGATACTTATAATTTTTTTTTTACCCATTTGGGGCCTTGTTATGGATGAAGAACAGCCTTTAGCAACGCCCCGTTTTGTGCAAAGGAGCCCTAGGTGGTCGAGCGGTCTACCAAAACTAAGGCAGTTTTTATAATAATTGTTTCGATCGCTTTAGTAGTCGCGTTTGGGATTATATGGTTCCTGGAAGAGAAACATCCTGTGCATTCCTTGATCGGTACTACTCCTGTTCCCCCTGAGCATGTATTTGTCACTTTGGCCCCTCACAAGGAGAGGCACAGACAGACGTATGTTGATAATGTTTTCTTGCAGATGCTTCACCAGGCTCATCAAACCACTAATGTTACTGACTGCTGGGTTTGTGGCCTGCTCCCTTCTGTAATGCACAAAAATGATTTGTTGATGTCCCTACTTTTCTCTTATTTGGGGAGCTGTGAGGCCTGGTTTCAGTTGTTTACTATGGTGTATATCCACTACCATGCTGATGCAATGAACATAACGTACAGTGATCATGAGACTGTGTTACAGTATATTAGTGTGCACCAAGGGTTTACACCTGGGGAACAGGGGGTCCCCGACACCTTGCACCCAGATGCCTGTATGAATGTATTTGAAGAGAAAAGAAATATTACATGGCTCCAGAATGAGATGATGGATTTTCATGACTTCAATGTTACTGAATATTTTAGGTCCTTCCACATGCGTAATATTTCTCAGGACACAACGATGCCTGTGCCAATAGTTAACACAACAGCTAGTTTCTGCGTCCAAGGTTTTGGAAATGTTAAAGTGGGAAAGAGTGTTTGCAATTATACTTATAACTTGAACACGACCAATAGTCCGCCTTTACTTCCGCCCCACAATGTCTATTTTGTTTGTGGGTCTCAGGCTTATGTATGGCTTCCCAGGGGATGGTCCGGTATCTGTTATGTTTCTTTCCTCCTTCCCCCAGTATATATAGCACCGTCCACTTATCACAGAGATCATCGACTGTACCGTAGAAGTTTATCCTTGTCCAGAGTTAGAAGGGTTATTAGCATCGAAGACATTGATCAGACAGACACCACTTTGCAGCAGTTCACTGATGCCATGAAAGGTATTCTGCCTTTCTGGGGTCCCATGTCAAATAGTCTTAACATTCGCAGACTCACACGAGTTGTAGAGGGAGTAATTAACACAACGGCAGGAATACTGACAAATATCACAGCTGAGCTTCAGGCTACGAGAATTGCGCCAAGTGTAGCATGTTTGTACATACCCGCCTTTGAAGAGAGTGTCATCTTTCACCCCTCCAACCCCTACATCGATAATATCAAACTTTGGAGGAGATTTATCGATGATATTCTCGTTTTCTGGAAAGGAGACAGATCAACCTGTGACCAATTCTGCCAGTGGATTAATAATCAAAACCAATACTTACATTTCACTAATACCATCTCTGAAACCAATGTCCCTTTTCTTGACCTCAACATCAGAATAACAGAAGGTTGACTTAACACAACTTTGTATAAAAACCTACTGACAGCAACAGCCTGTTGTTGTTCAGTAGCCATCATCCCAGAGCCTTGAAAGAAAACTTACCCTTTGGCCAGTTCCTCCACATCAGGAGGAACTGTAGCTCTGTGGAGGATTACAAAGCTGAGGCAGCTAACCTGGCGGAGAACTTGAAAAAACGCAAATATCCACAACGTCATATCACGCGTTCCATGAAAAGGGCAAGGAACAATAACCGTGAAGCCCTGTTGGAGACAATTCACAAAGAACCCACAGAGGTTCTCACCTGTGTCACCTCATATACACCTGACTCCAATCGCATCAGGGGTATCATTAGGAAACATTGGGGCATTCTAGCTACTGGAACATTGCAATTACCAACACCTAAGTTTGCATTCAAGTGTACAAGCAACCTAAAAGATATGCTCATTCATACAAGACCAAGGGTCCAGAGAGTTAGTCAACAGAGATTGTTATGGGATCTGCCCTCGGTAATGGGCCATTTCCCATGTGGCTCGTGTGCTGTCTGCCCCCAAACTGCACCAGCCAAAGAAATAGTTTTTTCTGATAATTTCACTTGGAAATTGGGGAGACACACAAACTGCAACACCACCAATTGCATTTATATGATTACATGCCCCTGCAACATGAGGTACATCGGGATGACAACCAGGATGATTAAGACTCGTATTACTGAACATAAGAGCAACATCCGGTGTCATTGAGTCACAACCAGAATGTGCATGCACTTTGAGACACTCAACCATCCACCTGATGCTCTACGCTGGGTAGTACTTGAGGCACACCCACAGATAACACCTGGGGCACTGTTCAGGATTGAACAAAGGTGGGTACATCGCTTAGCTACTGACCAACAGGGACTTAATGAGGATATTCCATGGAGTATCCTGAGCAGAACCTAGGTCTCTGTCTACACAGTTAGTTCCCATTATAATACCTGTTTAACTGAATCACAGTGAATACACCATTGTCACGCTTGCAACTTGACTATTATGACACCAGAGATTCATTTGCTCGACTTCCTGGCCCCATCAATTACACCGCCAGTAGTCACCTGAATGCTGTTCCGGTGATGATCACCCTTAATTTGCGGCTTTTGCGGTACTCCACCCCTACCAATTGACCGCATCACAGCGTGAATTTATTCCTATATGGCCTCTTCCTTACCTTCAAAGATGGCCGCTAACATGAAGTACTATACCATAGTCATTGATTTGAATACCTGGCTGTATGCGCACTATCCTATTCGGCCCGCTAATAGTCGCTATAGTGTCACCATGGCACTTCCGGCACCTTACTGGGCATTTGGTGTCATACTCTGCTACCTGGCCTTAGTTCTATGTCACATCTTTACACTCTTGCTAGGCCTTTCATACACTGTAAGATGGCCGCCACAATCACGGCCGCTACTTTCAACATGGCGCCACTAGTTGGATTCCACTCCGCTAGTCCCCGTTTTAGATGATCGACGCTGGGGATTGGTTGCCCCGCCTCACCCCGGAAGCCGGCTGACTATATCACCGACACTTTTTCAGTGATCTATACCACCCGGTTCCGGCAGCGTGGGGTAGGTCTGCCGCTCACTACGCGGTCTTGAATCGTAAGTATTTCATCTGGTTGTTCGAGTGTGAACCCTGTAGGCCAGAACCACTTCTACGACGTGACGAGGTGTGTCCTGGGGGTCTAAGGCAGAGCACTGCAGTAGCAGACTCACGCTGCACCGTGAGAGGATCAGACGCCACTTGACCCGCCTTGAGTGTGGGGATGCGATCCGTCTCCCTACATCACTTCCCACTATGCCCACAGATACAGATGGGATATGGTCCGGTCGGGATGGGGAGGCGTCACACGTCTCCAGCACTTGGGCTTGCTGGGGTCAGGTCCCTCCACTCGTACCCAGCATCTTACTGACTATCTGCGCTGGTTTTGGTCCCTCCTTACCCTCCGTGAACGCTTGACAGTCTGGTACCGCAGGGTACACCGCCCATGTCTACCACATGATTGCTTGCTCCAAAGTGCCATTAAACCATTTTCTTTTCCCAGGACACTGTGAATTCACGTGTCTTTTACCTGTCGGACACTGATGGGGCCAGGCTATTTTACATGTTAGGGGAGTCAAGCTGTACACGATATCAATGAAGCTACCTTTTAACACAGGAAGACCTTTCCTAATTAGTTGTTTTAGCATTTGCACTATTTTTAGCTCACCAGCGTCACTTCGCTTGCGACGCTAGCTTGCATTCACTGTTTGCACCAAGTGGGTCACATTATGTATTTTTATACAGGAGAGAGTTGTTTTTAACAAGGAGCGATACCATGATGATTGGTTAATCATGTCATTTGTTTCCTATAGGTTGTCCATCACATCTGTGGGTACTCCACCTCTAGATGTACTACACCACGATGTGTAGATAATAGTTTCACTTCTTGGTCCTGAAGAATTGCCGTTAGATCACTCTGACATTAAAGGCAAGAAACATGTTGACCCCTTAGAGCAGAGTGCAACATCCTGACACATAGTACCAGGTAGTCGCCACTCTCATATTATTATTTTTAACCAGATTGGAAGCCAGCCATAATAAAACTTCTTTTTGGACTTCCTCACCTGTTTTAATTTTGCACCCACACGTAACTCCACTACATCTACACTTAATAGGTCCCTCACACCCACAGCACCATACGGCAAGGAATAAAAAATCTCCGCCAAAGAGCCCCTCATAGGGTGCCCGTCGGGTATTGCAATGCCGACCTGACGAGCAGCAGGCCCTATGATGAAGCATGACACCCAGCTGGCTGGGTGTGTGAGGGCTCTAATTCCGAAAGGAGGGATTCCCCTTTCCCTTCCTTCGCAGTAGGACTACCTGCCGTCCTTGTTGTTGTACTCTCTCCCCACTTCTTACTGACCCACTGAGGAACTGCATACCCTTCTCTGGTAATGTACGAGAATTGTTGCCCTTCAAAACAGGATGGTGTTAGACGTCATCCTTGCTGATCGGGGCGGGGCATGTCGCGTCATCGGTAGTAGTTGCTGTGTGTACATACCGGACCATGCCCCGAATGCCCCGAATGTCTTGCATCTGATATTCATCAAGAGCATGGTACCTGGTCTCTTTCTGGTTGGCTCCGGGGTATGATAGCATCTTGGGGGTGGAAAATACTCCTTTTCCTAGTAGCCATTGCAGGTGTTGTCTCTGCTTGTTGCCTGTGTATTAATTGTCTCCCAACATGCTGTTCATATTGTGTTAGTAAGTTAACACCTGCACCCCAGGCCCCTAGGCAGAATACTAAGCCCTCAGTTATGATTATGCAAACAGTCCATGGCTTTATGAATATCGATAAGGGCATTTTTGAATATTAGTATGCATACGTATCACCTTGCAATTACTGATCTTCCTGTCATGCTAGTTTAGACAAAATTATTAGCAAATGCTAAAAGGAGGGTCTGTTGGACTGAAAATGCGCCTAGCCGACTCCTTCTAGCATTTTGCATGTTAAGTTAGCATTTGCGGCGCCATTTTGTCTGTAGGCGCCATTTTGTACTGTGATCGAAAGTAAGACTCTGTCACATTGCTTGCCTGCCTCAACGAAGAAGACAGCTTAGAGTTATTTCTCTGTATCATATTCAAGGCTGTATCCTAATGTACTAATGAATGGTTTATTCTGCCCTCGCATGCCTTTCCTCTCTCGTATCCCTGCTCCCACGTTGAAGAGCGCTGAGCTCAAGCAAAGCAACCTTGAGAATGTGATAAGATGTACCCGTTCTGCAGATGGTAGCTCATCTCTCTGTGCCTCCTTTGTTCAGCAGTGCCGAGCTGGAATTTTCCAGTCTGGGCGTATTTCTAGGGATCTGGAAATGTATAATATCTGATGGGGGAGTTAGTCCCTCGGCCGTCATCTCAGGAGACTGGGCAGACTGGGCTCCGCTGCAGCGCATTACTAATAAAATTGCTTGGTTTGTATTCTCTACTGTTTTCTCGACTCTTCATTTCTTGGAAGGCAGAGAGGTGGTCACAGGTGACCCGGGTGGCCCGATTCGGGTCACTTCCTTCAGCAAGTTTAGTATGCCTAGCTTGTGGCACTCCGTGGCTTGTCTACTGTAGTTAGTCAGCCTCCAAACCTCATCCTAATTTGGGCTGTTAATTCCTTCAGACAGGCAACTCAAGTCACAGGTTTAAGTACTGATCAGCTTTCATTTGTTAAACCTCGTAATGCGCTCAAATGTACTCATGATAGACGTGCTAAGCAAGTGTGAGGTCTTAAGGTCTGATGTCACTCCTTGTGATGTCACTTCCTGTGAGGTTATGAATAGCAATGCCACTTTCTGTGAAGTCACTTCCCTTGATGCCATGTGCTATGACGCGCTGTGATGTCACTTGCATAATGTCTAACTTGGTTAGTCCCCCCACTACGTTTTTTTAAGACTTGTGCCCTGGGGCAAGGGGCTTTCATGTTTAGGTCACGGCAGCCCATAGGGTTCTGAAAGCAGCCCCTTATGATGCAGCCCACCCAGAAAATGTCAGAGTGGCACACTAGCCAGTAAACAGTTCTGCTAATTCACTTCCGTCGGGTGAAGACGGCTGCAAACCCTCCTGTAAGAGCAGTTGGCAAGAGGCTGTGCACTGCTGGGACTTCACTTCAGGGTCAAAGGACATTGGTTAGTGTTGTGTTGAGATGCACTTTTGCATTTCCCTTAGTATTGTTACCCCCAGGTTCCCGTCCCCTCTCCCCTCTCTCCTCGCGCCAGCACCTTGCTCGCACCAGCATTGTGATGCAATCAGCTGGCATTCTACAATGCCAGCTGATTCCACTGACAGTTGGGTGGCAGTTGTCAGTTATTCTCCAGCTGCCAACTGCTACGCACCTATCCTGTATTTCTGGTGTGTTGTTACCTTGCTCATTACTTAATAAAGGAGTTCAAATCTACTTCGTGTCGGAAGATTCTTTACAATTATGGCTACGAGATGAAGACAAGCTTAAAAAGGTGATCGCCTGCGCACCAACCATTTCTACACAAGAAGCTTCACAAAACAACAGCGGTAAATATGTTGTCATACCAACGTACAACTAAGGGGTTTTAGGTTTGCCCAATTGCTGGATGGTCACCCAGAAGACGTCGGCTAAACTGCACTATCATCAGCTACCTTGTGAGGTATTTGGGGCCTGCGTGATCTTCACGGCGAGCGTATATGTGTGAAGAGCCATTCTCGCTGCGCGCTCACCGTTTTCAGCCATTGGTAAGCGAGCGCGGCTCCGTCGGCATTTTCGCCTGAGGTATCTCCCGCTTGTGTGGCGCATCTCTTCTTCAGCACGCGCACTGCCTACGTCGTCAGCGCGCAACGCACGCCATCTTGGTTGTGATATTCACAGGAGGTGGTTAGCAGTTCAACCATTTCACGTTATGCACGTTCAGTGCGTGCGCGCGGCCATTTTGAAGGCGTTGAAGGGGTTGGCAGTGTAGTCTCCAGAGTGCTTTACACCGCATCGGCACATCCATGCACTACATTTGGAGTGTGCGGTCAGGATCCACCTTCAAGAGCACTCGTGGAGCCTATCCCCTCTGCATTTACTTCGAGCAGCTGTGCAGTTGATTACAAGTGAGAAATGAAAATGTACTTATGTTTTATTCAGGGCTAATGATCTTAAGCCTCATTCTATTACCTTGCGAAGTACTGTAAGCTATCTCATTTGTCATTCAGTATTTGGTGCTGCTTATCACTTACTTGCCTGTAAGAACTACTCCTTCTTGCTGCTGCAGCCCCAATTTTATTGCTACATCTTCATATTTTGAACTGTTGATTCTTATACTGTACCATGGCATCTGGCAATATATACAATTTGTCACCTCCACAAACCTTTTTGCCCGTGTCAGGGGAACCCACATTGAAATGGGAGGAATGGCGGGAGTATTTCACAAATTATATTTCTACCTTTGATGATGAGGAAGATGAACTTACTCAATATCAAAAGGGAATGGATCACTTGACATGAGTAACCAGGGTTTGCAACATTTGAGTAAGTTACGAGTTTTTTAGAGCCACCTTTCTACTTCACTTCACTAGAGCACGTTCACTGTTTTTATTTCATTGATCACTACTGTAATAAACAGTGGTTCACCTCCGGATGGAGGAAGCATACGACAAATAAAAGAAACCCAATGATGATGCTGTCACGTTTTTAAACAGGGCGGATAATCAAGATATACCGCCTTCCGACTTGTGTAACGTGAATGAGGGTTTTTTATTGGTAACTTACTCAAATGTTGCAAACCCTGGTTACTCAGGTCAAGTGATCCATTCCCTTTTGATATTGAGTACTAATGCAAGGAAGCTGAATGGGTCACAATCCCTTCTCTCTCCCTCCTCTTCATTTAATGAAGATGAACTTACACCAGAAAAGAAAAAGAAAATTTTCTTGCATTGTTTGGGGTCAGGAGGGCTTAAAGTATACAACAGCATCAACAAGAAAGTACGTGAACAGGGGGATGTTTTTGTCCATGCTCTGGAAGACTTGGACAATTATTAAAAACCTACCGTTTGTGTTGCTGTGGATCGCTTCAAATTTTTTCACCGCAGACAAGGGAAAGATGAAAGCATTGAGGATTTTGTGTCTGCACTTAAAAATTTAGTGTTAACTTGTCACTTTGTTAACCTGCACGACGAGTCCATAAGGGACCAGATTGTAATGCGTGCAGCTAATCCCAATATCCAAGATGCTTTGTGGGCAAAAGGGGAAAAACCCCTGCAAGATGTTATAGACATTGTAAAAAGAGCTGAGCTGACTGGTAGGTGCGCTAAAGCAGCACTCTCCGAAAGCAAAACAAAACACGAAGACTCTAGTGTAGTGGCTAAGATAAGCGGAACTAAGATGAAGTACCAGGCACCTTTCAGGAACAAGAATAAGGATAGTGTGGAGATGGAACTTAAAAGCGGAGTTAAAGGTTTATCCCAGAGGAAGTGTTATTGTTGCGGTAGCAACAGACACTTAGCCAATGACTGGAAATGTCCGGCGCGTAATCAAAAGTGTACTAAGTGTGGCATTATCGGACATTTCCAGAAAGTATGTCAGAGAAAACCGAGTGCTAGAGTTAAGATTATTGAGCAGAACGCCGAATACAATTCTGCTTCATCTGACGAATCTGAATGTAATTTGTGTGTGCTTAATGTGATAGAGGCACAAGCCTCTGATACTAATGTTAATGGGAAGGGGAACAAGAAGAAACCTATGTGCACTGTAGCCATAGGGGGTGTGAGTATTGCAATTGTTCCTGATTCAGGCTCACCTTACACTATTATCAACAGAGACGTGTGGGCTGAGAAATTTGAACATGCTCTTGGTCAAGACATGGAATTACCAGATATCACTTTAAAAACCTTCACAGGGGAACCCATAGAGTTAGTTGGGTACAGAGAACTCAAATTTGCATTTAAGAACAGGGAAACCACAAGCAAACTTTACATCTCTGTCACGGGACCCTCTGTATTGGGATGGAAAGACCAAGGCAAATTGGGCATAACACTTAATCTCAACAGTCCAGAACCTGTGCTATTGACTCAACCCGAAAATGATTTTGGGCAGCCATTTCTAGTAAGTTCCACAAAGTATTCCGTGGTACCATTGGAAAGTTGAAAGGGTTTCAACACAAAGTCCAGCTTAAAGCTAACGTTGTACCAAGCATACACAAAGTCAGACATATCCCCTTCTCCCTAAGAGAAGAAGTCAAAGCACAACTGGGCGTACTACTCAATGCTGGCATCCTAGAACCTACAGAATCGTCCGAGTGGGTAGTGCCCTTGGTTGTAGCCCGCAAGCCCAACGGCAAATTGAGGTTATGCATTGACTTACGCGACCTCAACAAAAGCATCCTGGTAGATCAATACCCCCTGCCCAAAATTAACAAAATGCTAGCCCTCACCAAAGACATGAAAGTATTTTCCCCCATTTATCCCACCGCAGCCTACCACCAGGTTTCATTACACCCAGACAGTAGGTGCCTCACCACTTTTATCTCACCATTTGGGTGTTATAGGTTCAAAAGAGTCTGATTTGGACTGGCCTCAGCGGCAGCCTTATTCCAAAGACTGATGCACGAAATTTTCAAGGGGGTCAGGAGCATACTCCTGTTCCAAGATGATATCTTAGTGATGGGCAAGGACAAGGGTGACCATGACCAGAGGTTATTCCAAGTGCTCAATACTTTACAAGAGTGTGGTATGACTGCTGAGTATAATAAATGTAGGTTTGCTAAGAGGAAGGTCACGTACCTTGGGCATGAAATCACGCCGGAGGGCATCAAGCCTAAGAGGGAGTTACTGAACGCCATTCGTGACGCCCCTGTGCCACAGAACAAAGAGGAATTAAGAGCCTTCTTAGGCCTGGTGGAATTTTATTCCAAGTTTGTGAGGAATTTTTCATCAAAGACATATGACATCAGACAATTGTTAAAGTCAAAGAACAAGTTTGAGTGGTCACCTTGTTGTGAAAAAACATTCAAAGCACTCAAAGAGGAAATTTGTGATGCCCCTCCTCTGGAAGGTTTTGACCCGGAACTTACCAGTGTGGTCACTACAGATGCCAGTGGGAGGGGTATCAGAGCTGTTCTTACACAAACTAGTGAGGCAGGCGGGGAGGTAACCATTGCTTTCGCTTCGCGCTTAATTACCCCCACAGAGGAAAGGTACTCGGTTATTGAGCGCGAGGCGCTAGCGTGCGTATGGGGCCTGGAACACTTCCGCGCGTACATTTGGGGCAAAAGAGTCTACGCAGTAACCACAAACCTCTCACCAGAGTACTTACTGCTAAAGGGTTGTATGCTGCATCACACAGACTGGCACGGATGTCGGTAAGATTGTTAGACTTCAATTATAAAGTACAGTACTTGCCTGGAGTCAAGAATGTGGTCGCTGATTTTCTCAGCCTTTTACCCCTACTTGACTGTGGTGATGTTGAATGTAAGGAGGAAGAATTCTATGTGGCCAGCATCACTGAGGAATTTCCCAGCATTCCCAGAGAAATGTGGTTGATAGCATATGAACAAGACGACATTTTGCAGGAAGTAAACAAACTCATTCTTCACAGTTGGCCCAGCAAGAAAACCGTCAAAATTGAGTTGAGAACATACTGGGAACTTAGAAACGAGTTGTCAGTGGAGGGTGGACTCATTTTGAGGCTAGGGAAGGTTATACCTCCTGAAGCACTAAGAGACAGTATTATGGAAATTTGCCATGAAGGCCACCTTGGCATCAATAAAACCAAACACAGAGTTAAATATTGGTACTGGTGGCCAGGTTGTGACTTAGAAATTGAGAGGAAGGTCAGAAACTGTGTGCAGTGTGAAAACTCGGACAAGTCTCAGGTCACCCTTATACCCCCATTACAACCCTTGTTCTGTCCTGGCATGCCCTGGGAAAGGGTTGGCATTGACATCATGGGGCCCATAAAGGACCAGGGTGAGCAGGTGCATGTGGTAGTACTTGTTGATCATTTTTCTAAGTGGCCCGTGATATACATACTCCACAGCCCGTTTCCAGTGAGGAGGGGGCAGCTGTCATCCCGGCCAGGCCTACAAGCCCCAGCAGTCCTCGCGGCCACCACCGCATCTTTCCTGCGCCCGGAGGCGCATAAGACCAGAGGCCGGGCCCCGCAGCGCGGGAGCCCGTTTCCAGCGAGGAGGGGGGCAGCTGTCATCCCGGCCAGGCCTACAAGCCCCAGAAGTCCTCGCGGCCGCCGCCGCATCTTTCCTGCGCCCGGAGGTGCATAAGACCAGAGGCCGGGCCCCGCAGCGCGGGAGCCCGTTTCCAGCGTTTCCAGTGAGGAGGGGGCAGTTGTCATCCCGGCCAGGCCTACAAGCCCCAGCAGTCCTTGCGGCCGCATCTTTCCTGCGCCCGGAGGCGCATAAGACCAGAGGCCGGGCCCCGTAGCGCGGGAGCCCGTTTCCAGCGTTTTCAGCGAGGAGGGGGCAGCTGTCATCCCGACCAGGCCTACAAGCCCCAGCAGTCCTCGCAGCCGCCGCCGCATCTTTCCTGCGCCCGGAGGCGCATAAGACCAGAGTCCGGGCCCCGCAGCGTGGGAGCCCGTTTCCAGCGAGGAGGGGGCAGCTGTCATCCCGGCCAGGCCTACAAGCCCCAGCAGTCCTCGCGGCGGCCGCCGCATCATTCCTGCGCCCGGAGGTGCATAAGACCAGGGGCCGGGCCCCGCAGCGCGGGAGCCCATTTCCAGCGTTTCCAGTGAGGAGGGGACAGTTGTCATCCCGGCCAGGACTACAAGCCCCAGCAGTCCTTGCAGCCGCCGCCACATCTTTCCTGCGCCCGGAGGCGCATCAGACCAGAGGCCGGGCCCCGCAGCGCGGTAGCCCGTTTCCAGCGTTTCCAGCGAGGAGGGGGCAGCTGTCATCCCGACCAGGCCTACAAGCCCCAGCAGTCGTCGCAGCCGCCGCCGCATCTTTCCTGCGCCCGGAGGCTCATAAGACCAGAGGCCGGGCCCCGCAGCGTGGGAGCCCGTTTCCAGCGAGGAGGGGGCAGCTGTCATCCCGGCAAGGCCTACAAGCCCCAGCAGTCCTCGCGGCGGCCGCCGCATCTTTCCTGCGCCCGGAGGTGCATAAGACCAGGGGCCGGGCCCCGCAGCACGGGAGCCCATTTCCAGCGTTTCCAGTGAGGAGGGGGCAGTTGTCATCCCGGCCAGGCCTACAAGCCCCAGCAGTCCTTGCAGCCGCCGCCACATCTTTCCTGCGCCCGGAGGCGCATCAGACCAGAGGCCGGGCCCCGCAGCGCGGTAGCCCGTTTCCAGCATTTCCAGCGAGGAGGGGGCAGCTGTCATCCCGACCAGGCCTACAAGCCCCAGCAGTCCTCGCAGCCGCCGCCGCATCTTTCCTGCGCCCGCAGGCGCATAAGACCAGAGGCCGGGCCCCGCAGCGCGGGAGCCCGTTTTCAGCGAGGAGGGGGCAGCTGTCATCCCGGCCAGGCCTACAAGCCCCAGCAGTCCTCGCGGCCGCCGCCGCATCTTTCCTGCGCCCGGAGGCGCATAAGACTAGAGGCCGGGCCCCGCAGTGCGGGACGTGCGCGGGCGGGCCTGTCTGCGCCCGTCAGCACCAAGAAGAGGCAGGTCAGAGCCACCCCCTTTACGTTTGATTCCAATGGTGCCTGACCTCAGGGATTTAACATTGCTACACAAGGTACTGGAACCTTCTATTTTTAGTTGGTCTTGATATAGACTTTGTAACCTGCGCAGAACATTCTTCACTCTTTGGCCGGCCTTGGCTTGGGAATCCTGCTACTGTGTGAGACTTATTGTTTGTTTATTTCTGGTTGTCATAATCTTGGGGCATGTTGTGTGATTGTCTAGCTGTTTCTGTATTGTAACTCACCACTGGGTGAGGCTAGTTGCTGTGGGTACGCTACTGTGGGTTATCCACAATCTGGTTGTTGACCAGGTTTAGACTTGTCGTTTTACGCTGGTTGCACTCTATTACCCCAGTAAGCTCAAGGTTAGTGATGGGAAAAAGAAAATCCAATGTGCTTGGGGGTGGAAATGAGAGCATGGGGGTACAGCTAAAAACTACCAAGGCAAAGCAGGGCCGTAAGTCTAGAGCGAACAACTGTGTTTTAGATCGTATTGACGATCTCTTAATTGAATGTGAAGAAATTCTTGTACCATCGGATTTCCCAGTTGTGCCAAAATCCCCTATGCCTACCAAGTTGCCCAACCCCACACTTACTGCTAAGGCTAACATGCAAAAACGTATCCCCCAGATGTTTTATAAACCTGTAACACGTAGCTCATGTTGCACCACTCAGCCCCTTGATAGACTTCCATCATCGCCCCCCACTGTTGATGAAACTGAGCAAAGTACCAGTTTGGGGCCTACTAGGGTTCTAGACCAGGACCCTGCTGTCACTGTCGCCCTATCCAATAGATTCCTACCACTCCAGAATTTGAGCTGTGTCCCTGAGGGAGGAGTGGGGAAGGGGCGGAACGAGGATGACTCTGCGGAGGTTGTGGAGGGTCAGGTAGAACTAAAGGGAGGGGAGGGGGAAGCGGCAAGAGGTGCAACTGGGGTAGAGAGTCCGCTAGGGGGACATTGACGAATGAAAGTGAGATCCTTAGGACCATGAACGACCTAAAGAAGGAAGTAATCCTATTAAAACTGGTTGTTCTCAACCTCACTGAGCAGGTCAAATTTCTATCAGCTGGAGGAGCCTCATCAGCTCAGTCCCCCAAAATGGTAGCTGATAAGCATCCAAATCAATGAAGAGTTGCTACTCGCCCAACGACCCCCACCCCACTACTCTGCCAGCAGCCCCCTAATATGGTCTCAATGGAACGCCCTCTGCTATCGAACACTAGATAGATATGAGGAGTATGCAAAAAGGAGGGTGGCAAGTTGTAAATCAACATTACAAGCAGCTTGGTCGGTGTATGAGCCGCGAATTTCCCCCCCAACCTTCTAACTTATCTACCCCCCGATTCCCCACAATCAACTGTATGGGCAGACTCAGCTACTTCCTAAGTCCATTTTTATGATAAATGTTCCGAGAGCCACTTCTCCTACTAAATATGAAGGCAAGGACTCTCTGATCAACAAGGCTATCCACTGGATTTGACATGTGAGGGGCTGTCGCTCAGTAATAAGGGATGACATCAGGGGCGCCAAAAGGATAACCAGCCCTAAATCTCAGATAGATTCCATAGAACTCTACTTTGCAGATGGGAACATGGTCCATGACTTGATAGCACTCGAAGCTAGAACCAGTTCCTCTACCCTTACGGGTATTCAACTCAAATACAGAGCTCCCCAGTCTCCATGTCTAACTACCCCCATGCATCGGGGTTCGCACCTGGGCCAAGATTCATCTCTCGCAAATATTGATTGACTCATCCGCCCGACATTCCGGGAGCTATGAATACACAGTTGGCGAGCCCAATCAGGCAGCATTGTACTGAAGCGTCTAGGGACTGTACCTGTATAGTAAAGTCTACAGCGCCCGTAATGCTGATTGATTCTGGGAAGACCATCTCGTCCCCGTACCAAATCGCTGGATCTAAGGAGGGAGCTTATTCTGTGACCACACCTCACCCAACAGTAGCTAGGGACCACAATGGATTGGATACCTCTTTATCACCAACTTTTAGCTGTAAAACATCTAATAGACTCAAGTTGGTTTCATGGAATGTGGCATGCTTAAAATCGAAAATGGCTCTTTTACATTGGGTCCAACACATTGAGTCTTTTGATATATGTATTCTCCAGGAAACCTGGAGTACTACTCCTATCCATTTACCTTGCTACCTTACTTTTCATTGTCCAGCTTCTTCTAATAAACCTGGCAGACCTGCAGGGGGACTGATGATTTGGATAAGAATTGAGTTAGCTTGCACCATCTTCAAACTTCACTCTAATAGTCCCGACATCCTTGCAGTCCAAATTAGAGGCAGAAAGGGAGCATTGCTAGATATCTATAATGCCTATGCCCGAGGACCCATTGCAGGTAGATGTTCGCCAACTTTACAAGAGCTGGAAAATCTACTTGACATCAGAGTTACTGAGCCTCTATTAATTGTTGCGGGCGACTTCAACGTCACCTTTGAGCCATTAGCTATGGAGGACATATGTGGTAGAAGGGAGGAGGACGAGCTATGGCATGTGCCCCCCCTCGATCTGCTTCCCATCAAGAAATGGTCACAAGCAGCTTTACAGCTCACGCTTTAACCCTTGTGTATGGATTGAGGGCTGCCAATGGCTGCACTACGTCAGATGTATGGGGGGCGAATACATTCAATAGAACCCTCAACTTAAGTCGCATTGATTACTTTTTGCTTGATCTGAAACTGTGGCCGTTGATGGATGACATGGTGGTGGGAACCACCACAGATAGTGATCATAACCCCCTAAAGCTTTCCCTGGTGTCACCCTGGGATAAGTGTCCGAATTCAACTAGTCCAGTAGTTATGACCAGGGAGGTATGTCCTTCCAACGATAATAGACAACTCAATTGGGCTCGGGTTTCTCTTGACGAAGATAAACTTGAAATAATTAAATCAAATGTGCTCGATAGCACTATGATATCTAGTTGTCATCAAGGGAAGCTGGATGAAGTCACGAGATGCCATAGCCATCTTTTTAGTCTATTGACCTCCCTTTTTAGAGAATTGCCACGTCCCACGGATAATACCAGAAAAAAAGACCTCAGTTCGCCTGGTATAACAAAGAGTGCAGGACCCTTAGGCATAGACTAGCAGCGTCTATTAGGGCAAATAACGTGATTGAGCTGAGAGAATTAAGAAGCGCATATAAGTCTGCACAGGTTAGAGCAAAAAGGGAATGCGAGGAGAATCGATGGTTGTTAATCAGCGATGCCTGCAATAGACATGACTCTAAACAATTTTGGCTGCTTGTTACCAGGGGTGATGCCATTAGGCCTTCGTCCCCGACCAACAACATCTCAATTGCAGCCTGGCAAGACCATTTTTCTACACTATATTCTGAGCCTGGCAATTCAGATAGTACAGCTTACATTTTCGACCACTCCCATTTATATTCTGCTGATCTTTTTACAAAAGCTGAAATCAGGTCCAGAGTAAATTCCATTAGAAGGGCCAGGGCTGCGGGACCTGATGGCATCCCAGGAGACGTTTTCCTAAACGACGCTGAGAGCTGGACTACCTATATTCTAGCCCTTGCAAATGGCATTGCGGCGGGTGCCCCTATTCCTTCTTCCTGGAAGGGAGCTGAAGTAATTCCAATCTATAAGAAGGGCGATCGATCCTCGCCTTCTAACTACAGACCTATCAGTTTGATAGACTGCGTTCAGAGGGTGATCGCTCGAGCTCTCCTTATGAAAATACAGGCCTGGTTTAGCGATTCCAACATTCTCTCTCCCTATCTGGCAGGGTTTAGGCAAAAGATCAGTACTACTGACCAAGTATTTCGGTTCCTCCTATTGGTATGGAAAACAGTGGTCATAGACCATGGAAGCCTATATGTCGCTTTTATCGACCTAAGGTCTGCCTTTGACCTGGTTGGCAGACATAAGCTCTGGTCAGTTTTAAATGAGATGGGATACCCAGCTGACATTCTGTCCTTAGTTATCCGTCTCCATGAGACCAATTATGCAAGAGTTCGGTGGGGAAGCCAAGGGCAGCTAACAGACCAGATTCAAGTTAATAAAGGGGTTCGGCAGGGCTGTGTACTTGCCCCCACACTCTTTTCACTTTTCATCAATGGCGTGGTCAGTTATCTCTCTGAAATTCCTGCTGATGCTCCTACTTTGGGGGGGCTCAAAAGTAGTCACACTCTTATTTGCCGACGACACGTTGTTGGTATCTAAAACCCCGAGTGGTCTACAGACCCTTCTGGCTCGTTTTGAGGCCTTTTGTACCATGCGTGGGTTGGAGATCAACACTACGAAAACCAAGTTGCTAATGATCAATCCCCACAAAACATTCAACGTCAAGCTTGTATTGGGTGGGGCACCTTTGGAAAGAGTGAACACTTTTGAGTACTTGGGGATCACCCTTTCTGACGATCGCTCATGGAGCCCCCACATAGTAAAGCGAACCTTGCAACACCGACAGATAACAGGCGCTTTGATCAAGGAGCATAGGTCCTCTATCACTAGACCTATTACAGCTCCGCTCCACATCTATGATCATAAGGCAGTGAGCTCAGCACTCTATGGTGCTGAACTCTGGGGGTTTGAAACTTTGGATGGTCTCCAGGCCTCGGAGAATACATTTTTGAGAGCCCTGGTTTCACTCCCACAGAGTACTCCTCTGCATCCGCTTAGGCTTGATATGGGCAGAACCACTATTGCTGAGAAGGCTATGCTCCGACCCCTCTTGTTCTTGTTGTGCCTTAGGAGTACTCCTAAGTTGCTCCCATATGCTGCTGCTCTATCTGAGGTAATTGCCCTTGATCGTTTCAAGAAAATTAGTTGGCTTCATAAACTGAAAAGCTTGCTGACCTCAATAGGGCTCGAGGGATTGTGGGAAGTTAGGGATCCTGCATCATTCCCAAGTAAAACCCAAATTAAGAAATATTACTGGGATTGGGTGGACCAGTCTTCTATAAGTCATCACCAATGGGGCCGACTTACATCGGATTTTCTTGAGATCAAATTGACAAGGAAATATGAACAATATCTAGAGGCCATTACAGTTCCATTGGACAGAAAGTTGTACATGCAATTCAGATTTGGCTCTATTCCGGTGAATTCATTCACAGCATCCTGGGGGAAGTCCCCCACTCGATTGGGGTCTTGTCCAGGATGTCCTTTAGCTATGGAGACAATAGCACACATACTATTTGCTTGCCCACTTTACAATGCCCCACGGTTGAGATGGTTAGCCCCGCTTTGCAAGAGCCTCGGAACCCATCGCCATCAAGTAGCACTCCGCATCCTAAAATCAGATACCACTCTCCTGGTAGTATGCGCAGTTGCAAAGTTTTTAGGTAAGATGTGGGCTATTCGAAGATCATTTCTGAAAAACACTATATGAGTACCTTAGTTGGAGGCTCTTAGAGCTCATTGACTTCCATTTTTATCTGCTGGTTCTATTTCACATAGTTTTTTTATTCAACAAAATGTTATAGTTTTTTAACGTTTACTGTAAGCATCTTAACTCTATTATACTGTATGCACTTGCACTTTACATGTCTTGAGGCCAGGGGGATCCATGACGAGGCCAACGAAATCTTTACCTGGTTACTTTTCTTACAGCACCTTTATAAAGCAATGGACAATAGAGTAATGCTATTTTAAGAGATCTTAACGAGTACCAGGTAGAAATGGCTTAATTAGGACATCTTTGGCTGCCTGGTCATGCTAGTATTTATATGTTGATCCTTTTACAGTAACATTGGTGACCATTTGTATCTTAGGCAAAATAAAGTATGATGATGACATACTCCACAAGACAGAAGCCAGCAACATTGTCAAATTTCTAGATGGTGTTTTCACGAGGGAAGGCTACCCAAATCCATTGTAAGTGACAATGGCACACAGTTCACCTCTGAAGTTTTCAAGGAGTACTTAGAAAGGAATGGCATCACCCATAAGACTACATCCGTGTACCATCCAGCAGGGAACGGAGCTGTGGAACGGTTTAACCGGGTGGTTAAAGGCACCATACAGTTAGCCAACAATAATGGGTTAAGTTGGAGGAATGAATTGAACAAAATGATATGGGCATACAGGATCACCCCCAGTGAGAGTACGTCCTTTAGCCCCTTTGAATTAATGAGAGGCAGGACCCCTATGTCCAAAGACAATGTGGGTTAGCTCAAAACAGCCAGGAAAGCAGAGTGGTCTGCAGATGTGGTGAGGAAGAATGTTCAAGACGCACAGAGTGAGTGCAAGAAGCGATTTGACTCCAAGCATAAGTGCAAACCACATAGTCTCAAGGTGGGAGACAGAGTGAGAGTGAAAAAAAGCGGATTCATTGAAAAAGGTCAGAAGCGATATTCACAACCCCTGGTTGTCGAAAAAATCTTCTGCAATTCTGCTCTACTTAGTGATGGCAAGGTGTGGCATGTTTCTGCGCTCTCCTTATGTGAGAAAGCCATTGATAGCAGGGGCGAGAGTGGTGTATCTCAGGATAGTGCTATTCGAGCGCAGAGCGCTGCACGTGTCACTTCATGTAAGCAACATAACTTTGATTGGTTGGTTGACGATAAGTCAGGATCAGAGTAAGAAAGCAACAGGGCCTCTGTGCATTCCCAGGCCACAGGTGTCAGCATCCGCTCCACTCAGGGGTGCAACGAAACTATAGGTGAACACTTTACCCTGGATAGTAGCGATTCTAGTGATGTACCATGCATGAGTAGTGCCAACCTTTCAGAAGAAGAAGGTAATAGTAAGGGTAGGTTTGGACGTGTTGTTGTTAAACCCAGCAAGTTTAAAGACTTTGTATGTGATTAAAGTTTATACACTTTTTATGTTACCAAGGTCTCATTCCCTGTACACCCATACACACATAAAAATGTCCAGCTCCTCTTCTCCCTTCATTGGGAAGGAGATGTGTTGTATTGAGATGCACTTTTGCCTTTCCCTTAGTATTGTTCCCGCCCCTTCACCCCCCCCCCCCAGTTCCCGTCCCCTCGCGCCAGCACTGTGATGCAATAGGCTGGCATTCTACAATGCCAGCTGATTCTACTAACAGTTGGTTGGCAGTCAGTTGGCAGTTATTCTCCAGCTGCCAACTGCTACATACCTATCCTGTATTTCTGGTGTGTTGTTACCTTGCTCATAACTTAATAAAGGAGTTCAAATCTACTTCGTGTCGGAAGATTCCTTACAGTTAGACACTCTCTCACATCATCATGAGTGCAAGGCATCCCGAGATTCCTATTGGACCATATGCCTTATGCAATTGAGCAAGAGTTTCCGGTCTAAGACGTCACAGTTCTATTTTAGTGAATTCTGGTTCTTTCTAGCTGGTGTGCGAGATGTCTGGGGCCTGCTCTCCACTGACAGCAGGCATGACATTGTGGAATTCAGTCACTAAAGCCACAGGCCGCACTAAACACATGCCACAGTTTAAAATGAAACACTGGGTTATAATTTGAACGGGGTGTACTTAAAGCTCAAAGTTTAATTAGACCGTAAGAAAGTTTGCAATTTTAAGCAATCATTGTTTTTAACATGAGAGGCTGTAATTACGAAGGTGGCACGCGGTGCTGGGCGCTTTTATTATACACTTCACAGCTTCACGTTGTTATGATTTTCAGGTTTTTTTCTGAATCACCCCAGTAAGTTGCGAGATATGATTAGGAAGGGGGTCCTCTTGGTCTATAATGTAGCTGTCAATCATCACTGGCCCTGAAAGTATATAGAACAAAAAGTGGCTTTGTAGCTGCTGCGCTGTGTCGTATCATAACTGAACATGCTGTCTGCACTACCTCAGAACGCATTTTTAAATGTTGCAGATAAAATGCATTTTATTCACATGCCAGTCCACTCTAATTCTTTCCTAGTCTTAGTAAAACCTGGAGAGCTTGTGTTAGTTAAACAATATTTACAAATGTACATGAAAAATCTTAAATCTATGATACACATTGCACCCGATTGACCAAGCCATTTAACGCTGTACACTTAAGCAGGCGCGGACTGGCCGTGCTGGGCATCGGGCGTTTCCCCAGGAGGCTGGAAGGGTGGGGTTCGGTTTTGGAGAGGTGCTGCAATATCGGCCCCCAGTAACAAAAGCAGCAAGCAAGCGTTTCCATCCTCCCGAGGGCAGACAGGGGCTTCCCCAGGGGCTGGTCCGAGAAAATTGCCGGGCTGCTTTGGGTTCCCAGTCCGGCCCAGCACTTATTTATTTATTTATTTATGCGTTTTTATATAGCGCGGACTTTACCCGAGGGTGTCAGAGCGCTTCACAATAGGAACAGTAACATTACATGAGGAGAAGGATACCAATGAGCATAATACAAAAGCAAGCGTTACATTGCATGAGGAAAAGTGACAATTGTGCAGATAACAAACAAACCAGATACATAAAGAGGTATACGTTCCAAGAGGAAACTTAAAGGTACCGAGGTAAATAGCACCATTTCACCCAACAGCTATCCACAAAAGAATTTTGTTCAGGAGTAGTTTTATTACTATGTAATTCTTGGCTATGAGTGCAGAGAATTATATAGTAGTGAATCCCACCAAAGGAGTGGGGAGTGGGTGGAGCAAGGTATGGTCTTCCTCGAAAGTTTGTGAAGACCCACACTTGTGCAAGTTTGTGGGCATTTCCAAACTCCAACATAGAAAGAGGAAAAAACAAGGAGAAATAAACACATATTTCTCCTTGTTACATCTCATTTTGGAAGGCTTAGCATTCTGACGCATTCCTAGGTTTACTATTGTAAGTCATTCTGAGTATGCGCCAAAAACTATGGGTGGATGCGTGGGAGCAGCCACGCTTCACCTATGGAACACCTTCTCAGCACAGAGAAACGCAAGGCAGCGACTTGCACTGCCTCGCGTTAGTCCAGATTTACTATGCCGTCGCGAACGCCTGAGTATAACTACAGGGCTGTGTTGTGGCAGGGATAAAAGTTCAGCCAAGGGTCTAATGCAAGTAATGACACTGGGGAGGGATTGATAAATGCTAAGTGTGGTACCTTCCCACTTTTGGCCACTTTTATCCTTAGCTTTCTTGAAGCAGTTAAACTCAGGATGCCCTGATGTACCACAGAAAGCGCATATGTGCTTGAATTTACAGGAGCCTGGAGCTTTAGAGCACACTTTTTTGTTAAATGCCCAACATTTGCCAATCGAAAGGGCGATTGGCCACTGCCTTCAGGCTTCTTCAAAATCATGCAACGTAGCCACACATTGATGTCAGTTTAGTCCCAAAACATGCATGGGATCATGGCTTTCTTCAGCCTAAATGCCTTATCATACTCTGTCCAGCAAGAACCCCCAAATTCTTCATATGCACCCACAATTTTGTTCAAATTGTATGCCATCTGAGTGCCAAAATCAGGATATTTCTCCAAAAGAACTGACTGATAAATGGTAAAACTCTTAATCCAATTCATTAGCATCTCCTCTACTTTGGACTTCTTTAATTTATGAACGTAGTCTTTGAACTCCTTGCTTTCCTCCTCTGGAGATCTAACTGCAGTGAGGTCAGATACATCTACATAGGCCCCCTTCTATATCTTACCCCTTAATTCATCTGATAAATGGAATCCAAGCCGGTCCCTAGATGACAACACCTGATCGTGCCCTCTAGACTGTATATTCTCCTCACCTTCGCTCCCGGCTGTGATTGCCATGGTGGCAGTGGATGCCTGATGGACTATCCCGGGGTCGATTAGCAGCAACCTCGCTGGTGTTTACCTACTCCCCCCCACAGACCGGCCAGAAGTTGGGCTTTCAATTAGGGCATTGGTGGCTGCCAGAGCCGTCTCACCTTGAGTGCTCCGGTGGAACAGCCATGGCAACACCTTGGTGAGGCTACTCATCAGCTCCCTCCAGTGGTGCCTAAAACCATCTCCTGCTGCTTTGATTCATGTGCTCTGCTCTCCTCCCAAATGATGACATCCACCTGCTTCTGACTAGCTGTGACTACCGGTGCTGAGACCTTCCTTGTCCGCTCACTGAATGGGGAAAACGCTGCCTTTGGGGTGCTCTAGATCCCCTAGAGTGTTTGCTGGTAGCCCCCCACTTTCCAATTTTGCCACGGCCCTAGGACTGGGCTACGGGGTCATTTCCTTTTGCACTAAGGGGGAAAATGCATGGCGTCTAATCTCCCCATGATTGCCCCAATGCCAAATTTACACTTCACCTGTTTCGGTGGCATGGTCATGCAAGATTTATTTTCTCTGTCCCAGGAGAGGTACCAATATGCCCCTCAAGTAGGAGCCAAAACAATGCGACATACCGGGTGAGAGTGGAACAGAAAGTACTCAGCAGGCTATGACCCTACTGGACGAAATGAACAACTAAGTTAACAAAGCCTGACCCCGATATGCACACTAATGCGCAAGTATTTCCAGGCAAAGGTAGGGCATCGAGGACTCAGTAGTTTGTTCTCACTATTCCCTCAGGAAACAAGAACAGAGACCAAACTGACCACAATATTAAAATCAGGGCGACCTGGCTGCTGCTGGCAAGGCAGGTGCGTCGGCATCCGTGTGGGGCACCCAGGGAGTGAGGTGACAACAGGTAAAGTTTCCCTCGTATTTAAGTCCCCGAGCTGGACACCCAGGCAACGACCCCCCCCCCCCCCACCAGCCCAAGGCAGCCAATAGCAGTGCAGGCTGAGCCTGCAAAAATTCCAGCTGTGGCCACTGTTGGCCGTCGATTTGTACCAGCCCAATCCAGCACACAGTTGTCCCGGGGGCGAACCAGCCTGCGGCGTGGGCCCCTGTTTTGCCATTTTATGCTTTTATGCAAACCTAGGGTAGTGCATGAACCAAATGTACCATTAAAGGCAATAATGGAGACAGAAGCGGGCTGGGTCTCAAGTTATGGATTTTGTGGAGTTGGCATGGTGGGTAAGATATATACAGATGGCACGCTGCAGACCTTTGCTGAGTTTATGGAATCGTATGAGTTACCACAAGGGCACTTTTTACATTATGGCAGCTTAGTTTGGGAAACCACATGCTAACTGGGAGAATGCAATTGTGGAAGAACCTGGCAATAATCGTACATTACAACTTGTTTAAACAATGGATAATGAAAGAAAGGCTGTCACACAATTATACAGGCCATTACAATGAGACCTCGAAGGTGAATTAACGTCATTGAATGAGAAATGGAAACAAAATTTGGGTCAAGGACTTACAGACGAGGAATGGGGAGTGGTGGTGGAATTTGCCCCACAAGCATCACGAAATGCAAGATTCAAGTTACAGCAATATTACTACCTGCACAGAGCATACCTGATGCTTAGAATGCAAGTAATAGTGTATCTAAATATACAGTCCAACTGTAAGAGGTGCAATACTGAGAATGATGGTTTCTCTCATGTTATGGACCTGCCCAGTATTAGCAGAAAATTGGGAACATGTATCGGCAGCACTTGAACAGGCCCCAGGGCGAACAGAATTACTAAACCCTAAGAGTTGTTATTGGGATTTTTGCCAGGACCCCGAAATAAAAAAGTAGGGAACAAAGTTTTGGATATTGCACAGCTTTTTGCTAAAGGTTTTATAGCATTGAAGTGGAGTTCGGAGGCTGGGCCCTGTGATAGGTAATGGAATAAAATGGTCTTCTACTGAGTGGGCCTGGAAGGAGAGATAGTCTGGTTAGACAACTGCAGGTGCAAAGATAAGAGAGAGTTTGCCCAAGGGTTGGAAGAGTTAGTGCAATCATTGAAGGAGGAAATAAACCTGGCAAACAAACATGAGCCTTCAGGAGACAATGAGATGGAGGCCCCAAGTCAGAAACCGACACCAGTGGGGCATCGCTTGAACTGGTCCATTCTACTGAGGCACTTACAGGCATAGCATACTGTGCCTCCCACGGTCGTAATTAGAGTCAGTGGCGCGAATGCCGACTTGGTGACTGGGATAAGCTTTATGGTGCATTAACCCACCCCGTGTGCTTGAAAAAGGAACATCCGTTATTAGTTACATTGGATTGTTCATTTTGAGTTGAACAAAACTACGCTTATGTTCCTATGAAAAAGTTATCACTGATTGTAATCTGAAAATGTTACAACAGAACCCTGTGCTTTGCAATTCACTAAAAAAAATTGCCTCATTTTGCATGATCAGCCCCAGTTTTTGGGACTGATGCTGTTGGTTTTTTAACTGTGCACTGGGACTCTGCTAACTAGGCCCCAGTGCATATGCTTTGATCCCTAAATCATGTCAAGATTGGTTAGACTCCTAATTGGCATATTTAGCTTGCCTACAAGCCCTTTGTATATGGTGCCAAGTATACCCAGGGCCCATAAGTTAAATGTTACTAGTGGACTGCAGCACTCATTTTGCCACCAGATACAGTGTCAGAGCAAACATGACTACAGGTCTTTACGTTAACTCCCTAAGGTCCAACTCCATCTTATGTAGGCCCCGACTCCATCTTAGTCAATGGAGGCCGCCATCTTCCTTAACTTAGACAATGGAAGTTTCCATAGTCCCTGATTTATTCAGAATCATTGTCATGTCTGCCTTTA
Organism: Calotriton arnoldi; assembly: GCA_963921515.1. Classification (NCBI taxonomy): domain Eukaryota; kingdom Metazoa; phylum Chordata; class Amphibia; order Caudata; family Salamandridae; genus Calotriton; species Calotriton arnoldi. The sequence continues at coordinate 111,385 of CAWUFW010003603.1, read as the reverse complement.
GATACAGATGTTGACAGACCTTATCTTTCTAGGAACTGTGATAGCGTCAAGTTCCTCAATTAATGACATAGATACAATATCTAGTGCAACATTCGTCTGGATCAAATGTCTACTAACTATATCAACTATAAGTAACAACACACACAGACATATAACCAAAATAATGTAGCCTGAATTGACGTCTTTTTGCCTTATATATTAATAAGGAAACATCTGGGACACATACATTGATGCACCTAATCTATATCAGAAATTCCTAAACTGATGTCAGAAATTCCAATTTATATAAGGACTGCCTCTTGACCACTTGTCAGGAGAGTTCCTTCGCCCAGATTATCGCCCAAGATCCTGCCAGAGACGGTCTCACCTGCTGCCAGCACACTTCACACTTCTCAGATGCTACATTTCCCCTGAAGCTGATAAAACCAAGTCCTGAAGGAACACCGACTGACTGCTACCGCAGTGGGTGTTTGCCTTTCGCGGGGAACACTGTCTTCATGCCTCTGCTGATAAAGACAGTCTTTTCTGTCAACAAGGTATGCAATGCATCTCTTCTCCTTAAGAAACTCTAGAATGCAAGTTGCTCTACCTTCCATGCTCTCTTAGTATAGCGCATAGAAGTAGGCTTTAGGGTGTTAGGTTCTAGATGACAATTTTAAACTGCTAGAAATGTTCATTTTATTCGCATTATTCATAACATGTCTTGTTGCTGTTTTTTTAATAATATTCTGTGTAGTTCTTTTAGATGTACTGAGAAACAGATTGTTGCTGTAGTAATAAATACTTTTTGCTTAAAAGTGATAATTCTTCTTAGTACGATGGGTGCGATACTGCGAATAACAAAATAAGGTTTTTTGCTGCTTCCACGGTGGGCATGATCCCTTTATGGGTTTGTTTGTAACCCAAAAGCAATATTTCTAGGCAGTAGCAGCCAGCACAGGTAAGAGCAGTGAGGCGGTGCCTGGGCGGGGTGGAGTGGGTGCGAGGAAGTTGACAGACGACGGGATAAGTAACATTAAATTTAAAAAAATACAACCACTTACCTTGCACTCGCCGCATCGCCATTTGGTGATGCGGCGAGTGCAAGGTAAGTGTTTTTTTTAAATTTATTTTTTTAATGTTACTTATCCTGTCATCTGTCGACTTCCCCGCCCCCCACCCCGCCCCGCCGCTCTGACCTGTGCAGGCTGCTACTGCCTTTTGTCAATAAGACATTGAGTAGTGTCTTGCGGGCCTATAGTAACTTGCCTTTCACATTCATCACTGGTGCATTGAACCAAGTTCACCCGTGTCACCCGTGGGTGGGAAAGTACACCTTATATAGTTACGCCAAAGTCGTAACATACACAACACTCTACCACTGTGGTTTGTCTGCGTGGTTTTAAAACTGAAATTTCAACCTGTCAAAATAACCTCTTTAGACAGGCGTAAACCCTTCTTTTGAATATGAATAGGTCACTAGTAAGTAGGCCTTAATCCCCCTAAGGCAGGGTGCATTGTATTTAAAAGTAGGACATGTAACAGTGACAAGGTCACAAAAAGTATTTTTACTGTAGCAGGGTTCAAATCCAAACTGTCTCAACACCCTCAACGCCAAGAGCTAGCCTACCTACCTCCTACAATCACTGCAATCAGGGCCGGCTCTAGGGCGGTGCGATCGGTGCCACCGCACCGGGCGCTGACTTGGGGTGGGGGTGCCATGTGTATTGTTTTAAAAGCACCTGATGCCACGTTCTTGGCCCCAGCAATTTTCAAGCATCAATAAACATGTCAGGTTAACTCCGGTGATTAATGGTCTTCCTCTAGAGAGTAGTGGAAGTTTTGACTCATCATAGCGCAGAGGGTTAACATGCCTGCTGCAAAGAACGTGTCCAATTCAGATCACAGAATTGCATATACTGTTAATAGGTCAATGGGTTATCGCTGTTGTCAGAGAGATCCTTTTGCTACTTGCAGTTTAACTGTTAAAATCCTAATATAGAGCAGTGAGCTATTAACAGTCGTCAAAGAGCTGCATGCAAACTACAAGGAATATATCACAGATACATGTTTTTTTGACAGTCTTTCCTTATCCTAATATTGCAAAAAAGGGTTCATTTGGGTAGAAATCAATTCTTATTATTAAAGAAAACCCCTAACAATGGTGTTACATTTTAAATTCTGAGGGGCATATGTACAAGCCCCTATCGCCACAGGAACGTTACTTTTTTTGAAGTTCCCGTGGCGATAGGGGTCTTGCCTTATTTACAAGGCAGCGTTAAGCCCCTTAATGCGGCTTAACGCTGCCTTGTAAATAAGGCCCCCTTTCACACAATTCTTAGCGTGGAAGGGGTGGGCAGTGGGTGTTGCGGTGGGCGTTCCACCGCAACACCCATTGCTTTTGACGCTGCTCCCTATTTACAAGGGCAGCGTAAATAGGAGGCAGCGCCAAAATTAAGACCAGGGAAAACTTGGTCTTAAATTGGCGAAACGATGAGAAATGCATTATTTCTCCTCGTTTTTTCTTTTTCCATGAAAAAGCAAAAGCCTTGGATTGTTTATGTACAGGAAGGTCCCCCTTCCTGTACATAAACAATCTTTTAAAAAATGCCATTTTGTGACTTCCATGTGTGCTGCATTAAGCAGCACACATAGAAGTGACAAAATGGCATTTGAAGATTGTTTATGTACAGGAAGGGGGACCTTTCTGTACATAAACAATCTTTCCCCTGCACGCAGACAACCTTGCACTATGGTGCAAGGGTGCCTGCGTTGGCCCTACACTGCTAAGTGTAGCGCCAGCGCAGGGGGAAACGCAAGGCTGCACCATATCGTTGTAAATATGGTGCAGCCTTAGCGTTCTGAAGTGGCGGAGTGAGGCGTTAAGCCATGACGGCTAACGCCTCACTCCGCCACTTCCTTGAACATATGCCCTGAATTTGTGCTTTTCCAGACCAAGGACTCAAACTATACTGCCTACCAGTATGGATGACATGTGACTCCTACACCTTGTAGGCCTCTGTCTTATGTAACATTTCCTATACACTGATTTACACACGTATGATTGTCTCCGTGCAATGTAGGTGTGATGTAAGTGTTCTGATACCTTAAACTGGTATGAGCGGCGCTATAAAACTAAATGAATATAAGAGACAGTGGTTATGGAGACTTGGGGGGCACTATCAAATGGTGGTAGTGAGGGAATCCGTGGCGAGGTGGTCATTGGGGGGGCCGCAAACAAACATTGTTGCACAGTGCGCCACCAGTAGTAAAGCCGGCCCTGACTGCAATTAGCTTCTGCAAAACATGAAAATCTCCATTCACAAAGACCCATTAAAAATAAGACACATCCCTTGTTTCTTAGACGACCTGAAAACAACTAAAAAAAGAATGAAAGATAAATCTGTATGTTGCACACTCCCATCCCAGGCTATATCACTGGCCCTGAAGCAAATAAATAAAGCTTGTGAGTTTCCCAATCGGCAGTCCAGGGATGTAGGGATATTCTTTCTCCTCAGCCTCCCTAGCACATGAGCATAAGAGAGATTCTAGTTGTCCCTGATATGTATTGCCATGTGTCTCAGAAGTAAAGGAGTAGGTAATAAACTAGCCCAGGTGCATATTGGAATCCTACACCTGCCCATCAAAGACGTCCCTCCTCGCGTCCTTTTGATGTAATCACTCCCAAATCCTTAGAGCACTCATGGAAATAGAAGAGGTACTTATCTGACAAAGACATTTGTAACCTACCGAGTGGTTGTCTTTCTTTTGCCCATCTCTCTGACCTACCTACTGGGATGTTTGTTTTCACATGTACTCACCTTGCGTCTATTTTATGTAATTTATAATTGTTTCTTGAGAGAATATCCTGTTATGAGGTCTGTTGCAGTTTTCCAGGTGAACTTTCATGATATTTTAGTAATCGAAAATATGTTGCACTGCACTCAATCGGAAAACGTGTATTCCATTATCTGAATTGTGCTTCAAATATTCAAAATGTATTTTTGGGGCTTTGCTTGAATTCGGACGTTTCGGTGGGCACAGATGAGAGCCACTGGTGCATTAATGCTTTCCACATGAAATATTCTGCATAAAGTGGGGACTGCCATGAATTCGGCTCGTACTGATTGATGTCAGGTTCTGTGTTTGTGATTGGCTGATGCCGAGGAGATTCTTGTTACGGGTTGTTTCCAAAAAACAACAAATCCTATATGGGAAATGTTTACGTAATTACGAAATAACCAGATCGTGCTGACAACCCAAGTCAATACAATCATATTTACATAATACAGTTGCTTCCAATTACATTGTCAGGGATGTGCGGTGGTTTGCACGCACTGTGCAGAAACTGGACAGATTTAATCAAATAATTCCAAATATTGCTGTAGTTTAACAAAAACAGTCCAGCATCAAAAAGAGCCGTCAAACTGGTAACATGTGTGTATTTTTCCACTGAAACTATGCGAAGATGATTGCAATGCAGGTCTGGATGAAAAGCACACCGACATACTGTAGGCATTACAGGGGAAGTGTGCTGTGCTCGTCACGCATAGGAAGCGGGTTCCTACCAAACGTTTGACACTGTGCCCGGCATTTGGTTCCACTCTGGGGTTAGTGTAAGCCCTCGGCAGACACAGGCATACCTTGGTGGGGGTGTCAGGGTGAAAGGGATAGTCACTGTCCCCAAACAGAAGATGTTACCATGGAGAAAGAAGTGGAAACCCGAGTCCTCCAGTAAGCACTTCAGGAGTTTATCACAGGACAATTCAAAAATACAAATAACTTCTGGGCCCCTTCAAGGTCACATTTTGTGACGTTTCGTGTTATGGGAAATTGTGTATGGAACTCTATGTTTTTATCTCAGCTGCACTGTGTATTTAGACTGCGAATGTGCGCAAAACGTATAAGCATTATTTGTAATGTGAGATTCCGCTACAGTGATTGTGTTAGGGCAATTCCATTTTAACACAAATAAAGTGTGCGCTTGTGATAATACATTTTGCGCGAAATTCCATTTCGGATTGGTACCACAAAAGAAAAAATTCACAGGGCTCTATTTACGAGGACGTTTGCGTCGCTCTAGCACCACGGCGACGTGGTCCAAGGGTGACGCAAACCTTAAGACAGAGTTTTGAAGCTACGCAAATCCACTTTGTGTGGCTCTGAGTGGCTCACAAAATTTGGAGTAACACACCGCAGAGCGAATCGCTGCATTGCGTTACTGTCCCCTGGGAAGGCCTTTCATGGGCGTTGCATGGGTTGTCCCACGCAACTCTCATCGACTTTGGCGCATCCCTAGATTTACAAGAACTTGTAAACCAGGGGATGCACCAAAATCTTACACCTTACCAGGGGAGGCGTAACAAGGAGAAATATCTGTATTTCTCCTTGTTTCTTCCTCTTTCTATGTGTGCTGCATTCTGCTGCACACATAGAAAGAGGAATATGCCTCGCAGGATTGTTTTTGTGCAGGAAGGATGTGCCTTCCTGCACAAAAACAATCCTGCAAGGGTGCCTGCATTGGCGCTAGACAGCTCATTGTGCGCCTGGGAAAGAACAGGAATGTGCCGTATCCGATTAAATACGACCCATTCCAGCCATTTCCTTGTCACACCGCGCAGTGAGGTGTCTTGCTGCGCTGCATTGCGTCACAAAGCTCATAAATGAGCTTCACAGTTCCCAGAACGAGCCATGCACAATCCATGCACATGACAGACCAACGAAGCATGTCCAAAAGTCAACTGCATTGTTTGCACATGCGCACCTTTCCACTGTGAAATTACTAATGTGGAAGTAAGATTGGCCACTTCAAAGTCTGCTCTGCATAATGCCATGGATAAGGTGACAGAGAAAGATAGCTCGACGGAGATAGAGAACCCGCTAACCGTAGTAAAATCTGTGACACCATGCGTGTTTAATAGCTCCCAGACGATTAGCGAGGACCCCGTGCCCGGGGAATTGCTCTCCCCCCCCCCCCCCACCGCAAAGAAATTTTGTCAGCCGGCAGACACATTCCCGAAAGTTCTAAAAAAGAGGAAGAGAATCACTGGCGGTTAAGGAAATAACCCTAAAATCAAGATATCCAGACCTAACACTAAAGAGAAATTGATGAAGCTCGCCAAAACAAGACTGCTCTCTAAAAATGTGCATAATAGGCTAAGAATCCTAGAGGAATGCTTCAAGAAGGAGCTGGATGCCATAAAATCTGTGATCTGTTTGCTTGAGGTAACTCTCAAGGAAATATTGGACCACCTACAATCACACACTGGAAAGTCCACCATAAGAGAAGCCGCACAAGGAAACACTGTGGTTCCCATATTGACACCTGAAGCCCTAGAAAAGACCTCTATGCAAAATCCCGCCGCCCTGTCCACAAATTACAAATATCAAGAACTCCAAAATACCAACCCTTTGACAACTTTACATCTTCCGCCGGAATCAACACCATTTGTAATTATACTAAGAAATGTACCCACTTTAAGGCCCAATGTAATGGAAAGCTGGCATGAGCTAAAGAATAAGGTGATGTACTGGTTGACTAAAAAATCTTGGAGCACAAATTGCCTGGCTAAAGAAATCATAATGGTAAGAAGAGTTGGATGGATAGGACCCTCAAGGAAAACTGGAAAAGACGATTGTATTGTGGTAAACTTCCGTACCCCCTTTGTGGTAAGAACCCTTCTTTCTGAACTTGCAAACAAACCTGATGATAGCAATACTACTAGGAATATTAGAGCCGAACCTCTGGGATATTTATAGGCCTGAAATGTTTATGGATAAAACCAACAATTTCACACAAATTGTATCCAAAAAAGCACCCCAAAAACTATTTCAAGACGGACAGAATGATTGACGATATGACCCGATATTTACATACAAACCCTAGACTGTAATCCCAACAGCGAACCGGTTCCACCCCGTCTCGTAATATGATGACCAGGATTGACAACAAGAGAGGGCTGGAGAAAAGGGCCACAATCATATCGATGTAGACGTTGCAAACTCTGCAATAGTTTTCCCGGATTTAGGCTCTCAAGGAATAACCTCAGAGGTACACCAGCAAGAATATGCCCTAAGGAACTCAGAACTGGGTCTATCGCCCTGCCCAACGCCCGAACCTTCAAACTTGCCTGTTGTTGTACAGGATAAAGTAAGAAACCTACAGAGTAAGGACCCGAGTTCTTCAAATTGCCAAGACACAAAAACCATTAAAACCATATTGAAGACCTGGAATGTTGCCGGAATAAGAAATAAATTATCGAATCCAAAGTGGCTAGAGATTATCAACCAAGCTCAACTAGCTTGTCTCCAAGAGACATGGTCACTAGATGAATTCTTTGTTGAGGGCTTCATGTCATTTTTAACCCCAGCAACTCCTTCAGAGGGGGTACGGGCTAAGGGAGGCCTGGCTGTTTTAATATCAATAACCTCCTCAATGAAAGTTTTAAGGACCTATTTGTCCTCCCCCTATTTCCAGTTTATCCATTTAATCACAGAAGAAAGGGTTAATTTGGTTATAATTAACTTCTATAATAACGTTTTTGATACAACTAAAGTGACAGTTATAATGGATTTAAGCAAAGAAGCTGATTTATTTTTAGCCAAAATTAAGGATGACTATGTTCTACTATGGGTAGGAGATTTTAATATTAGTAAATGTCATACACGATGACCTAAAAGTTGTGGATACATTAAAACTAATGGTGACAGTATGTCACACTTTCTGCATAACTCCTATGGAGAAGTTTTAAATTAAATGATTTATAAGTATAGTTTGGTTCTTATGGCACAATGCATTGGTGAAATTCCCTATTATGAAATTCCCTATTATGGGAATGGTAGAAGCTCTGTTATTGATCATGTACTGGTGACAGAAAATGGTGAACGCCTAATAGATTCCCTTATTGCTACCCCAAATGCCTCTAGCGACCATGCTGCCCTGACATTAGCTCTTAATATAAACATTACAAGGCCAAATAGTTTACAATGCCTGAAGCAAATTGGAATGCAGGGTAAAAATGGCCTTACTCTTAGATGGGCAAATATAGATGGTATAGCAAAAACCCAGAAAATTATGGCAGACTCTCTTAATGATTTTTATACCAGCACAGATTTTATGTCTACCCCGATGCTTATTATGGAAGCTTTCTGTAAAATTATGGTTCGAATTGCAGAGAAACGTAAGTGCCCACCGAGCGGGAAAAATAATAGAAACAGGAGTTGGTTTGACCCAGAATGCTCAGTAATAAACAGAAAATTAAGGAAAGCCTTACGGGATTCGCCAAGAGATAAAGAAAAAATTTGCAGATCGAGAATTATGTACAAAAATGTCATCGACAAAAGGAAAAGCGAGTTGAAAGAAAATATATGGGAAGATCTGCTCCAGGCGGCTGATTTAAATGATAACACCATTTTTGGGAAAATAATAAATCAGCCATTCCTAAAAGAGAAAGAAGACCCAAAGATCGAGACATTTGTACAACAGGGGGACTGGATAGAACATTTTAACACAATTTTTAACCCAGAGTGTAGCATTTTTAATTTGTCTTTTACACATTTTTATCAAATTGAACCAGCGAACATTCCCCATATATCCTTAGAAGTGGTCATTAATGCCTTAAACAAAGCAGCTAGTGGAAAGGCCTATGGCCCCGACAGGGTCCCAATAGATATTTTTAAAGCACATGTCACTTTATGGGCTCCGATGCTGACCCAAGTATGTAATTCTACAGTAAAGGGTTTCCTCCCAACCTCGTGGACAGAAAGCACAATAGTCCCTATTTTTAAAAAAGGAAATCGAGGCGACCCAAAATGTTATCGCCCAATATCTCTCCTAGACTCCAGTGCCAAATTAATGGGTAGAATCCTTCTGGGCAGGTTAGAACAATGGGCGGAGGAAAAACATACTTTCTGATACACAATATGGATTCAGACCCGATATTGGAACAATAGAACAATGTGTCAATTTACATTTGTTAATTAATAAATATACGGTAGCCAGGACAGGACAAGTGCACCTATGTTTTGCCGATCTGAGCAGTGCGTTCGATCTGGTAAACCATAACAAACTCTGGGACACACTTGTGGATCTAGAAGCTCCACAGGGTATCATTAATTACCTATTCCAATGGTATTCCCACCTTACAGCACAGGGATGATACGGCCCACACGGGGAGTGCACAGACAGATTTACGGTCACCCGTGGTATTAGACAGGGTTGTGTCCTCGCCCATTTGCTCTTCTCACTTTATATAAACAGGGTTGATGATTGCCTACAAGAAACTAAAGCTGATGTCCCCATGGTTGGCACTCGCCCTGTCCCCATTTTACTATATGCAGATGATGCAGTCCTTCTTTCAAGAACAGCTAATGGGCTGCAGCTGCTGATAGATAGATTTGTAAAATTTATGGACGATAAAGATATGAAAGTTAATTTAAAGAAAACTGTCACCATGGTAGCTGGAAAAGGCAGAGCAAAAAGAGGATACATCACATCAAGGGGGAGAGGCTAGGGGAGACACAAACCTTTACATACTTGGGCATTCAGTTCACTGCTTCAGGCTCTTGGGAAAGTCAATTAGACATATCAAAAATTAAATTTTTAAGGGTGGTTGAATCGATTTTTAGGTTCTCTAATAAAATAGGCCAAAAACAGATTAGAGAAATGTTGCTGCTGTACAAAAGTAAATGTTTACCAAGCGCTTGTTATGGTGCTCTCTTATGGGGTTATACAAATTGCGCATAACTGCAGACACTAGAAAATCTGTTCCTGGCACGATTACTGCCAATACCAAAATCTAGCTCATCGTACATATCACATAAGGAACTGACTGTCCCCTTTTTAGAAGATGACCTACATATCAGGCCTACCATCCTGTGGCACAATATATGGAGTAAAACAGGGACATAGTATACGAAGGAGATAATTCTAGACTGTCTCAAGCCAGATGCCTTGAAGAAAATTAAATGGCTGTCCTACCTGGATGTTTGTCTAAGAAAATTGGATCCTGACATAGGCGTAATCGATACAGCCAAAATTCTTACCTACTCCAAAAAAGAGATCAGGACTATACTTATGGGACAAAGAGAAAAGGAGAGAGAATTAAATGAGAGTAAAAAATCGACGGTAGCTAGTTACCTGCAACTTTATGTGCATGAGGGCCAGCCAAACTACCTGACAATCGTCAAAAACAGCCAACAAAGATTTTATCTCACCAGATTGCGCTTAGACATACTTCATGTACAGCTTGCCTTCCCAAAAAGTGGGGCATGGACTAAAAACCTCCCAAATTGCCCATGCGACGGCAAATCACGACAAAGCACAACGCACTTTATTTTATTTTGCCGCTTTTATAAAGACCTCAGGAAACGCTTTTTAGCCCCCCTTTTTAAAAGTGCCAAATATGTCTTTTATCAGGACGCTTTTAATTATTTATGTGCCCTGGAAAAAAGTGATATCTGCTTGTCTGTTATAACTTTTATTACAATTGCCATAGGAAGAAGGAAAAAATTAGCATACCTCGAGGCCCTAACATACTAGAGCAACCCGCTACTTCCTAATTTTTGACTTAATAATATGACTTTAATATCTTACTGACCGGAAACCGGGGAGGGTCTGAAGCCACGCGATTAGTGATGTTCTTTAGACCCCTATTGAAGCCTTCTGCCGGTCAATAAGAGTCAAATTTATGCTGCTAAGTTATAATTGTTAGGGGGAACTACCACGGGGAATGTATCTTAGTGTGTGAATATGCTTATGGATTGTTTTTAATCTATTTTGCTATTACGATGTATTATTGTATACTTTTATGGTTTTATGTCTATAAACCGAATAACGTTTTTGAATGGAATTGAATTGAAGGTTTAATTTAATTTTCTTGAGGTGTTGTAGTGAGTAAAGCACTCCTTTGGCAGAGTTTTTGATGTGATCCTTCATTGACAAGTTCTTGTCCAGGGTGGTGCCTAAGGAGAAGTGTGGCTCAATGGTTAGAGCGGCAGACCCTGATGCAGAGATCTGGCCTGGGACCAGGGTTCAATTCCCGCCTCAGCGGGTCTTGGGCTCAATTTCCTCGGACCTGATAATTCTCGCCTCGGTGCCTATTCTAATCATGGGTCCCACTCTGCAACTCTGGGCAATAGCTTGCTTAATCTCCACAACGGCCCCAACAGCGCTGGGATGCCTGGCTTCACCCTGGGGGTGCCCAGGAGTGGACATTTCACAGGGAAAAGCCAGGAAGGGTTCCACAGCGGTATGCGTACAGCGCCTGGACACCCCTTTGGGGGTATGGGTGCGCTTTACAAGTACAAATTTCATTTCATTCATTTCAAGGACTTTACTGAGTTGGACAGGGAGAGGGAGCAATTTAGGTCATCCAGGTTCTTGAGCCAGTCTTGGATTGGTAGGTGGTTACTTTTAGGGGAGAACAGTATTAATGCGGTTTTGTTCGGGTTCAACTTTAAGTGGTTTTGAATTAAACCAAGTTTATATCCTGGTTAGTGTGGCATTGCGGTGTAGGATGTCACTTGGTGATTTGATTTTGTAGTAGAGTTGCGTGTCATCTGCACATAGGTGATATTTGACTCTTGCTTGTTTCAGGATGAAAGTAAGGGGTTCCATGAAGAGATTGAAGAGGGAAGGGGAGAGAATAGAGCCTTGAGGTACACCAAGAGTGACTTGTGTGGGCTTGGAGAGACAAGAGTTGATTTTAATTTGTTGCGATCGGTGTTGAAGGTAAGATGCGATCCATTTTAGTACTGTGCCATTAATACCAGAGCGCAGCTTAAGTGTCTCAAGTAAAGCTGAGTGATTTACAGTGTTGAAAGCCTCTGATAGGTCAAGAAGGATGAGAAGACATGCTTCACTGTTAAATAACAATGCGGGAAGCGTGAGCAGGATTTCCAGAGTTTATTCAGGTAACGATGCACCCACGACCGGAGCCGTCCAGCTGCAGAGAATGCCCCGCCAAGAGTGGCGTTGCTAAGGTTCTCAGCAACAGAGCGGCCACGCTCGAGAATGCGGACAGAATACAAAGATAAACATTGCGATCACGAGTCTCGTGGGTGCACGCGACTCGGGAGGAAACCAATACATTGTATAAAACATTACATTGCACTTACTACATCTTCCCCCTTAGGAAGAAAGGAAAGAAGGTTACATACAAACATTGGTGTGGTGCAACTGTTAGGTTGCATAAATAAATTGAATAAGTACAATAAAGTTATTATACCAAAGCAAAATCTCGTAACCTACAAGAAATTTGTTTAAGGCGTGTGGACCTTTTAAGGCATGCTTCAGATGACACATTGTGATCAATGGCTTGTGAATGAGTTGCCTGTGCGGTAATTGGTGCGGAAATGGAGCTGGAACTAGACTCTTTTGCATGAGGTAAGTTAAACCAATCACAATGATCATTTTCCATGGCAATGTGTCTACTCAAAACATCAGCCTGAGGAGAAGACACTTTAACAAGAGCCCTCTTGTTCCACCATCCCTTGTTGCCAAGAAGAGCTGAACCTTTGCTCACTTGTATATCTAAGGTTGGCGAAGAGAATTTGGAAATCCCTTTGGCCACTTTTCTAGGGTTCTTAATTAGGACCCAGTCCCCTTTTGCAAAGGTTGGTCAATGGAATGTTTCCCGGTATCAAATCGTGCTTTCATAGACAATTGTTTGGAGTTTACCTGTTCTTGCAGTAAAGTGGCATCAAGGGTGTAATTGGAATTTTGCTTATTTTTCTCAAGCAACCAGGTAGGATTGAAATGCGAGTGTACCCTTCTTTTCCTGAGAAGAGTGAATGGTGCGATGCCGGTAGTAGAGTGTGGAGTGGTGTTGTATGCCCATACCTTGTCGTGTATAAAAGCCAAAGGGTCTTGTCCGGTGGAAATTGCAGTTTGTATTCCTTCCTTTATGATTCGATTGCCTCTTTCTACCAGACTATTGGAGGAAGGTGAATACAACGCAACCTTGATGTGGGAAATGTCATGCATTTTAAGGAAGGAACACATTTTTTGTGAGACAAAATGCGTTCCGTTGGCAGTCACAATGATTTTTGGAAAACCTTCAACATCAAATATGGTTTTCAAAAAATTGATGACATTTTCTGTTGATGCGCCGTTACAGAAACTATAGTAAAGCCACTTAGTGTAGTAGTCAACTAGTAAAATCAAATACTTATTTTCACTTGGTAAAATATCGTAGGGACCTGAAAAGTCTAATCCCACTTTATCCCATGGGCTCTCGGGAAGAGGAACAGGATGTAGTGGGGTGGAAAGGGTTTTCCAGTGTTTGTCTGACAGTAGAAATTCTGTACAATTTTCAATCATTTTTCTGACTTGTGCATCTAAAGAGGGCCACCAATAGAACTGTTTAATACGTTGGCATGTCTTGGTAACACCTAAGTGACCTTGATGTGCTGAATGGATGATTGAATTGCGCAAAGATTCAGGTGGGACAAACAAGTTATGGCGTAAAATCATGTCATTGACTAAGGAAAGTTCATCAGATACATTGGCGAAAGCTCTTAATTCATGTGATAAAACTCTACGTTCTGGCCATTTGTTTACAATAAAATCCTTGACATTTGAAAGAGTGACATCATTAAGATAAGCTGTATTCCATTCATGTTCAGAAATGGGAGAGCATTCAGCAATAGCATCAACAACTGCAATTACACACTCAACATCATCATCAATTTCAGGTGTTTCGTTTAAGGACATCCTTGACAAACAGTCCGCCATGAAATTTTTACCACCAGGAATGTGTTTTATGACAAAATGGAACTCATTGAGTTTTGAGAGTAGGCAAACTAGTCTGGCGGAGGCCTTATTGGAAGTGCTACTAGAGAGCATGTGCATGAGTGGCTTATGGTCTGTGTATATCTCAAATTCTCGACCCTAAATGTATGTTTTGAACTTGTGAATGGCCCAAACACAAGCTAGGGCCTCACGTTCAATGGTGCTGTATCTAGTTTCAGCAGACTGAAGTGCTCTGGAAGCAAAGGCGACAGTGTGTTCCTTGCCTGCTACCCATTGACTTAAAACAGCACCTAAGCCAGAAAGACTGGCATCAACACTAATGAAACACTTGAACCCGTCTAAGAATGGGTGTAAGGCTGGAGAGTCTTCGATTCGTTTTTTGACTTGTTCAAAAATGTTTTGTAGGTCATCCGACCATGCAAATTTTGTACCCTTTCTTAAAAGAGCCCGTAAGGGTTCCACGATTTGTGCGTAGCCCTGCACAAATCTAGCATAATATTCTGCTAGCCCGAGGAATGAGCGTAAGGAATCTCTGTCATTGGGAGGTGTGGCATCCCTAATGGCTTTTATGAGAGAAAACTTTGGTTTTATGCCATCAGGTGATAGTGTGTGTCCTAAGTAATCTAACTCTTGCACTGCAAATTTGCATTTGTCATGTCTGACAGTCATTCCAGCTTTTTCTAGTACTCCTAACACTTTGAAAAGAACTCTATCATGTTCAGTAGTATTGCTTGCAAACACAAGAATGTCGTCCTGGTACGCTTGTACGCCAGGAATATCTTTGAGTAGGGTATCCATGAGTTTCTGGAAGACGCTAGCCGCAGAGGCTAATCCAAATGGCAGTCTCAAATATTTGTAGGCCCCAAACGGGGTTACAAAAGTAGTTAATTCTTGGGATTTGAGAGAGAGAGGAATCTGGTGGTAAGCAGATTTAAGGTCTAACAAGGAAAAATACCTGGCCCCACCCAGGTTGGCTAAGAGATCATGGATTTTGGGTAAGGGGTGACAATCTACAATTATGTTGTTGTTAAGAGAGTGCAAGTCGGCACATAGCCTAACCTCACCACTTTTTTTGCGTACCAAAACTATGGGAGAAACCCATTCGGAGGAGTTACATGGTGTAATAATCCCCTCGTCACATAGATTTTTAAGGACCTTCTTTAACTCATCTCTTGCACTCAAAGGTAAGGATCGTACTTTGTGAACCATGGGTTGTGCATTTGCTTTGAGACGTATTTTATGTTTGAAGCCTAATACATTGCCAATCTTATTCTGGAAAACAGTGGGAAACTGAGTAAGTAATTTGTCAACATTGTAATTAGAGACAGCGAGATCGGCAACATCAAAATGTTCATGTAGCTGTAGTAGTCATGTGGAATGTCTCCTAAAGTGACTGGTTGATCTGAACCGGGTTTGAGAAGTAAGCCCATTTTGGCTAAATCTAACCAACCTAAAATGTTTCTCCCTTTGAGAGCAACATAGATTTTAGTGTAAGTGCGTCTACTCAAACACTCAATTCTAGAATGGAAGTATCCTAACATCTCAATGTCTTTTTCCCCTTAAGCCTTAGGGTAGATGTCTGATTTGATGAGGGATACATGTCCGTCCCAGTGTGCGTGAAACTCTGTGTCTGAGAGAATGGTGATAGGAGATCCTGAGTCAGCTTTGACTTGTAGAGCAACTGTGCCAACTAGTAATTCACACCACGGTCCTTTAACTTTGGAAAGGTCAACCGAATCACACTCAATGGATAATAAAACATCATTGAGTCGATCAGAGCAGGATTCTATGTTTTCTTTGAATTCAATGTTGTTGACTCTGGTAAACTTTTTGCCACTTCTGCATACAGCTTGGACATGTCCTATCTTTTTGCAAGATGAACATCTTTTGCCAGAGGCAGGGCAATTAGGGAAATTGCCGATATGATCCTTTGACCCGCATCTGTAACAAATGGTAGGTTTTTTGAATGATTGTCTAGTAGATTTGTTGATAAGATGAACTGAACAAGAGGAAGAAGGTTCATCCAATGTGTGAACATTGAATTGTGAGGAGCTTTCTTGTAAAATTTTCGAAGAAATGGTTGCTCTTTCAATGCTCTTGGCGATATCTATAGTTTCTGCTAAAGAGGGATTTTTACAACTTAATAATCGTTCTTGTATTTTTTTAGAAAAACATGAGAAAATGAATTGATCTCTAATACAAGTATCTGTGCTTGCACCGAATTCGCATGTAGATGCCAAAATTCTAAGTTGGGCAATGTAATCTTCCACGCTCTCTTCTAGACTCTGTTTCCGTTTGAAGAAGTTGTGGCGTTCTAATACAATGCTGGGTTCATCAGAGTATTGTTTATTTAAGCGTGCGAGAGCCTCCTGATATGTGTCCCAATTGTCACCAGAACCAGTGGGTGCCGGGAATATGGGAAGATTTTCAAAGACTTGTTGTGCAGCAATACCGAGGCAACCATATAAGATGGCAACTTTGCGAGGTGGTGAATATTTCACAGCATCAATTGCTACAAGATAGTTCTCAAAACCTTTCAGCCATTGTTGCCATTTAAGTACAGGTTTACCTGGAGTCTGGAGAAAAGGAGCTGCTGTTTGGAATTGTTGTGCTGAGGCCATAATAAGTGACTGTATTGCACAAGCCTGGTGAACAAGAAGAGTAGGAACGAGTTTGAGTACCCAACAGTAATGTTTTGTTTGTCGCTGTAAAACAATGAAAATATGAAGACAAGGAAATGTGCGAATTTAAACAACCGTGAAATAACTGTGAAATATGCAGTAATAAGGATGACAGGCAAAGCGTGCCTATCGCTGTGATGAGGAGTGAATAAACTGCACGTGAAGCTATGAAGTAATAAGATGACAGGCAAAGCGTGCCTATCGCTGTGATGAAAAGTAATGAAATGACACGCAAATCTTTCCTGTTGCAGTGAAGGAGTGGTGATGAAATGACAGGCAAAGCGTGCCTCTCGCTGTGAAGAATAATAAATGAATAATATGCAAAGTGGAATTTAAAGCGTGTCTATCGCTGTTGTGCAAACACGCGATAGACAAAGCATATGCGTGAGCGTAATGAGTTTCCTCGACTTTCAATATGGCGTCCTGACGCCGTTGTCATGGAAATGGTTGTACGTAGTTTTCGCTGGGCAGTGGGCTTGTTTTACAGCTTGTTTGAATCGTCAGTGCGTTCTATGCAAGGATAGAAGAGGCGCGTGCATTAGGATTCAAAAGACACGCAGTGGAGTACAAGCGTTCGAAGAAGACTAACTGCCACGCAGCAATGAAAGTAAGTCAAAAGTATATAAATTTGTACAACCCTGAGTACGATGACTTGAGATCGCTGAAATCGGGTGCAGGCTAAGAACCTGATGGGCGTCAAGTTGGTCCTTTGAAGATGAAGTAGAGGCAGTCTCGGGTGAAATTTGATAAAGCCGGATGTTGGAGGCTGGATTTTGGCGGTGGGTGCGGAAGAAGTTCCCGCTCGTCGCCAAGTTGTTAAATAACAATGCAGGAAGCGTGGGCAGGATTTCCAGAGTTTATTCAGGTAACGATGCACCCACGACCGGAGCCGTCCAGCTGCAGAGAATGCCACGCCAAGAGTGGCGTTGCTAAAGTTCTCAGCAACAGAGCGGCCACGCTCGAGAATGCGGGCAGAATACAAAGATAAACATTGCAATCACGAGTCTCGTGGGTGCACGCGACTCGTGAGGAAACCAATACATTGTATAAAACATTACATTGCACTTACAACATTCACCTTCGTCTAAGGCTCTGTGGATATCATCTGAAATATGGAGCATGGCAGTTTCAGTGGTACATCCTTTTCTGAATCCTGATAGGAAGGTATCATGGAGGTTGAAATCACCTATTTGTCTGTTAAGTTGTTGGAGAACACACGTCTCCATAGTTTTGGCTAGGAACGGGAGATTGGAGATAGGTCTGAGGTTGTTGAGATCGTTAGGGTCTGCTCCTGGTATTTTGTGTATGGGTGTGATTTTTCTTAGGGAGGTAATCCATAGTGTGGGAAGTAGGCTTTAAGTTCACAATTATATTAAAGACTTCTTTTTCAGTCATGAGTTTGAAATCAGACCAACTGGCATTGTTTTTCAGTTGGGTGAGATCATGGTTGTCCTTAGTATAATTTCGGTCCATTTGGTCATTAGCGAGTATAGTGGGGCAGGTTAGGAGGGAAGGTGGATTTGTGACTTGGAAGAAGGATTGATCAATTTTTGCTACTTTATCTGTGAACAAGCTGACAATTTCATCGCAGCGTTCATTGGAGGCTATTATTTCCTGTAGTGATGAGCGGGTGGTTTGTCTTTTAACAATGTTGAAGAGCTTCCTGGGTCTTTTCTTAGCATGGTCTAGTTGGATGCAAAAAAAAGATACTTTTTCTCTAAAAATGTGTTTTTTATATGACAACCGTGCGGTTCTTAGTAGAGCTCGGTGCATTGTCGAGGGGTTTTGTCTCCATGCCCTTTCTGAAAGTCTGAGTTGTCGCATCTCATTATTGAGATCAGCGTTGAACCAAGATTTTGATTTGATAGATCTCGATGTTTTATTTTGAGTGGCGCCACTTGATCTATCACCTCCGTCGTTGCTGTATTAAAGTGTAGAGTGAGGTCCTCAACCGTGTGAGTGGGAGGATGAAGCTGTAGTTGGGCACGAATCCTGGATTCCAGTTCAGTGATTGGGACTTGTTTGATGTTCCTGGTCCAGTGCTTAGGTTTGTCAGTTCATGCTGGTTGGGATCTGACGTGTGAATCAATATTAAACAATATGAGATGGTGGTCGGACCAGTCAATGGGAGAGATTGATCTAAGTGAGACCAGCTCATTTTTGGTGATAATTGCATTCAGAATGGCTCCTATAATATGTGTTGGTTCATTGCAGAGTTGTTTAAGGTCATTTATTTCAAGAAGGTTGGAGAGGTTCTGGACTGTGGTGTCTTCTGGGTTGTTCAAGTGGATATTGAAGACACCCAGGAACACGTCCTTCATGTCCGTTAAGGAGACTCGTGTAACTAGGTCGGTTAGCTCTTCAGCGAAGAGGGCGCGTTCACCAGGAGGGTGGTAGATGGTGTGTAGTTTGATAGGAGAGGAGCCTTTGACTGTAAGTTCAACTCCAACGTACTCAAAAGTCAAGTATTCTGCTGTTTTTAATATGGAAAGCTGTATTTCTTATTTTTGAATGATAGCTAGTCCACCACCCGTTCTTATCGGTCTGTCATGTCTGATGATGATGTATCCTGGAGTGGTAAGCAGGTCTAGAATGGGGTAGAGTGGTCATTAAGCCAGGATTCAGTGAGGAAGCAATATCTATTTTGTTCATTGAGTATAACCTCAGCGATATCTGTAGCATGTTGCACTGCTGATCTACAGTTGCTCATGCTCAACACCTCCAAGACGGAATTCCTCCTCATCGCCCCTCCTAACCAATCTCCCAAGATCGACCTCTGAATTAAACAGCTAACAGCCTTCAACTGTTCTCCTCACATTATTGAATCAGCTAAATCACTTGGAATCACACTAGACAAAAACCTGAACATGCAGAATTATATAAGCAATGCCACCAAGGGAGCTAAATACCAGATGAGTACACTAAGGAAACTCAAACCTTTCCTACCTCAGTACGACTTCAAGATGGCGGTCCAAGCTCTTGTATTACCGAGGCTAGATTGCGGAAGCTCCACTCTTTGTGGTCTTTCCAAATACACTTTGGCCCCGCTAAGGACCTCCCTTAATGCCGCGGCCAGACTGATAACCTGTACAAAAAGAAATGGTCACATATCCCCAGCACTAAAACCTTAAACTGGTTGCCGTATGAAGCAAGAATACAGCTAAAGATTGCTTGCATGACTCATAAGGCCCTACATTTTAAGACCCCCATATATCTGGCTCAAAAGCTAGAGCTTTCAGGGGGATGCAGAGCCTCACGAAGTGCAAGCTCACTGCTACTGAGACGACAGGTTTTCCGCAAAAAGAGAACAAGCTACAGAGCCTTCTCGGGCTTCGCCTCGAAGATATGGAACTCTCTCCCACCTGATGTTTGCCAAATCTCATCTTCCTCTTCTTTTAAAAAAGAAGTGAAAACAATACTGATGAACAAGTTTCTGCCCTAAGTGACTTTTAGGTCCTATTGTTTACTCACCTGCCCGCTATCCTGATGCCCTGACCACTACATTGTTGTGCAACCATTAACTCCAGCGTTACCTTGCCACTCTCATTTATGTAACGAATGTCTTTTTTTTTTTACAACTGTATCCCGCTCACCCTATAATGTGAAGCGCTCTGATACCCCTTAGAATCTTGTCCGCGCTATACAAAACTTTATAAATAAATAAAAGTAAATAAATACAGTTGAGGAGCATGCATGATAGAGGACAGGGATTATCATTGCTGGAATGTAATTCATGAATTGTACTGTATTGAGCAGGTGGTCTGGGCGAGTGGATAGTTCTAGGGATTCTATTTGTGCTGACTATTACTGGGATTGTGAAAGGAAGCTTATGAACCATATTCTGGCTCATTGAGAGGTACGAATAGTTAATATCATCAGCTTCCAGTGCTGAAATGGGGCAGAGAGCTCGGAGAGGTTTGTGGGCCAGACCACCCAAGGGAGTGGAGGGCCAGGGGGTGCATTGTAGGGCCGTTGGAGGGTCTGTGTGGGTACACGGTTTGTAACTACCTAGAGCGTGTGAGCAGGGTGGCTTGACCAGGCTAGAAAGGTCTTGTCGTAGATGCAAGATGTCAACAGCTGGAGAGTCGAGTTTCTGCTCCATTCAGATCAGGAGCTGGGTAAGTGAGCCATTTATGCTTCCAACCTGGAGATCAGGAGAGAACGTTGCATGTCTTGGGTCTGAGGAAGGAGAGTGCACTAGGCTATGGGGGTGGTCGGTGTCATTGGGACTAGAAGTGGAGAGTGTTTGAGCATGCGGAGTTGGGTCAGCATTGGAATTGGAGATTTCATGAATGAGCAGAGTCGGGTCATTGATGCTTTCAGCCTTAAGATTAGGAGGGGGCGTTGTAGGTCTTGGGTCTGAGGAAGGAGAGTGCACTATGCTTTTGGGGAGGTCGGTTTCATTAGGACTAGAAGTGGAGATGGTTTGGGCGTGCGGAATAGGGCCAGCATTGGAATTGGAGATTGCTTGAACGAGCAGAGTCGGGTCTGCCATGGTCATGAGGGGAGCGCCTTTAGCGAGTTCAATAGTGGACTGACTGTAATTTGTTTCTGGTCTGTCTAGCTCGGGATCAGCCTTGAAGAGTTTTGTAAACGTGTGTTTGCTGGTCAGGGTGGAAGCTGTTGGTCATTCTAGTGGATATTTGTCGGCGGAGTGTGATAATGGGGGCAGCGTGATTGATATGAGTGACGAAGATTGTCACTGAGTTGCAGAGTGAATCAGTGGGAAAGGGAGATCGGGCCAGTTCTGGGTTTTTGGTCAGGGGTGAGGGGGATAGAGGAGTTTGGGTCACATGGCCCTGTTGAGTTAAATGGCGATTTCCCCTCTAAAGGTAGGGGAGGGGATGTGGAAAGTTTTGATTCATAGGGTATTTTGACTGACTTATTGGCCTGAAGGTGGAGAAGGAAGATGTTTTTCCACTTTGTAGGTGGTTTGGTTTAAAAGACGAAGTCGTTTTTTTATTGCAGTTAAAGGATCTAACCACTGCAGAGGAAAACCTACACTAATCGTAGCCATTTATAAAGAATTAGTGGGGATGCATGGCAAAGCCACATTTCTGATAGTTAATGGGAGAAAAAGGTGTTGTTATAACAAAATCACCATGTCTGCATATAGTATTTAAAAGGTGGTGGTGCAATTGTGGTTTACACCCACAAAAGAGCCAATCACAGACAATAATGTAATGAATCACCAAACAAGAGGAAATGATTTGGTCCATTTTGCAATAAAAGTAATTTACACCTGAAACTAGTAAGAGTAAGCCAGGATTTGTAATGAAGAAAATTGAAAGAAATAACTTTTTTATTCTCTGAATGATTCCTAACACAGGAACCTCAGTGACAACCTGAAGCTGCTAACGGGAGCAAAGCAAAGCTTACCTGGTGCACTCTCCTTCCTTTAGTCTCAAAGCAGTAAAAGCTGGATTACCTAGTTCACAGCCTGCCAGAAGAAGACAACATCTCAACACCTCTGTCTCTGGTACCCATAGATCTCCAAGTCATGTAACACCTATTGCCTCCTGGTCAGGTACTGCTGCCTCCATTGTTTTAGCATCCAAGAGTTTTCTGCCTGGGAGTCACCAGTTAAGGGCTTACAAAGGCAAGGCATCTCAAGTTTGAAGTGGTTATTACGTGGTAAGTGCTTATGGACCAGAACCCCTTCATCTCACAACACCCACAGTGCAATCATGTGCATCCTCTGTGCCTACCCACACCACATAACACCATCTCTGATGCTTGCACACACAACAGCCGATGAACCACCACCCACCACCCCACACTCAAGCAACTCAAGCAACTTGATCAATACCAGGGGTGGCTCCTCTGTAATGGCGAAGGAGCATCGCCCCACAGCTCGTGCCAGCAGACAATAAATAAAATGATAATAAGACAATGCTATTATCATTTTATTTATGCTGTCTGAGCCCCGCAATACAAACTTATAGGGCGGGACGGCGCCGGGCCGAGGCAAGGAGGAGTACTGTGCACTCATAAGTGTGCATGTGTGCTTGGCCAGCCGTCCTAGTTCGGCCAAATTATGTTTCTCCAACCCTGCTGTGTTACACAAATCAATCATGGGTTTGTTAAGCGCGACTACTCACCCGTAAGGGTCTCAAGGCGCTGGGGGGAAGGAGGAGGGAGGCGCAGGGTCCTGTCCATCAAGAAGGAGGTCTATCGAAGAACCATGTTTTGAGGTCCCTCGTGAAGTTGGGGAGTGATGTCGTCTGTCTGAGGTGGAGCGGGAGGGCGTTCCAGGCTCTGGCCGTGAGGAAGGAGAAGGAGCGGCCTCCCGATCTGGACTTCCTGGTGCGAGGGACCACGGCGTGGGAGAGCTGGGCTGATCTTAGGGTCCTTTGGGGTGCTTGGAATATGAGTCGGCTGTTCAGGTATGCTGGTCCGGTGTTGTGGAGGGCTTTGTGTGCATGGGTGAGAATCTTGAAGGCGATTCTTGCCTCGATGGGGAGCCAGTTGAGTGTGCGCAGTTGCTGGGTGATGTGGCAGTGTCGTGGCAGGTTGAGGGTTAGTCTGGCGGTAGCGTTCTGGATGTTTTGAAGCTTGCAGGTGAGGTTTTTGTTGATTCCGGCGTAGAGTGCGTTGCCGTAGTCAAGTCTGCTGGTGACGAGGGTTTGAGTGACGGTCTTTCTGTGTTTGAGGGGGATCCATTTGAAGGTTTTGCGTAGGAGGTGGAGGGTGTGGAAGCAGAAGGATGCGATGGAGTTGATCTGGCGGTCCATTTTGAGTTCGGAGTCCAGGATGATTCCGAGGTTGCGTGCGTGGTCCGTGGGGGTGGGCGGGCTTCCGAGGGCGGGGGGCCACCAGGTGTCGTTCCAGGCATCGGGGTGTGGGCCCATGATGAGTACTTCTGTTTTGTCCGTGTTGAGTTGTAGACAGCTGCTCTTCATCCATTTGGTGACTGCTTCCATGCCTTCTTGAAAGTTGTGTTTGGCTGCGTTGGGTTCGTTGGATAGGGGGAGGATGAGTTGGGTGTCGTCTGCGTATGAAGCAATGTTGAGTCGGTGGGTTCTGACGATGGGGGCGAGTAGAGCCATGTAGATGTTGAACAGCGTGGGGCTGAGGGAGGATCCTTGGGGGACTCCGCAGGTGGTCGGTGTAGGGTCCGAGAGGAAGGGAGGGTGTCTGACCCGCTGCGTTCTGCCGGAGATGAATGAGTGGATCCAGTCGAGGGCCTTGTCCTGGATCCCTGCTTTGTGAAGTCTGCGTGTTAGGGTGCGGTGAGAGACTGTGTCGAAGGCCGCTGAAAGGTCGAGGCGGATGAGGGCTACTGTCTCTCCTCTGTCCAGGAGGGAGCGGATGTTGTCTGTTGCGGCAGGGTTGGAGAAACAGCACAGGCTCCAATGCACCGTCTGAGCGGCAAACGAGGCCGCTCAGACCAATCCTGGCGCTGCTCTCATGTGAGAGCAGCATCTGGATTGGGTGTGGAGCCTGTGCCCTCAGGGCCCATCCCCTTCAAGCCTGACGGCGACGAGAGAAGGAGCGAAGCGTCAGCGGGAGCAGAGTGGAGCAGCAGATAAGTCTTTTTTTATTTACGTATATTTTATTTCCCCCCCACTCCACTCCCCTACTCTCCCCGAACCCAACCGCGGCCGACCTACCACTTTAGGTAGGCGGCGGCCGCCACGAATCAATACCTCGCTCATTACCACCCATAATAAACAAAACAAACACACCCATCAGTCAGTGCTCATCAACTCTCCATAGCAGAGGCAGCATAACTTACTTCAGTTCCCCTCTATGACTTCAATGCCTTGAAGCACCTTTCTTACAGAAACCTGTCTAACTTCTAATGCTTCTCACCTTTGATGCTCCAGCCCACAAGACTATGTTGTCCAGTATATGAAGTGGTCTAAGGAGGTTTGCGGACATTTCACTGTACAACTCACACAACACACTCTATAAGCCTGTATTTGTCTTGCAGCATTATCCCTGACTCATTTACCCCCAATATTTCTTTTGTCCAGTTTTTCACATGCAGTTTTTTTTATTTGCCCCTTTCCATGTTCCCTTGGAAGAGCAGTTTCATAAGTTATTATTTTTTGTGGGCAGACCGCAACTTAGATGTGGGGAGGCAGCCTCCATGCTGACAGTACTAACATCGTGTCCTTTTCGGTTTCATTCAGTTTCAGATTCTGTCCATCCTCAAAGGTATTTTTTACACTTAGGGTGTAGGGTGCGGTCTTTCTACACGCTCTGCAGTTTATACGGGTTGTTCACTCTCGGTTTTTTATTTTCCACTGAATTTTTTCGATTTCTTCAGTGTCTCATACAGCAAGGTCCAAGCTGTGCATTTGAGTAAGCGGTTTCTTCAGTATTTGGTATATGTCATTCTACACTGAGATAATAGCGCACTCATGGGTTAAGTATTTAGATTCACCGGCACCTAGGTTTTCTTTTGGGCATGTTTTTCACTTGTTGAACACGTCTTTCATAGCGCAGGTGATGGAAACTGGTTAGGTTGGTCTCTTTACATACATTACGTACCTTGAGGCATGCGTGTCTCCTTCTCATCATGCATGGTATGTCATTTCTTTACTTTTGGTCATTGTATACAGCTGTGGGTGTCGTCTGATTTCAGTAGCTTTGTGACTTTTATTGTACAGTGCATCATAACAACACGTGGTTACTTACCTTTTTTTGTTTAATTTAGTGGCACCTTTGATCTGCATGTCTACAGTACCATATTTGCATTGAAGAACATGGAATATGGACTATTGATATAAATGTATAATGTATGATTCTTGCAACTATTGTAATGTGTTTTGATCACCATATTGAATACTTTTCAACAAAGATGTCATTTGTTTGAACTTTCTGTGGTATGAGTATTTTTTTAACAACTTTGGATTTTGTTTGCAAAGATTGTGAAAAATGTATCTTAAACTTCGTATATATTCAGTTTGTAGTGCACGCAGTGTCTCAAGCAATCTCTGTGCTTGATTTTTTTTCAAAGGCTCCATGACCTACCTTTTTAAGTTTTGCCTACACAGTGCGTGTGCCGTGCTTGCGAAATCTCTTGTAACAAAAAAGAAATCTTAAAAGGACTTAGGGGGTCATTACGATGGCGGGCGGAAGCACAACCGCCGTGCTGGCGGATGCAAAAACCACCAGTTACCGCCGGCACGCAGCAGTCCACACGCCCGCCCAATTACGATGCGAAAAGTAGGCCAAACACCGCCGGCAAGCCAGCAACACCGTCCGCCATCAAAGTGCGTCCGTACACGTAGCGGCGCAGCACAATTGACACACACCGTCCGACGAAACCACGTCCCGCCCGGCGTATAAATTACGATGCCGCAAACAAACGGCTCCCACGGCTAAGAGATACCGTACGACAAACCGAAGCGGTAACACGGACGCCGAGCACGGACAACGAAGAAGCGGCTCCCCGAGCATGAATCCAGCACTGCAGGCCCTCCCCATGCTCTTGCTGATGCACCACCAAGGACGCAACGTACCGCGGAGACGCAGGTAGGCACACACACAACAAGTGCACGCAAACAGCGCACACAGTGCAAGGGCGGAAAAAGCGGACAACCCCCCACCAGCGCGTGTACACTACACATCCACCATTGCATCCACATATGACACACAGGCCAAATCGTAACATCGCGTAACACATGTGTACACACCACCTGGGACTAGGAACCAACCACCCCGTCACGGCCCCAAAGCGGCGATGACGCCGCCACACATGCGCACAACGCAGAGGCCAACCGCAGCGCCATGCATGCGTCGCACACAGACACAGGGACACAACCAAGCAGCACACACATCAGCCCCACCCCGAACGCACATGACACGTGACAGGCCTGCCACAGACATGTCCCCAACGCCCAATTCACGGACAACACCCAACGCCACACAACCGACGCACACATGTCAGTGAAGTCACGCAACAGCAGGACACACCCCAGTGTAACAAACATGGCGTAGCACACAGCGGCGGCAACACCAACTAGGAGAAGCAGGGCCCCTTCGGGAAGAGGAACGCCAGTACCACACTGAAACACCCATACCACCCTGCACATATGAACAAGACATATAAAACGGAACACCAAAGAGCCCGGGGACCGACAACAGGTGGCCCAAGAATAACATTCACACACAAGGCCCAACGCAGAGCGGAAAGGCAGCCTGCCGCCCACACAAGGGAGAGCAGACAGCACTGAATGACCTTCCATTCCAACTCCGAAACCACAGCTCTACGACAGAAGCCGGTGAATACAGCCATTGTCCAAGAATAGACCAACACAGGCATGCCGAGGAGACCGACCACAGGGCAGATAGCGCATATCACAGAAGCACACAACGGACGGGGAGGAAAAAAATAACACTCCCCATGTCGGCCACATGCAAGTTAATTGGAAGGAGTCACACATCACTGACCTTGAACTGTCTGAGAAGCATGTGGGATGAGGGCCCATGTCCTCCGCACAAGCCAACAGAACACAAGTCCTGTCTCCCTACGACTACACAGAGCTCACAGCAACCTCGGAGCGTGCACATTGCAGACTGCACACACAGCCGGAGCACGCCACCACAACGCACCGCTGCGAAATGGCAACCGCAACACACCTACCCAACTACGCCGGACAGCTCAAGCTGTACAAAACCAACCTGATACATATATTGGGATGCGATCTCCTGTCCCTGCTGAACGTAAGTTACCGACTGACTTACCGCATCACATTGTTCAGCTGCGTCATGCCCGTCTTCTACTGTCGGAGGTGTCCCTACCAGCATCCCGTGGAGATATGCCTCTCCAACCCGGCATGTCTAAAGGCGGACCTGCTACCACTACTCCTCCCTCTGGACGCACACGACAGGGCCTGCTCTGCCTATGGGGGCATGGCGTATGTGGCCAACATCGCACCCGCACTGAAATGGGACCACTGTGCCTCCACACGACGGATCATCGAGAACAGCTACATCGAATGTCACCCAGCATGCCCCATCATGGTCCTCCAAGGGACAACTTACGAACAACACCTTGACAGCCACCATCCGCTACATTGGCTGGCAAACATGTACACCACCAATGACATGGAAGCCCTGCTGGACGGCATCGCATACCTGACAACCTGTAAATTCGTCGGACCACAACGCAGGTTCCCCGATTGACCTATGATGTCCAACCCCGCACCCATGCTTAGCTTCCGCACGGACTGGCCAGTCACCACCACAACAGCCATACCAAACGACCGGCAACTGTATCCACACCATCAACGACATCGCCATGACATCGGATATGACCGGGACATGCACACTGTTCCCCATCACATCCAGGAACACTGCATGCATCGTGGGAGGCAGTGGCATGGGGTCTGTGTATCGCACCCACATGGACGGAACTGCACGAACAACCAGGACACGACATGGATCCAGCGCCCATGGACACACACACCGCTCAGTGGACATGAATAGGTCGCCTGGAGTCTGTGGGTGCTGCACCCCTCCCACCCCCGCCCCGGGAATCCCATACCAGGACCCTTGCATGGACGACAAGTGCATACAACAACAACACGACCCCAGTGACTGTGACATGTCCAGTAACCACCACATTGCAACAACAAGTGGCACGCCGCTGCATGCACGCAAGCACATGCCCTGATGTCATCTCACATGCACGCGTGCATGAGGAACAACCGCAGCAAACCTGTCACATGGAACTGAGATGGACTGTGCCCATGATGCCAAGCGGTCTGGTAGGCTACATGTATACCGTCTGTGTCAAAGTCCGCAGCTCCGCAGCTATACGTAAATGTACATTAGCACAGCCTTGGCCAAGCAGATGTAACTCTGAAGCCCACATCCCACATGCAACAGCCAATCACATGTAACCCCACACCCTATCCCATTTGCAATCATGCTCAGTATATCCTCAACATGTATTCCGCTGCCAGTAGTGTCCACTATACTGCATCACAGAGGACAGAAGACTCAATATAATGTTTGAAACCAAAACTGTCTCCGCTGACTCATTTCACAAGTACGAATGAGAGAGGATGAGAGTATGTGAAGTACACGGCAGTCGTGACATGACCATGTAGTCCACTGGTATTGGATGTCAACGCAAATGAGTAGCACAACTGTGGAAGACACACATGTGTCGTGTGAAGTCGTATGGACGCAGTGCTCAGGTGGGTGGGTGTGACGGGTAGATGCGCACATGCCAAGTTGGAGCACGCCGTGTTGGGAGGGGTCATGAACAGTACACCACCGCTTCCCTGGGCATTGTGAGAGGACACCTGTCGGGGGGAGTGAACACGTGTGTGCACAGCAGCCGGGCACACGTACAAAGCGGTACCAGGCGCACCTCAGCCCACCCTCTGTGGACAAGCTGGATCCTGTTATGCGCCCACCATGCCCCTTGACAAGGCACACACAGCCCCAGTCGACCAGGTGTAACCCCAACATAGTCAATCCGCACAGGCGATACAGGGCACGGGATGGCAGTGGAGCATGGTGTGTGAGAGGTCTCCTCGCGCTCCTCCTGGTCATATCACGCAGGCAATAGAACCTCAACGTCTAGCATGGCACAAGTCAAATGGAAGTGTAGGGGGACGCACCACAGCACGAGCAGCACTGACGTCACGGGAGGTGGCTCGCACCATCCCATCCATTGCCCATTATACCAACCACGCCACATGCCATTGCGACTAAGTGCAAGCGCGTGCGCCACCACCCCGAGCCCTCCCCAGGGAGGCCAAAGAGTGAATGTGTGGGTCATCAGTCACAGACGGACGCGGCCTGGCCGCAAGGGCAGCCACAGCCACTGGGTGTCGCAGGTGGCGGATCCGGAAGGCGAAGACTGTGATGCATAGTCCATGCAGGCCGGGTCTCCATTTGGGGCACCACGCAGGTGGACGGCGTCCCGCAACACATCATACCCTGAGACAGCCCACTCGTGCAACTGGACCCACACATACACTCCTTGCCCTCTCTGGTGCGAGCTTGGGGCTGCCTGTGCAAGCGCTAGCCTCGCAGGTGCACATGCATATTGGGGGAGCGAGGGGAGGACATGAGGGCTGGGGCGAAGATGACTGTATCACTGTCAGTGAGTACAAGGGATGACCCAGATGTGGAAAGGAAGAGACGTGTCCCGTGTGTACTGCAACTAGTCGCCAATCCAACTACCCCCCATGTCCGGAATGTAAGCCCGCACCTAGGCCCGCCCATCCGCCACATCGAATATACCACCAGCACGACAACCTTCCCATTCGAAACACTGACTGGGGGTGGCGACCAGTGAACAATCATGTGTAGCCTACCCACGCGTACATGTGGGCCCTCCATGATCCATGTCACCTGCGGCAAAGTCATGACATGCGCAATGAGGGAAGTGAGGAGAGCTGTCCGCCCCACGCACAGAAGGTGCATCAGCTCCACAGACCCAGCAGCGAGTCCAGCAGGGGTCACATGTGCAGGGGCAGCTGTGCCTGGTGTGAAGGCACATGCATATAGACAGCACATCGACCAATGTGTAGTCTGCCCACATCTACAGTCCATCATCATGCGGACATAGGAATTGAACACAGGGCAACACATCTTAGTGGGTGCACCCACCGTGACCAACAATGCGCAATCATCGACGTACCCGCCCTGTGCATGGCCCCCCACCCAACGGAGGCACATCCAGTGCCACCATCCCACACACACAAGCCTTCCACAGAACATGCTGTGTCCAATGGTCAGTACAGAGTCAGCGCCCATCTGGTGGATCCTGAACAGGAGACACATGCACACACATGCCAGCTCCCACTATGTACGTCTGCCACCTGGCACGTGCAATGTAACCTCTCACCTGTGACGTGTGACTGCAAGCACACAGCCGTCTTGGCATGGGGCTGTCAATGTGGACACCTGTCAATGTTTCGGGAGGTGTGATCCGTACAGTGCTGTACATAGGGTGCAGTGCTGACACCTACTACTGTCTCATATCCCCTCGTGCCACAGGTCCCACTTGTTTTGGCCGCTCAGCCTGTGCCCACATCGTCGTCGTCGTGTGCCATACTCATCCAGCCTCGGAAGCAGTTCCATGCTCAGCAGACATTCATGTTGCCGTGGCGTTGCCGCTTGACGAATATGCAGTCAGTCCCCATCAGCACGCCCCGCAAGTCATTGGGGCCTAGATCCCCATGTGCATGCACATGGCAGTGGTTTGTATCACTAGCCATTGCCATTGTTGGGAGACCTGTGTAAGTGTATTGTGGCCGTGCCGTCCCAGCTTGACAGCTGGGCTGTGGCTCATGTGCTTGCTCAGTCATGTCAGTGATGTGTATGCGAAATTGCTATGTGTTGTGTTGCTTTGACATGTGTCCACTGCCATTTTCCCTAGGCGGAGACCGAACATTGACCGCCCATACCAATTGCTGGCGGACATGGACGATACAGAGGTCATTAGGAAGTTTCGGCTGGACAGGCCAACCCTGCATCGACTGTGTGCCATGTTGGAACCCCATCTCCGTCCCCGCAGCGTGTATCCGACAGCTGTCACCCCCACGGCTAAGGTGATGGCCGCCATGCATTTCTTCGCCACTGGGTCATTCCAGCACACAGTGGGCAGTGGAGGAGGGATGTCCCAGCCCATGTTCAGCAAGGTGCTGAGGGATGTACTGGCAGCCATGATGCTGTGCCGAAACAGGTACATCCGCTTCCCCAGGGCTCGTGAATTGGCGGCAGTGAAGGGTGCATTCTATGCCCTTGGCAGAATCCCACACGTCGTTGGAGCCATTGACTGCACACATGTTGGCCTTGTTCCACCACAGGCCACTGAGCACCTGTACCGCAACAGGAAGCACACGCACTCCCTGAATGTGCAAGTGGTGTGCCTTGCGGACATGGTGATCACCCACGTGTGTGCAAAGTTCCCAGGCTCGGCCCATGACGCACACATAATGCGCAACAGCATCTTGCCACGACTGATGTCCAATCTGCAACAGGATCGTGGCTGTATTGTCGGTGAGTATGTGGAGTGGTGTAGCGTGCTGGTTGTGCGATGCTGTCCCCTGTCCAGTTGGAATAGCAACGGTTCTCTGTGTCCCTCACACCCAGGTGACTCTGCGTACCCGAATGGGGCATGGCTGCTCAGTCCATTGAGGAATCCTCGCACCCCAGCAGACGATCGCTACAATGAGGCACATGGGAGGACC
This sequence comes from Calotriton arnoldi, assembly GCA_963921515.1. Lineage (NCBI taxonomy): Eukaryota > Metazoa > Chordata > Amphibia > Caudata > Salamandridae > Calotriton > Calotriton arnoldi. The sequence continues at coordinate 79,802 of CAWUFW010003603.1, read as the reverse complement.
AGACGTGTGGTCGAGCGTACCTTTGGCCTCCTCAAGTCCAGGTTCAGGTGCCTGGACCGCACCGAGGGTGCGCTGGCGTACTCCCCACAGAAGGTGTGCCAGATAGTGGTGGCGTGCTGCATGCTGCACAATCTGGCCATTCGGAAGCAGATCCCCCTCATCGTGGATGACGGAGATCAACCAGGGCCCCAGCCCGCAGACCAGGACAGCTCGAGTGAGGAGGACAGCGGAGAGGAGGAAGCTGGTAATGTGCGGCAGCAGCTCATCGCCCACTACTTCACTTGACGGTGAGTGTCCATGTACGACGGCTGATGTGGCTGTATCTGTGCAGGTGTGTGTGTGCTGTGTCAGGGTGGCCGTTTGTTCACTGCGTGCTGTGTGTCAACGCTCCATGGCCAGGGTAGTATGCCACTGTTGGTGGCTGTGGCATTGTGCCCTATTGCTCTGTGCGATGTGTGTACATTGCTTGTAGTTGTTGACATGTACTGTGTGATGGGTGTGTGACACACTCATTGAATGTGCTCCTGTTCTGTCTCCCACCCCTAGGTCCCTACAGGCCCTCCGGTTCCATTGCCATGCCACGCATCAGGTGCCTTTCCGCCCAAGGTGGCCGTTGTATTCCGTACAAATAAAACACAGGGCACAAACAGCAGTTTGTGTAAGAGGTGCATTTATTTCAAACTGTGACATGTGATTGTGTGCGAGGTGATGACAAAAGTGGTGCGTGCAGTGACAATGAGCTGTCGGTCACGGCTGCGTGATGCTCAGGGTGTACCCACTTGTTCCATGTCCATGGTCCAACAGACACATGCCATCCAGATGGCTGTGTGGAGTGGGATCGTAGTCCAAGTCAATGCAGTGGGTGGTCAAGGAAGGCTGGCTGGCTGCCTCACTTGCGTCTGGAGCGTGCGTAGTCCTCCCGGGAGATCTGTTTGTACTTCGGACGGCCCCTTCCACGTTTGGGAGGGGGTGTGTGGTGGCGACCTGCTGGTGGGGGTGAGGTGTGCTCACTGGCTGTGGACGCAGGGGTACTGGACACTGCTGCTCGACCCTGCGCCCCGGCAGGTGGTGGCGGTGGTGGAGCTGCTGTCCCTGGCTGTGACCTCACCACCAGCTGGCCCATGAGGTCCACGAGTTGGCCCATACGGGCGTCCATGGACCTCAGCACCCCCAGCACCTCCCGCGTGTCTGAAGCAGACCTGGCCCATTGTCCTTGGGCCTCTTCATAGGCCCCAAGGACTCTGGCCATTTGAGGCAGGGCATGGCTCCCAGGGGAGACTTGCGTTTCCCTGACCCTGCTCCTCCTACCAGTACTGCTGCCACCGGCCTGCCCACTAGCCACATTGCTCACCACGGTCCTCGCTGTGGCTCCCAGGGTGGATCCAGTCGGCCGGGCCACCACCTGCGCTGGGGCTGGTGCCAGCGAAGACGTGGTGGTGGTGGCGGCGGTGGTGGTCGGTGCGGCGATGGTGGCGGTTGCGGCAGTGGTAGTGGCCGCAATGACCGTGGGTGTGGCCGCAATGACCGTGGGTGTGGCCGCAATGACCGTGGGTGTGGCCGCAATGTCCGTGGGTGTGGCCGCAACGACAGTGGCAGCAGGGGGCTGGGAATGTTCAGCAGCCCTGGATGATGGGTTGGTGGGTAGGAGGGGTCCTGGGGAGCGGCTGGGCCCTGCCACACCAGATGGGCCTGCTTGGTGGTCCGTGTCCGAAGAGGAGGACAGATCCTCCACATCCGTGTGTCCTCGTTGGGGGCTTGTAGGCTGGCTGTGCTGGCTGCTGTCTCCATCCCCAGCATCCAGCAGTTTGTCACCTGTGGAGAGAATGAGATTTGTTATTGTTTTGCACCTGGCGAAGTATGTATTTGTCGTCTGACATTAACAGTTCGTGCAATCTCGTACATGGGTTTCCCGGAGGCGTGTGTGTGGCTGTACCATTTGTAGTTGTGTGTGCTTGGCAATGGGACTGTGTGCTGTGCACATGTGGCATGGGACGGATTGGCCATGCCGATGGGTGTGTTGCTGTGCCCCTACTTATTGTGACTCTGGTGTATGCGGGCTCCTGGCCCATCCTGGGTCTGGTTTGTACTTTGCTTTTGGTGTTCAAATGGGACGCTTAGGAACGCATATGGCAACATGGGGGCCATGCCCCAGATTCGCATTTGGGAGGGAATATGCTTTTGGGGTACATGCTGTGAGCCATGGGTGCCGAACGTGACATGTGTTGTGGCAGCATGACAGTGCATGGTCTGAGGTGTGTGCATGCCTGACATGGCCTGCATATTTGCTGTCTGTTGTGATTACTGGACATGGCATTGGACGCATCGTTATGAGTGAGTGATGGTTGTGTGCCAGCCAACGTATTGCAGTTGTCCCATCTCCTTGGTGTGCGTGCTGCCCTGTGCCATGTGCATCACTGCAGTGCTCGTGGGGGGTGTGGCCCATGTTGTGTGTTGTTGCTCACAGTGTGGCGTGCGCTTCATTGACTTCTGGCACATGGTTGGTCATGGGCATGTATCTTAGCGTGACTGCTGTATGTGTGGCAGCTGTGCGGATGACATGCCTTTCATGAGACTGGGGCTGACGGATGGGATGGATGGTATGTTGTATGTGCATGGTGTGTCTGTGTGTTTGATGGGTTCAGTGGTGTTCGTGTGCATTTATGTTGTTCCGCTCTGTTGCGTCTAGTGTTGTTTGTCTTACATAGGCGTAGTTGTGGGGTGTGTGGTTGACAGGCAGTAGGGGCTACATGGACAGGACTTCAATGGTGTTTCGGTTGTGTGTGATGAGTTGCACAGTGGCTGCCGTGTGGTACTATATTCAGTGTGGCTTGTGCATGCAGACGTGGCTCCTTGGGTGTTGCTGTGTCTGTGATGGGTCATGTGAGGTGTGAGTCTGTGGTTCATGTCCATGTGCACATTGTTCACTTGTTCGTGACGGTGGGCGGTGCTGCGTGTTCGTCTGCTACGTGACATGTCCCATGTGTTGGTCGTGTTACGGTCCTCATGCCTCCAGTAATCCAGCCCTGTCCAGTTTCCCACCTGCAGGTTGTTCGGGCGTGCACTGTACTGGATGCCACATGGTTCTAAGCGGGGGGTGCTCCATGTTGCAGGTCTGTGGGGGTGGGGGGTGTTGTGGGTCGTGGTGGTGGCTGGACACCCACTGACACCGATTGTTGTGGATCGTGATGTCTACCTTTCGGCTGTCGGTGTGCACTGCGGTGGCTGACACGTGGCTGTGGGGGTGGGGGATGCTCCTCCTTGCTGCGCTGTGGGACTAGGGGCCTGGTGTGTGTTGTACTTGGGCTGTCCACCCTCCCACCCACTGCACTTTGTGTTCCTGCCACTTAACTGTTACTTGTCGGTTAGTGCAGCTATGGCGGACACATGGGTGTGGTGGGTGCTCGTTGTGGCGCTTCTGGCGTACTCGGGGACCTGTTGGTGGTTACGTGGCTGGCTGAGTGTACACATGTCCCCACGTATCTTACAGTTGTTCGGTTTGGGCTGTGTGTGGTGGTGTCTGTTGCATGTGTGTGTGATGTGTTGTGTATTGTGTGCTGGACATGGGGGTGTTTGTCCCTGGGAACTGTGGCATGGTGGTAGTGCATGTGAGTACATAGCGGTGTGCTGGTATACATTAGTTTGTACTTACCAGCCTCCACTCCCCTGCTAATCCGGCGAGGATCTCCGGATGTATGATGACTCGCACCTTCTCCTCCCACGCTTTGAAGGTCTTGAAGAGCGCGGGATTCCCTCCGCCAGTGACGGCTGCCAGCTCTCTGTTCTTGCTCTCCTTCTTCTTGACCAGGCTCTTGACGTCATTCCACCGTTTGTTGATTTCAACTCTGTTCCTGGGCAGGGTCCCGACTGCATTGACCTGGTCTACGATCCGGTTCCACATTCTCTTTCTGGTGGCTAGTGGTGTGTGCTGGACCAGGTTCCCATAGATTTGTGGGTGCACCTTGATGATCTCGTCGACCATGACCGTCAGCTCAATGGGCGTGAACTTGGGCATTCTTTGTGGTGCCATGGTGTTTGTGGTGCTGGTGCGGTGTGTGTTGTGTAATGTGCAGGGGGTTTGTGGTGCCGGTGTTTGGTGGTGGTGGTGGTGGTGGTGGTTGTGATGTGTGCGTTTCTGTGGTGTGCTGCTGTCCTTGCTGTGTCACTGTGTCCTCTCTCCTCTCTAGTTTGCAATGTTGCAAGGGGTTGTGGTCTGTGGGAGTGCTGCTTTTGTACTTACCTATGTGGGTGTGTCCTCATGGTCTGTTGTTTTCAGGTGTGTTGTGTCTGGTGTTCTGGCCTTTGTAGTTTTTGTTTGTCCAGGGGGGTGTTTTCGGGATGTGTACTGTGCTTGTGTATTTGTGCGTGCCTTGTTGTGTGGACTTGTTGGCCATGTTGTGTGCGATTGTTTTTGTCAGCGGATGGTTTCTGTGCAGGGACGTGGGCGCCATGGCTTCTGCCGTGTCGATTCTCATCGGCGTTGTTTGCGCAGGCGGGCGGTATATTTGTAGTTTTCCCGCGCTCATGGCGGTGCGATCGTAATCTCACGTGCGGTGTGTTGGCCGTGAGGGCGGGCGGTTTTGTGTTGTCGTGCGTGTTTCCGTCCGTGGCGGGCGGTTTGACTCCGACTCGGACGATGGCGGGCGGTATCTTGTGTGATTTTTCCGCCGATGGCGGTTTTCGGTTTGTGTCATCGTAATGGCGTGGTCGGTGTTCAGACGGTGTGTGCGGGCGGATTTTTGCCGCTTCCATGCCTGGCGGATTTTTTTACGCCGGGTATCGTAATGGGCCCCTTAGAGCCTGGCCATTACTTACCTTCACTTACTGTTGGTTAGCTCCCAAGTCACTCTTGTTTCCTTTCTTCCTGTTGGTCAGCGCCTCCTGCTGCCTCAAGCTTCCTGCTCGGCTTAACCTCTTCATTACTTGATGTGAAGCTTTGACCAAGTACTGCTTCCGAAGGCCAGTGTCCTTCCACTGGCTGTGCACTAACATACTTTTTTTTTCTAGGGTCCGCATTCTGTTTGTTGCTTGCCTCTCCCTACCACCACCTCACTTCCGTCGCTGCATGCCCCTTTCCTGTTCGCTGCTGGCCTGCTCCTCCTACTACCTCGCTTGGGTCACTGCATGCCCCTTCCCCACACCGTCACTAGTTGCCTCCCTCCTACCTCCATCATAGCTTATTTTTTATAGCGCAAAGTCGACTGGAAGGACTTGGAGTGCTTTACATGAGTGCCAGCTACATTACACAAGGACAGATTAATTTTTACATGCACAGGTCAATAAAGTGATTTGCCCAGAATCCTAGGATGTTGAGCTGGCGCTGAGACTTGGACCTGGTTCCCCACCTCCAAAGTCAGCAGCTCTGGCCGTAACACCACAGCCTCTACATGTTCAGTCTTCCAGCTAGCTACACTTTGACATGCTGGTAACTGCGAATGGGCATTTGTTCAAGAATATAAACTGCAGATTAAGTATAGGGAAAATAACAGTTTTAACTTGTTTGTGCATGCATACGCAGTCTGGCCATGTCATATCACTTTTAGACAACATAAAAAAAAAACATTGACAAAGCCAATTGAGCTTGCATAGGCGAAACCTATTGGCTCTGACAATGCTTGCTTTTCTTCTTTTTGCATGCCCCTGCTTTTTTCCTTTACATGTACCCCCGCTTCTTGTGGGAGGTGCTCCCAAAACCCTGACTTCGTGCACCTCTGCCCCAACATTTTACTGTTGCAGGTTGTTTTTATTCAGAAACTTCAGGTGGTGGAATGTCTGGTGCAGTGGCACCTGGGATAGCAAGGCCACATACTGGCTCAGACGTCATCTATAAAACATTATGGTTATCATAACCAAAGCAACAAACAGCACTCAGCGTCTTCAACCACTTGCCCTAGTATTTCTCCTACAATGCAGCTGAAACCACCATCTTCATTGCCACAAAATGGCCACCTGGCTCCAACCAAGCATTTAACTTCAAGAAAGCTGAACTAATTTTACCTCCATGAGCAACAACTACTCAGTTGATGACAACCTAGAGTGACGAAAGTAATGAGGGATGTCTTTCACGACTTGCTAACAATGGGTGATAGCACACAATTTATCACACAACCTGCCCACAGCAAAATAAGCATTCTGGACCTCATCGGTATTACAAAGACCAATGTCACCTACCATCTATCTCACCAGCATAGAACACAACAGCACCTTCCAGATGGCAGAAGATATCCATGTCCCACTAACGCGCGTACCCAAAAAATGCTAAGTCATTTGTACAGTAGTGCAACTGAGCTCTCTGGCGGGACTTAGAGCGGTCTGGATCTTCGTACAAGCTCTATCTCCAAGACAAACTAAACAAACGTACGCTCACAAAGACATGGGGGAAAATTTCCACCAGTTGTCATTTAAAAAGCTCACAGGAGTAATCATAAAAAGCTGTCAAGGCTAGAGGATATGGCAGTTTTGAGCAAGCTTCGCATGCCTGTGCAGTAATCATCTTCTATACCCCCTGGAAACAGCAGAAATACATCACCTGCACCTATCCATTGTGGCTAAAAGCCAGGTTTGTGGCACTTAGACTGGGGGAGTGGAACATGCGAGTCACCTCCCGGCATGGCGGAACATGTTGTATCTGCGGCTTGAGCAAAAAAACTATCCTTCACATTCTATGCATATGTCCTTCCTTGCTACAACTAAGAAAAGTTCTACTTCACAGAGACTTTGTTTGCCGGGGAGTCTGAACCTGCCACTAGGCTGTAATCGCCAGCCTGAACCTGGATAATACCACACTAAAAGTCAAAACAGTTAAATTCCTCCAGATAGCCGCAGCGAAACTGGGTTCTGCAAACACCACCCTTGCTGCAGAACTTGGTCCTTAAAACTGTTCACCTAATTGGACAGCTCCTATTCAACATCTGGGACATCCCAGGGATAACCCATTGCTCCTTATGCACGTTGGACTTTCTACTTGTTCTGGCCCCCAAGATGAAAGCAATGCAAAACCCCTCTGCACTGCCGCTACTCAGCATCTGCAGCAACCTTGGGACAATTGTGTTGCCTTGCACCTGCACCTTCCATAATTGCTCGGGTCCTCTAAATGAACGGTTTGTGGAATACTTGGAGTCAACATCTGAAGCAAGTCTGGGACAATCCTTTGTTGCCTTTGTATTCTGCACTTTCCATTTCTGCTATAAAAATGAATGTTATGTGGATCACTTAGGTCAATTATAACACCCTTGACACAGTTTAAAATGCTGCTTTAGCACTTTGCACTTTCTCCTGCACTTTCTGTTTTTATAATTGTTATTTTTGTTTTAAATTGCTGCTCTGAACCTATGCCAATGAGATGCATGCTTGTTAAAGTTTTAATTAACTGTACAATAAATTGTTACTACGACAAAGACTTATGTCATCTGCCATCTATCTCACCTATTTGATTGGACCAACCACATTTCCAGTGCTTTTGATCAGGCCTAAATAACCTCCACTCACTAACGACAATAAAAATCAACAAAGACACAAAGCAGATCCTTCTGAAATGTCCCCTTGAAACACTTCAATAAGGACCCCAACATCAAAATCAGCAAATCCCAACACCAACATCAAAATCCTCCATATGGACCACAACAGCACCTTCCAGATGGCAGAAGATATCCATGTCCCACTGCTGGAAATGGCCCTCTCCGCTGTGTCACCCCCAAACCTTTTGCCTTCCTCCTCCCTCTTGGCTGAATTCGATTTGTTGGCTTTAGGACTCACTGGGAACTTTACCATTGCTTAACCAGGGCTAAAGTGTATGTGCTCTCTGCTTTAAACTTGATAACACTGTCTTATCCTCAATTGGCATATTTAATTTACTTATAAGTCCCTAGTAAAGCGCACTACATGTGCCCAGGGCCTGTAAATGAAATGCTACTAGTGGGTCTGCAGCACTGATTGTGCCACCACTTACGTAGCCCTTTTATACATGTCTCAAGCCTGCCACTGCAGAGCCTCTGTGTGCAGTTTTAAACTGCCATGTAGACCTGGCGAGGTAACCCTCTTGCCAGGCCCACACCTTCCTCTTTAATACATATAAGTCACCCCTAAGGTAGGTCCTGGACAGCCCAAGGGCAGGTGCCATGTACTTAAAAAGTAGGACATGTACTTTTAAGTTTTGAATGTCCTGGTAGTGAAAAACTCTTTAAATTTGCAAGACCTATCTTTCCCATAGGATAACATTCATATTACCTTATTACATTTTATAAGTGTCATTTCTAATTGGGAAGAGATGGAACCCCAAAGTTTGGTGTCTCTGGAATCACAAGTTAAAATCACAACTTATGGTGAAGTTGGATTTTAAATTCGAAGGGGTCGATTCCGATCTCGGCCGGAAGCGCACCTAACACTATTCGTCCGGAAAAAAACCAAGCCGAACGCGTGTTTCCCGACCGATTCGAACATTCGTCCGAACGAGCAAGTACGATGCGCATAACTGCTCAGATTACGACCCAGCCGTACGTACCCATTCCAGCTCCTGTTCCCCGCCCTAGCCGGATCCGTAAACGCCGAATCGAGTCGCACGGAAGCAAATATACAGCACCTTCCGGCCGGACTAGTACGATGCGCCTTCCGTACGCGCCGAACCCGTCGCTACGTCCGGCACGTCAGAGCATCCGGGAGAGCTGCACAATAGCTCCGATTCGCGCCACAAGACGATCCACGGCTACGAGACGAACAAGCCAGTGACGAGTACGAGTCGAAGCCACGAGAAACACGAACGAGACGACCCAACCATGAATCCCATCGCGCAGGTCCTACCAATACTCTACATCTATTACCGGAACCGGTACGGACGCGTACGGCGCAGACGGTAAGTCAAACACCCACAACACAAACAAACGACACGTACCCGACATATGTCACACACACATAGGGATGCAGGAATGACGTACACCAGCAACAGCAGAACCATAGGGGCGGGATGGCTATCACCAATGCCATACACACCCATAGGGGCCTGATGGCTACCACTACCACCACCCCTACTCATGGGGGGCTGGATGCCTACCACTAACACCACCCCTACTCATGGGGGCCTGGATTCCTGTCACTACCACCACCCCTACTCAGGGGGGCCTGGATGCCTACCACTAACACAACCCCTACTCATGTGGGCCTGGATGCCTACCACTACCACCACCCCTACTCATGGGGGCCTGGATGCCTACTACTACCACCACCCCTACTCAGGGGGGCCTGGATGCCTACCACTACCACCACCCCTACTCATGTGGGCCTGGATGCCTTACCACTACCACCACCCCTACTCAGGGGTGCCTGGATGCCTGTCACTACTACCATCCCCACTCATAGGGGGATGGATGCCTACCACTAACACCACCCCAACTCATGTGGGCCTGGATGCCTACCACTACCACCACCCCTACTCAGGGGTGCCTGGATGCCTGTCACTACTACCATCCCCACTCATAGGGGGATGGATGCCTACCACTAACACCACCCCTACTCATGTGGGCCTGGATGCCTACCACTACCACCAACCCTACTCATGGGGGCCTGGATGCCTACCACTACCACCACCCCTACTCAGGGGGGCCTGGATGCCTGCCACTACCACCACCCCTACTCATGTGGGCCTGGATGCCTGTCACTACTACCATCCCCACTCATAGGGGGATGGATGCCTACCACTAACACCACCCCTACTCATGGGGGCCTGGATGCCTGTCACTACTACCATCCCCACTCATAGGGGGATGGATGCCTACCACTAACACCACCCCTACTCAGAGGGGCCTGGATGCCTACCACTACCACCACCCCTACTCATGTGGGCCTGGATGCCTACCACTACCACCACCCCTACTCAGGGGTGCCTGGATGCCTGTCACTACTACCATCCCCACTCATGGGGGGCTGGATGCCTACCACTAACACCACCCCTACTCATGGGGGCCTGGATGCCTGTCACTACTACCATCCCCACTCATAGGGGGATGGATGCCTACCACTAACACCACCTATACTCATGGGGGCCTGGATGCCTACCACTACCACCACCCCTACTCAGGGGGGCCTGGATGCCTACCACTAACACCACCCCTACTCATGTGGGCCTGGATGCCTACCACTACCACCACCCCTACTCAGGGGGCCTGGATGCCTACCACTACCACCACCCCTACTCAGGGGGCCTGGATGCCTACCACTACCACCACCCCTACTCAGGGGGCCTGGATGCCTGCCACTACCACCACCCCTACTCATGTGGGCCTGGATGCCTGTCACTACTACCATCCCCACTCATAGGGGGATGGATGCCTACCACTAACACCACCCCTACTCATGGGGGCCTGGATGCCTGTCACTATTACCATCCCCACTCATAGGGGGATGGATGCCTACCACTAACACCACCCCTACTCAGGGGGGCCTGGATGCCTACCACTACCACCACCCCTACTCATGTGGGCCTGGATGCCTACCACTACCACCACCCCTACTCAGGGGTGCCTGGATGCCTGTCACTACTACCATCCCCACTCATAGGGGGATGGATGCCTACCACTAACACCACCCCTACACATGTGGGCCTGGATGCCTACCACTACCACCACCCCTACTCAGGGGTGCCTGGATGCCTGTCACTACTACCATCCCCACTCATAGGGGAATGGATGCCTACCACTAACACCACCCCTACTCATGTGGGCCTGGATGCCTACCACTACCCCTACTCATGGGGGCCTGGATGCCTACCACTACCACCACCCCTACTCAGGGGGGCCTGGATGCCTACCACTACCACCACCCCTACTCATGTGGGCCTGGATGCCTGTCACTACTACCATCCCCACTCATAGGGGGATGGGTGCCTACCACTAACACCACCCCTACTCAGGGGGGCCTGGATGCCTGTCACTACTACCATCCCCACTCATAGGGGGATGGATGCCTACCACTACCACCACCCCTACTCATGGGGGCCTGGATGCCTACCACTACCACCACCCCTATTCAGGGGGGCATGGATGCCTACCACTACCACCACCCCTACTCATGTGGGCCTGGATGCCTGTCACTACTACCATCCCCACTCATAGGGGGATGGATGCCTACCACTAACACCACCCCTACTCAGGGGGGCCTGGATGCCTACCACTACCACCACCCCTACTCATGTGGGCCTGGATGCCTACCACTACCACCACCCCTACTCAGGGGTGCCTGGATGCTTGTCACTACTACCATCCCCACTCATAGGGGGATGGATACCTACCACTAACACCACCCCTACTCATGTGGGCCTGGATGCCTACCACTACCACCACCCCTACTCAGGGGTGCCTGGATGCCTGTCACTACTACCATCCCCACTCATAGGGGGATGGATGCCTACCACTAACACCACCCCTACTCATGGGGGCCTGGATGCCTGTCACTACTACCATCCCCACTCATAGGGGGATGGATGCCTACCACTAACACCACCCCTACTCATGGGGGCCTGGATGCCTACCACTACCACCACCCCTACTCATGTGGGCCTGGATGCCTACCACTAACACCACCCCTACTTATGGGGGCCTGGATGCCTACCACTACTACCATCCCCACTCATAGGACGGGTAATGCATGACACAACCAGCATACTCCAACATAAGGAATGTCAGAAAAAGACATCCCCCCAACATCATGACAAGCGTGTGTAGTCTGTGTCAAATGCCTACAACACTGAACATGACATTGAACATACAATGTGACCCCCTATCACATGTGTCACACATAAATGTGTGTGGCCTCCACAATGCAAGCAGACCATGACCACTGTGGCAATGGGGTCTAAACCCCCATCATCACAGTGACCAAAATGTAAGTGTGGGGTCCATAGCTGAGGCCCAATTGAACATTGTGGCAATGGGGTCTAAACCCCCATCATCACAGTGACCAAAATGTAAGTGTGGGGTCCATAGCTGAAGCCCAATTGAACATTGTGGCAATGGGGTCTAAACCCCCATCATCACAGTGACCAAAAGGTAAGTGTGGGGTCCATAGCTGAAGCACATTTTGAACATTGTGGCAATGGGGTCTAAACCCCCATCATCACAGTGACCAAAATGTAAGTGTGGGGTCCATAGCTGAAGCACATTTAGAACATTGTGGCAATGGGGTCTAAACCCACATCATCACAGTGACCAAAAGGTAAGTGTTGTCATGGAAAAAGCTGCAACTGCCAAACAGCATGGATGATTCCTGGTCACACAACAACAAACACATCAGTGGCAAAGTAGTGCTTGTGTCCCATAGCAACATAGATTGGGTGAGGCAAACAGTGCAGTGCAAATAAGACATACCTTTGGCCATGTGCAGACAAACATCACCCATGGGGGCTGACATTGTCAACATTCATCAATTACACAATGACAGAAGTGACCATCATAATGCAGACCCACATATCTGCACCAATGGACACACAAATGTAGATATCCTGTGGAGACTGTAGATGTGAGGTGAACAAATACCATACCATGGCAGCAATGGGACATACAAACCATGATTATTGTGCTGACTGATGACCTAGGAGTCCCAGGGACAGCAGGGGAAATCCACCAAACAACATACAGCCAATGGCACACTAAAGATATGCCAATGCAGTGGTGTAGATGCACAAACACAAACAGGCAGCCTCACACTGCATATCAAACACAACAGGTGATGGGGGTGTGTGCCAGTGTCCCCAGGCAACCACACAACACATGAGGAGGCCTGAATCCCAATTACACAGATGTGTATACAGTGCCACACAAAAGTAACTCATGGATCGGATTCCCCTATGTGGGCAATCAGGCATTGTTAGATGAGAGGGAGCCCAAATTACACATGTCACACAAGCTTGTAGGAACAGCAACTAACACAGCAAGAGACAGACCCACCACAGCACTACCCCCAGGGACCCCACATTGTGGTGACACTAGCCTGCATGATAATCCCACTGTGATGACAAAGCTAGATGTCGTTCACACTGTGAACCACAGTCATGTGTCCTGAGCAACAAACTACCATCACACCTACACAAGCACAAATCAATCAGCACGGCCTGTCAGCCAAGGCCAATATGGAGGTAGGGGTCTAGCCGTGCAACAACTCTCATTTGCACACACTCAACACCACACACCTTGATCTCCACCAATGTGCAGCAGTGAAGCTCACATGGACTGGTGACATTGCACATGCACCCATGACAATCCCAGGGGTGGTGGTGGGAACTAAGGTGCAGAAACCCATCACACATGGCCAGTCAACAAGACTCGTGAATGTCTGACACATTGCACAGTACGCCGTACATGGGCATGACGTGAAATCCACCCCAATCAATGGGATCCCGGCCACAGTCACACACCAATGAAGAAGCCAAGGTGACCCACAAAGAACACACATAGACAACTTCCAACATTGCAGCTCTGACCCTGAGGAGTGGCAGCAGTCACACACACAACGTGTCACAATCACTGAAAGCTACCACAAACTGTAAATTACATGACTTGTGTAACCAACAAGTGCCAAGGGGAATCCTGACTGTGTCCCATCTGCATTTGCCCACATCCCCAGCCCTGACAACAAAGACAACTAGGGATGACAACCTGATGAACATTAGTTTGCCATGCACCCACATCCCGGAGAAACCAGGTTCAAGATGCTGGATGAACACAGGACAACTCAGCAAGCATCACAAACAGGAACATCCCTAGGGACACAGCCTGTGTAGGAAAAGGGAAGGGAACACACACAGACATGCTCACACAACACACAACACAGGCCCAGGCAATGTCACGGGATTACACACTGCCATGAGGGCACTCCACTCCTGTGGAAGGTCCGCTGTGCCAAACCTTGTCTGTGCACGACTCAAACATGTCAGCAGAACACTCGGACAGTGAGTCAACAACTACAACACACTGAAGGCTCTGCTCACATCAGCCTGGGTACGGGAGTGTCACGTCAGTCATCTGCATACACCCAAAACACGTGTCAAGCAAGTTGCACTGTATACACAGATGAGTCCTTCAATATTGATGTGCTAAACTACATGTCCAGTGGAGATGGGCACACAGTCAGGGAAATAGAAACATTGAACAGTGGTAAGCCCACCAGATGTGTATCAGTGTAAGCCAAAGATGTTAATTTACAAATGCAATACGTACATCCCTGTGTCAAATGCTGAACATTACACCCTCAGACTGCAGCAAAGGATGCTATAGATCCAGACTACATTAGGACACATATCCCATGGACCACATGGAGTCCATCACAGCAACACTTCATTTTCATGATCTGAACACTATTACAACTGCAAATGCATGATGATACTCATCTGCATCATGTACATCCAAAGAAAAACCACAAGTAAACAAAAAGAGGCTTTATTCAGCAAACGTTAAACTAAAAATTTAAGTCCAAAAGAAACTAAGGCCAATGGCCAGTCCAAATACACAGTCCCAACAGGGTGATATGTGCCAACTTGTCACCCATTGCTTGCCTGCACTGGTACGGACAGGGGACATCCCCCTCGGAGGGGCATACAAGGGGCAGGCCAGGCACCGCAGGGACAGGATCAGGGGATGCCAGAAGGAGGCAGTAAAGGGGTGGTGGGTGCAGGAGTGTCACCGGCAACTGCAGTGGAGGTGTCTGACTCAGTGGGGGCCGGCACCACTGTAGGGCACAAGTCAGATGGTGTGGGTGCTGCAACCACTGCAGTGGGCCGGTCAGATGGAGTGGACTGGGTCCCCACTGCAGTGCCCGAGTCAGACGGGGTGGTTGTGGACTCCACTGCAGTGCATGACTCCAAGGGAGTGGAAGGGGGGCAGATGAGGTGGGCAGGACAGAGGGGGGACCCGGTCTCCACACCAGTGGCACAAACAGGCAGAGCGTCTGGTTTGAAGGTGGAAGAGCAAGTGGTAGGGGGGAGGGCCTAAGCAGTTTGGGGATGCGGTATCGGTGTGTGGGGAAACCTGGGGCAGGGTGTGGCGGTGGAACCTGTGGAGTGGTGGCCTGGGGGTTGGAGGAGAGAGACTGTGTGGTGGAGCTGCGTGGTGGTGGTGGGGTCTTGCCCTTCCTGGTCCGGGGGGACTTTCGAATGGGGTCCTCAGTCTGCCTGTGCCTGGGGGAGGGTGTCCCCTCTGTGTGTGGTGGTCGCCTCTTCCGCCTGGACTTCATGTCAGATGTATCTGTGGGGAAGAGGCCAAGCTCACAGAGGAAGAGCTTCTGGGAGGGGGGCGTTGCAGGTGAGGCAAGGGAAGGGGTTTTGGAGGGAGAGGTATCTGAGGACTGCGGAGTGCTCGTGGATGCGTGTGTGTGTGTCTGGGCCCCATCCCCTGTGAGTGAGATATCAGTCCCCTGACTGTGCGTGCGTGTGCGTCTGGAGTTTGGCTTGTGTGTCTGTGTGCTGCTTGTGTCTGTGCTGGTGCATGCCGGTGTGTGTGTGCTTGGGACAGGTAGGGTGCTGGGGATTGTGGATGGGGCAGAGGTAGGAGGGGTGAGGGACTGTTGCAGGAGGGACACTGCTGCCGTCAGTGAGGAGGCCATGGACTGATTGGTCCGATGTAGGGCAGACATGCCAGATGACATGCCCTCCATGAATGACACCAGTTGTGTCAAAAGACCCATGTGTGCATGGAGGACACTCAGCATTGATGTCTGCCCTACATGGATCTGTTTCAGCAAGTCCACAGACTCCACACTCAGGGCAGCAGGGGGACAGAGGCAGGGAGTGCGGTGCCTGGCATGAAGGAGACACGCTCCCCTACACGGGAGCCTCCACGGACATGTGGGATGGGAGCAGATGGGAGGGTGGAGATGGTGGTGGTGGCGGGGACAGACTTGCTTGACGTTGCCTCTGGTCTGGTGACACCCGCCTCCACAAGGGAGTCCTCACTGGAAGTGCTGTTTTCCCCAGCCGAGGTGGTCGTAGCTGAGGTCTCCTCAGTGTGGCTCCCCTCACCCTCTGTGCCACTGGGTCCCTCGGTCTCCCCTGCAGTGGACCCAGTCTGGCTCTGCCGCTCCTCTTGGTCCATGGAGCTGTCTCCTCCTGTGGCCGTGGATGTATCTGCAAACAATCAGGATAAACAGAGCAACATTAGTCACCTGTTCTGACCACACACACCACAGTAAGTACAGCACATCACAGAGCAAGCCCTGCCATCATTTGCTAGACATTGCAATAAGTGCTGACACTGATTTGAAGAAGCCCATTGTCTGCCTGACAGTCAGTCATGCCACACATATCCTACCTGTCCATGCACCCATCTGTCTGCTGCCTGTTGTATGCGACTAATCATATGTGCACACATGCACCACACACACAGTTGTTGGACATCCAAGAGAACATATGGAAATGTGTCACTCCAAACACATGCCATCTCCTGCCACTGACTCAGTACATGTGTCAGGAAAAGTGATGGGCAAAGTCTCTGTTGATATGCGGGTTTTGGTTCCATCACCAGACACAATGATGTCCTCATGTCCTGATAGACAATGCAACAATGGTGTGCATGCAGGACATATCACACCACTGCTGGATCACCCTTTGCGATTGGAATGTCATGGCACAGGCCTGTCTGGCAAGTCAGTCATAACTGTCTCCTGTCACAGGGGCAGTGCATACACACAACACCAGTCTGCACTGTGTCACAATCATGGAAGTTTTTGAAATGTAAGCCCTGTAGCTGACAGGTGCACATGTGCACCCCTGGCCACCCACATCATGAGGACTGAGATGATCCCACGTCAATAAAATGAGACATTTGAGTGACTGCAAACACAAATCCATACACATGAGCACTTCAACGTTTGATGAGAATGAACCAAAGCTGCCTGCACCCCAATGTTTCATACAACATTGTGCACAGTCAAGGGATCAGAGACCTATGCATTGACCTATGTGCAGATCCCATAGTCACAACTCAGATGGCTGGCCACCCCAAATTGTTAAACACTCCAGGAGTCCAAATAGCAAGGCCACACCACGGTGACATAGAGGCATACACCTGAGTGCCCTCTTCACAATGCCCAATATGTATGCTGACACACGGGAGTGGGAGAACAGAGTGCCTTCGATGTCCGGAGTAGGCATTACAGTCCTGGTCCATGTGCAACATGGTATTACCCTGAACACTAGGCAGGTGGCTATGCATGTGTCACACACATGATGTACATACTACTGAGGCTCCTACCTTGGTCTCTGCAGCAGCATGGGTATGTGGCACATACCCCAGACATGTGGTGAGTCAGAGCAGCAATTGGAACACATGTTAAAGCCATACCCAGAGTACATGTCAGATCACAGGCATTGTGAGCAATTGTACCACCCATGCAGCCCACCACAAAGTTCCTGTAACTGATGCTGTCCCCAACTTGAACCACAGGTAACTGCAAGTACACAGTACCCAAGTGACCTAAGTCACAGACTGTAAGGGCCACACCTGTGTATCAGATGAGGAGGGGGCATGACACAAGTGAGGGACATGAGTCCAGGACGACATGACAGTTGTACTGTGGAAGTGGAACCAGGCTAAAGGAGTGCATAGAGCATGTCAGTCATAGTACACAGTTGAGGCTAGCACTTACCCCCTCCTTGCTGCTGTCTGGCCTTCAGCTGCCCATCCAGGTCAGGGAAGACCACCGCCAGGATCCGGAGCATGTGGGGAGTCAGGGTCCGGTGTCCGCCCCTCCTGCGAGAAGGCGACAGCTTCAGCTGGACCCTTGCGATCCTCCGGGTCCAGCCCCGAAGGTCCTGCCACCTCTTCTGGCAGTTGCGGATCCTGCGCCTGTAGACCCCCACCGATCGTACTGCCCGGACGATGGTCAGCCAGATCTCCTGCTTCTGGTGGGCATCAACCTGTGAGGATGACAAAGTGAAAAGGCCATTACTACACATGCAACATTTCCGTGCATCACACAGTTGGATATACATGTCTCAATCACAGGGGCATATGATGTACATAGGTAGTGCTACTATGGCTATGAACAGTTTGCCAGCAGTTACCAAATGGTATCATTGCCTGGGAAGTCAAACCTTGTTGGAATGCACTGTTACTGCACTATACCTGTTCAGTGCATGTAACTACAAACTTTGGGGGGGTGCCAAGTACTCAGTGAGCATGCTAGCCAGTGGTGTGCACACTGTAAGTCTTGCTAGTCAGACAACATGCACAATTAGTAAGGCAGTGGACAGCACACTCACCTGCTACCCTGGTTTCCCATACAGCTTGCTGTACTGTGGAAGGAGGCTGTCCAGCAGGGCCTGGTTCTCCTCAGTGCTGAAGGCTGGGGCTCTCTCCACAGTACGTGCCATTGCAGTAGCCAGAGGATGCAGAGACAGCAGCAGTGGTGGTGGCAGATGTCGTCCTGGAGCATGTAGTGCAGGCAAGTGAGCTCTCAGGGGAACAGCCAGCATTATATCTGTGCTGCAGAGGCAGATACTGTCCCATGTGTCCAAAGTGATAGGTCCAAGTCGTTTGCATCTTCTGAATCTGGCCAATTCATGGAATTGCACCACTTACACACGCCCACAGCATCCTTCAAAAGTTCAACTTCATGACCCCCATGAATTTGCAACATTGTTGTGGGTGGCCAACTGAATTCACTGCATCCGACTCGTTAAAGCTTCGAAAACGTGTCCGTTACCATGTCAGGCCATAGCCAATGCGTGCGCACCGATCGGACCATTGCTGTACAACGCGTATTTCGAAAAACAACATGCATCCGTCCACATCATATGCAATGGCCAATGCGTGCGCACCGATCGGTCCATTGCTGTACAACGCGTATTTCGAAAAACAACACGCATCCGTCCACATCAAATGCAATGGCCAATGCGTGCGCACCGATCGGTCCATTGCTGTACAACGCGTATTTCGGATGACAACACGCATCCGTCCACATCATATGCAATGGCCAATGCGTGCGCACCGATCGGTCCATTGCTGTACAACGCGTATTTTGGATGACAACACGCATCCGTCCACATCATATGCAATGGCCAATGCGTGCGCACCGATCGGTCCATTGCTGTACGACGCGTCCCTGTACAAGTCACTCGCATATGTCACCATGGTTGTCACTGGTGAACGTATGCCAGCCACAATTACTTGCCAGGGACCCAGGGGCACACCTACAACACCACAGCCTGTCCACACTGTATCCTAAGGCATGTAAGGCTGCATTACCTGTGTGTGTATGGGGGTCAACATGTGGTTTCTTTGGTGGCACTTGGGGGCAGCCACTCCCAGGCTGTGCACGTGTTCATGGGGACAGAATCCTTTGTGTGTTGTGCACATGACCACTGTGATGTGCAACTGTTCAGTTCAGGGCATGTGGCATGGTCACATTTCCAGGTTGTGTATGTCATGTCACATACACCCTGAGTCCCATGTGGGAAGGTATGTACGTCACAGGGTGACCCATTGCCACAATAGTGATGGCCCTCCACAGTCTGTGTGCATGTTGTGTTGCAGATGTCTCTGATTCCATGTGCACAATGGGAGACAGTCTCCACATCCACGTTGTTTGTGCATCGACTTTGATGTTGTGCGTGTGTGTGTCACAGACGTCCATGTCTGTCCTGCAGAGGCAACAGGGGCCACTACCTGTGGGAGTCATGGTTGTTTTGCTGACGTGTACATGATACGCCATGTCATGCCAGTGTCCATGTGGCAATAGAGGGTCCCTGGGAATCTACCTGTCAATGAGCTGTGATGCCTGTGGCACATCTGTCCTCACTTGTCACTGTGGTGTGTGTTTGGAACGTGACAGCAGTACATGGGTACTGTGACACAGCCTAATGATTTCCCATAGCACAACCTGGAACTTGTTGCCAACACATATTGAACTGTGATGTTAGATGTTGGCCATGTAGGTGCCATATATGTCCATACAGAACGGCACACACATCAAGTACTTGTGTCTCGTAATGATGTATGATGTGATATTGAGTATGGTCAATGCCACATATGTGGGGTGACTGACAATCTTTCTTTGTTCACCTATGCACTGCAGGGCACCAGCTGTCCATAGACCATTCCCTGACCTTGCAACCATGGTTGAACGTGACTGCATCCGACGGTACCGCTTCAACAGGCCGCTGATTGAGGAATTGGCGGTGCGGTTGGCCCCACATTTGCAACCTGGCCGGCCATACCCTACAGCGCTGACCCCCAAGGTGAAGGTGATGGCAGCCCTACACTTCTTTGCCACCGGTACCTTTCAACACACTGTGGCGTCTGCTGGTGGGATGTCACAGACCATGTTCAGCCATGTGCTAAGCGATGTTTTGGAGGCAATGTTGAGATACCTGAACCAGTACATCTATTTCCCTAAACGTCAACAACTCACTGACGTCAAGAGTGACTTCTATGCCCTGGGGAGGATGCCACATGTCATTGGCTCCATTGATGGGACACATGTGGCTTTGGTACCACCACAGGCACATGAGCAGGCATACAGGAACAGGAAACATTACCATTCTATCAATGCTCTGGTGGTATGTCTTGCAGATATGAGCATCTCACATGTGTGTGCACGTTTCCCCGGTTCTGCACACGATGCCTACGTGATGAGGAGTAGTCGCATCCCGAGGATGATGTCACAGATGCAGAACCAGCGTGCCTGGCTTGTCGGTGTGTACTGACTTTGTACCATTGTGTGTGTTCTGCAATGTTGTATTCCACCCTCTCTTCCAACTCAGCTAATGTGCAATTGTCTGTATGTAGGTGACTCCGGATACCCCAACATGCCGTGGTTGCTGACACCCCTCAGGAACCCTGTGACACCAGCCCAGATGCGCTACAATGAGGCACATGGTCGGACCAGGAGAGTGATCGAGCGGACATTTGGTCTCCTGAAGAGCCGCTTTCGCTGCCTGGACAAGACAGGAGGGGCCCTCCCATATGCCCCAGCAAAGGTGTGCAAGATTGTCATCGTCTGCTGCATGCTACACAACCTGGCAGTGCGGAAGGAGTTGCCTCTCATCCTGGATGACGATGACCAACATCCGCCACCTGTGGAGGATCCTGGCCTGGGCCACGATGCCAGTGATGATGATGATGATGAGGGTGATGTCCGCACACAGCTCATCACCAACTTCTTCAGCTGAATGTGAGTATCCAGAGATGTCATGTCAATGATTTGAGTTTGCATGATATGTGTTGGTGGTGCTCTGTTGCTGTTTGAGTGTGGCCATGTGCTACTTGACTGGATGCGTGCAGCAATGTGTCCTTACAGGTAGTCTGTACTCCCCAACAGTGTTGACATGCTAAATTGGTTTTGTGTAGGTATCTTGTGACATGTATTGGGCATGAGTATTGCAGTTCTGTCCTGTTCTTCAGTGCTTTTGACTGTGTGTCATGTCTGTCCTTTACAGGGTGCTTTCAGAGTTGTTTGGTCAACTCGGATCCCCCGACACCATGATTCAACTTCCAGGGTGAAAGCAGTCGTTTCCCTACAGGTGATGTGCCACACACCCCTGGACTTTATTCCTTCTACACTTGTTGACTGTGTGGCCACTGCCACGTGGGATTACCTTGCATCTGTAGTGGAAACAACATGTTGAAAATGTGTAATAAACCTGTGCTTCACTTTGGGATGTGCGTTGTCTGTGGTCACACATCTGACTGACATTTGCTTACTGCACCTGTGGGCTAGTTAACACAGACTGTGAATAGGTGTGGTGTCTGTGCATTCCACTGTATTTCCTGGCAACATCAGTGTAGGCGATGAGTCAGATGGCCCTGGTGTGTATGTGTTGTGTAGCCCTAGTGGTGAGTCTCCCTCATATGTGTCACGTCGCCATGACTCACATGACGGTGTTGAGCTTGCTGTAGCAGTTAGCATGCACAGTGTCATTTTGCAGATCATCATCTCCATGACAAAAACAACGTTGGAATCACAACAGAGGCAAGTATGGTGTATTAGTGAGTTTATTTACATACATGTGTGAGGATAGTGCACAGGATGGTGGGTGCTGTACATTGGGATTGAAATCCAAAGTTCCCAGATGAGTTGGAAGTGTTGGTAGCAGAAATGTCCTGAGTAAAGTCCACAGTCATCTGATACATTAGTCCAACTTAAACTCCCCATGTCATGTGGGAGAGTTGTGTTGCATTCGACAGGGTGAACAGTTTGCACACAAAGGAGAATTTCCAGAACAGGTGTTGGGTTCCTGGGGGATGTACATGGCCATCGGCCTCTCAGTTGTCCTTCCTCGGACGGCCCCTCTTCTTTCTGGGGGGACCCTCACGTGCAGGCTGCTGTGGTGCAGAGGACTCTCCACCAGAGTCATCATCCCTCCCTGTGGCAGTTGCAGTTGTTGCGGCACCAGATGTTGTGGGCACACAGGGAGGTGTGGCCATGTTGGTGCTAATCTGGCGGAGGCATGTCAATATGTCCCTCTGCACCGCTGTCAGTTCTTCCAATGTGTCCCACTTGGACTCCATGCCAGACATGTGTGTCTCCACACGGGACATGTGGGAGTCCAAGCGGGCATGATGGGCAGCCTGCTGCTGTTGAATGTCCTTGAGGATCCCCACTACCTGGCTGACCTCTCCGGTGCTATTCTGGTACGCATCAGCAATGCGTACCAGTTGTGGGTCATCATGCAGTCCAGACCCCTCTGCAAACAGCGACCTCTGCCTACCACCCCTCCCACCACCCCTGGCCACACGTGCGGGACCTGCGGTGGCACGCACAGGTGAGCCTAGGCCCCCTTGGGGGTTGGTACTGGGGTTGTTGTCCGTTGCTTCACGGTGGGCTGGGTTCCCTGTGCTGTTGTCATTGAGTGTCCTTGGTCTGTCCGTGTCGGCGGGGGTGGTCTGTGTGTTGGCAGATGTTGGAGGAATGGGTGCAGGGGGTGCAGATGGTGGTCCTGCTGGTGCTGCATGATGACTCACACCGGAGGTGCCAGGTTGGTCTTTGCCATCCGATGAGGGCAGAGGCTGTTCCACACCAGAGAGCTCATGGGCCACCGGAGCCTGGGACAGGGACTGCTCCTCATCTGCTGCTGTGTCCCCATCATCACCTGTTTTTGGAAGAGACACACAATGTATGTTATGTTTTTGCAGGCATCAATGGTTCAAACACATGACAGTTGTGACTGTACCTCTGGATGCGGCCCTGTACATTGCATTGTCCTAAGTTGTCACAGTCAGAGGTTGATATTGGTGTGGCTCATTGTCCTGCCAACCTGATGCTTTGCAATGTGGATGTTGAGGTGTGTGCATGACCAGCATTGGTGGTATTTGGTTGACATCCGGACCTCCTTCTCCCCCAGCCCAGTTATCCCACCATGAAGCGTGCCACCCTTGCAGTGGGTGCAGGTTAACTCTCAGGATGTCAGTCAGTGGTGTCCTGCTGTTGGTTGGTGCCCAGTTCCCAGCAGGGCCTGGTACTCCCCACAACAGAGGACCATTGTCAGACATCTTAGAAGTGGCTTTTCACTCCCTGGGAGGTGTGCATGCTTCAGTGTGAGCTTGCTGGGCCATGTGGGTGGGGGATGTTGAGCTGTGACTACCACTCCCATCATGCTATTGCCTACACCCCCTTCCCAGCATGCCCATACTTCCTTCCTTTTGAGTCGACTTCACTGTGTGTGAGTGTGACAGCAATGGCAAGATGGCTGACAGTGGTGTCCTGCTGTTGGTTGGTGCACAGTTCCCAGCAGGGCCTTGTGCTCCCCACAGCAGTACCCAGTGGCAGCCATCTTGTCAGTTCTTTCCACTCCCTGTGATGTGAGCATGGTTCAGAGTGGTGTTGATGGGCCAATTGTGAGGGTGACCAATATCTGTGACTACAACTCCCATCATGCTATTGCCTACACCCCCTTCCCAGCATGCCCGTACTTCCTTCCTTTTGAGTCGACTTCACTGTGTGTGAGTGTGACAGCAATGGCAAGATGGCTGACAGTGGTGTCCTGCTGTTGGTTGGTGCACAGTTCCCAGCAGGGCCTTGTGCTCCCCACAGCAGTACCCAGTGTCAGCCATCTTGTCAGTTCTTTTCCACTCCCTGTGATGTGAGCATGGTTCAGAGTGGTGTTGATGGGCCAATTGTGAGGGTGACCAATATCTGTGACTACAACTCCCTTCATGCTATTGCCTACACCCCCCTTCCCAGCATGCCCATACTTCCTTCCTTTTGAGTCGACTTCACTGTGTGTAAGTGTGACAGCAATGGCAAGATGGCTGAGAGTGGTGTCCTTCTGTTGGTTGGTGCACAGTTCCCAGCAGGGCCTTGTGCTCCCCACAGCAGTACCCAGTGTCAGCCATCTTGTCAGTTCTTTTCCACTCCCTGTGATGTGAGCATGGTTCAGAGTGGTGTTGATGGGCCAATTGTGAGGGTGACCAATATCTGTGACTACAACTCCCATCATGCTATTGCCTACACCCCCTTCCCAGCATGCCCATACTTCCTTCCTTTTGAGTCGACTTCACTGTGTGTGAGTGTGACAGCAATGGCAAGATGGCTGACAGTGGTGTCCTGCTGTTGGTTGGTGCACAGTTCCCAGCATGGCCTTGTGCTCCCCACAGCAGTACCCAGTGTCAGCCATCTTGTCAGTTCTTTCCACTCCCTGTGATGTGAGCATGGTTCAGAGTGGTGTTGATGGGCCAATTGTGAGGGTGACCAATATCTGTGACTACAACTCCCATCATGCTATTGCCTACACCCCCTTCCCAGCATGCCCATACTTCCTTCCTTTTGAGTCGACTTCACTGTGTGTGAGTGTGACAGCAATGGCAAGATGGCTGACAGTGGTGTCCTGCTGTTGGTTGGTGCACAGTTCCCAGCAGGGCCTTGTGCTCCCCACAGCAGTACCCAGTGTCAGCCATCTTGTCAGTTCTTTTCCACTCCCTGTGATGTGAGCATGGTTCAGAGTGGTGTTGATGGGCCAATTGTGAGGGTGACCAAGATCTGTGACTACAACTCCCATCATGCCATTGCCTACACCCCCTTCCCAGCATGCCCATACTTCCTTCCTTTTGACTCTGCTTCCCTGTGGGGTAGTGTGCCTGTGCTGACAGGATGGCTGACAGTGTTGTCCTGGCGTTTGTTTGGCTACAAGTCCCAAGAGTGTCCCTGTGCTTCACACAGCATAACCCAGTGTGGTTGTTCTTTGTGGGATATTTAATTAGAGTGTGAGGCATTGCATTCTCCCAGGTGAGTTGTGTGGAGTTTGTGTTAAGGGGGGTGAGAAAAGCTGCTTGTGACTATGGTCAGAGCTGTCAGTCCTCCTTCCCACCCAGCCAGATATCCCACCATGGAACGTGCTTCCATTGCAGGGAGTGCAAGTTGGCTTTCAGGATGTCAGTCAGTGGTGTCCTGCTGTTGGTTGGTACACAGTTCCCAGCAGGGCCTTGTGCTCCCCACAGCAGTACCCAGTGTCAGCCATCTTGTCAGTTCTTTTCCACTCCCTGTGATGTGAGCATGGTTCAGAGTGGTGTTGATGGGCCAATTGTGAGGGTGACCAATATCTGTGACTACAACTCCCATCATGCTATTGGCTACACTGACTTCACCAGCATACACAGCATTCCTTCCTTTCAGTGAGCTTCCCTGTGAGGTGGTGTTCTAGTGGTGGCAAAATATCTGACAGTGTTTGTTGGTTAGATTTGTGCCACTGCCTTGCTCTATTTGTTGTTAGGTTTGTACATGTCATGACACAGTTACATATCACTATGAGATGGCATGTATTGTGTTTATCTAACTAACATACACATCTTGGGATGATTATCTTTTGGTTGCTGTGGATTTGCTAAGGGTGCATGGTTTGACTATCCCCTTGACAGTGATGTGTGTGTATTGTCACACAATATTGGGTATATTGGTTGTGTACTCACCAGGCTCTGGGATGTTTGATAGTCCATATACGCTCACTGGTGGTAGGATGACCCGCACCTTCTCCTCCCAGGGCCTGAGGTATACTGGTTTGGCAGGAGGGCCACTGCCGGTGCGATTACTCAAGGAGTAATCCTTCTTTAGTAGGTCCTTGACCCTCCTGCGCACATCATACCACCTGTTCTGGATGTCTTCCTTTGTGCGCAAACATGGTGATTGTGCGTTCACCCTGTCGACGATCCTCTCCCACATCTTGGTTTTCTGCGACATGGGGGTCTGTTGGACCAATGTACCAAACAACTGTGGCTCTACCCTGAGGATCTCATCTACCAGGACTTCCAATTCACTGTCTAGGAACTTTGGATTCTTCTTTGGGGGCATGGTGATGGGTGGTGGTGGGGATTGATGTGTGTGTGAGTGTGCAAGTGAGGGTGGGTGAGTGTAGGTTTTGCTGGGTGTATGTGAGGGTGCTATTTGGGAGGTGCTAATGGTGTGTGGCTTGTGTGATGGATGAGTTGTCGGTGTGTCTGTGTTTGCTGTCTGATGGTGTTCTGTGCTGGCAGGTCAGTTGAATTTGCAAAGGATCATGGTAGTGATTTGTGGCCTTTATATGGGTGGGGTTGTGGGTGTGTCTTTGTTCCATGTTTTTTCACCCCTGTATTTATTGACTTTGTCATTGCTTGTTTGGCCCTTTTTTTTGTATTTTTCCTATGTGGGTTTTGGGCATGTAGGAGACGTTCTTCTGACCGAGTAGGACTCTGAAGTTGGCTCGTGCGGGCTTCTCTGAGTCTTTCAAGCTGTGTTTCTGATGGGTTTCATGTGCGGCGTACGCGTCGGTCGCGGAGTATTGGGTTGCTTCGGCTCGGTTTTGTATGCGTGTCGGTCGTGCGGCTTGGGCTCCGTGCGACTCGGTCTGGTTTTACAAGCATTGCATCGTACTGCGCGGGTCGGAGTTCGCGGGTACGTTTCTGTCGGGTTCATTCCTGGTGCGTGTCGGTCGGTTCTATTCGCGTAGTTTCCCGGCCGGATAGCTGGTTTCCGTGCGGTTCGGTCGTTCGGCTTGTGTTCCGTACGAGTCGGTCATATTTCACATGCATTGCATCGTACTACGCGGATCGGGCAGCGCCGGTACGTGTCGGTCGGACTATATTCCTGTACCGAGTCGGTCGGTACGTTTTCCGGCCCGAATCGGAATCGGCCCCTAATTCTCAAAAAAATGCCACTTTTAGAAAGTTATGTAACACAAAAGGGCAACCCAATCCTCCCTTGTGGGCTTGGGTAACTGTAATAGAGTAGGTAAAGGTACCGACAAGGGATTTACTCGAAAAAATATTACTACATAACTTATCATTACTTTGTGATGTCTGTAACTTACATCTCAAATCAATTGATCATGTCTAAATGTACACAACATAGTTTTAAAGTACTTAGCCGGACAAAATAAATATGTCCAAACGAGATGAAGACTTCTGTGAAATTCAATGCTTCAGCGTTGGTATCGGCGAACGCTGAGGCATTGAACTTTGCAGAAGTTTTCATCTGTGTTTGGACATGTTTATTTTGTCCGGCTAAGTGCTTCAATCACACAGTACGAGAATAACCATAATCAGTAGCACAAGTTGTATTCAACAGTATGAACAGTTACGCTATCAGTTTCAGTGTTGAAAATAAGCCGCAGTGCTCAGTGTTAATACACAGGACCAGCGATTTGACTGAAAATTACTTCACCTGTAAGAATCACTAAGTTTCGTTCTCATGAAGTTATTGCTACACAGTAGGCTTGACCGTCTAACCCATAATGACTACTCGTTTCTTTGCCCAAATCGGATAGTTTGAATATTTAGCACACAGGCTGAAATATCAACAGCCTCTCTTTTTGCTCTTCAATACAATGCTGAAAACAACCTGGGTCTCACCAGTTCTACCGGGAACTAAATATTTAGCACAAGAGCTGAAATATCAACAGCGTCTCCTATTACTCTTCAATACAATGCTGAAAATGACCCGGGTATCACAAGTTCTACAGTGAACTATATATTTAGCACAAGGGCTGAAATATCAACAGCGTCTCGTATTGCTCTTCAATACAACGCTGAAAATTACCTGGGTCTCACAAGTTCTACAAGGAACTATTGATCACTGTGGGATCCCCGCTTCAAGTCATATGATTGCATCTCGGACACAGTTCAGGCTTTATAGTTTTCAGCCAGTCTAACGACAAGTCACGGGGTCCCTTGTCTTGATATAAACAACATAGTCCTGAAGATTGCCTTGTGGATAAATACAAAGTGAGGCCGAAACGTCGACACACAACCCAACTTTCCTTTGAACAATCTGTAACACCTATACAAGTTTTTGTTTTGATCGAAAGACAAACATTCCCTATATGTATGTAGAAAGTGGGTACTAAGTACGTTGTCATATTTCAACAAACTTTGAAACTTTAACTGCACTGTATTGGACACTGTCAATGTACTATGAAACATCATTTGTCATGAACCCATGTTTTCTATGTATTACGAGATTGATTCTAATATAAATGTGTAAAAAGAATACACCTGCGTATATTATTAATTTCTTTGTTTTAAAACTATGTCATCTACATTTAGACATAATGAATTGATTTGAGATGTCAGTGACAGACATCACAAGGTAATGATAAGTTATGTAGATATATTTTTTCAAGTAAATCACTTGTCGGCACCCTTACCTACTCAATTACTTTTAGAAAGTTTGCATTTTCTTACTTTAGCCATTTGGTGCCTTCTGCCTGAATCTGAATACACGTCTGTGGTGGGTGACAGCTGGGCTTTGTGCCTTCCTCCAGACAGCCACATAAAAAGGGAGCTTAGGTGCGACTTGATGGGCCATCCTGGGCATGATGGGAGGGTGGAGCAGACACTTACACATGAATAGGCTGTGTCTTGTCCTCAAACAAAGGGCTGCATACCACCTGTAGTGAGTCTGGAGCCAAGGCAGGAAGGGCAGGAACTCTGTGCACTTCAAAGACATTTCTTTGAAGTTTCCCCCACTTAAAAGGCACAACTGGGTATAAGTAGTGGACCTCTGACACCACCAACTCAGTACACTTGTGGGCCTGTGGATACTCGGTCAGGAAGAAGGACTGCTGTGCTACTGAAAGGACCACCACTCTGCTGGACTGCTACTCTGCTGGACTCCTGCTCTGCTGTGCAGTCCTGATGCCTGCAGACCTTCTTGCCTAGGAGTGAGAAGAACTAGACCTGCATCTCTCCAACCCAGAACCAAAGTGTCTCCAAGGGCTTGCTGGCTTGCCTCCTGTATGAAGTCTCCGGGACATCAAAGACTTCCAACCCACCTGGCTACAGCACCTGGACCATACCATCTGAGAGTCTTGCCCTGCCAAGTGGTGCCAATCCAGTCCTGGACCCATGGAAGAGCATATAAAGTGCTGCTTTAGTAAAAATCCACGCATCAACGCCGCTGTGCCACTCGGAACCGGTGCATCTCCATCGATGAATCGCCACTCCTGCGAGGATCGAGGACATCAGATCGCCAATGGCGCTGCACATAGCCTCCATTCCCAACGCATCTCCAACTTTGCATGGCTCAGAGCTAACGCATCACCTACATCCAAAGAGTCGACGCTGACGCATCACCTCCTTTGCTCCTTGCATCTCGTCCTCGACGTCGGCGCAACTGCGAACCAAGGTACTGTTTCAGTAGGCCAACACTGATCCCTGTATCCAACATGGGCTCCATTGCAGTTGGCCTGAACTTTTGGATTTGACCTGGTCTTGCACGACCAGATAGCCCTGGTTGGCGCTTCATGCTTTTAATCACTACATTTCTGTTTATTCTATAAAAATTCATAACTCAGGTTATACTTATTGGATTTTTATTAGTTTGGTCTTGTTTTGTTCATTAAATTAAGCTCAATTTTTCTAACCAGGTGTGGTATCGTTTTGTGTGGTGTTTTCACTGTTTTACCTTTTGAAGTATTGTACAAATACTTTGCTCATTGCCTCTTAAGTTAAGCCTAACTGCTTTGTGCCAAGCTACCAGAGGGTGAGCACAGGTTAATTTAGATTGTGTATCTGACTTACCCTGACTATGATTGTGGTTTCTGCTTGGACACGGTGCATACCTTTGCCAACCAGAAACCCAATTTCTAACACCCACTAATACTCATACCCAAGAAAGCCAAGGCATGTGCACAGCGGTGCAACTGGCTACTAATCAACAGAAGCACACCATTAGGTTGACCATAAATGGAAAAAAGATACATATAGTGATCTGTCGCAATCTCCTCCTTTAAGTATCTATACACTACCCATGGGTAGCTCAACACAGATATCAGGACCACCAACTACAAAAAGATGATCAGTGAGGCCCCCATCAAAAGCAGAACTCTCTTAACAACTATAAACATTGCTGGAAGCCGACAGCTGCACCCACAGTGGCCCATTGTATGGAGCAGTGAACAACTATAAACAACTGCTTCAAAGGCAAGATAGTCAAAATCTGATGGATCTTTGACATCACGCCTGTTATTGTTATTGTTATGGCAGTATCACCCCACTCATCACACAATGTACCCAAATGGTCAACATTCCACCATTCTCCACAGAGAATCTGACAACTCTACTGCACCCATTGTAAATAACATCTTTTGAAGACAACAGAATCACCTTTTCCATCGTGAAGAGGATATTTGGAGAAGCACTCACACCTCCATTGAACATCACCAATTCATTCCTTTTTGCAGGGCATCTTTTAGGATGATCAGACAACTAGATAAATTTAGCTACTCCTCAAGGAGTCCAGTATGGACCTAGAGGACTTGAGAAATATCGACCAGAAAGACACCTGTAATTAATTGAAAAGGCAATTAAGAAGGGTGCCCCAAACCAGCTTCAGGGTATGATGGATTCCAGTGTCCTTTTCTGGGACTATAAACTGACATTCCAACCTCACTGCAGCATGAAGACTGCCAACATCAAAGCGGTTAACAGCACTGTCGAAATTGATTTTAACAACAAACCCTGCCTCCTGGTCCTGCTTGACTTCTGTTTCTTTTAACACTGTGGTCCACCATGCCCTGCTCAATTCCCTAGCACACCAAATGGGCTTTGATGGAATAGTCCAACAGTAGTATAAATCACTGAATTACAGAGACCAATAAGTTCAGTTGAGCACCTCTGCGTGCAAGCTAATCCCAGTAACCCTTGGCATGCCCCAAAGCTCCATGGTCTCAACTGTGATCTTCAACATACACATGTAACCACTGGAAGTACTACGAGCTGTCAAGGAAATCAACATCCACCAGCTTGCAGATGCTATCCAGATCTGTCTGAAAGTAATGCACAACCAATTTATGGCTAAACTGCTACTTTGCTACCATCCAAGCCTGCATTTCTGATCCCTATCTCAAACTAAGCATAACAAAAACACAGACCACTGCCACCCCTTTCACCCTTCCTCTGAGATCATCCCTTCAACACAAATAGCCCCACCTAGCCCCGGACCCACTTCTGCCATGTGCGTATGATGTGATTCTACTTATGCTATTGAAAGGTAATGTGAATTTCCATACCACATTATATTGATCAGGTCAGTGCTTGAGATAATTCAGCTGAAATTAATATGTGCCACTTTAAGATACTTCAGCACGTCAATTCCCTGTATTCCTGGGGCAAGATAGGGAGGAATCGATGCCAGTCAACTTCATAGGCCTTCAATTTATGCTCTACTATGAGTGTGACTTTTTCGGTGAACAGACAGAATATCGAGTTGTTTTTTTCGAAGTACAAAAATATCGAGTTTTAAATATCGAGGTACAAGAATATCGACTGCAAAAATATCGTGGACCAGAATATCGACAGTAAGGTAAGAAATATCGTTTTCTTTAATATTGAAGACAGTAATATCGTTTGTAAAAATATCGTTAATAATATCGATGTTTATATTAGTGTTATGTATTTTAGTATGTATTTTAAATGTATGTGTTCTATATTTTTGTTTAAGTATTGTATTTATTTTTTAATATATGTATTACATTTTTAGAAGTTATTAATTTTTTTTAAAGTAAATTTTGCATTTTAGTTCCGTAGCGGGTTGTGGGTTTATAGGGGGATAGGGTGGGAAGTAATTTAATTATAATAAATTTAATAATACTTTTTAAAAGTTATTAATTATTTTTAATTACATTTTGCGTTTTTATTCCGTAGCGGGTTGTGGGTTTATAGGGGAATAGGGTGGGAAGTAATTTAATTATAATAAATTTAATAATAATATTTAGAAGTTATTCATTATTTTTAATTAAATTTTGCGTTTTTATTCCGTAGCGGGTTGTGGGTTTATAGGGGAATAGGGTGGGAAGTAATTTAATTATAATTAATTAATGAATAGTTTTTTATTAATTAATATTTACATATTTAATATTTTATATTGTTAATTGTGGTAATTAATTTATTATCAATTAGTTATTAATTGGTTGTTAATTATTAATAATTATTTGATAAATAAAATTATTGTGTTATTTGTTTAGGAGCGGGTTGTGGGTTTATAGGGGAATAGGGTGGGAAGTAATTTAATTATAATTAATTAATTATTAATTTTTATGAATTAATAATTAAGTGGCCTATTACGATGGCGGTCGGATGACCGCCGCCCGGCCGGTGGTGGCAACCGCCGGACCTGCGGCGGACATCCGCCGTGATCGCAAGCCAGAAAACCGCTGGTCAGATTAGGATGCCGGTGGTGACCGCGGCGGTGGGAAACTCCGACCGCCGCTTTTCCGCCGGTTGCCATCCGCACTCCTGCCCTGCGGACGGAGAAGGACCGGGATAATGGTGGCGGTGCAGGGCAGGCTCCGCCAGCACGATTATGATGCCGGCGGTAGCCAGCCTTTCCTCAGCGGTCAGACCGCCATGGAAAGGCATGCGGTGATTGTATTCTGGGGGCCCGTTACGGGCCCCCAATGTTTTGGGGGGGGTGTGGGTGCACTGGGGGGGGTACCCATGGTCCCCCCCTACATGTCCCTGTACCAGGTGGCAGGCACTGTGCAGTGCCTGCCACGCAGTGCAGGGATATGCAGGACATGCTCATTTGGACATCGCTGCGGTGCTGCAGGCAGCAGCAACCGCCACAATGTTAAGGCCCGCGATCCAACCGCCGCGGTCGGATTTCGAGCAAGGTACATCCTAATGCGACCAGCGGTTATGTCGCGGGCCTTGCGGGCGGTCTTTACCCGTTACCATGGCGGTCGGGGAGGTTTTCCGACAGCCATCGTAATAGGCCCCTAAGTATTTATGATTTTATATTGTTAATTGTTGTAAATAATTTATTATTAATTAGTTATTAATTGTTTGTTAATTATTAATAATTAATTGGTAAATATGTAAATTGTGTTATTTTTTTAGGAGCGGGTAGTGGGTTTATAGGGAGTAAGGTGGGAAGTAATTCAATAATAATTAATTTATTTATATTTTTAATTATTTAACATTTATGTATTAAAATTTTATATTGTAAATTGTGGTAAATAATATATTGGTAATTATTTATTAATTGGTTATTAATAATTATTAAATAATTATTAATTATGTTATTTGTGTCATTTTTTTAAGAGCGGGTTGTGGGTTGATAAAGGAGTAGGCTGGGAAGTAATTAAATTTAATATATTTTTTTTAAATTATAACATTTATTTTAAGTTGTATTATACTGTTAATTGTGTGAATTAAATTATTATTTATTGTTTTTAAATTGCTTGTTAATTTTAATTAATTAATGAATTAATTATTAATTAATTATGTTAATAGTGTTATGTTTTAGAACATTGGTGGTGTCATTTATAGGGGAATATGGTGGGAGGCAATTTTTTTTTAAATAATTAATTGTTTGTTAATTAATTTTAATTATTTTGCTTGAGTGGGAATAGTAAATTATTCCCCTATGCAATCCAACACTTTCCCTACTGTTGCACTTGCTGGAGTGGGAATAGTAAATTATTCCTCTCCGCTATCCAACACTTTCACTACTGTTGCACTCACTGGAGTGGGAATAGTAATTGTTACCCCTCCGCTATCCAACACTTTCCCTACTGTTGCACTCGCTGGAGTGGGAATAGTAATTGTTGCCCCTCCGCTATCCAACACTTTCTCTACTGTTGCACTCCCTGGAGTAGGAATAGTAAATTAATCCTCTCCGCTATCCAACACTTTCTCTACTGTTGCACTCGCCTGAGTGGGAATAGTAATTGTTACTCCTCTGCTATCCAACACTTTCCCTACTGTTGCACTCGCTGGAGTGGGAATAATAATTTTTACCCCTCCGCTATCCAACATTTTCCCTACTGTCGCACTCTCTGGAGTGGGAATAGTAAATTATTCCACTCCGCTATCCAACACTTTCCCAACTGTTGGTATCTCTGGAGTGGGAATAGTAATATTTACCTCTATGCTATCCAACACTTTCCTTAATGTTGCACTCCATGGAGTGGGAATAGTAAATTATTCCCCTAGGCTATCCAACACTTTCCCTACTGTAGCAGTTGCTGGAGTGGGAATAGTAATTTTATTCCCTCTGCTATCCAACACTTTCCCTACTGTTGAACTCTTTGGAGTGGGAATAGTAATTTTTACCCGTCCGCTATCCAACACTTTCTCTACTAAAGCACTCTCTGGAGTGGGAATAGTAAATTATTCCCCTCCGCTATCCAAAACTTTCCCTACTGCTGCACTCACTGGAATGGGAATAGTAATTTTTACCTTTCCGTTATCCAACACTTTCCCTACTGTTGCACTCCCTGGAGTGGGAATAGTAATTTTATCCCGTCCGCTATACGATATTTTCCCTACTATTGCTGTTAATGTAGTGTAAAATGTAATTGTAAAAGAATAAAAATATTTTAATATTTTAATTTATTATATATATATTTTATTTTTATTTTTATTTTACTGGTATATGTATATATATATATATATGTATTTATAATTTTTAATATGTTTCTAACATTTTATAATTTATTATAATATTAT
Organism: Calotriton arnoldi; assembly: GCA_963921515.1. Lineage (NCBI taxonomy): Eukaryota > Metazoa > Chordata > Amphibia > Caudata > Salamandridae > Calotriton > Calotriton arnoldi. The sequence continues at coordinate 44,910 of CAWUFW010003603.1, read as the reverse complement.
TTATTAATATATATATTATATTTTATATATATGTATGTTTAATTTTTTTACATTATATTTATTATTTCTAATTATAAACATTTTGTAATAATTATAACTATCTTTTTAAAAATTATATGTATTATTTACTTTATTTTATATTATTTTTTAAACATTTTAAAAAACGATATTTTTAACAACGATATTTTTACAACGATATTTTTTCTCGATATTTTTGTACTTACCATGATGTAGATAGGATGTCGATATTCTTGACATCAATATTTAGGTCCCGATATTTTGGGACCTCGATATTGTGGTCGTCGATATTCTGTCAGTGATTCACTTTTTCATGGCTAGAAATATAGCCTGACTATCCAATCATTAAAAGTTGTGTTTTCTCCTGCATGTATGTATGTATGTGGTATTTCTATAGTGCAAGCCTAGTGACAAGACAGTGGAGAGCTGTACATGGTCACAGATAAGCATAACGCATGATATTGCAATGAGTTTTATAGCAGATGCCCATCATCAGTTAATATAAGCTGCGGCTGCTAAGGGTGAAAATGAACAGGTAAAAAGAAGTATTGTAAGGAAATATTATACATTAGGCCAATTTCTCTTCAGGAATTTACAGATATTTTTAGGGTGTTGTTACCATGTACCTAAATGAGTTTTGCATTTTTTACATTGTGCCAATATGTAGTAATGTAGGGGCTCAATCGCCCGCCATCATAACGGTGATGGGACCGACCGCCAGACGTGCGCCGGTCCCACCGGCCCAATTAGGATGCGCCCGCCATACTGGCGGGCGCATCCTGGCCTTTTACCATTGCGGACGGTGCTGCTGGCTGCAGCACCGTCTGCAATGGTAAAAGGGCATGCACAGCATTTCCCTGCACCACCTGGCAGGCACCACGCTGTGCCTGTCACTTGGTGCAGGGAACTGCAGGTGTAGTGCACCCCCCTTGCCCCTCCCAGGGGGCCCGCAATGGGCCCCCAAAGCCAATCGCCGTCAGCCTTTCCATGGCGGCATCGCCGCCATGGAAAGGCCTATACATCACCCACATCCTAATATGGCGGGTGGTGCCTGCTATGCACCGCCACCATATTAGTGGCCCAGCTCCGCCCGGCCGGCAATCGTAACAATTGCCGACCGGCGGAAAAGCGGCAGACGGACTTTGCGTCCGCCGCGATACCCACCGCCATCATAATATGGCGGGGGTATTTCTCATTACGATGGCATAACGATCGCCACCGCCGGCCCGGCGGTGGCGATCGTTACGCCATCGTAATGAGCTTCGTAGTGTGCAAATGCTGGGTTACTCACTAACTTGCAATGTGAGTTGTAAAAAATGTGATTATTTGTTGAAAAGGATGAGAACCCACTTCAACAAATAGTCCCAGTCCTCGTCAGAGTGAACCACGAATGTCAATAAATAAACCTGCACATAACCCTCTGGTAGCTTGGTACAAAGCAGTCAGGTGTAACTTAGAGATAATGTGTGAAGTATTTTGCAACACTCAAACAGTAATAAAGTGAACACACAACAGAGGAAAAATCTCAAACCAATTTAGAAAAATAGAAGTATACTCTAACTCCACAATGGGTCCAGGAACTTGAGGAAAGCACTTGGGAGTCAGTACTCATTCCCACAGAGGCCAGCAGACGGGACGGGACCAGGTAAGGTCCAGTTGGGTCTGGTCAGCTAGAAATCAGGAAAGGCCTCTGGAAGCTTGTTGTGTCCCTGTAGCTGAAACAGGGGGTTGGCCAGCTGACCCTTGGCATCACTTCTTGGGAGCTTGGTTCATGGCAAACAGGTCCGTCACGTCAAATCATCTTTATTCGATCAAAGTTTATCATGATCATAAAAGAATAAAATAAAATACATAAAATTCCCAAGTTCATAGTATTCCATTAAAAATCATTCAATTGATACTCACAGTTAAATTGCAATAACGTTAAAATTACTAAAACAGTTAAAACAATGATTTACAATTAAAATCGCAGGTCAGGATCTTATTGCCCCACCCCCTTTCCTTCTCTTCAAACATGCCAATAGGTAAGAGGCCATTGAAAAACAAACATGCGAATCTGGTAATGATTTTAAAAGTATAGGGCCACTCGACACTGCGTAAACCTTGCTTTCTTTAAAATCGGCAGTAAATATTCTTTCCTTTCCTTCTTGTATAATGAACAGAACAGGATTAAATGCAACTCGGATTGAGTTGATGCGTTGTCACATGGGCAAACGCTCAAGTCCTTGGTCCTAAAAGTGTTCTCCGGATAACCTAGCATACACGTTATCAAATTCGTTCTAAACCTTAATAAAATATACGTGTGTTGTGGAATATTAGCTATTGCTATATACGAGAATCCTACATTTAATAACGGAGGGGTTCCTTGATATAACCGCATGGCTTGTTTTCCCTTCTCATCTTCCTCCCTCTTATATTCCGCCAACCGGGAGAACCTGTTAGTTATATACTGTTTGGAGCACCTCTTGCACGTTTGCGGAGTCTTAAAAAGTTCCAGGAGCCCAATTTCTCTAAAGGTCTGCTCCACGTAGGTCAGCCACTTGGAACTCTTCCATTGATCCATATCGAGGCAATTCTTAAGTATTAACTGTGTGAGAGGAATAGATTCCCTCCTCCATACTGAGTGCCACAAAAGCAACGGGGCCAATTTAATCTGCTCAGTAATGTAAGGGGTCTCTAACTCCTTGTGTAATATAGAGTTTGTAAAAGAAGGGGAGACCAACTACAGATTTAAAATATTTATTCTCAACTGTCTGCAGTATCGAGGTGTTTGCCATACCCCACACCCCTGCTCCATAAGTTACAGCAGCTTTTACCCGAGCTTGGTAAATATTCTTAATAGTGGGCAGAGGCTTCGCCTCCAATTTTTAGAAAATAATTTCAGGGCGCTAATACCCCTCTCCATAACCCTCCTCCTTCCTTCCACTAATTTGTTCCATGTAAGGTCTTTATCAAAAAGCAACCCTAAATAATGGAAGGATTCTACTACCTCGATTTTGTGACCTTCCGCACAAAAACTAGGGGTTTTATCTCTCTTAGCAGCCCCAGCCACAATTACAAATGATTTAGTGTGATTTACTTTCATCCGTAGCATGCCCATGAAGGAGACATACGTCGCAATCAATTTCTGCAGGCCCAGCCCCGTCCTTGCAATCAATACAGCGTCATCTGCATACGCCAATATTGGGGTCCTTAAGTTACCAAATCTCGGGATGTCCTCAGTGGCCACTAGAAGTTCTTCTTCTACACCATTAGTGTACAAAGAAAACAGAAACGGGGCTAAAACGCATCCCTGGCATACTCCCCTTCCAATTTTAAATTGGCGCGTGCAATCACCAGATTTTGTGTAGCGTACTGTAGCGGATGCATTAGAGTATGACTGACGGATGAAATTTAAAATAGCCGGGTCTACCCCCATCCTCTGCATTATGCCCCACAGCTTCTCATGGACCACGCAGTCAAAGGCTGCGCTCAGGTCCATGAATCCCAAATATAATTTGCCTTTCATTATCATTGTATATTTCTCTATTATCAAGGCTAAGTTTAGGGCTTGGTCTACAGTGCCCCTCCCCTTCTGAAAACCATATTGGGCTTGGATGAGAATGTTATTATTCCTAGCCCAATCTTCCAGCCTTGACAGTAGAAGCCGACCCATTAACTTTGAGGTTGTATCTAACAGGGAAATTGGTCTGTAGTTATTCGGATTTGACCTATCTCCCTTTTTGTGTATCGGGACGATCACTCCCGAAGACCATGATAACGGGGGACCGACCCGAGCAATACTATTCATAACATTTGTCAACAGTGGTACCCATAAATCTAGACTTTCTCGAAAAATATCGATTGGAACACCGTCTGGGCCGGGCGCTTTCCCCAAACTACACGCCTCTAGCCCCTTCCTGAGCTCACAGCAAGATAAACTTATGGGTTCGCTTACCATGTCCAATAGTGGCCCTGCGTGAATCCTTTCGGTATCTGTGCCACGGAAAATCTCCCCAAAATGGAGAACCCAGGCATCCTCTCCCACGTTTACATCCAGAGAGGGGTCGGTTGGTGATTTAAAGTATGGGGCATTAATCAGACCCCGAAACTCACTGCTATTCCCTGTTTGGGCTGCTTTTTCTAGATCTGCCCATAATTCCTCCTTCATCTCCCTCTCTCTATTTTTCCTTACCTCCTTGTACTCAGCCCACAAGGTTTTTATAAGGGCCGGGTCTCGCGGTTTCACCTTAAGTTCTCTGTGCAAAGCTGCCTTAGCCTTTGTACAAGCGCTATCAAACCATCCCTCCTTGCCTTCTTGGGGGCTAGTTTTTCCCCTGGTCGTTAAAGCCGTTTTGATATTTCCCAGAATTCCACTAAAGGCCTCAACTACAGCTAAAGGAGGGCCTTCTGAGTTCAGACATACATCGATTTCAACCTGTGAGCGGGAGACTACCTCCTGGATAGTCTTACTTTTATCTATCTTTCCCCACTTCAGCTGAACCCCATTTCTTCTTGCAACTACTGGCGTCCCCACATTTCCCATGCCCTGTTTCAATTGGAGCACACACTTCAGCTCCAAAGATACCATGGCGTGATCACTATAGATATTAAAATCATAGCTTATCTTACACACCCTACGGGTTAATGCTGGAGTTAAAATGATATAGTCAAGCGTTGTCTCTACCCCATTCCTCCTAAATGTTTTTGCTATATGGCCCGTATCTGGGGTAACTTGACATACCATTTCCAAGTTTAAATCTATTAACATCTCGTTTAATCTGTCCCCATACTCTTTGTGGGAAAAATGGTAAGTTGCATTCCCTCCTAAATCATCTACACCACATATCGCAAATGCACCATTTTTACAGGGGTGTATGTTAAAATCCCCCATCCATAGTATATCAATGGTTGCCCTTTTATTTTTATGTAATATTGTAGTGATCTCTTTCTTGATCTCGTCCACCAGCTGGTACATCAATGCCCCAAATCTATTATTATAATAGTTAACCACCAGCCATACTCCACCCTGTGATATTTCTAACATTAAGATATGGAAGTTTGGATTGTCGTTGCTCTGCATTGTTATCTTGACTGGTAGATCATTCTGGACCAAAGTTAGTATCCCTCCTTTAGCCCTACCATGCGGAGAAGGTACCGCTTTCATTTGAAATGATCTATAGTTGTTCACAAATACCAGATCCGTAGCCCAGGTTTCTTAAAAACATACTACCTGATAATCCTGCCACCCCTCGGCCAATCCTTTTATACAATTTTGCAGTTACGCCTGCGACATTCCAAGAAGCAATCTTCAAGTTGCCCCTCTCTCTCCTCAAGCCCGCTAGTGGTTGGAGCGGATTTCTGTGGCCATTATTATTGTTGTTATTATTCCGAGACACCTGCTCCTCCTCTGCCCTTCCCATACCTTGGGGGCCAGCATGGAGTCAATCGCACTCCTCCAAATCAGTTAGAGGTGCGAAACGGTTCTGATTTACCAATTCTAATGAATCCCTGAAACTGTGCCTCTCCTGCCACTTCATACCCTGATCACAATTCTTCGTCCCCTGAGGGTATATTCTGTGTGGATTGGACGGTCTATAAAAGTAACCTAAGGGTAAGGGCACAATACTAGGAGTACCAAGGGGCATATGGCCTAATTGTGCAAGAATGAAACCTACTACATGTGTACTATTAAAATTGACAACCACACAATCCCCCTCCATTTGCTTCGTTGTTGGGCCCACCCATGCAACCCTTCTCGCCATGAGTATCTGATTTGCTTCAATTTCCCCCCGCACTCCAGTTTTCCTCAGATTTTGGTTCAGCCAATGGAGAGCCTTAGAGATCAACTGAGGAGAAGACTCAGTTTGGTCTCTCCTTAACATGGGGACATTTCCTAATACCAAGGCCAGGGGTGCTGCTGCGGGCGGAAGATGGAGAACTTGATCCGCCGCCCTTTCCCTGCCATTGGTCAGACATGCATCCCAGCCTAAAATTCCACCTTCTGTGTTCCTTCCCTTAACCGTTCTAAATAGGCTAGGTAGGCTACTGTCATTGTTTTCTCTATCCTTCTCCCTCTGGGCCCCTTTCGACTCCTTATTGTTTATACGAGTGCCCAATATAGTGTTTTCCACATAAGGGGGCCTTGGGTTGGGGATATTAGACACTTCGTCATGCTCTTCAGTGGCTGAGTTGGAAACTCCTGCCTTGTTCGTGCTTAGACTGGGGTCCACTTGTTTCATTTCAGGGGCCACATTTAACCTAGGTAGGCTCTGAATGTTTATTCCTATTGCCTCAATTTTATTAGAAAAATCTAAAACATGGGCCCCGAGGTTACTTATTTTTTGCTCCATCTGGTTCAACCTTTCCGTAATGGGATTAAGGAGTGAGGAAATCAAGGACTCAAATCTAAACCAAGTTGCTTCGTCGAGACCATCTTTAGCTGCCAGCATTACATTATTTGCACTGTTTATGGGGTCTAACGCATCGTGGTCTCTCCCCGCTGCCACGTCTTCCCCACCCTCCCCCAAACAACTGTTTTTATTAGATCTTGGCACCTTTGCTGCATTCACCCTTTGTGGCCCACCACCCCGTTTTCTTTTAGACCCTGTCTCCTGCTTTGAGTCCTGGGGTTTCTTCCTCGTTGTGGCCCTTGTATTAGTTCTTTGAGGGTTTGTCCTTTGAGGGGTCTCTTCGGGGACCACCACTTCCATAGAGTGTTCTATTACACCCCCCGAGGCCAAATCCTCAGATGGTATCTCCACCGGGCCCTCATCTATTCCACCACGTACGCCCGGACAAACGCTGTATGCAAAAGCCCCAAGAGATTACCTTTTTTGCGGTAAAAATTCAGGTGAAATGCGGCGCTCAATTAACGTTATCTCGTTCTCCAGAATGTTTGTAGCCCTTACCAGAAAAGAGTCCAGGGTTCCTCCTATCCTGCCGGACATTTGAGTGTTTGCAGATTTTGACGTGCTATTATTACTCATTCTGGACTTCAAACTCTCACACCCTCCGTTGGCCAAAACCTTCGGTAAAATTGAGTCCTCTCCTATAGGCCTATACGTCCCCTGAGACTTCAAATAGTGTCAATCTTTAAAGTTGCATAAGTGAACGGCTCACTTTAGTTCTTCTTATGCCAGTTATTAAGTTATTAAGTACACCGTGAAACGAAGCAAAGTAGGCAGATAAAGGCCTCTGTTTGTAGCCAATTCCCTTAACTTACTGGAGGGGTTAGAAAGTGCGCCCAGACCAGCCTCGTCCAGGATCAGACGGGCGTGGACGGGCCCGCCGCGGGATGCGAGTTGTGCTGATAAAGGCTCAGCTGACACCTCCCTCTCAGCTGACCAGTGAGTCGGTGGAGGCGGGAAACCCACGTTGCACTCTGGGACTAGTAGTCCCACCAGAGTGTGGAAGTTGCGGTCGAGCACTCACGGTGACCTCAGAGTGATGTTGACCAAGTTCAGCAAGGGTCAAAGCCTCTGTTACAGAGTCCTGGGTCAATCTGCCCCCTGTAATTGCCTCGGGCATCCCGCGCCGCGGGATGCGAGTTGCGCTGATAAAGGCTCAGCTGACACCTCCCTCTCAGCTGACCAGTGAGTCGGTGGAGGCGGGAAACCCATGTTGCACTCTGGGACTAGTAGTCCCACCAGAGTGTGGAAGTTGCGGTCGAGCACTCACGGTGACCTCAGAGTGATGCTGACCAAGTTCAGCAAGGGTCAAAGCCTCTGTTACAGAGTCCTGGGTCAATCTGCCCCCTGTAATTGCCTCGGGCGTCCCGCGCCGCGGGATGCGAGTTGCGCTGATAAAGGCTCAGCTGACACCTCCCTCTCAGCTGACCAGTGAGTCGGTGGAGGCGGGAAACCCACGTTGCACTCTGGGACTAGTAGTCCCACCAGAGTGTGGAAGTTGCGGTCGAGCACTCGCGGTGACCTCAGAGTGATGCTGACCAAGTTCAGCAAGGGTCAAAGCCTCTGTTACAGAGTCCTGGGTCAATCTGCCCCCTGTAATTGCCTCGGTAGCTTGGTACAAAGCAGTCAGGTGTAACTTAGAGATAATGTGTGAAGTATTTTTGCAACACTCAAACAGTAATAAAGTGAACACACAACAGAGGAAAAATCTCAAACCAATTTAGAAAAATAGAAGTATACTCTAACTCCACAATGGGTCCAGGAACTTGAGGAAAGCACTTGGGAGTCAGTACTCATTCCCACAGAGGCCAGCAGACGGGACGGGACCAGTTAAGGTCCAGTTGGGTCTGGTCAGCTAGAAATCAGGAAAGGCCTCTGGAAGCTTGTTGTGTCCCTGTAGCTGAAACAGGGGGTTGGCCAGCTGACCCTTGGCATCACTTCTTGGGTGCTTGGTTCATGGCAAACAGGTCCAATTTAGCTTTTTCAGACAGCATGGCTATCCTTCCACTGAATCTTCTCAGGTCCAGGAGTGTTCTCATTTCAGGATCTGTGAATGCCACTTTTATGCCCAATGCCAGCCTTTGGGTGTGGGACACTCCTTTGTCTAACTCAAACACTGGTTCTGATCAGTTCTTCCTTTTGCCCTGGGTTTGGCTGTGGCCTGGCAGTGAAACAAAGGGCTGGCAGGTCCAGGTGTGAGCTGCATCTGGTAGTGAGAGGACAGGCCTCTTCTGAAGTTTGGAAGGGCAGGGTACAGCCCTCAGGCTACAATTTGAAGTGCAATCAGGTCAGGGCACAGGGCAAATCTCATCCTCAGGAATCCTGTGAGGAAGTCCCACTCCCGCCTACACCAAGGCCCTTTGTCCACTGTATGGTCAACTTTTTAAAAGTGGCATTTCTAAAATAATAATTTAAAATCTGCCTTTACAATTAAATCGGATTTTAAATTACCACTAAAATCAGTGGAAGAAACATTCTTTTAGCTATCCCCAAACTAAAGCTATGAGTTATAAGGAGCAGTAATGTAACCCATTGCTACTCTATGGGACAGCTCCCTTGCTGCAATGAAAAACGACTTTGGAGGCTTTTCACTGCCAGGATATGTAAAACCTTAAATATACATGTCCTACTTTTTAAAAGGGGTTGTTTTGCCAAGTCGAAATGACATTTTAAAACTGCACACTCAGGCTGCAATGGCAGGTTTACAGTGCTACTTTAGTGGGTGGCACAATGAGTGCTGCGGCCTGCAAGTAGCATTTAATTTACAGGTCCTGGCTACAGGTAGTACCATATACTAGGGACTTTTTAGTAAATTAAAAGCGCCAAGAATGTGTATACCAATTTTACCATGTTTTGAAGTTGGCCGGAGTAAAGTGTGCAGAGTCCTAAATGAACAAAAATGGGGTCAGCTAAAGAAGGCAAAAATCTGGGGGAATACATGCAAAGAATGGTCATTTCCAAACCGAGTGTGGTATGGTACGCTATTCCATATACGTTACTGCTATGTTGGAGCTATTTAGCAGCAGTGAAGGCACAGCACCAAGTTTTTTTTCCACTTTCTTTTTTAGTCTAAAGTTATGCCCCCTTGAATGTGCATACCCACTGTTCTTATCTATTTTTGTGGCTTTCTATAGTGTGGACCTAGCCAGGGAATGCGTGAGAGTGTGTATGAATGGGTTTAAAGAGCGCAGGTATGGATTATTTTAATAAGCAACGACCACTCAGAACATACATCATTTTTTTCACCACTTTCATGGATGAAGAGTGGAGTGTTGGCAGTTACATAGCATGAGACTAGAGCTACATGGTTACAAAGCAGGTCATGTGCTTTGTATACAGGAAGTGGTGGAGGGACGTGCCTTATGGTGAGCATATCCGGTCTCACCTCGAGCTCCAGAGGACAGCTGAAAAGAGTGAAACTGAGCCATGGTTCAGCTCCATATAAGAACCTATCTTCTCAAGTCAAGTTGGATCTTGATGACGTATGCTTCGCACTTCATCATAGTATGAAAACAAAAGCTTTTAAGGAGACCCTGTCAATAGCATAGAATTTTTAAGGGTATCTGGATCAAAAGGAACTAGAAGGGAGAATGAAAAGAAATGTGGTTAACCTCATGAGGCACACGCAATTAATATCATCAGATTCATTCAGATTTATACAGTACAATGAACACAGAAATATTCTTGTCTTGACTTTTGGATTTATTTTCTGGCTTTTTCTTTTTCCTGTTAGACCTCCTTTAGCCGTGTGCCTCATGAGGTTAACCATTGGCATTCAGTCCAAGGATTGATAATAGGGGAGTAGGGTGTATCTCCCCATCATTTGAGAGCACCTCGGACCTAAACCAAGTTCATTTAAACTGCATGGGGTAGTTATATGAGCGCCTCAGACCCCAGAAACACCCAAGTGTTAGAATCAATGAAAAGAAATGTGGTTACATGGTGCGACAAGGAGCCAGGAAATGAGAGATTAAGAAAACAGAGACTGTCCTTTCACCTGCGACAAATAGTTCCCCCACCGCTGTGCAGCTTGCCTCCAGACACGTCATTGCATGCACCACACCGCATAGTGTACTACTTTACATCACGTCACCCTTGCGGAAGACTCTCTGAGAGCATGTGCATGTACGGATTTATTCCTATTTTCATAACCCTTGCTCGCGCCAGGGTTTTCTCCCCTCCAGGCCTTGGCCTTGGCACATTTCCAACACACTGGGACCCATCATTATTCTCTGCTGTTTTCTCACTTTCTTTGGCTGTATTTCATTATTCTGAGCTAGGTTGGATGGGCCAACTTAAACAGACTCTAAACAGCAAGGCTTTTTTTATTTATTAATGCATAGAAAATAATATAGGGCCGTGTTTGTATATAGGTTCCCAAGATTTCTAGCCGTTTGATAATAACATACAGTGGAGGGACTCCAGCACATTGGTATTAATATAATAAATATTTTCTTAACTTTAAAAAAGGGCCTCTAGGAAACTGAAACTTCTAAAAAAAAGCGGGTTTAAATTGGTTTTCACAGTGTTTCCATCTTATATTATTAAGACATTATGGGGCCCATTAGGATGCCGGGCGGTAGCACCACCGCTGTGCTGTCGGATGTAAAAACCACCAGTTACCGTCCGCCCGCCGCGGCCCACACGCCCGCCCAATTAGGATGTGAAAAGTCAGCCAAACACCGCCCGTAAGCCAGCGACGCCGTCCGCCATCAAAGTGCGCCCGTTCACGTAGCGGCGCGGCCCAATGGACACACATCGTCCGACGAAATCACGTACCGCCCGGCGTACAAATTACGATGCCGCACACAAACAGCTCCCACGGCTAAGAGACACCGCACGAGAAACCAAGGCGGAAACTCGATTGCTGAGTACGGACACCAAAGAGGCGGACCCCCGAGCATGAATCCAGCACTGCAGGCCCTCCCCATGCTCTACTTGATGCAGAACCTAGGAGTCAATGCACCGCGGAGACGCAGGTAGGCAGACACACAACAAGGGCACGCAAACACCGCACACAGTGCAAGGGCGGAAGAACTGTACATGGCCCCCCCAGACACCCCTGCGTGTACACGACACATCCACCACTGCACCCACAAATGTCACACCGGGCAAATTGAAACAACTCGTAACAACCGGGCACACACTACCTGGGACCAGGAACTAACGTCCCCATCACGGCCCCGCAGCGCAGCGGCGAAGACGCAGCCACACATGCGCACAACGCAGAGCCCAACGACAGCGCCATGTATGCACCACACACAAACAACACAGGGCACAACAAACACCACACACCAGCCCCACCCTGAACGCACATGTCATGTGACAGACCTGCCACAGTCATGTCCCCAACCGGTAATTCACTGTTGCCAACCTGACGTCACACAACTGACCCGAACATGTCAGTGATGTCACGCCAAATTAGGACACACCCCTGTGTGCAAAACATGGCGAAGCACACAGCGGCGGAAATATCACCCAGCAGAATATGGACCCCGTCGGCAAAAGGTACGCCAGTACCACACAGAAACACCGATACCACCCTGCACCCAATACCAAGACATGCAATACGTAACATCAAAGATCCCGGGGACCGACAACAGGTGGCTCCAATTATAACACCCACACACAAGGCCCAACGTATAGTGGAAACGCAGCGTGCTGCCCACACACGGGAGAGGAGATAGCACAGAATGGCCTTCCATACCCACACCGAAACCACAGCTCAACCATTCAAGCAGGACAACAACAAACAGTCATTATCCCCCAAAAAAGCCCAACACAGGCATGCAGAGGGAACCGTCCACTGGGCAGATAGCGCATAACACGAAAGAACATTTCGAACGGAAAAAAGAAATAATAACACTCCCCCATGTGGTTCACATGCAAGTTATCTGGAAGGAGTCAGACACCACTGACCTTGACCATTCATAGAAGCATGTGGGATGAGGGCCCGTGTCCTCCGCACAAGCTACTATAACCCAAGTCCTGCCTCCCTACGACCATTACAGAATTCCCAGCAACGTCGGAGGTTGCACTCTGCAGACTGCACAGACAGCCGGAGCACGCCATCACATCGCCCTGCAGCAAAATGGCACTTGCACCACACCTACCCAACTACGCCGGACAGATGAAGGTGTACAAACATAACCTGATACAGATATTGGGATGTGAAAATCTGGCTCTGCTGAACGTAACTTACCGACTAACTTACCGCATCGCATTGTTCAGCTGCGTCATCCCCGTCTTCTACTGTCGGAGGTGTCCCTTCCACTGTCCTGTGGATTTATGTCTCTCCAACCCAGCATGTCCAATGGCAGACCTGGTACAACTGTTCAACCCCCTGGACGTCCACGACAGGATCTGTTCAGCCTATGGGGGCATGGCGTATGTGGCTGCAATCGGACCCACACTGCAATGGGACCACTGTGCCTCCACACAACGTATTCTGGATCACAGTTTCATCGAATGTCATCCAACATGTCCCATCAGGCTCCTACAAGGGACAACTTACGACCAACACCTTGACAGCCACCACCCGCTTCATTGGATGGCGTCCATGTATACCACCAATGCCATGGAAGCCCTGCTGGAAGGTATCGCATACCTGACAACCTGTCAATTCGTCGGACCCCGACGCAATACCCCCAATTGAACAATGATGTCCTACACCGTACCTATGCTTGGCTCCGCATGGACTTAGCAGTTACCAGTACAACAACTATACCATACAACCTGCAACTAACACCACACCATTAACAACACTGCCATGATATCGGATAATTTCGGGACATGCACTCTGTTCCTCATCACATCCAGTAACTCTGCATGAACAGGGGGAGGCAGAGGCATGGGATTTGTGAATGGCAACCACATGGACAACACTGCACGTACAACTATGCCATAATATGTATCCTGCGCCCATGAACATATGCACCGGTCAGTGGACAGTAATCGGTCGGCTGTAGTATGTGAGAGCTGTCACCTCACCACCCTCTGAACTTCCGTGCCAGGACTTTTGCATGGACAACAAGTGCATCCCCCTACAACATGACTCCAGTGACTGTGTCATGTCCAGTAGCCACCACATTGCAACAACAAGTGGGACGCCGTTGCATGCAAGTAGGCCCATGCCCTGATGACACCCCTCACGCACGTGTGTATGAGTAACTATAGCAGCAAACCTGTAACATGGAACTGAGATGTACTGTGCCCATGATGTCAAGCGGTCTGGTAGGCAAAATGTATACAGTCTGTGTCAAAGTCAGCAGCCCCACAGTAATTAGCAAATGCACATTAGCACAGCAACGGCTAAGCAGTTGTAACTCTGAAGCCCTCATCCCACAGTCAACAACTAATCACATGTACCCCTACACCCTATGCTATGTGTAATCATGCTGAGTATATCCTCCACATGCATTTCGCTGCCAGTAGTGTCCACTATACTGCATCACAGAGGACATAAGTCCTAATACATGGCTTGAAGTAAATATGTGTCTCTGCTTATTCATTCCACGAGTACGAATGAGAGAGGATGAGAGTGTGTGAAGTACACGGCAGTCGTGAGATGACCATGTAGTCCACTGTCATTGGATGTCAACGCAAATGAGTAGCACAACTGTGGAAGACACACATGTGTCATGTGAAGCGGGAGTTACGCTTGGCTCAGGTGGGTGGGTGTGACGGGTAGGTGCGCACATGCAATGTTGAAACACGCTGTGTTGGGAGGATTCCGGAGCAGTACATCACCGCTCTCCTGGGAATTTGTAAAGACCACCTGTCTGGGGATGAATGTGAACTCGTGTGTGCACAACAGGCGGGCACACGATCAATGCTGCATCAGGTGTAGACGTCAGCCCACCCTCTGTGGACATGCTGGATACTGCTGTGCGTCCGCCAGGCCCTTGCCAAGGCACTCACATCCCCTGTCGACCAGGTGTATCCCCAACATTGTCCACCTGCACAGGCAATCCAGGGCACGGGATGGCAGTGGAGCATGGTGGGTGAGAGGTCATGGCGCGCTCCTCCTGGTCACATCACGCAGGCAACACATCCTCAATATGTAGTATGGCACAAGTCAAATGGAAGTAGTGGGGTGACGCACACATCACGAGCAGGAGTGACGTCACGGAAGGTGGCTCGCACCATCTCACTCATTGCCTATATTCCCACACACGTTACATGCCATTGCAACAGAGAAGCCAGCGCGTGCACAAGCAGCTCCAAGCTCGCCCCAGAGAGGCCAAAGAGTGAATGTGTGGGTCCATGAGCTCCAGTTGGACGCGGCCTGGGCCGCTAGGGCAGCTACAGCCTCTGTGTGTTGCAGGTGGTGTATCCGGACTGCGGAGCCTGTCATGCATTGTCAATGTTGCCCGGGTCTCGACTCGGGGCACCACGCAGGTGTACGGCGTCCCGCCACTTATTATACCGCGAGACAGACCACTTGTTCAACTGGCCCCACACATACACTCCTTGGCCTTTCTGGGGCGAGCTTGGAGCTGCTTGTGCATGCGCTGGCTTCTCAGGTGCAAATTCATATTTGGGTGAGCGAGGGGAGGCCATGAGTACAGGGTAACATATGACTGTCTGACTTCCAGTTAGTTTAAGGAATGACCCTGATGTGCTCATAAAAAGACGTGTCTCGTGTGTATTGCAACTAGTAGATAAGCCGATGAACTTCCCATGTCTTGCATGTAGCCCCGCACCTAGACCCGCACACTCGACACATATAAATGAGTACCAGCACCACATCCTTCCCATTCGTAGCACTGACTGGGTGTGACAACCATCGGACAGTCTTGTGTAGTCCACCCACGCGTACATGTGGGCCCTCCATGATACATGTCACCTGCGGCAAAGTGATGTCATGGGCAATGACGGAAGTGAGGAGAGCTGTCTGCCCCACGCACAGATGGCGCATCAGCTCAACAGACCCAGCACTGAGGGCAGCAGGGGTCACATGTGCAGGGGCAGCTGTGCCTGGTGTGAAGGCACATGCATATAGACAGCACATCGTGCAATGTGTAGTCTGCCCACATCTACTGTCCATTGTCAGGCGGACCTAGCAAAATATCACAAGACAACACATCTGTGTGGGTGTACCCACTGAGACCAACACTGCGCAACAATCAACGTACTCGCCCTGTGCATGCCCCACCCCGCAACGGAGGTCACATTCAGTGCCACTAACTCACACACATCCCTATCACGAAGCATGGTGTGTCCAATCGACAGGGCTGAGTTTGCGCTTATCCGGAGGGTCCTGAACAGGAGGCACATGTAACCCACTAGGCAGTCTGTGATGTCACCTACTGGCATTGTGCAGTCAATGTGCAGGCCAGGCCTGCTGGGACTGAGTAGGGCAGCATGGCCCCAGCCTGACATTCACACGAGCAAAAAGTGCACTGAGACCTGCATTGCCAATTGTCTGTGTCACTGGATGTCTGACATGAAGTTGCCATGTACCACCACTCAGGAGGGGAAGACATGTCAAAGCGCCCGAGAGCTCACATACCCCTGCCACCTGCAGTCAGCATGGTGAGCAGTGCATGTTTGAACCCCACAGGCTCTGACTCATAGTGCTGCGGATCAACGACATGTGTGTCCCCCACATGCACTCCCACACACACTGCAGTTGTCTCTCACACACAACTTTCGCAAGGAATAGCCATGTGCAGTGTGCGTGGAGCTCGGAATCCAGGATCTCCAGCTCCTCGCTGGTGAGTGGACCTGGACATATCCTCAGCGTCATCGACGTGAAGGTGGACAGGTGGCAGCAGCAGGTGTTGTTGAGGGATGCCAGGCTGCAATCCCAGGTAGCTGTGGTAATGCCGGTCACACTCCCACACTCATATAGCCCCCTGGGGCAGGTTCAGTGGGTCCAAGCTGCTGCAATTTGTGTACCATGTCTGCCAGCTTCAATTGCAGATGATGGCCTGCTCCCAGCTGGCCCGGGACGCTTACCTCCATAGTGGAACACGCAGGGTGCAACCGCGAGGGTCATTGGAGTTGGCCGCAAGGGCCTGGCCCATGGCGGGTACAGTCCGCTGATGCCATGTGCACCACACGGTATAATGTGCGCAATGCATCTGCAGGTGTGGCCATGATTTATGTGTGGGAGCAGGTCCACAATGGACAGGGCCACAAACATGCTGTGTGCATAGGCAGTGACGGCCAGTGCCCAGCCTCCACATGTCTGTTAGCATATCATCATGTACACATTGGCATGGGAGCATGGGATATGCATATGCACACACATGCCATCTTTCACTATGTACATCTGCCACCTGGCACGTGCAACGTTACGTGTCACTTGTGATGTGTATTGGCAATCACACAGCCGTGTTGGCATGGAGCTGTCAATGTGTACACCTGTCAATGTTTCTGGAGGTGTGATCCGTACAGTGCTGTACATAGGGTGCAGTAGGGACATCAATGACTGTCTCATATCCCCTCGTGCTACAGGTCCCACTTGTTTTGGCCGCTCAGCCTGTGTCCATAGCGTTGTTGGTGTGTGCCATACTCACCCAGCCTCGGAAGCAGTGTCATGCACAGCAGCCAGTTATGTTGCCGTGGTATTGCCGCTTGCCAAATATGCAGTCTGATACCATAAGCATGCCTTACAAGTTATTAAGGCCTAAATCCCCATGTGCATGCTCATAGCAATGGTGTGTGTCACTGCCCATTGCAATTGGCAGGGGACCTGTGCAAGTGTATTGTGGCTGTGCTGTCCCTACTTGTCAGCTGTTCTGTGATTCTATTGCTTGGTCAGTCATTTGTGTTTTGTGTATGTGGAAATGCCCTGTGGCGTGTTGCTTTCACATGTGTCCACTTCCATCTTTCCTAGGAGGATACCAAACATACATCGCCCCTACCAATTGCTGTCAGACATGGAGGATGTGGAGGTAATCCGGAAATTCCGTCTGGACCGACCCACCCTGCATCGCTTATGTGCCTTGTTGGAACCCCACCTCCGTCCTCGCAGGGTGTATCCAACTGCATTTACCCCCACGGCTAAGGTGATGGCTGCACTGCATTTCTTTGCCACTGGGTCATTCCAACACACAGTGGGCAGTGGGCAGTGGAAGTGGGATGTCCCAGCCCATGTTCAGCATGGTGCTTCGTGATGTACTGTCAGCTATGATGCTGTACAGGAACAGGTACATCAGATTCCCCAGGGCACGTGAATTGGCGGCAGTGAAGGGTGATTTCTATGCCCTTGGACGGATCCCCCACGTTGTTGGTGCAATCGATTGCACCCATATTGGCCTTGTAGCACCACAGGCCATGGAGCACATTTTTCGGAATAGGAAGCACACCCACTCCCTGAATGTGCAAGTGGTGTGCCTTGCGGACATGGTCATTTCACACGTGTGTGCGAAGTTTCCAGGATTGGCCCATGACTCGCACATCATGCGCAACAGCATCCTACCACGTCTGATGACCAATCTGCAACCGGACCGTGCTTGGATTGTTGGTGAGTATGTGTACTCGTGTAGCGTGGCTGTTGTGCGATGCTGTCTTGGGGACAGTTGGAATTGCAACTAATCTCGGTATTCCTCACACCCAGGGGACTCTGCTTATCCGAATGGGCCTTGGCTGCTCAGCCCATTACGTAATCCTCGGACCCCAGCTGATGACCGCTACAATGAGGCACATGGGAGGATCAGACGTGTGGTGGAGCGGACCTTTGGCCTCCTCAAGTCCAGGTTCAGATGCCTGGACCGCACCGGGGGCGCACTGGCGTACTCCCCACAGAAGGTGTGCCAGATAGTAGTGGCTTGCTGCATGCTGCACAATCTGGCTATTCGCAAGCAGATCCCCCTAATAGTGGATGACGGTGATCATCCAGGGCCCCAGCCTGCAGACCAGGACGGGTCCAGTGACGAGGACAGTGGAGAGGAGGAAGCTGTGAATGTGCGTCAGCAGCTCATCGCCCGCTACTTCACTTGACGGTGAGTGTCCATTTACGACGGCTGAAGTAGCTGTAGTTGTGCAGGTGTATGTGTGCTCTGTCACGGAGGCCTTTTGTTCACTGAGTGCTGTGTGTCAATGGTCCATGTCCAGGTTAGTATGCCACTGACAGTGGCTGTTGCATTGTGCCCTGTTGCTCTGTGAGATGTGTGTACATTGCTTGTAGTTGGTGACAAGTACTGTGTGATGAGTGTGTGACACACTCATTGAATGTACTCTTGTTCTGTTTTTCACCCCTAGGTCCCTACAGCCTCTCCTGTCCCATCGACATACCACGCAGCAGATGCATTTCTGCTCATGGTGGCGGTTGCACATCGTTGAATAAACACAGGGCACAAACAGCAGATTGTGATCAAGGTGTATTTATTTTCAGCTGTGACATGTTATTGTGTGCAAGGTGTTGACAAAAGTGGTGCGTGCAGTGACTATGAGTTGACGGTCATGGCTGCGTGATGCTCAAGGTGTACCCATTTAGTCCTATGTCCACAGTCCAACAGACACATGCCATTCACATGGCAGTGTGGGGTAGGATCATATTACAAGTCAATGCAGTAGGTGGTCAAGGTGGCTGGCTGACTCACTGGCGTTTGGTGCGGGCGAAGTCCTCTCTGGACACCTGTTTCCTCTTCGGACGGCCCCTTCCACGTTTTGAAGGGGGGGGTGTGTTGGTGGGCTGCTGGTGGTGGCTGAGGAGTGCTCACTCGCTGTGGACGCAGGGGAACGCAATGCTGCACGACCCTGCGCCACAGCAGGTGGTGGCGGAGGTGGTGTTGCTGGCCTTGCTTGTGCCCTCGACACCACCACCAGCTGGCCCATGAGGGCCACCATTTGGCCCATATGGGTGTTCATGGCCCTCAACACCCCAAGGACCTCCCGCGTGTCGCTAACCGACCTGGCCCATTCTCCTTGGGCCTCTTCATAGGCCCCAAGGACTCTGTCGATTTGCGGCTGGCCTTGGCTCCCAGGCACAGATGGCGTTGGCCTGACCCTGCTCCTCCTACCAGTACTGCTGCCACCGACCTGCCCACTAGCCACATTGCTCACCACGGTCCTCGTTCTGGCTCCCAGGGTGGACCCCGACGGCCGGGCCACCCCTTGCGCTGGGGCTGTGGCCAGGGATGACGTGGTGGTGGTGGTTGCGGCGGTGGTGGTGGTTGCGGCGGTGGTGGTGGTTGCGGCGGTGGTGGTGGCCGCAACGACCGTGGCAGCAGGGGTCTGTGACTGGTCAGCAGCCCTGGGCAATGGGTTGGTGGGTAGGAGGGGCCCTGGGGAGCGGTTGTGCCCTGCCACACCAGATGGGCCTGCTGGGTGGTCCACGTCCGAGGAGGTGTCCAGCTCCTCTACATCCGTGAGTCCGGGTCGGGGGCTTGCGGACTGGCTGTGCTGGCTGCTGTCTCCCTCTCCAGCGTCCAGCAGTTCGGCACCTGTGGGGAGAATGAGATAGGTTAATGTGTTGCACCTAGCAAAGTATGTATTGGTTGTCTGACATTCACAGTTCGTGCACTGTCGTGCACAGGTTTCCCAGAGGCGTGTGTGTGGATGTACGATGTGTGTATGCGTGGGCAAGGCAATGGAACTGTGTGATGTGAACATGTGGCATGGGACGGATTAGCAATGCCGATGGGTGTGTGTTGCTATACTCCTACATTTTGTGGTTCGGGTGTATGCGGGCTCCAGACCCATCGACGATGTTGAGGTGAAATATGCTTTTGTGGTTCAAATGGAACGCTTAGAAGCGCAGATGGGAAAAGGGGTACAGCCCCTCAACGCTTTTGAGGTGAAATATGGTTTTGGGGTTCAAATGGAACGCTTAGAAACGCAGATGGGAAAAGGGGGAACAGCCCCTCAACGCTTTTGAGGTGAAATATGGTTTTGGGGTTCAAATGGAACGCTTAGAAACGCAGATGGGAAAAGGGGTACAGCCCCTTCAACGCTTTTGAGGTGAAATATGGTTTTGGGGTACATACTGTGACATATGGGTGCAGAACGGGACATGTGTTTTGGCTACATGACAATGCAGAGACAAAGGTGTGTGTATGTCTGACATCCCCAGCATATCTGCTCACTGTTATCATTTATGGACATTACACTGCAAGCATTGTAGTGAGTGAGTGATGGTTGTGTGCCACACGACGTATTGCAGATGGGCCAATTCCATGGTGTGCGTGCTACCCTCGGCCATGTGCAGCAATGCAGTGCTCTTGGGGTGTTGACTATATTATGTATGTTGTTGATCACAGTGTGACGTGCGCTTCAGTCACTGCAGGCACATTATTTGTCATGGGCAGGTATCTTTGCATAACTACTGTATGAGGACCAGCTGTTCGGATGACATACCTTTCATGACACAGGGGCTGACAGATGAGAATGATGATATGTTGAATGTGCATTGTGTGCCTGTGTGTTTCATGGGTCCAGTGGTGTGTATGTGCATTATTGTGGTCCCACGCTGTTACTTCTAGGCAGGTTGGACTTACATGGGCGTTGTTGTACGATGTGTGGGTAACAGGCAGTAAGGACTACATGGTCAAGACTTCGATGGTGTTGCTGATGTGTGTGATGAGTGGCACGGTGCCCGCCGTGTGGGTCTGTGCTCCAGTGGGACTTGTGCATGCAGACGTGGCTCCTTAGGTGTTGCTGTCTTTGTGATGGGTCATGTGGGGTATGACTCTGTAATACATGTCCGTGTGCACATTGGTGACATGATTGTGACAGGGAGCAGTGCTGCGTGTTCCCCTGCTACGTGACATGTCCCATGTGTTAGTCGTAATACAGTCCTCATGCCTACAGACACCCCGCCCTGTACAGTTTTCCACCTACAGGTTGTTTTTGAGTGCGCAATGCTATGGATGCCACTTGGTTATGGGAGGGAGGGGTGCTCCATGTTGCTGGTCTGTGGGAGTGGGGGCGGTGTTGTGAGTTGTGGTGCTGGCTTACCACCCACAGAAACCCCTCCATGTAGGGTGAGATATCTACCTGTCGGCTGAAGGTGTGCACTGCAGTGGCTGACACATGGGTGTGGGGTGTGCTCCACTTTGCTGCGCTGTCGGACTGGGGCCTGGTGTGTGTTGTACTTCAGCTGTCCCCCTCCCACCCACTGACTTTGTGTTCCGGCTACTTACCTGTTACTTGTCGGTTACTGCAGCTATGGCTGACACATGGGTGTGGGTGTGGTGAGTGCTCCTTCTGGCACTTTTGGAGTACAAGGGGACCTTGTGGGAGTTGCGGTGCTGGCTGACAGTACACATGCCTCCATGGTTTTGTTAGTTGGTCGGTTTGGGCTGAGTGTGTGGTAGTGTCTGTTGCATGTGTGAGTGATGTCTTGTGTATTGTGTACTGGACATGGGGGTGTTTGTCCCTCGGAGCTATGGCATAGTGGTAGTGCATGTGAGTACATAGCGGTGTGCTGGTATACATTTGTTTGTACTTACCAGCCTCCACTCCCCTGGTATTCCGGTGAGACTCTCCGGATGTATGATGCCTCGCACCTTCTCCTCCCACGCCTTGAAGCTCTTGAAAAGCGCGGGATTACCTCCGCCAGTCCTGTCAGCCAGCTGCTGATTCTTGGCCTCCTTCTTCTTGACCTCCCTTTTCATATCGTGCCACCTCTTGGTGATTTCGCCTCGGTTGCGTGGCACGTTCCCTACTGCATTGACCTGGTCTACGATCCTGCTCCACATCCGATTTCTGGTGGCTACTGTTGTCTGTTGGACCTGGTTGCCAAAGATTTGTGGGTGCACCTTGATGATCTCGTCGACCATGACCGTCAGCTCAGTTGAAGTGAACTTTGGCATTCGGTGTGCTGCCATGGTGTGTGGTTTGGTGTTTGTGGTGCTGGTGCGGTGTGTGTGTGGTGTGTGATGTGCAGGTCGTTTGTGGTGATGGTGTTTGGTGGTGCTGGTGCTGGTGGTGGTGGGTGTGATGGGTGCGTATCTGTGGTGTGCTGCTGTCCTTGCTGTGTCGCTGTGTTCTCTCCTCTCTTCTTGGCTTTGTAGTGTTGCAAGGGATTGTGGTCTGTGAAGGGGCTGCTTTTGTGCTTACCTATGTGGGTGTGTTATGATGGTCTGTTGTTTTCAGGTGTGTTGTGGCTGGTGTTCTGGGATTAGTAGTTTATTTGTTTGTCCGGGGGGGGGTGTTTTCGGGATGTGTACTGTGTTTGTGCGTGGCTTGCTGTGTGGACTTGTTCGCCATGTTGTGTGTGTTTGTTTGGGTCCGCGGATAGATTCTGTGCAGGGACGTGGCCGCCAGGGCTTCCGCCGTGTCCATTTCCATCTCTGTTGTTTACGATGGCGGGCGGTGTATTTGTGTAATTACCGCGCTCATGTCGGAGCGATCCTAATTTCACGGGCGGTGTCTAGATCGTCAGGGCGGGCGGTTTTTGGTTGTCGTGCGTATTTGCGTCCGTGGCGGACGGGTGGACTTAGAATCGGACATGATCGGGCGGTATTTTTGGGTTTTTTTCCACCGCGGGCGGTGTTCGCTTCGCGGCATTGTAATTGCTCGGTCGGTATTCAGACGGTGTAGGCAGGCGTATTTTTACCGCTATGGTGGATGGCGGATTTTTTACCGCCCGGTATCGTAATGGACACCTATATATTTAGAACAAGTGAATATCAGTTTTAATATGTGCACCCTTGAGATGACCTTTGTGGTGAGAACATGGAACCATTATACTTCTCTCAACATCTTTACACACATTCCCAGTCTGATTCACCAGTAATAATAATAATAATAATAATAAATATTAATAATAGCATTTGTAGAGCGCAACAGCTACCTCAAGCAGAGGTGTCCCGGTGCTTTGCGGTCAACAGCAGATGAGGGAGGTCCAACCAAGGTACTAGCATTGGCTGAAGAGCCAAGTCTTCAAGGTCTTTCTGAACTCACGTTCGGACTTGATCAGGCACATATGGGAAGGCAGGGAGTTCCACAGTCTGGCCGTCCCCACAGTGAAGGACCTGCCTCCCATACGGGACTTAGCAAAACGAGGTACACAGAGCAGGAGCTGGGAGTTAGATCTCAGAGTGCGTTCTTGTTGGTATAGGCAGAGCCTACGTTTAAGATAGCCCGGGCCACCATCTTGCAAAGCCCGAAAGGCCAGAGTCAGGGACTTAGGGGGTCATAATGATAGCGGGCGGATCGCCCCCGCCGGCCCGGCGGGGGCGATCCGCCCGCCATCCACACTTCAAAGACCCCCCGCCTTATTAGGATGGCTGGGGGGTCCGCGGCGGACGGAAAGACAGTCCGCCGCTTTTCCACCGGTCGACTCGTCGACCGGCGGAAAACATGGTTAATATGGTGGCGGTGTCTGCAAGACACCGCCATCCATATTAGCATGCAGGCGGAGATGTGCCTTCCCATGGCGGCGTTGCCGCCATTGAAAGGCATGTGGTCTTTGCCTGTGGGGGCCTGTAGCGGGCCCCCAGAAAGTTGGGGGGGTGGGGGATGCACATGGCGGTACCTATGGTACCCCCCTGCATTGGCATGGACAAAGTGGCAGGCACCGCGCGGTGCCTGTCACCTTGTGCATGCCAATGCACGACGTCTATTCCCAGCATTGTGGCGGGCGGTGCTGTGAGCACCGCCCGCCACAATGCTGGGAATAGGGCTTGCCACCGCCATGGTGGCGGTGGCATCCTAATCTCAGGTGCGGGACTGCCACACCCCTTGCGGACTTTCCCGCATTCCGTTGCGGTGGCGGGTGGACTTTGTCCGCCCGCCATCATACTGATGCCCTTAGACTCTATCCTTTTAGCTACAGCTAGCCAATGAAGTTGTCTGATGTGCGGAGAGATGTGGTGACGGAACGGGACTCGATGAATTAATCTCGCTGCCGCATTCTGTACCATCTGCAATCTATTAATCACATAGGTAGGCAGCCCAAGGTAAAGACAATTTGCGTAGTTCAGCCGAGATGTCACAGTAGCGTGGACTATGATCCTGCGACAATCCTCCGGCAATAGATTCAAGAATTTCCTCAAACTTCTCAACTTCCCTAAGCATGAGGCTGATATACGACGGACTTGGGCCGAGAAAGAGAGGTCTGTCTCCCATTTGACGCCCAGGCTTTTCACCGTGTTTGCCAGTAAAGGTGGCGATCCCATTTCTACTGGCCACCAAAGTCTGGCGGGGGGAGGAGATGTCTGGCTGAAGAACTAGACCTCCGTCTTGTCCGCGTTAAGTTTTAAGCTGTTATTATTCATCCAGCGTGAAATGTCCTTCAAACACCCCCTAAATCTAGTAAAAGAATCAGCAGAGTGATCCTTAAAAGAGAACACCAGCTGGGTGTCATCCGCATAGGAGACTGCCTTCACCTCCCAAGAAGCAATGAGAGAGAAGAGTGGCACCAGATAGGTGTTGAAGAGCAATGGGCTCAGGGCCAAGCCCTGAGACACTCCGCACCACAGTGGCTTAGGTTCCGATTGATGGGGTTGGAGAAAGACCCTTTGAGAGCGGTCTTTAAGGTAAGACTGGGTCCAGGAGAGTACTACCCCCTGTAAGCCCAGCTGTTTGAGTCTGTCCAGTAGGATTGGGTGCGCAACCGTGTCGAGTGCGGGGGACAGATATAGAAGGACCAGCATCGCTGAAGCCCCTGCGTCTACCGTCATTCTTACAGAATCTGCCACCTCCAACAGTGCAGTCTCGGTGCTGAATCCTGACCGGAAACCGGACTGAGTGTTGTGCAGGATGTCATGACCTTCTATAAAATTGACGAGTTGGCGTTACACCAGTTTTTCCAGCATCTTTGTGGGTGCTGGCAGTAGTGAGATCGGGCGGTTGCTGCTAAGCTCCGTCTGCTTTTTTAATAGGGGCAGTAACAAAGCATGTTTCCAAATATCAGGGAAAATGCTGGTGGAAAGCGAGATATTCCAAATGTGATTTAAAACAGGGTTAATCAAATGAGCCAATGTCCTGAACAACTTCGAGGGACATGGATCCTCAGGCGAACCAGACTTGCTTTTCATGATTTCAGCCAGTGATTCCTGCTGGGAAATAGGCAGAAAATTTGAGAGGGTGCCCTTAGTATTTAGGATTCCATGTGGCTCAGCCATCTCACCCCCTGCCGTAAATGTGGCATATACCTTCTGTATCTTGTCCTCAAGCTTCATGCACAGAGAGGGGGAAGGCTGTATATTACCCTCCATCGCAGAAGGCTTGGTGAAGGAGCTGACTATCCTAAAGATCTCGTTACCAGAGTTTTATGCGCTATAAATGCGCTTCACAAAGTATTCCCTTCTAGCCTCCCTCATCAGTTTGCGGAGCTTTTTCAAGGCTTCCTTATAGGCCAGTTTAGCCGTCGGACTATAATCTTTCCTCCAGAGGCTCTCCATCCTTTTTAGTGGTTTAAATCCTTCCATTTCATACCGTAGGCAATGTTTTTAACACCCCATTGGCCCATTCCTTGCCCTCCCTTCATCATCTCACTCTTGCTGACAAGCACCAACAAAACCATCATCAGCGTGAGGCAGCTAAGCTGTCCGTGATTTAGGTGCCCTGGGGGAGGTCCAGAGACGTTTGTGTTTAAGGGCCAGTCCCTGCTCAGCCAGGGACTGACCAGTGAACTCAAAATTGGCTCCCTGCTGCCTCATTTAATTCGTAAAAGACACACAGATGATGGACAGAATGCAGAGAAAATCAAACATTCACTTCCAGTCAAGAGATCTGGGTTAAATCCATCCTTCTTTTGCTCACCATGCTACCCCAGTTTAGACACACCAATATGCAAATCAGTCTTGACCCTGTGGGAACAGTCCAGCCCGAACTGCCAAGCCAGGTCCTCCCTGGACCGGAAACAAGCATCCTGGGACTCGTTTTGGGGCATCACCCCTCATCAGCCAGGCTAGCTTGAATCCAGAGGCACAGTGAGCCCGGGACCCGCATCTTGGCGTACCCGGCACACTTAGGGCGAGAAAGCAAAAGACACACAGATGATGGGCAGAATGCAGAGCAAATCAAACATTCACCCCCAGTCAAGAGATCTGGGTTAAATCCATCGTTCTTTTTCTCACCATGACACCCCAGTTTAGACCCAGCCATATGCAAATCAGTCTTGACCTGTGCCTCATGGGAACAGTCCAGCCCGAACTGCCAAACCAGGTCCTCCCTGGACCGAAAAAAGCATCCTGGGGGCGGTTTCGGGGCATCACCCCTCACCAGCCAGGCTAGCTTGAATCCAGTGGCATAGTGAGCCCGGGACCCACATCTGGGCATACCCGGCGCACTTAGGGCGAGAAAGCAAAAGAAACACAGATGATGGACGGAATGCAGAGCAAATCAAACATTCACCCCCAGTCAAGAGATCTGGGTTAAATCCATCAATCTTTTGCTCACCATGCCACCCCAGTTTAGACCCAGCCATATGCAAATCAGTCTTGACCCTGTACCTCATGGGATACAGGCCAGCCTGAACTGCCAAGCCAGGTCCTCCCTGGACCGGAAAAAAGCATCCTGGGACCGGTTTCAGGGCATCACCCCTCATCAGCCAGGCTAGTTTGAATCCAGTGGCACAGTGAGCCCGGGACCCACATCTGGGCATACCCGGCACACTTAGGGGTCTATTAGGATGGCAGTTGGATGACCGCCGCCGGGCCGGCGGTGGCAACCGCCGGGCCGGCGGCGGTTATCCGCCCGCGATCGCAACACTAAAAACCGCCGGTCCCATTAGCATGGCGGTGACGACCGCGGCGGTGCGATTTTCCGCCCGCCACTTTTCCGCCGGTAGCAGTCCGCACGCTTGCCTGGCGGGCGGAGCTGGACCGCTAAAATGGGGCCTGTGCAGGGCCAGGCTCCGCCGGCATGATTATGATGCCGGCGGTAGCCAGCCTTTCCGCGGCGGTGGAACCGCCATGAAAAGGCATACGGAGAATGTCTCCGGGGGCCCATTGCAGGCCCCCATTGTGTTGTGGGGGTGTGTGGGTGCACTGGGGGGGTACCATGTCCCTGTACCAGGTGGCAGGCACTGTGCAGTGCCTGCCACGCAGTGCAGAGATATGCAGGACATGCTTTTTTGAACATCGCTGCGGTGCTGCTGGCAGCAGCGACCGCCGCAATGTTAGATGCCGCGATCCGACCGCCGCGGTCGGATTTCGACTGTGGAGCATCCTAATGGGACCGGCGGTTATGCCGCGGTCCTAGCGGGCGGTGTTTTCCTGCTACCATGGCGGTCGGAGTGATTTTCCAACCGCCATCCTAATGACCCCCTTACGGTGAGAAATCAAAAGACACACAGATGGTTTAATTTGTTAGCATCAGCATGGGCACCTAATTTCCCTCCGCCCAGGGTACTATCTTAACAAAGGCCAGCTCTGGGCACAAACATATGCATTTCCATGGTTCCAGCGCCAGGATACCCTCGCGGGTGATAGTACACTTTACGACATGGCATGGCATAGCATAACATAAGATGATGTTTCCAAGAGTGCACAGACATAATATCGAGTTTTTATTTTCGACCCACAGAAATATCGAGTTTTAAATATCGAAGGGACAGAATATCGACATCAAGAATATCGGTGACCAGAATATCGACCTAAAGGTAAGAAATATTGTTTTTGTTAATATCAAAGTCAGTAATATCGTTTGCAAAAATATCGTTGTTAATAATATCAATGTTTATATTAGTGTTATGTATTTTAGTATGTATTTTATATGTATGTATTCTATATTTTTTGCTAAGTAGTGTATTTAAAAAAAATATATGTATACATTTTTTAGAAGTTATTATTTTTTTTATAGTAAATTTTGCGTTTTAGTTCCGTAGCGGGTTGTGGGTTTATAGGGGAATAGGGTGGGAAGTAATTTAATTATAGTAAATTTAATAATAATTTTTTGAAATTAATAATTATTTTTAATACAATTTTGCGTTTTAGTTCCGTAGCGGGTTGTGGGTTTATAGGGGAATAGGGTGGGAAGTAATTTAATTATAATAAAGTAATTATTAATTGTTATTTATTGGTATTGACAAATAATTTATTGTTAAATAATTATTAATTGGTAACTAATTTTTATTAATTGATAATTATATTAATTGTGTTAATTTATTTTAGGAGTGTGTTGTGGGTTTATAGGGGAATAGGGTGGGAAGTAATTTAATTATAATAAACTAATTATTAATTTTTGCTATTGGTATTGATAAATAATTTTTCGAAAATTAAATATTAATTGGTAATTAATTTTTATTAATTGATTAATTGATAATTATATTACTTGTGTTATTTAATTTTAGGAGCGGGTTGTGTGTTTATAGGGGAATAGGGTGGGAAGTAATTTAATTATAATAAACTAATTATAAATTTTTGTTATTGGTATTGATAAATAATTTTTGGAAAATTAAATATTAATTGGTAATTAATTTTTATTAATTGATTAATTGATAATTATATTACTTGTGTTATTTAATTTTAGGAGCGTGTTGTGTGTTTATAGAGGAAAAGGGTGGGAAGTAATTTAATTTTAATAAACTAATTATTCATTTTTATTTATTGGTCTTGATAAATAATTTATTTAATTAAAAAAAATATTTAATTGATAGGCATGTTAATTTTAATTCTCTGCTATCCAACACTTTCCCTACAGTTACACTTTCTGGAGTGGGAATAGTAATTTTTACCCCTACGCTATCCAACACTTTCCCTACTGTTGCACTCATTGGAGTGGGAATAGTAATTTTAACCCCTTCGCTATCCAACACTTTCCCTACTGTTGCACTCTCTGGAGTGGGAATAGTAATTTTAACCCTTACGCTATCCAACACTTTCCCTACTGTTGCACTCACTGGAGTGGGAATAGTAATTTTTACCCCTACGCTATCCAACACTTTCCGTACTGTTGCACTCTCTGGAGTTGGAATAGTAATTTTATCCCTTCCGCTGTACAATATTTTGTCTACTGTTTTAGTTACTGTAGTGTATAGTTTATTTAAAAAAGATTGAAAATATTGTCATTTTTTAATTTGTTATATATATTTTTTATGTTTTTATTTATATTATTGGTGTATGTGTATATATATGTATTTATAATTTTTAAAATGTTTTTAACAATTTATAGCTATTAAAATAATTATTTATAAATATTATTAAGTAAGTATATATATTATATTTTATACATATATGTTTAATTTATTTTTACATTAAATTTATTATTTATAATTGTTAACATTTTCTAATAATAAATATTTTTTTAAGTTATATGTATTATTTTATTTATTTTACATTATTTTTTATATATTAATAAAAACGATATTTTGTACTTCGATATTTTTGTACTTACCATGTTGTAGATAGGATGTCGATATTCTTGACATCGATATTTATGTCCCAATATTTTTGTACCTCGATATTGTGGTCGTCGATATTTTGTCAGTGATTCGTTTCCAAGGTGTTCCGAGATCAACAGTAGTGAACTGAGACCCCATGCCAGGGTTAGATCACTTGAGCTGGGAGCCTCGCGATTTGCAAGATTTGGGGGTCCAAATTTTCCACGACCAGGCCGACCTTCAAGAGGGAAACGTAAAACTAGCTACCAAAGCGCTGAGACAGAAAATGGACTTCTGGAAACCACTTCCGATTTCCGTGGCCGGCAGAGTGGCGCTGCTAAAGATGGTGGGCCTCCCGTGGATGCTGTACTACTTCACCATGCTCCTGCTGTAGATACCAAGGGTGGTGTTTAAGGAGCTGGACTCCCTAACTTCACAGTTCATATGGGGCTCAGCGCAGACGAATGGCACTAACCACACTGCAGTGACCGGTCACAGACTGTGTTCTGGTGGCACCGGAATTTGAAGCATATTTTATGGCCGCGCAGCTGAAGTGGTTTATGCAATGGCTAGGAGAGAGACAAAACCCGGAGAAAATATTAGGACCATTCGTTCCTGCCTTGGACCGGCTGCTCGAGGTGCTATTACAAACAAGGTGTTGATCAGACAGCAACACAAGGGAATTTCAAGTCATGTGTAAGTGCTGGACCAGCTGCCTCCAAAAGACAAGGCGGAAAATCCCTTAGTCGCCGGAACTCCCCATTTCCATGCTCAACACTCTACCATACAGGGGAAACTGGGGTGGACTGACTGAGTGAGCCACAGCAGGGGCAACAAAAGTGGGGGATCTCTTCTGAGATGAGAAGCTGATCCCCTTTGAGGAATTCAGAATGGAATTTGACCTCCCACAGGGCCACTTCCTATTACGTTGGGCAGTGATGTTAGCATTACACAGACACTGGAAGACGGGCCAGGAAGAACCAAAATCCCACAAAACTTGCCAGTATGTGGCGACATCCTCGGGAACCTATACAGTAGTGTCAGACTTATATCAAGCGATAAGAGGAGACATGCTTCTGCCACTAGACACACTCAGGACTAAATGGGAGGGAGACTTAGAGATACAGATCCCTGAGAACAACCGGGCAGACATTCTAGGGAGAATACCCAAGATATCCAGAAACGCTAGGTTCAAACTCATCAATGTTTTCATACTCCTTAGAGCCTACCTCACACCAGACCATATTAATAGGTACTTTAACATAACAGACGCTGCTTGCCCGAGGTGCGGGACTATAGGGGCAGACCTAATCCATATGATCTGGCACTGCCCTCCGTTATGACACTATTGAGAAGAGGTAACGGCGACAGTAGCGAGGGCAGTAGAGAAGGAAATCCCCTGCACCCTGGGCCACTGCCTGCTGGACTGATTCCCTCACACTTCCTAAACTAGGGTAACGAATCGGTTAAAGGAACTGGCATGCATAAGAGCTAAACGGAAAATCACTCGGAACTGGAAGGCACCAGGCGGTCCATGTGTCACAACATACAGGAAAGAATTTGAGAAATGGGTGGGATACGAAGGAGAGGTGCTAATGCGAGAGGCAAGGAGAGGCATCGGCTCGATAGATTGAGCCCGAGCCTTGAAAGCACTGGTTGACAGCTTAAAACATCCAGAGTCACAGGCAGAGGACCACACACCACAAATCCTCCTACCCCCAACCCCCTGTTGCCTCCAGAACTGGAAGTACTGGGAGGGAATGACTGATATAGTATACCCTCCCCATTGCGATGAAAGTTACTAGATGGGAGAATACCCCTGATATGAATGAGAGCTCATTTATTATGACTCCAAAGGACCAATCGACACCCAGAAGCAGACTGACTATGTTGAACGAACTAAGGCACAACACAGAAGACTGAAGAGCAAGAGGGGGAGGGAGTTATGAAAGTTGAGATGTTGTTCATAGATAACTGCTACTTGACACGTGATTAATATCATGTAACCAAGATGCGCCCACTGAAATAGGGCAGTTTGCAAATGTGACTCATCATGTACACTGGCTTCTATTGAAATGCAACAAAATTTGTTTAAAAAAAAACAAAAAAAGGTGTTCTGGGATACATTTCCAAGACTGCTGGATTGTATTGTAGATTCATTTGTGTAGGGCAGTGGTTCCCAAACTGTGCGCCGTGGCTCCCTGGGAAGCTGTCAAATCTAGCCAGGGGAGCCACGCACCAAGCACTTTAATGCATTTAATGTTGAAGGGTCTGTTGGCTTCAGTTAAAACTAATTAGACTTAAATGCATGATGTCGATGATTTGTAAGTGACATGCCTAAAGCTGTATAAAGGTATACATTTTATTTGCATAGTTATAATTAAAACCATTGCAACCGGCGGAAAACAAGGATAATATGGTGGCGGTGTCTCCAAGACACCGCCATCCATATTATGATGCCAGCGGAGATCAGCCTTTACATGGCGGCGTTGCCGCCATGAAAAGGCATACGGTCTTTGCATTTGGGGGCCCGTTGCGGGCCCCCAGGATGTTGGAGGGGTGGGGGGTACCTGTGGTACCCCCCTGCATTTGTATGCACAAGGTGGCAGGCACCGCGCGGTGCCTGTCACGTTGTGCATGCAAATGCACGACGTGCATTCACAGCACCGCCCGCCACATTGCTGGGAATAGGGTGTCCCACCGCCGCGGTGGCATCCTAATGTCAGGTGCGGGACCGCCGCACCCCTTGCGGACGGACCCGCATTCCGTTACGGTGGCGGGCGGACTTTGTCCGCCCGTCATCGTAATGACCTCCAAAGTGTCTGATCTCTGTCCAAGTGCTGCGGGGAGCATTCCAGTAGTCCTCTATAATTAAGCAGCTTCACCAGCAAAGTGTCTGATCTCTGTCCAAGTACTGTGAGGAGCATTCCAGTAGGTCAAGAGACTTTCCGCCAGGCGTTGGCAAACCCTTCCGGCCTTGGCAAATCTACCCTTATTACAATACTACATGTGACGTGCCTTCAGGTGCTGTTCTATCTGACCACCGCGTGCTTCAGATACAAAAATTCTTATTTTGTGTGGAGAGACTCTTTAATGCGCATTAGGAAGTTTGCTCATGAAATTACTGGCTAGGTTCCTTATGTCAGCATTTCAGGCATTTTGCTTTCACACAGTCTCCAGATACTTCACTAGACTGCAGTTCAATTGTGGATCATTGGGTGTGAAGCATGCCAGCAGTGCTTGCCTCCTGGTACGAATCCCCCGTTGGTTGAAGTGTTGCTTCAACAGTTGTTTCCGTACCGTAAGAAGTTTTTTGCAGGAACATAGTAAGTGCAGCAGATCTTCAGATGCTGATCCACATAAACGGCACGCAGAGCCCGCTTTCTCTCTTAACCAGGGTGGAAGATGTTGAATACAGGGTAGCAGCCCCAGTCTGTACTTCAAGAACGCTATTTTTATGTTTTTGTCATAGCCCAGATTAAAATACGCTTGAGCGGCCGACTCTGTATATGTCTTCAATGTCATCCAACCATGGGCCCTTTTTGTCAATGAAGCCTTGTCCTCCAGCCAAGAAAGATGTTTCACTATCTTCCACACTAGTTTTTTAAAAATGGTATTAGTTGTTGGTGTTTCCCAAAGCTGACGTAGCCCAATCCCATTTAAACTACTGTTAAGATATATCGCAGCAGGTGTTGTGGTGTGTTGTTGTAGCTCCTTCCATAGTTGTTCATTTAATGTGCCATGCGGAGCTTTTCGCACTTTATCCCACACAATAATAAAGGCCCCTTGTCTTGCAACTGTTTGTTTTTGAACGCCAAATTCAAGCCTGATTTGCGCAGGCGAGGTATGTTCGGGCAGTCCAAAGATGACCCTATATGCTGTTGTTACTGTGGCGTCAAGTATTTTTGTGTCTCTGCCTTTCTGAGCCTCGTGGCCATAGGTGATTGTTGGCAGCAGCTTTGCCCGCACCACCTCAATCAAAGGGAAAATCGATGGTCCCTTCAGTTTAGAATTTAGCGATTTTAGAGTGGTGGCCAATACTAGGCCTTTGTGCCTGATGCTGTTCTTCTGTGCCAAAAAGCGGCCCCCTGTATCCAGCTTCACACCCAGATATTTGTATTCTGCTGTATCCTCAATTTTAGTATCTCCCCAAAACCAGGGTCCAGCTTGTCTCCTTTTTTTCCTGATTATCATAGTTCTTGTTTTATCCAGGTTGATCGTTAGATCATTTGCTTTAGAGAAGTCCTGCGTTGCGTTTAAGAGGTGTTGTAGCCCTACTTTTGTTTTACTAATCAGGACTATATCATCCGCGTACAAGAGGCATGGTATCAAGATGTCTCCTAGTTTTGGGGCATGTGAGTTGCAGCTAATTAGAAGTGGTACTAAGTCAGCTATATATAGGTTAAAAAGAGTCGGGGCTAAAACACATCCCTGTTTCAGCCCCTTTTCCGTAGGAATACGCCTCGACAGGAAATTTCCGTTTCCCAGCTTCCCCTGCAGCCATGTATCCGTGTGCAAGTTTATTAACAAGTTTAATAAGGGCTGTGGCAGCCCCCATCTATGCAATTTGGACAATAGTTTAGTGCGGTTGACATGATCAAATGCGGCCTGATAGTCAATAAAGCATAAGTATAGAGGTGTCCGTGCAGCCTCATCCTTGTCCATAAGCATTGCCATGCTTAGTATATTGGTTATTGTCCCGACTGATTTTACAAATCCAGTCTGTTGCAGAGGAATTGCAGATCTTTCTGTGCCCATGCCTGGAGATCCTCTAATAATGTACCAGCAATTTTTTTTGCCTCATTATCTAATAAGGCCACTAATCGATAGTTTTGTGGTACCGACTTTTCACCAGATTTATAAATTGGGGAAATGATTGATCCTTTCCATGAGCTAGGCAGGATGTTTAACATTCTGATTTCTCTAAAGAGTGGTTCCAGTGCTTCTGCCCAAAAGGTTGCCTCCTGTTTATATAGTGCTGGAGGTATTCCATTAGGGCCTGGTGCACCTTCCCTTCTCCCCTTGCCTATCTGCCGTTTGATTGCAGTTCTGTGAGTTGTTTGAAGTTCCTCCGTCGTTAAACCTCCCCTTGTGTTCCCAGACTCAACGGGGTTGCTTCCAGCACCGGCCTTGATTACCATATGGCATTCTGGTTCATTTTGTGTAATTTGGCCCTGCTCACTAAGCTCAATGCTTTGTTGGAAATGGGAACTAAGGTATTTTACCCAATCTTCCTCGGCGATGTTCGAGAAATGCCATCATGATTATGATGAATAAATTGGTTTATGGTGTTCCAAAACCTGGCGCTGTTATTGTGTTTAACATCAGCAAATAGTTTGACCCAGAATTCCTCCTCCATAGCTCTATTAATATTCCTTTTCAGTTTTTTCAAATCTGCCCTTTGGCTCCATAATAATTCCAATTGAGTTTTATCATTGGGCTTGTGCCGGAGGTGTCTCGGAGATCGATAAATGTGATTTTTGACAAGCTTAATTTCTTGCTTTGCAGTATATGGTATAGGATTCATGCCACTGAACCTTTGCTGATTTGGTGGTTTGGTCTTTGACGCATATGCTTCCATCATTGTTAGAAAATGTAGCCATTTCTCAACTTCCCCTTCTCCGGCGGCGAAATGCTGTTTTGCAATTCCCAGCATCTCGCTGCCAGCAGCTATCTTGAATTTAATTCTTTTTAAATTGATGGTGATATCTGTTCCCTGTGGCGCCCGGCAGCGTTCAAATGCTGGAGTAGTGGTTCTTAGTTCTATTTCCTGCGGCCGGTGATCGCTATCGCCTTTGTTGCCCAAGCGAAACAAAGCAATTTGATGAAACAGACCTAACGAGACAAAGGTATAGTCCAATATTGAGCTTGTTCTGGTTGAACTATACGTTGTAACAGGAGGATTATCTTCGACTGATCTGCCATTTAGTGCCCTTAGATTTAAGTGTTCCAGGTCCTCCAGGATTGACTGTCCTGACTTAGGGGCCGATTCCGATCTCGGTCGGAGGCGCACCCAATACCATTCAGTCGGGAAAAAAGCCATGCGAATGCCTGTTTCCCGACCGATCCGTACAGCACACCGAACGAGTAAGTACGATGCGCACAACAGCACCGAATCCGGCCGAGTCGTACTCACCCAATCCAGGTCCTGTTCTCCGACCGAGGCGAATCCGGAAACGCCGAATCGAGTCGCACGGAAGGGAAAATGCAGCTCCGTCCGGCCGAACAAGTACGATGCGCTTTCCGTACGCGCCGAACCCGTCGCTACGCACGGCACGTCAAAGCATCCGGGAGAGGCGCACAAAAGCTCCGATTCGCGCCACAACACGATCCACGGCTACGAGGCGAGCACGCCAGCGACGAGGACGACGCGAAGCGACGAGGACGACGCGAAGCAACGAGAAGGACGAACGACACGAACCAACCATGAATCCCTTCATCCCGATCATACCAATATTCTACATTTACTACCGGAACAGGCACGGACGCGTACGGCGCAGAAGGTAAGTCAGACACCAACCACAAAACACATACAACACGTACACGACACATCACACACACACACAGAGGGATGCAGAATTTACTTACACCAGCAACAGCAGCACCATAGGGGCGGGATGCCCATCACCAATGCCACATATGCACACAGGGGCCTGAATGCGCACCACCACCCCTACCCAGGGGGGCCGGATGCCAACAACCACTACCACCCTTAGCCAGGGGGTGCCAGATGCCCACCACCACTACCACCCTTACCCAGGGGGCTGTATGCCTACCACTACTACCACCCTTAGCCAGGGGGTGCCAGATGCCTACCACTACTACCACCCTAAGCCAGGGGCTGGATGCCTACCACTACTACCACCCTAAGCCAGGGGGCTGGATGCCAACCACCACTACCACCCTTAGCCAGGGGTGCCAGATGCCCACCACCACTACCACCCTTAGCCATGGGGGTGCCAGATGCCTACCACTACTACCACCCTTACCCAGGGGGCTGGATGCCTACCACTACTACCACCCTCACCCAGGGGGCTGGATGCCTACCACTACTACCACCCTTAGCCAGGGGGTGCCAGATGCCTACCACCACTACCACCCTTACCCAGGGGGGCTGGATGCCTACCACTACTACCACCCTCACCCAGGGGGGCTGGATGCCTACCACTACTACCACCCTTACCCAGGGGGCTGGATGCCTACCACTACTACCACCTTACCCAGGGGGCTGGATGCCCACCACCACTACCACCCTTAGCCAGGGGGTGCCAGATGCCCACCACCACTACCACCCTTACCCAGGGGGCTGGATGCCTACCACTACTACCACCCTTAGCCAGGGGTGCCAGATGCCTACCACTACTACCACCCTAAGCCAGGGGGCTGGATGCCTACCACTACTACCACCCTAAGCCAGGGGGGCTGGATGCCAACCACCACTACCACCCTTAGTCAGGGGGGTGCCAGATGCCCACCACCACTACCACCCTTAGCCATGGGGGTGCCCGATGCCTACCACTACTACCACCCTTACCCAGGGGGGGCTGGATGCCTACCACAACTACCACCCTCACCCAGGGGGGGCTGGATGCCTACCACTACTACCACCCTTACCCAGGGTGGGCTGGATGCCTACCACTACTACCACCCTTACCCAGGGGGGCTGGATGCCCACCACCACTACCACCCTTACCCAGGGGGGCTGGATGCCTACCACTACTACCACCCTTAGCCAGGGGGTGCCAGATGCCTACCACTACTACCACCCTAAGCCAGGGGGTGCCAGATGCCCACCACCACTACCACCCTTAGCCAGGGGGCTGGATGCCTACCACTACTACCACCCTTACCCAGGGGGGGCTGGATGCCTACCACTACTACCACCCTTAGCCAGGGGGGGCTGGATGCCTACCACTACTACCACCCTTACCCAGGGAGGCTGGATGCCTGTCACTACTACCACCTCTACCCATGGGGGGCTGGATGCCTACCACCAACACCACCCCCACTCATAGGATGGACAATGCATGACACAACCAGCACACCACAACCTAGGGAATGCAAGAAAAAGACATCCCCCAACACCATGACAAGCGTGTGTAGACTGTGTCAAATGCCTACAACACTGAACATGACTTTGAACATACAATGTGACCCCCTAGCACATGTGCCACACATATATGTGTGTGGCCCCCACAATGCAAGCAGGCCATGACCATTGTGGCAATGGGGTCCAAACCCCCATCATCACAGTGACCAAAAGGTAAGTGTGGGGTCCATAGATGAAGCACATTTTGAACAGTGTGGCAATGGGGTCCAAACCCCCATCATCACAGTGACAAAAAGGTAAGTGTGGGGTCCATAGCTGAAGCACATTTTGAACATTGTGGCAATAGGGTCTAACGCCCCATCACCACAGTGACCAAAAGGTAAGTGTGGGGTCCATAGCTGAAGCACATTTTGAACATTGTGGCAATGGGGTCTAACGCCCCATCACCACAGTGACCAAAAGGTAAGTGTGGGGTCCATAGCTGAAGCACATTTTGAACATTGTGGCACTGGGGTCCAAACCCCCATCATCACAGTGACCAAAATGTAAGTGTGGGGTCCATAGCTGAAGCACATTTTGAACATTGTGGCAATGGGGTCTAATGCCCCATCACCACAGTGACCAAAAGGTAAGTGTTGACAAAGAAAGAGCTGCAACTGCCAAACTGCATGGATGATTCCTGGTCACAGAACATAAAACACATCAGTGGCAAAGTAGTGCATGTGTCCCATTGCAACATAAATTGGGGGATCCAAATACTGCAGTGCAAATAAGACATACCTTTGGCCATGTGCAGACAAACAACACCCATGGGGGCTGATACTGTCAACATTCATCAATGACACAATGACAGAAGTGACCATCAGAATGCAGACCCACATATTTGCACCAATGGGCACACAAATGCAGATACCCTGTGGAGACTGTAGATGTGAGGTGAACAGATACCATATCATGGCAGCAATGGGACACACAAACCATGATCATTGTGCTGACCGATGACCTAGGAGTCCCAGGGACAGCAGGGGAAACCCACCAAACTACATACAGCCAATGGCACACCCAAGATATGCCAATGCAGTGGTGCAGATGCACAAACACAAACAGGATGACCCACACTGCACATCATACACAACAGGTGAGGGGGGGGTGCCAGTGTCCCCAGGCAACCACACAACACATGAGGAGACCTGAATACCAATCATACAGATGTGCATACAGTGCCACACAAAGGTAACTCATGGATCCAAATCCCCTATGTGGGCAAGCAGGCATTGTCAGATGAGAGGGAGCACAAATCACACATGTCACACAGGCACGTAGGAACAGCAACTGACACAGCAAGACACAGACACACCACAGCACTACCCCCAGGGCCCCCACAATGTGGTGACCCTGGGCTGCATTACAATCCCACTGTGATGACAAAGCTAAATGTCGTTCACACTGTGAACCACAGTCATGTGTCCTGAGCAACAAACTACCATCACACCTACACAAGCACAAATCAATCAGCATGGCCAGTAAGCCAAGGCCAACATGGAGGCATGGGCCTAGCCGGGCAACAACTCTCATCTGCACACACTCAACACCACACCCCTCGACCTCCAACAATGTGCAGCAGTGAAGCACACATGCACTGGTGACATTGCACATGCACCCATGACTATTCCAGGGTGGTGGGTGGGAACCAAGGTGCAGAAACACATCACACATGGCCACTCAACAAGACTCCTGAATGTCTGACACACTGCACACTACGCTGTACATGGACATGACTGCAATACCACACCAACCAATGGGATCCCAGCCACAGTCACACACCAATGAAGAAGCCAAGGTCACCCACAAAGAACACACATAGACAACAACCAACATTGCAGCCCGGACCCTGAGGAGTGCCAGCAGTCACACACACAACGTGTCACAATCACTGAAAGATAACACAAACTGGAAATCACATGACAGGGGCAAACAACAAGTGCCAAGGGGAAACCTGACTGTGACCCATCTGCGTCTGCACACAAACTCAGCCCTGACAGCAAACACACCTATGGGTGACACCCTGATGACCAGTAATGTGCCATGCACCCACATCACAGAGAACCCAGGAGAAGACTTTGGGGGAACATAGGTCCAACTCAGCAAGCATCACAAACAGGTACAACACTAGGGATCACAGCATGCACAGCTAAACGGAAGTGAACACACAGACATGCACATACAACACACACCTTGGGCGCAGGCAATGTCACAGGAGTACACACTGCCATGAGGGGACTCCACTCCTGTGTGAGGAAAGCTGTGCCATATGTTGCCTCAGTAGGGCCCCATCATGTCAGCTGAGCACTTGGTCACACAATCAACAATTAGCACCAAATGAGGGCTCCCGTCACATCAGCCTGGTCATGGAAGTGCCAACGAAATCATCAGCACAGATCCAACACACTTGTATAGCAATGTTGCACTGACAACACAGATGAGTCCTTCCCCATTGATGCCCAAACCTGCATGTCCAGTGGAGATGGCCACACGGTCAGGGAAGTAGACGAATTGAACAATGGCAGGCACAACAGATGTGCAGGGGTGGAAGCCACAGATGTGAAATAGCTAATCTAAGTAGGAAATCCCATTGCCAAATACTGAACACATGACACCCTCAGATGCTGCTATGGATGACATGGATACACCACAGGATAGGACACATTCCCCCTGGACCACATGGGTTCCTGCACAGTAACACTTCATTATCATGAGACCAAATATCACCATCACTGCAGCAAGGGCATGGTTAGCATCATCAACAACATGTACATCAGAAGCATAAGCACTAGAGAACAGAAAGTTGCTTTATTCAGCATATGTGTGTAATGAAAACAAAGTCCAGAAAAACACAAAGGCCAATGGCCAGTCCATTGTCAAAGTCCAAACAGGGTGACAGTGGCAGATGTCACCCTACGCATGCCTGCACAAAACCAGGGACAATCCACTAGGAGGGGCAACCCGGGGGCAGGCCAGGCACCTGCAGGGACAGGATCAGGGCTCACCAGGAGGAAGCAGGGAAGGGGTGGTGGGTGCTGGAGAGCCACTGACAACTGCAGTGGAGGTGTCTGACATGGTGTGTGCCGGCACAACTGGGGGCATGACTCAGATGTTGTGGGTGCCGGCACGACTGCAGTGGACCCTGCAGATGGAGTGGACAGGTCCGCCACTGCAGTGCCCAAGTCAGACAGGGTGGTAGTGGACTCCACTGCAGTGCCTACCACCAGGGGAGGAGAATGGGGAACAGGCAAGGTGGGCTGGACAGAGGGGGAGGACACCCTCACCACATCAGTGGCACAGACAAGCGCAGCGGGGGTGTGGTGCCGGGAGAGCAAGTGGCAGGGGGAGAAGGCCGGATCCTCTTGGGGATGGTATATCTGTGGGTGGGGGAACCTGGGGCAGGGTGTGGTGGGGGCACCTGTGGAGTGGGGGCCTGAGGGATGGAGGAAGGAGACCTGGTGCCTGAGCTGCAGGGCGGCGGCGGGGTCTTGCTCTTACGACTCTGGGGGACTTGCGGGTGGGGGCCTCAGTCTGTCTGCGCCTGGGGAGGGTGTCCGGGGGCGAGGGGCACTCTGCTCCGTGTGGGTGGGCTTCCTCTTCCCCCTGAATGCTGTATCAGCTGGATCGGGAGGGGAAGAGGCCGAGGTCACTGAGGAAGAGCCGCTGGGTCTTTGGGGTTGCAGGTGAGGCAAGGGAGGGTGCTTTGGAGGGAGAGGCAACTGAGGACTGCGCAGTGCTCGTGGATGCGTGTGTGTGTTCCAGGGCCCCATCCCCTGTGAGTCTGGTTTCAGTCCCCTGACTGTGCGTGCGTGTGCGTTTTGTTTGTGGCGTGTGTGTCTGTGTGCTGGATGTGTGTGTGCTGGTGTGTGCCTGTGCTGGTGTGTGTGTGCTTGGGACGGGTAAGGTGCTGGGGAGTGTGGATGGAGCAGAGGCAGGAGGGGTGAGGGACTGTCTGAGGAGGGACACTGCTGCCGTCAGGGAGGAGTCCATGGACCTATTGCCCCTCTGTAGGTCAGACATGCCCGATGAGATGCCCTCCATGAACGACACCAGCTGAGTCAACAGAGCGGTGTGCGCATGGAGGACACTCAGCTTGGCTGTCTGCCCTACATGGAGCTGGCGAAGGAGGTACACAGACTCCTCACTCAGGGCAGCAGGGGACACAGGGGCAGGGGTGCGGTGCCTGGCCCAAAGGAGACACGCTCCCGAACATGGGAGCCTCCACGGACCTGGGGAATGGGAGCCGATGGGAGGGCGGTGGTGGTGCTGGTGGTGGCGGGGACAGCAACACTAGCTGGGGTGTGGTGGCTGCTGACACCCGCCTCCATAAGGGAGTCATCCTCTGAGTTGCTCTGGTCCTCAGCTGAGGTGGATGGTGCTGAGGACTCCTCGGTGTGGCTCCCCTCACCCTCCGTGCCACTGGGTCCCTCCGACCACTCCTCGGCTGCTGACCCAGTCTGGCTCTCCGGCTCCTCCTGGTCCGTGGAGCTGTCCCCTTCCGTGGCCGTGGATGTATCTGCAAACAATGGGGAAACAGACAGACATCAGTCACCTGCACCAAACGCACACACCACTGTGAGCACAGCACATTACAGAGCAAGCCCTGGCATCATTAGTTGTACACTGCTAAAAGTGCCCTAACTGAACAGGAGAAGCCAATTGTCATTCTGATGCCAACCATGGCACTCACATCCCACATGGCCTTGCACCCATCTGTCTGGTGTCTGTTGGATAGCAACACCCCAGTGTGGACACATGCACCAACTACACAGTAGTTGGACAGTGCAGAGGACACGGTGTAGCATGTGGACATGCACACATCACAACTCATGCCACTGAGTCAGTACAGGTTTCCGGATGAAAGGGACGCTCAGAGTCAAATAGGAAATGCATGTGATGCATACCAGCGACAGACACCATGATGCACCCATGTCCTGATAGCCATCGCCACAATGGTGTGCATGTAGCACATGTCACTCCCCTGCAGGATCACCAATAAGTAGACACATGCCATGGCGGAGGCATGACTGCTAAGTCATACATCACTGTCTCAGTGATGTATGACTTGGCAGCCAGACAACAACACTCTGCACTGTGTCACAATAGTAGGTCATGGGGAATGCAAGTCCTGGAGCTGCACAAGTGCACATGTACATCCCCCACACAACACATCATCTTAACCCTCATCTGTCCAGGTCATACCGATTGGACATGGAAGACCTGTGACACTACCCTCTGAACCTGAGCCCCTCACAATCTGCTGTGAATGGGGAACAGCTGCCTGAACTTCACATTCGCATACCCCAGTCTGCACGGGCAGCTGATCAAACACCTATGTGACACACAAGTATCGTCTCCTATGGTCACATCTCCAGTGGCATGCTGAGCCCCTACCGAGAAACACCCCAGCAGTCCTGGCAACAAATCCACAGCACACTGACACAGAGGCAGACACCTGAGGGTCAAATCACTGCGCACAATGTGTCAGCTGATACACGGGAGTGGGAGTACAGAGTGCATTGCATGGCCTGGAGTAGGCATGACTGTCCTGCCCCACATGAATGAGGGATGAGCCCTGGACAGTGGATAGCTGGCTATGTATGTGTGACACACGTAATCTGCACACTCCTGGGGCCCAAACATTGTTCCCACCCGCTGCATGGGTGTGTGCCACATACCCCAGGCACATGTGGTAGCTCAGCTCAGCAAGTGGACCGCATATCAAAGCAACACGCAGATTACATGTCCGAACACAGGCGTTGTGTGAACAATGGACCCACCCATGATGCCCACAACAGAGTTAGGAAACAGATGCTGTCCCCACCTTTAGTGAAGCAAACTGCAAGGACACAGTCCCAAGTGACACAATTCCCTGAATGTAAGGGCCACACCTGGGTATCAGATGAG
Source organism: Calotriton arnoldi (assembly GCA_963921515.1). NCBI lineage: Eukaryota > Metazoa > Chordata > Amphibia > Caudata > Salamandridae > Calotriton > Calotriton arnoldi. Next base: position 1,277 of record CAWUFW010003603.1, on the reverse strand, counting down.
GAGTGGGCAGTGCACAATAGAGGGACATGGCTCCTGGACAACATGACTGCTGTACTGTGGCAGTTGAACCAGGCCAGAGGAGGGCACATAGCATGTAATACAGAGTTCACAGTGCAGTCGTTGACTCACCCCTCCTTGCTGCTGTCTGGCCTTCAGCTGCCCATCCAGGTCTGGAAACACCACCGCCAGGATCTGGAGCATGTGGGGGTCAGGGTCCGTGTTCCGCCCCTCCTGCGAGGAGGCGACAGCTTCAGCTGGACCCGTGCAATCCTCCGGGTCCAGCCCCGAAGGTCCTGCCACCTCTTCTGGCAGTTGCGGATCCGGCGCTTGTAGACCCCCACGGACCGGACAGCCCGGACGATGTCCTTCCAGATCTCCTGCTTCCGATGGGCATTAACCTGTCAGGATGACAAAGTGAAAAGGCCATTACTACACATGCAACATATCCGTGCATGACACAGTTGTATATACATGTCTCAATCACAGGGCCACATGATGTACACAGGCAGTGCAAAGCTGCCCATGGACAGTTTGCCAGAAGTCACTACATGGTATCATTACATGGGAAGTAAAACCTTGTTCAAATGCACTGTCACTGCACCATACCTGTCCAGTGCATGTCACTACACACTATGGGGGGTGACAACTACTCAGTGAGCCTGCTAGCCAGTGGCGTGCAGACTTTCAGCCTTGCTAGTCAGACAAAATGCACATTCAGAAAGGCAGTGCACAGAACACTCACCTGCTCCCCTGGTGTCCCATACAGCTTGCTGTACTGTGGAAGTAGGCTGTCCAGCAGGGCCTGGTTCTCCTCAAGGCTGAAGGCTGGGGCTCTCTCCACAGTACGTGCCATTGCAGGGTCCAGAGGGGCAGAGACAGCAGCAGTGCAGTGGCAGATGTCGTCCTGGAGCATGTAGTGCAGGCAAGTGAGCTCTAAGGGGAACAGCCAGCAATATATATGTGCTGGAGAGGCAGATACTGTCCCTTGTGTCCAAAGTGATAGGTCCAAGTCGTTTGCATCTTCTGAATCTGGCCAATCCATGGAATAGCAGCACCAATTCACGCCCACAGCATCCTTCAAATCTTCAACTTCATGACATACATGATATTGCAACATTGTTGTGGGTGACCAACTGAATTTCCAGCAACCGACTCGTTTGAATTTCGAAAACGCAGTCCGTTGCCAGGCTAGGCCATTGTCAATGGGTGCGCACCGATCGGTCCATTGCTGATCAAAGCGTACAGGGGTACAACGCGTACCTGCACACATTGAATGC